>JARUPY010000398.1:1225000-1837500 GCA_029817715.1 Melastoma dodecandrum | reverse complement strand
ATGCGCCAGAGCCGGAGCTGCGCCTCAACCGGCTGCGCCTCCTCAACGGCTTCCGCGACGCGGTGCACGCGGTGGCGGATTTTTCGCGAATCGGGGGGTAGGGGCGGCGGAGCCGAAGCCTCGCCGTTCAAAGACGCTGCGCGCCGCGCGCAGAGAGATGCTTGGAAGGCACGGCAGGCAGGGCAACCCATCCTTAGTTTGCTGTCAATGATCTGCGACCGGCGGAGCCGGCGGCGCTGCGCGCCGTCATTGACAGCAAACTAAGGATGGGTTCGGGTCGGCCGTTCCATCCAAGGATCGGTCCGCCGACGATCGGCGGTCTTCGGCGATCGCGACGCGCGACGCATCGAGCGCCGTCGGAACCCGATGGTGCATCTGCCGCGTTATCGCTGCGGCTGGGCGCCCGTTCACGCAAGGAGATGATCATGTCGATGCACGCCCCTACGCTCACCCTGGCCGCCGCGCTGGTCCTCCTCGCCGCGCCCGCGCTGGCGCAGGGCACGCCAGAGCAGCGCGAGGCCTGCGCGCCGGACGCGATCAATCTCTGCTCGGACACGATCCCGGACGAGACGAAGACCAAGGCCTGCATGCAGCGCCACCTCGCCCAGCTCTCCCCGAAGTGCCGCGCCGTGTTCCTCGACGCGACCCAGCCGGCCGAACCGCGCGAGACCCACGCCCGCCGCGAGGACGTGGCGCCGGACGGCGCGCCGCATGTCGCCCCGCCGCCGGCGGACGACTCCGAGGACAGCGACGACCCCATGACCGCCTACCGCGCCTCCATCGCCAAGGACTGCCGCAAGGGGCTGATCGACCCGTTCACCTGTCGCAACACGATGGCGGTGCTCAGGGGCGATTAGGAGACTGCGTTGAGGACCGCCTCGTGGTTCGAGACGCGGCTGCCGCCGCTCCTCACCATGAGGCTAATCGAGAGACATCGTTTGCCGCAACACCCTCATGGTGAGGAGGCGCGTCAGCGCCGTCTCGAACCAACAGGGATTGTCAGGCTTCAGCTCTTTCGTCGCGCGAGAGCTGAGGGACGCTCGAAGTCTCCGGCCACGTAGGCGAGCTTCTTAGCTCGTGTCCAACCCTTGATCCGACGCTCGGCCGCGACGGCGTCGGCAAGGCTTGCGTAGTGCTCGGAAAGCAGCAGCTGTACCGGTCTTCGAGGCCGGGTGAATGCAGACAGACCTTGCTGGTGCTCACTGACACGCTCGTCGATATCGCGCCGCGTGAGGCCGACGTAGAGCTTTCCGTCGGCGCAGCGCAGAATATAGAGGGATGCGCCGTCCATTGTAGGACCGCCTCGTGGTTCGAGACGCGGCTGCCGCCGCTCCTCACCATGAGGCTAATGGATGGACTAGTTTGCTTCAACACCCTCATGGTGAGGAGGAGCGCAAGCGCCGTCTCGAACCACGAGGGATCGTGGGGCTTCAGTTCTTTCGACGCGAGAGCCAATGTAAAGGGAGGCGCCATCCACTGGGGACCGCCTCGTGGTTCGAGACGCGGCTGACGCCGCTCCTCACCATGAGGCTAATGGATGGACTAGTTTGCTTCAACACCCTCATGGTGAGGAGGCGCAAAGCGCCGTCTCGAACCACGAGGGATCGTGGGGCTTCAGTTCTTTCGACGCGAGAGCCGATGTAAAGGGAGGCGCCATCCACTGGGGACCGCCTCGTGGTTCGAGACGCGGCTGACGCCGCTCCTCACCATGAGGCTAATGGATGGACTAGTTTGCTTCAACACCCTCGTGGTGAGGAGGCGCGCAAGCGCCGTCTCGAACCACGAGGGCCAGCCTTATGCGCCCTCACCCATCCATCTTCAGCGCCGCAATGAACGCCTCCTGCGGGATCTCGACCTTGCCGAACTGGCGCATCTTCTTCTTGCCGGCCTTCTGCTTCTCCAGCAGCTTGCGCTTGCGGGTGACGTCGCCGCCGTAGCACTTGGCGGTGACATCCTTGCGCAACGCGCGGATCGTCTCGCGCGCGATGATCTTGCCGCCGATGGCGGCCTGCACGGGGATCTGGAACATGTGCTGCGGGATGAGGTCCTTCAGCTTCTCCACCATGGCGCGGCCGCGGCTCTCCGCCCGGTCGCGGTGCACGAGCATCGAGAGCGCGTCGACCGGCTCGGCGTTGACGAGGATGTTCATGCGCACGAGGTCGCCGGCGCGATAATCGGTGATCGCGTAGTCGAAGGAGGCGTAGCCCTTCGAGATGGATTTCAAACGATCGTAGAAGTCGAACACGACTTCGTTGAGCGGCAGGTCGTAGACGGCCATGGCGCGGCTGCCGACGTAGTTGAGGTCCACCTGCACGCCGCGCCGCTCCTGGCAGAGCTTCAGCACCGAGCCGAGGTAATCGTCCGGCGTCAGGATCGTCGCGCGAATCCACGGCTCCTGGATCTCGGCGATCTGCGTCGGGTCGGGCATGTCGGCGGGGTTGTGCAGCTCGGTCTCCTCGCCGTTGCGCAGCTTGAGGCGGTAGACGACCGAGGGCGCGGTGGCGATGAGGTCGAGGTTGAACTCGCGCTCCAGCCGCTCCTGGATGATCTCGAGGTGGAGCAGGCCGAGGAAACCGCAGCGGAAGCCGAAGCCGAGCGCGGCGGAGCTCTCCATTTCGAAGGAGAAGCTCGCGTCGTTGAGGCGCAGGCGCCCCATCGCGGCGCGCAGGTCCTCGAAATCGGCGGCATCGACCGGGAAGAGGCCGCAGAAGACGACGGGCTGGGCCGGCTTGAAGCCAGGCAGGGCCTGCGCGCAGGGGCGGCGCTCGTCGGTGATCGTGTCGCCGACGCGGGTGTCGGCCACCTGCTTGATCTGCGCGGTGATGAAGCCCATCTCGCCGGGGCCGAGCTGGGCGGCGTCCGTCATCTTGGGGCGGAAGACGCCGAGCCGGTCGACCTCGTAATGGGCGTCCGTGCCCATCATCAGGATCCTCTGGCCCTTCTTCAGCGTGCCGTCGATGACGCGCACGAGCACGACCACGCCGAGATAGGCGTCGTACCAGGAATCGACGAGCAGCGCCTTCAGGGGCGCGTCGACGTCGCCCTGCGGCGGCGGCAGGCGGGTGACGATCGCCTCCAGCACGAGGTCGATGCCGAGCCCGGTCTTGGCCGAGATCGGCACGGCGTCCGAGGCATCGATGCCGATCACGTCCTCGATCTGCTGCTTGACGCGGTCCGGCTCGGCCGCCGGCAGGTCGATCTTGTTGAGGACGGGCACGATCTCGTGGCCGGCGTCGATCGCCTGGTAGACGTTGGCGAGCGTCTGCGCCTCGACGCCCTGCGAGGCGTCGACGACGAGCAGCGAGCCCTCGCAGGCGGCGAGCGAGCGCGACACCTCGTAGCCGAAGTCGACGTGGCCGGGCGTGTCCATCAGGTTGAGGATGTAGGTCTTGCCGTCGTGGGCCGGATATTCGAGGCGCACGGTCTGCGCCTTGATGGTGATGCCGCGCTCGCGCTCGATGTCCATCGAATCGAGCACCTGCTCAACCATGTCGCGCGCGGCGACCGTCCCGGTCTCCTGGATGAGCCGGTCGGCGAGCGTCGACTTGCCGTGGTCGATGTGCGCGACGATGGAGAAGTTGCGGATGTTGTCGATCGAACGGGAGGCCATGCGACGCGCTTAGCAGGGGGTGGCGCGGGAGGAAAGGTCGTGGCGCGGTGCCGGATGCGGTGCGCACAGGGACCGAGCGTCACCGTCTCCGACGACGTCGGTGGCCGGTCAGCACGACACCGACGAGGCCGAGGATCGCGAGGAGGATCAGCGCGCCGGCGATCTCGACGTCGCGCAGCGGCATCTCGATGATGCGCTCTTGCTGCGGCGGTTTGGCATGGAAGGCCGGCGGCCAACCGGGCGTCAGCTCGCGCACCCAGTAGTCGAGCGGCGCAGCCGGCGCCGTGGCCTGGCGCAGAAGGTCGAGGATCGCGTCCATGCCGCGCGCCTCGCCGTCAGAACAGCTTCAGCATCTTCAGGCCGTAGATGAGGGAGAAGGGGTCGAAGCCGGCGAGATCGGCGAGGCGCATCGACACGGCGAACACGGTGTGGCTCACCGGCGGCGACATGAGCACGAGCAGGATGAGGAGGAAGCCGGCCCCGGCGGCGATCGCCTGACCGGCGGCCGCGACGTGGCCCGGCAGGAACGGGCGAATGATGCCGAATCCGTCGAGGCCGGGGATCGGCAGCAGGTTGAGGACGACCGCGGTCGCCTGGATGTAGGCGAGGGCGGCGATCGCCGCGGCGATCTCGGCGGGCGTCTCGTCCGGCATCAGCTGCGACAGGCCGGCGAGCACGAACAGGAAGAGGAGGTTGGCGAGCGGCCCCGCCGCGGCGACGCCGCTCTCCCAGGCGCGGCTGCGCAGCGCCGCATGGTTGATCCAGATGGCACCGCCCGGCAGACCGATCCCGCCGATGAGCAGGAAGAACAGCGGCAGCACGATCGAGAGCATCGGATCGGCGTACCGCAGCGGATCGAGGTCGAGATACCCACTCTGGGCGACCGAATGGTCGCCCCCGCGGAGCGCCGCGAGCGCATGTCCGTATTCGTGCAGGCAGAGGCTGACGACCCAGCCCGACAGGACGAAGACGAGCACGGCGCCCCGCCCGACGATGAGCCCCTGCCACATCGCCGCACCGGAGCCGAAGAAGAGCAGGCACAGGATCAGGAAGTTGAGGCTGGGCAGCGGCGGGTTGCGCAGCAGTGAGCGCGGTCGGAGCTGGTCACGCCGGAAAGGAGCCGTCACACACGCCTCGGGCTTCGCTTCGGAGTTCGGACCATAGCCGCGGCCGAGGGCGC
This sequence comes from Melastoma dodecandrum, assembly GCA_029817715.1. Classification (NCBI taxonomy): domain Eukaryota; kingdom Viridiplantae; phylum Streptophyta; class Magnoliopsida; order Myrtales; family Melastomataceae; genus Melastoma; species Melastoma dodecandrum. The sequence continues at coordinate 1,832,710 of JARUPY010000398.1, read as the reverse complement.
GGGCAAAGGGAACCGTGTCACGGTCGGGTGCCGGTCAGCCGCCGCAGCTCGGCCAGGAAGCGCTCGGCCGCGAGCGTCGGTGTCCAAGGCTCCCACGGCGTGCCGCCGTAGATCGCGACGAGCGGGTCCTGCGTCAGCGGCTCGAAGGGGATGCGCAGGGTGTGGCGCACCTCCTCGCGCGTCCAGCCGACGACGTGCACGGCCTCGGATGCCGCTGCGATGCGGTCAGCGCGCTTGTGGGCGGTGAGCTGGGCCGGCTCCCAGCCGGCGATGCGGTAGCGTATCGCCACCGCGCGCTGCAAATCGGCCGTCAGCGCCTTGTAGGCCTCGCCGAGGAACGGTTTGACGACCGAGATGCAGTCGAAGCCGAGAAGGCCCTCGTCGGCGTCGTGCAGCAGTTCGCGCAGGTCGCCGGCCGGATCGCCGCCTCGCTTTCCACGCCGATGCATCGCCAGCACCATCAGCGAGTGCTGCGCGACGGAGAGCGGCAGCGGCCAGGCCGAATGGCCGCCCCAGCGGTAAGTGCGTGCAAGGCCGACGGCGAGGTCGGCATCGTCCCAATCGAACGGGGTGGGGTGCAGGAGGTCGAGGCGCTTGCCGGACGGCAGGCGCACCCAGGCGCGGGTGTCGGCTTTCATCTCGCGTCGAGCTCTCCCGCCTTTTCTGCCGGGAGGCGCTGTGCCAAGAGAGGCGCGCCTTCCGGGCGCCCCGATGTACGACGTCAGATGGATTCGCGACAACGCCGCCCTTTTCGACGAGGGGCGCCGCCGCCGCGGGCTGGAGCCGCTGTCGGCCCGCGTCATCGCGCTGGACGAGAGCCGTCGGGCCGCCATCGCCGCCGCGCAGGCCGCGCAGGAGCGCCGCAACGCCGCCTCGAAGGAGATCGGCGCCGCGATGAAGGCGCAGGACGCCGCGAAGGCGGACGCGCTGAAGGCCGAAGTGGCCGAGCTGAAGACGCGCCTTCCCGCGCTCGAAGCCGAGGAGAAAGCGGCGGCCGCCGATCTCGACGCGCTGCTCGCCGAACTCCCCAACCTGCCGCTCGACGATGTGCCGGAGGGCGCGGACGAACACGGCAACGTCCTCAAGAGCGAGTGGGGCATCAAGCCGCGCTTCGACTTCAAGCCGAAGGAGCATTTCGAGCTCGGCGAGGCGCTCGGCCTGATGGATTTCGAGACGGCGGCCAAGCTCTCCGGCGCGCGCTTCGTCGTCAACAAAGGGCCGCTGGCGCGCCTCGAGCGCGCGCTCGCGCAATTCATGCTCGATCTGCATACGGGCGAGCATGGCTACACCGAAGTGAACCCGCCGATCCTCGTGCGCGACGACGCGATGTTCGGCACCGCGCAGCTGCCGAAATTTCGGGACGATCAGTTTCTGGCGACGCGCGAAGGCAAGGATGAAGGCCAGCGCGATCTTTGGCTCATCCCCACCGCCGAGGTCCCACTCACCAACCTCGTGCGCGACGAGATCCTCGACGAGGCGACGCTGCCGATGCGCTTCACCGCCTCAACCCCCTGCTTCCGGGCCGAGGCGGGCGCGGCGGGGCGCGACACGCGCGGCATGATCCGCCAGCACCAATTCACGAAAGTCGAGCTCGTCTCGATCACGACGCCGGAGCAATCGCGGGACGAACACGCGCGCATGCTCGGCTGCGCCGAGGCCGTCCTGCAGAAGCTCGAGCTGCCCTATCGCGTCATGACGCTGTGCACTGGCGACATGGGCTTCGCGAGCCAGAAGACCTACGACATCGAGGTCTGGCTGCCGGGGCAGGACCGCTATCGCGAGATCTCGTCCTGCTCGGTGTGCGGCGACTTCCAGGCGCGGCGCATGAACGCCCGCTACCGCCCGGCCGGCGCGAAGGCGACGCGCTTCGTCCACACGCTCAACGGCTCCGGCGTCGCCGTGGGGCGCGCGCTGATCGCGGTGCTCGAGAACTACCAGGAGGCGGACGGTTCGATCCGCGTGCCCGACGCGCTGCGTCCCTACATGGGTGGCCTGACGAGGATCGCGCGATGAGCGGGTCCGCTCATCCTCCCCCGCGCAGCGGGGGAGGGGGACCGCGCATCGCGCGGTGGAGGGGGCGTTCGCATCTTCAAGCCATCCTTCGCCGCGTCCCGGTCTCTGCCCGACTCCATACGGCGGCTTGCCCCCTTCACCGCCTTCGGCGGTCCCCCTCCCCCGCTGCGCGGGGGAGGACATGCGGAGCCCTTTCGTGAGAATCCTCATCACCAACGACGACGGCATCCATGCGCCGGGGCTCGACGTGCTGGAGCGCATCGCGCGGCAATTGTCGCAAGACGTCGTCGTCGTCGCCCCGGAGATGGACCAGTCCGGCGTCGCGCATTCGCTCTCGGTCAACGACCCGCTGCGCCTGCGCAAGGTGTCGGACACACGCTATGCGGTGAAGGGCACGCCGACGGATTGCGTCATCATGGGGGTGAAGCACATCCTGGAGGGCAAGCCGATCGATCTCGTGCTGTCGGGCATCAACTCTGGCCAGAACGTCGCCGAGGACGTGACCTATTCCGGCACGATCGCGGGCGCGATGGAGGGCACGATCCTCGGCATCCGGTCGATCGCGCTGTCGCAAGCCTACGGTCGGCATGCCTACGGCGGCACCGGCGGGCGCGAGGGCATTCGCTGGGATTGCGCGGAAACGCACGGCGTCGAGGTGATCCGCAAGATCCTCGAGATCGACCTCCAGCCGGACGTGCTCGTCAACGTCAACTTCCCGCCTTGCGGGCCGGAAGCGGTCACCGGTATCGCTGCGACGATGCAGGGCCGGCGCGACGCGCAGATCGTGCGCGTCGACCCGCGCCACGATGGGCGCGGCAATCCGTATTATTGGATCGCCTTTGGTCGCAACAGCCGCGAGGCCGGCGCCGGCACCGACCTCGAGGCGATGGCGCAGAACCGGATCTCGGTGACGCCGCTCAAACTCGACCTCACCGACGAGCCGACGGTGACACGCTATGCCCAGCATTTCGGCTGACAGCGTCCCGATGCCGGACGATGCGGAGGCGGAGGCCAAGGCCGCCTTCCACCTGCGTCTGCGTGCACGCGGGCTGCGCGACATCGACGTGCTGCGGGCCATGGAGCTTGTTCCGCGACGTCGTTTCGTGCCCCACCATTACCTCGATCTGGCCGAGCGCGATCTCGCGCTGCCGATCGCCTGCGGGCAGACGTTGGACGAGCCGTGGCTGATCGGCCGGATGATCGAGGCGCTCGGTGTGCGGCGGGCCGACCGCGTGCTGGTCGTCGGCGCGGGCAGCGGCTACTCGACGGCCGTCCTCGCGCATCTCGGCGCCGACGTCATCGGGCTCGAGCGCTTCCAGAGCCTGGCCGGCGCGGCGCAGGCACGCCTCGCCGACCTCCAGCTCGCGAATGCCGCGGTCGTCTGGGGCGACGGCCTCGCCTTGCCTCGGATGGAGCCGTTCGAGCGGATTCTCGTGCACGCGTATCTCCACGAGCTGCCGCCGGCCCTGATGAGTCTTCTGGCTTCGGGAGGCATTCTGGTCGCCGGGCGCCCGACCGAGAACGGCGCTCAGTCGATCGCGTGTCACGGTGCCGACGAGGCGGGGAGTTCGGTCTGCTCGGCCCGATTGCAGCCTCTCGTCGCGGGATTGTCGACGACGTGACGCATGCATAGGATCCTCTGCACCGAGTCCTCGCGACTGTTTCCGTCAACGTTCCCGAATGATCGAACGTCCTGCGCCTTCGACCTTTTGGCACGATCGATGTTGCCTCGAGGCACCAAACGGCTACGCTTGACACCTCTGCACCTCGTTGGCACCAAAGCGTTTACCGGCACGTCGACGTGCAGCATGGGCGCGCGGGCGCGGGTGGAGTGCTCCTTGAAGCAAGGGAGTCTCTCGGAGCGGAAACGGGCGCGACGCGTGCTCTGCGTTCAGGACGCACCTTCACGAGAACTCCGCTTCGACGGGCTCGGCCGCACGCGCGGCCCCTACTGCCGCACCCTGATCTTCTACGATCGCGTGGCGCCCCAACGCCCTCACGCGCACCGTTTCATCGAGCTCCTGCTGTCGCTCGACGGTCGGCCGATCGCGGTCGACTACGGCAACCGGGTCATCAACGCGCTCGGGCATGTCGTGGCCCCTCTTCAGCGGCATGCCATCGTCCAGTGCGGGCCGGTGGCACGCCTCTACGTGGCGATCGGTATGCGGCGAATTGCCCCGCTAAGCGGCCTGACCGGCATCGCACCCGGCTCCCACGCGGAGCTGCGCGACACCCTTCTGGCGCTCGCCTCCAATTCTACCGCGGATGGCTTCGAAAGCGCGACGCTGGCTTGGCAGCAGACGTGGCTGCCGAAGTACGAGGATGCTCCCGATCTCGATCCGCGCATCATGCGCTCGCTCGAAATCGTCAACGCACAATCCGATCCGGTGACCGCGCGCGAGAAGCTCGCGGCGATCGTCGGGCTTTCGCCGAGCCGCTTCGGGGCCCTCTTCCTTCAGGAGATGGGAATGCCGCTGCGGCGCTACATCATCTGGCGCCGCATCCTCATCGCGCTCGAATATCTCAAGGCGGGCGAAACGACGACGGACGCCGCGCTGGCCGCGGGTTTCGCGGACGCGCCGCACCTGTGCCGATGCTATCGCGCGACGTTCGGCTCGTCCCCCTCGCTGCTGCCGGTCGGCCAGCTCGTCCAGCATGGCGAAGGGCTCGAATTCCTCACCCAAATGCCCGGCACGTTGTCCGTCACCGGGCCTGCATAATACGGGCGTCCCCGGATCGCGCGAGAACGCTGACCGTGATGTCCTCGCCGTCCCGGCGCAGCCGCACCGTCGCGGACGAGTGGCCGAGCCGGATGTCGCGGATCAAGAGATCGTCGAGGAAGTCCGGCATGTGCGGATCGACGAAGCTGATCTCGTTGCGATCGTGATCGAGCCGAAGCCCCAGGCAGGCGGAAAGCAGCGCGAACGGCGTTGCCGACGCCCAGGCCTGCGGCGCGCAGGCAACCGGGTAGGCCGTCGGGCCGCGGCGCGGCTTGCGCACGAAGCCGCAGAAGAGCTCGGGCAAGCGGCGGAGCTCCTGGTACGACGCGGCGGCGAACATGCCCGAGAAGACGCGGGCCGCGGCGTCGCGGAAGCCGTAGCGGCTGAAGCCGAGCACGCAGAGCGCGTTGTCGTGCGGCCAGATCGAGCCGTTGTGGTAGGACATCGGGTTGTAGCGCGGCGGGCCCGACGAGATCGTGCGAATGCCCCATCCCGAGAACGCGGCGGGGCTCATCAGGCCGTCGACGATGCGGCTCGCATGCGCTTCGCTCGCGATGCCGGTGAACAGGGTGTGGCCGGCGTTCGAGGAACGCACGCGGCAGGGCCGCTTCTTGCCGTCGAGGGCGATGGCGTACGTGCCGATCTCGTCGCACCAGAATGCCGCGTGGAAGAGGAGCTTCAGCGCCGCCGCTTCGTCGACTAGGTCCTCGGCGCGCTGGGCGTGGCCGAGCTTCGCCGCCATCTGCGCGGCCGCGCGTTTGGCGGCATAGACGTAGCCCTGCACCTCGCAAAGCGCGATAGGCCCGATCGCGTCGGAGCCATCGGCGTGGAAGATCGAATCCTGCGAGTCCTTCCAGCCCTGATTGGCGAGGCCTGTTTCCTTCTCGCGGATGTATTCGACGAAGCCGTCGCCGTCGCGATCGCCGTATTGGTCGCACCAGGCGAGGGCGGCCTCGATATTCGGCCAGATGGCGCGGATCGTGTCGAGATCGCCCGAGCGCTCGAGATACATGCCGGCCAGCATGACGAAGAGCGGCGTTGCGTCGATCGTGCCGTAGTAGTGGCCGAAGGGCACCTCTTTCAGCCGCGCCATCTCGCCTTTGCGCTGCTCGTGCAGCACCTTGCCCGGCTGGGCATCGGCTTCCGGATCGATGATCGTCGCCTGGGTCGCCGCGAGGTAGCGCAGCACGCCTCCGGCGAGCTTGGGATCGATCCAGAGCATCATCATCGCGGTGATGATGCCGTCGCGCCCGAAGACCGTCGAGAACCACGGGATTCCCGCGAACGGGTAGAGCCCCGACGGTGTGCGGCTGGTCAGCATGTAGATGTCGGAGGTGGCGCGGCAGGCGACCTCGTTGAACAGCGTGTTCGAGCTCTCGACCGTGGCGATGCCGGCGGTGATCTGCTTCAGCCCGCCGCGGTTGTTGCGATAGGCGGCGAGGAAGGGCAGGGGCGTCGCGGGCTGGCCCTCGCTGCACACGACGTTCGCGGCGATCGCATAGCGCTCGCCCGGCTGCAGCGAAATCACGAACTCGGCGCGATGCGCGTCGAGGTGCTGCGGCTGGGGCTCGAAGGCGAGCGTCGTGAAGCGCGAGGTCTCGTCGAGGCCGTCGTAGCGCAGCGTCACGCGGCCGCCCTCGATCTGCGCCGGCGCCTCGCGGCCGCGTCGCTCGCGCTTGCTGCCGCGCACCTCGAAGAGATCGCGGAAATCGGCCGCAAACCGGATCTCGATCGTGAAGGTCCGCGGGCGCGAATCGAAGTTGTGCAGGCCGATGCGCTCGTAGCACCCGCCCTGGAAAAGAAGCTTCGAGCGGGTGATCGCCAGGATGTCGCGCGGCACCAGCACCTCGGTGCCCTCGTGGACGTCGGCGTTCGTCAGGTCGGCGTTGAGGGAGGCGTTGTCGTCCTGCATGACCGAGCTGAGGAGGAGCGGGCGCTTGCCTTCGACGCTGAGCTGGAAGAGCGACAGGTAGCGCGTGTCGCGCATGTAGAGCCCTTCGGGCGATTCGGGCCGGTCGCTGATGTCGCCGTAGCTGTCGAGGACGGCGAAGGATTCCTCGTATTTCAGCGTGCGTAGCGGCCGGTCGACGAGCGAGGGATGCGAATCCGTGTAGTGGTCGGTGGAGGCGTCCGGTCCGTGCGGAGCCATAAAGCCGTCGGTGGTCTTGTCGCCGTCGGTGGTCTTGTCGCTGTCGATGGTCTCGTCGCTGTCGATCGTCTTGTCGCTGTCGAGGGTCTTGGCCGCTGAGGTCATCCGGTCACCGTGTCGCGAGGGGCTGTGCGGGCTAAACTGGGGCGAGAGGCACGCGTGCCAATCAGCTCCCGTGCCAGCCGCCAGACTCGCCATCGCGCGCCGGCAATGCAAGGCCTGCCATGCTGTTGATGCGGGCCGCAGGCGCTAGGCGCCCTGTCACACCCGTGATATGAGCCGCTGCCAACCCAAGACGCCGCCGCGGCAGCTGCCGCGACGTCCGGCGTCACGGCTTCGCGAGGAGTTGGCGTTCCCTATGACGCAGATCACCCGGCTGCCTATCGAAGAGGCGCTGACCTTCGACGACGTCCTGTTGCGGCCGGGGCATTCCGAAGTGATGCCGAACCAGGTCGATCTGTCGAGCCGGCTCACCTCCGAGATCGTCCTCAACCTGCCGATCATCTCGTCCGCGATGGACACGGTCACCGAATCGCGCCTGGCGATCACCATGGCGCAGGCGGGCGGCCTTGGCGTCATCCACCGCAACCTCGATCCCGAGGTGCAGGCGGAGGAGGTCCGCAAGGTGAAGCGCTACGAGTCGGGCATGGTGGTCAATCCGATCACCATTTTCCCCGACGACACGCTGGCCGACGCCCGTGCGCTGATGGCGCGCCACGGTATCTCCGGCTTCCCGGTCGTCGAGCGCGGCTCGGCGCCCGGCAAGCCCTCGAAGCTCGTCGGGATCCTGACGAACCGCGACATGCGCTTCGCCGACCATCCCGATCAGGCTGTCTCCGAATTGATGACGAAGAAGGTCATTACGGTGAAGGAGGGCGTGCCGCAGAGCGAGGCACAGCGCTTGCTGCATCACCACCGCCTCGAAAAGCTCGTCGTCGTCGACGACGAGGGGCGCTGCGTCGGCCTCCTGACGGTGAAGGATATCGAGAAGGCGACGCTCTATCCCGATGCCTGCAAGGACCACGAGGGCCGGCTTCGCGTCGCCGCCGCCTCGACCGTCGGCGACAAGGGCTACGATCGGGCGCTCCGCCTGGTCGATGCCGGCGTCGACTGCATCGTCGTCGACACGGCCCACGGACATTCCCAATCGGTGCTCGATCAGGTCCAGCGCATCAAGCGCGTCTCGAACAAGGTCTCGATCATCGCCGGCAACGTCGCGACGGCGGACGCGACACGCGCGCTGATCGACGCGGGCGCGGACGCGATCAAGGTCGGCATCGGTCCCGGCTCGATCTGCACGACGCGCGTCGTCGCCGGCGTCGGAGTGCCGCAGCTCTCGGCGATCATGGAATCGGCGTCGGTCGCTTCGGCCAAGGGCGTGCCGGTGATCGCCGACGGCGGCATCAAATATTCGGGCGATCTCGCCAAGGCGATCGCCGGCGGGGCGCAGGTCGCCATGATCGGATCGCTGCTCGCCGGCACCGATGAGAGCCCCGGCGAGGTCTATCTGTATCAGGGCCGCAGCTTCAAAGCGTATCGCGGGATGGGCTCGGTCGGCGCGATGGCGCGCGGCTCGGCCGATCGCTACTTCCAGCAGGACATCAAGGACGCGCTGAAGCTGGTGCCGGACGGCATCGAAGGGCAGGTGCCGTATCGCGGACCCGCTGGCGCGATCCTGCACCAGCTCGCCGGCGGCCTCCGCGCGGCGATGGGTTACGTCGGGGCGCGGACCATCGAGGAGCTGCAGCGCCGCGCCCGCTTCGTGCGGATTTCGGGGGCGGGCTATCGCGAGAGTCACGTCCACGACGTGGCGATCACCCGCGAGAGCCCGAACTACCCGACGGGGGTCTGAGGCTCAGCCGGCCTTCCGAAGCGACGCATCCGGGTCGAGCACCCAATCGGGCCGCACGTAGTGGCAGGTGTAGCCGTACGGGATGCGCTCCAGATAGTCCTGGTGCTCGGGCTCGGCCTCCCAAAAAGGCCCGGCGGGCGCGACCTCGGTCACGACCTTGCCGGGCCAGCGGCCGGACGCGTCGCCGTCCGCGATCACCTCTTCGGCAGACTTTTTCTGCGCTTCGTCGCGATAGAAGATCGCCGAGCGGTAGCTCCTGCCCCGGTCGTTGCCCTGGCGGTCCTTGGTCGTCGGGTCGTGGATCTGAAAGAAAAATTCGAGCAGCCGGCGATAGGACAAGACGGACGGATCGAAGACGATCTCGATCGCCTCGGCATGCGTGCCGTGGTTGCGATAGGTCGCATTCGGTACGTCGCCGCCGCTGTAGCCGACGCGCGATCCGAGGACGCCGGGGACCCTCCGGATCAGGTCCTGCATCCCCCAGAAGCACCCTCCGGCGAGAATGGCTGTCTCGCTCATCGGGCGGCCTCCGTCTCGGCGTCGAAGAGATTCACGTAAGCCCCGTATCCTTCCGCCTCGAGCTTGTCGCGCGGCACGAAACGCAGCGAGGCCGAATTGATGCAGTAGCGCAGGCCGCCCTGCGCCCGCGGTCCGTCGGGGAAAACATGGCCAAGGTGGCTGTCGGCATGCGCCGAGCGCACCTCGATGCGCACCATGCCGTGGCTCGCGTCGCGATGCTCGACGACATTGGCGTGCTCCACCGGGCGCGTGAAGCTCGGCCAGCCGGAGCCCGACTCGAACTTGTGCATCGAGGCGAAGAGCGGCTCGCCGGAGACGACGTCCACATAGAGGCCGGGTTCGTGATGATCCCAAAACGCGCCGGAGAACGGACGCTCGGTTCCGCTTTCCTGTGTGACGCGATGCTGCTCGGGCGAGAGCTTCGCTACGGCGTCGGGGGTCTTGCGGTAGTCGGCCATGCCTCTTCCTTCGTGTCGGTCGCGGGTTTACGTCCAAGATGGGCGTTCCGCGGCGCGTGGAGAAGAGGCGCGATCGACGCGCCGCTCGCGAGATGCGTCAGCCGACGTCGAGCGGGGCGGTGCCGGTCGGCTTGCCGTCGCGCGACAGGGTGATCTTCTCGATCCGCGCTTCGGCGTTGCGCAGCAGCGCGTCACAATGGACCTTCAGAGCCTCGCCGCGCTCGTAGATCGCGATCGATTCCTCGAGCGCCACCTGACCCTTTTCGAGCCCCTCGACGATCGCCTCGAGCTCCTTCATCGCCACCTCGAACGGCAGCTTGGCGATGTCGTCCTGGGCGGCGGACTCGGTCATGGGGAAGCGTGCTCGCGCCGTGCGTCGAGATGAGCAAGGTCCAGCGCGAAGGGGCGCCCCTCGAAGCACTCCTCGCCCCGTCCGATCGCCTCGACGGCCGCAATCATCCGGCCGTCGCGCGCGAGCATTCGATCGGCGATTTCGACCAGAAGGCGATTCGGCGTCGCGGTCGGCGAGGCGGTCCGCAATTCGTGCGCGATCTCGAGTTCGCTTCGCCGCTCGTCCAGGGCGCAGGCGGCGATGAACGCGGCGGCTGTCGACCGGCTCACGCCGGCGTAGCAGTGGATGACCATGGGCTCGCTGCGGTCCCACGCGCGCACGAAGTCCAGCACGCGCACCACGTGCTCCTCCGCGGGCAGGACGTGCCCGTCCTCGGCGGCCACGATATCGGAGATGGCGACGTTGAGGTGGCGGTGTGCCGCGATCGCAGCCGGCCGCTCGACCGGCGTGCCGGAATTGATGAGCGTCACCAGCGAGCGGGCGCCCGAGGCGGCGACGGTCGCCGGGATCTGGGAGAGGGGGCAGACGTGGATGCGCGGCACGCCGCTTGGTCTCACAGCCGGGCCGGCCGCGCAAGCGCGGTCGCCCCGAACGATGCGGCGCAGCGAAGCCTACGCGCGTCCCGGCGACCAGTCGGGCCGCCGCGGAGCGGCCTTGCTCTCGCGCTCCTCGGCGATGGCGGCGTCGTGATACCAGCCGCTGCCGATCACGGTCGCCGGCGCGGCTGGCCGGTGGGACCGCGGAAACGGGATGATCTGGGCCGTCCCGCGAGGCGCGCGAGGCGCGTCGAAGCCGAGCGTATTCACGTGCGTATGATCCCTTGAGATAAGTTTTTCGTCGTCAGAGGTCCAACGAACGCAATATACCATCAGTTGCACTTTATTTAAGCGTAAGTATTCGGCATGCCTGTTTTGGCGCCAATCGAAGCGGCACGAACAACGTCCGGGTCGTCATGCCAGCCTTAATTCGTTCCTCCGCTGTTCGTTTCTCCCAGCGGAACCGTGCCGTGCGGCGCGCCGTTCGGCCCGAGCCAGATAGTGAGGATGCGATGGCGGGGATCACCTACAGGATCGTCGAGCACGACGGCGGTTGGGCGTACAAGGTCGGCGCCGTCTTCTCGGAAACGTTCGCGTCCCACGACGAGGCGCGATCCGCCGCCGAGGTCGCGGCCGCCGAGCAGCGGCGGGGCGGGGACGACACGGTGATCGAGTACGAGGATGTCGCCGGCAAATGGCGGGTCGAGCGCGCGCCGGGCGGCGATCGGCCCCAGACAGACGTCGAGGGCTGATGCGCTCGCGGCGGATCGCCCGGCTGGAGCGCAGCTGCAAGGCCCGAACGTTGCTTGCTTCGGGGTGCAGCTTTAAGCATCCGCGATCCGAACGAAGCGAGCGCGCCCTTGGCCATTTCCGCCGCGATCTATCACCTGACGCATTACGTCTACGACCGGCCGGTGTCGCTCGGTCCGCAGACGATTCGCCTTCGACCGGCGCCGCACTGCCGGACCGCCGTGCCGGCCTTTGCGCTCAAGATCGCGCCTGCCGACCATTTCCTGAATTGGCAGCAGGATCCGCTCGGGAATTGGCTCGCGCGTCTCGTTTTCCCGAACAAGGTCAGCGAGTTCCGGGTCGAGGTGGATCTGACCGCGACGCTCGCCGTGTACAACCCGTTCGATTTCTTCACGGAAGAGTACGCGGAGCATTTTCCGTTCGCTTACGAGGAGCCCCTCGAAGCCGAGCTGGCGCCATACCTTCATCGCGAGGAGCAAGGGCCCGCCTTCGCCGAATTCGTCGCGAGCCTGCCGAAGGACCGGCAGCGCACGGCAAATTTCCTCGTCGACCTCAACATCGCGATCTCGCAGCGCATCGCCTATCTCATCCGCTTCGAGCCGGGCGTGCAGACGCCGGAGGAAACGCTCCAGATCGGCTCCGGCTCCTGCCGCGACTCGGCCTGGCTGCTCGTGCACGTGCTGCGGCACCTCGGGCTCGCGGCGCGCTTCGTCTCCGGCTACCTGATCCAGCTCAAGGCGGACATCGATCCCGTCGAGGGGCCGCTCGGCACCCGCACCGACTTCACGGATCTGCACGCCTGGGCCGAGATTTTCGTGCCGGGCGCCGGCTGGATCGGTCTCGACGCGACCTCGGGCCTGCTCTGCGGCGAGGGCCACCTGCCGGTCTGCGCGACGCCGCACTATCGCTCCGCCGCGCCGATCTCCGGCGGCGTCGAAGCTGCGGGCGTCGAATTCCACTACGACATGAAGGTCTCCCGCGTCGCCGAGTCGCCGCGCATTTCGCTGCCCTTCTCGGGCGAGGCGTGGCAGGCACTCGACGCGCTCGGCGAGCGGGTCGATGCCGACCTCACCGCGCAGGACGTGCGCCTGACGATGGGGGGCGAACCGACCTTCGTTTCGATCGACGATTTCGAATCGTCCGAGTGGAACACCGCCGCCGTCGGCCCGACCAAACGCACGTTCGCCGACAAACTTGTGCGTCGTCTGCGCGACCGTTTCGCGCCCGGCGGCATGCTCCATTACGGGCAGGGCAAGTGGTATCCCGGCGAGAGCCTGCCGCGCTGGGCCTTCGCCCTCTACTGGCGCAAGGACGGCAAGCCGATCTGGAAGAACGCCGATCTCATCGCTCCGGTCACGTTGACGCGGACGGCGGAGGACAAGGTCAAGCATCCGACGCCGCCCGACGTCATCGAGGCGGCGCGCGAGCAGGCGGCGCGTGTCGCGGAAGGCATCGCGGATCACCTCGGCCTGCCGACGGAGAACGTGCTGCCGGCTTTCGAGGACATCGCGACCTGGGTCGTGAAGGAGAGCAACCTTCCCACGAACGTGACGCCGATCGATCCGAAGATCGAGGATCCCGAAGAACGCAACCGGATGATCAAGACCTTCTCGCAAGGCCTTGCCAAACCGACGGGTTTCGTGCTGCCGGTGCAATCTTGGCAGACCAAGGCGCAGGCCGTGCCGCGCTGGTCCAGCGAGCGCTGGCGCTTCCGACGCGGCCAGCTCTTCCTTGTCCCCGGCGACTCGCCCGTCGGCTATCGCCTGCCGCTCGCCGCGTTGCCGCACGTGCCGGCAGCCTCTTACCCGTTCGTCAACGATCCCGATCCGATGTTCGAGCGCGGCCCGCTGCCGGACATCATCGAGCTGCCGGGCCGCCCGGCGCGGCCCGCAGAGCCGCCGGCTGCTGCGGCCGCGGATGGCGCCGAGCGCAGCCAGCGGGTCGAGCCGGGGGCCACGGCGACCGGGCCGACGCAGCTGCGGGTCGAGCAGGAGATGATCGAGGGCGCGGTGCGCACAGCGATTTCGGTCGAGCCGCGCGATGGCGTCACCTGCGTCTTTCTTCCGCCGACCAAGTCGCTCGATGACTATCTCGAGCTGCTCGCCGCCGTCGAGGCGACCGCGGAGGCGACCGGCACGCCGATCCATATCGAAGGCTATCCTCCGCCGGTCGATCCGCGCATCGAGGTCATCAAGGTCACGCCGGACCCCGGCGTGATCGAGGTCAACGTGCATCCGGCCAAGAGCTGGCGCGAGGCGGTCACGATCACGCAGGGTCTTTACGAAGACGCGCGGCAGTGCCGGCTCGGTGCCGACAAGTTCATGACGGACGGGCGCCACACCGGCACGGGCGGCGGCAACCACGTCGTGCTCGGCGGCACCACGCCGGCGGATTCGCCGTTTCTCCGCCGGCCGGACCTGCTCAAGAGCTTCGTGCTCTACTGGCAGCGCCATCCGTCGCTGTCCTATCTGTTCTCCGGCATGTTCATCGGTCCGACCAGCCAGGCGCCGCGCATCGACGAAGCGCGCCACGACGGGCTCTACGAACTCGAGATCGCGCTCTCGCATGTGCCGAAGGCGGGCGACGAGGGCTTCCCGCTCTGGCTCGTCGACCGACTCTTCCGCAACCTGCTCGTCGATGTGACCGGCAACACGCACCGCTCCGAAATCTGCATCGACAAGCTCTTTTCACCGGATGGGCCGACGGGCCGGCTCGGGCTGATCGAATTCCGCTCGTTCGAGATGCCGCCGGACCCGCGCATGAGCCTCGCCCAGCAGCTGCTCATCCGCGCGTGCGTCGCCTGGTTCTGGCGCGAACCGCAGGAAGGCGGCTTCGTGCGCTGGGGCACGACGCTGCACGATCGCTTCATGCTGCCGCACTTCGTCTGGAGCGACTTCCTCGACGTGCTTGCCGACCTGAAGCGGGCCGGCTACGACTTCGATCCGCAGTGGTTTGCGGCGCAGTGGGAGTTCCGGTTCCCGTTCTGCGGTGTCGTCGAGATGGGCGGCGCGCGCATGGAGATCCGGCAGGCGCTGGAGCCTTGGCACGTGCTCGGCGAGACGGGGGCCGCCGGTGGCACGGTCCGCTTCGTCGATTCCTCGATGGAACGGCTGCAGGTCAAAGTCGATGGATTCAATCCCGCACGCCATCTCGTCACGTGCAACGGGCGCAGACTGCCGATGACGACGACCGGCTCCGAACAGGCGGTCGGCGGCGTCCGCTTCAAGGCGTGGAAGCCGGCCGAGGGCCTGCATCCGACGATTCCCGTCCACGCGCCGCTGACCTTCGATCTCTACGACACCTGGTCGCGGCGCTCGCTCGGCGGGTGCACCTATCACGTCGCCCATCCGGGCGGGCGGTCCTACGAGACGTTCCCGGTCAACGCGTTCGAGGCCGAGGCGCGACGTCTCGCCCGCTTCGAGACGATCGGACATACGCCCGGAGCGTTCGACGTGGCGCTCGAAGCGCCGAGCGCCGAGTTTCCGCTGACCCTCGACCTGCGCCGCCCCCCCGGTCTTTGAAGGCGACGTCATGACGGGGGCACAGGCGATCAGGGACGAACTTCCGGGCTTTTCGGAACTGGAGGCGATCGTCTCCGGATATCGCCCGATCCGTGGCGTGCCCGACGAGTTCGTCGGCACCGACGGCCAGCCGCGTCCCGAGTGGCTCCAGCTGACTTCCCGCCTCGTGGAGCTCGGGCCCGAGGAGATCCTCAAGCGCTTCCAAGCGGCCGACAGCTATATCCGCGATACGGGCGTCTCCTACCGCGCGTACGGGGACACGGCGGAGAAGACCTGGCCGATCGCGCACCTGCCGCTTCTCATCGGCGCGCGCGAATGGCGCCATATCGCCGAGGGGGTCGCGCAGCGCGCCGAGCTGCTCGAGGCGATCCTGCAGGACATCTACGGCGAGGCGCGTCTCGTCGAGGACGGTGCCCTGCCGGCGGCCGCGATCGCCGGCTGCTATGATTACCTCCAGCCGCTGCAAGGCGCTCTCAAGCCGGGCGAGCCGTATCTGCAGATCTACGCCGCCGAGCTCGGCCGCGGCCCGGACGGAAACTGGTGGGTGCTCGGTGACAAGACGCAGGCGCCGTCGGGCGCCGGCTACGCGCTCGCCAACCGGCTCGTTTTGTCGCGAACCTTCCCGACGCTCTATCGCGAGATGAACGTCGAGCGCCTCGCGCCGTTCTTCGACGCGTTCAGGGCAGGGCTGACGGCCCGCGCGCACCGCGTCGAGCCTCGCATCTGCCTGCTGACGCCGGGCCCCTACAACGAGACCTATTTCGAGCAGGCCTATCTGGCCCGCTATCTGGGGCTCCTCCTCGTCGAGGGCGGCGATCTCACGGTTCGCGACGGACGCGTCCACGTGCGGACCATCGCCGGCCTGAAACGCGCCGACGTCATCCTGCGCCGCATTGATTCGGACTTTGCCGATCCGCTCGAACTCAACGCGCGCTCGCAGCTCGGCGTCCCGGGGCTGCTCGACGTTCTGCGCGACGACGGCGTGGTGATCGCCAACGCACTCGGCGCCGGCGTCGTCGAGGCGCCCGTCATGATGAGCTTTATGCCGCGCCTCTGCCGCCGCATCCGCGGCGAGGATCTGAAGCTGCCCAACGTTGCGACCTGGTGGTGCGGGCAGGCGCGCGAGCGTGAGGCCGTGCTGGCGCGCCTCGACGATCTGGCATTGGCCGGGGCCTACGGCAATTCGGTGCCCGGCGGTTTCCGCTATCAGTCGGTCATCGGCTCGACGATGAGGGCCGACGAGAAGGACGAATTGCGTCGCGCCATCGCCGCGCGCGGCATCGACTACGTCGGCCAGGAGATCGTCAAGCTTTCGACGACGCCGGTATGGAAGAACGGCCAGCTCGCGGCGCGCCCATTCACGCTTCGCGTCTATGCGGTGCGCACGCCGACCGGATGGTCCGTGATGCCCGGCGGCTTCTGTCGCATCTCGCAGCGCCTCGACGTGCGCGCGGTCAGCATGGGCACGGGCGCGGCATCGGCCGACGTTTGGGTGCTCGGGGAAGGCCCCGTGGCGCATTCCTCGCTGCTGCCGCAGGAAGGCGCGGTGCGCATCCGCCGCATCCTCGGCAACCTGCCGAGCCGCGCGGCCGACAATCTCTTCTGGTTCGGGCGCTATCTGGAGCGCGCCGAGGCGATGCTGCGGATCGTGCGCGCCTTCACGGGCCGGCTCATGGAGCTGAAGACGCCGCTCGATGATTCGAAATGGACCGTCGAACGCCTGCGCGTGCTGCTTGATCGGGCCGGGGCGTTGCCGGAGGATTGCAAGCTCGAAGGCACGGCCCTCGCCGCGGCCGCCCTCTTCAGCAAGACGGATTTCGGCTCGGCTTTCTGCCTCGTCGAGGATGCCCGCCGCACGGCCTCATCGTTCCGCGAGCGGCTCTCGGTCGATACCTGGAAGCTCGTCGAGGACACCTACGACGGGCTCGACCGCAGCGTCGCGGACATGACGGAAGCGGAGATCACCGAGCGTGTCGACGCATCGCTGCGCTCGCTGACGGCGATCGCGGGCCTCAGCCAGGAGAACATGAACCGCGGGGCCGGCTGGTATCTGTTCGACATCGGGCGACGCGTCGAACGCGCGATCAACACCTGCCGCTTCAGCCGCCGCCTCGCGTGCCCCGAAGGCTACGTCGATGGGCTCAGCGTGCTGCTCGAGCTCATCGATTCGCAAATCACCTATCGCTCGCGCTACCTCGTCGGCCTCTCGCTGCCGCTCGTGCGCGACATGGTGCTGCTCGACACGTTCAATCCGCGTTCCACGGCCTTCCAAGTCGACGTGCTCGCGTCGCATCTCGAAAAGCTGCCGACGCTGAGCGACGACGGGATGATGGAGATGCCGCGGCGCATGGCGGTGAAGCTGCTTTCGGACCTCACGACTTCGGTGGCGGCCGATCTCGACAATGCGGCGATCTTTGCCTTCGAGCAGCGTCTCCTCGCGCTCGCCGAAGCCGTAGGAACCCGCTATTTCCTGCACGGGCCGAACGCCCTTCGCGCCGAGAAGACGATCGGGCTGGCATGAGAGCGGCGGGCGCGTGATCTACGATATCAAGCACGTGACCGTGTACGAATACGGCTCCGCGGTGACTTACTCGAATTGCGCGCTGCGCCTGCTCCCGCGCGACGAACCCGGGCAGGTCGTCTTCGCCAGTTCGCTCGAGGTCGAGCCGACGCCGATTCGCCTCGACGAACGCGTCTGCTTTTTCGGCAACCGAGTCTCCTGGATGACGGTCGAGACCGCGCACAAGACCCTGCGCGTCGAGACGCGAACGTCCGTCGAAGTCGACCGCGATCCGCCGCCGGATCCGTGCCTCACGATGCGCTGGGAGAGTGTGCGCGATCTCGCTTTCGCCTCCCGCAGCCTCGGGCGCGACGCGCCGGGGCATTTCATTCATCCGAGCCGTTTCGTCCCCCACTACCAGCCTGCCACCGATTACGCGCTGGAAAGCTTTACGCCGGGCCGCCCCGTGCTCGAGGCGGCGCAGGAGCTGATGCATCGCATCCGTACGCAGTTCCGCTATGATCCGAAGGCGACGATCGTGTCGACGCCGCTCTCGGAGGCCTTCGAAAAGCGCCACGGCGTCTGCCAGGATTTTGCGCACATCATGATCTCTGGGTTGCGCGGCATCGGCATGCCGGCCGCCTACATCTCGGGCTACATTCGCACCATCCCGCCGCCGGGCAAGAAGCGTCTCGAGGGTGCCGACGCCTCGCATGCCTGGGTCTCTGTTTGGTGCGGCCCGGCGCTGGGCTGGATGGGCCTCGACCCAACGAACGACATGATGATCGGCAATGATCACATCTTCCTCGCCAAGGGCCGCGACTACGCCGACATCTCGCCGGTCGCCGGTATCATCCTCGGCTCGAAAGAGCAGGACGTCGACGTGATGGTTGACGTCATTCCGCGAGAGTAGCGGTCGCACGGCGCGCCTGGAAGCGGTTCGCCACGCGGCGCGTCAGCGCCGGGCCGAAGACGAGGAGCACGAGAAACCGCGCCGTCTGCATCGCGAGGACGAAGCGGATGTCGACGGGGCTCGAGGATGCGATGATCGCGACGGTGTCGGCGCCACCCGGGCTCATCGCGAGATAGGCGGTCAACGGATCGATCCGCCAGACGAGGTGCAGCAGGGCGGCCAGTCCGGCGCAGGCCGCCACGAGCGCGAGGATCGAGCCCGCCACTGCCGGGAAGGCCTGCGCGGCGCGCGCCAGGATCGGCCGCGTGAAGCGCAGGCCGATGGCCCAGCCGACGAGCACGTAGCTCGTTGCCAGAAGCCAGGGCGGCAGCTCCAGATCGACGAGATGCGTATCGGTGACGAGGAGGCCGAGGAGCATCGGGCCGATGAAGAAGGGCGCGGGCAGGCGCAGGCGGCTCGCAAGCCGTCCGGCGAGCGCCACGATCGCCAGCGTGGCGGCGAGCGCGCCCCAGCGAAGGTGCGGAAACCAGATCGTCGGCGGGGCGGCGCCGGTGGACGCCCACAGGCGGGCGACCGAGGACGCGACGATCGCGACGATGACGACGCGCAGGTACTGCATGAAGGCCACGAGGCGCATGTCGGCGCCGTAATCCTCCGCCATGAGCACCATCGCGGTCGCCGCGCCTGGCGCCGAGCCCCAGATGGCGGTCGTCGCCGGCAGGACTTGGTGCCGCGCCATCATCCAGCCGAGTGTCGTGCTCGCCCCGAGCACGGAAAGGACGCCGACGCCGAAGACGGGCCAGTTCGCCGCGAAGGTGGCGAGAATCGAAGGCGGGAAGTTGCGGGCGACGAGGCAGGCGACGATCCCCTGCGCCAGCGCGAAGGCTTGCCGCGGCAGGGCCACCGTACCGTCGAACGCCGCAAGGATGATTCCGGCGCCTATCGAGCCGATAAGGAAGGCGGCCGGCAGACGTGCGGTCTCGAGCGCCCCGATGAGCGCGGCCGTCAGGCCGAGGAGCCCGAGACTACAGGTGAGGCGCGAGGCGCGCGCGAGCGTCATGCGCAAACCCGGATGCGCGCGACGTGCCGCATCAGACCACGATGTCGGCGCTGCCGACGACGCGGGCGAGGCGTGGGAAGACGTGCTTCACCGCCATCTCGTGTAACTCGGCCGAGACGCTCGCGCAGGCGTCTTCGACCAAAACGACATCGTAGCCGTGCTCCCAGGCACTCCGTGCCGTCGATTCGACCCCGAAATTCGTCGCGATGCCGCCGAGGACGATCGTGCGGATGCCGCGCCGCCGGAGCTGCAGGTCCAGCTCGGTGCCGTGGAACGCGCCCCACTGGCGCTTGGTGACGACGAGATCGCCGGGCGCCGCGAGGCCCTGGACGAGCTCGCTCCAATCCGCCGGCAATCCGCCCGGCGGCAATTGCATCGCCTCGTCGACGGCGCCGGGCGGCCGGTCGGCGAAATCGGGCGCGAAGCCGACGCGCACCCACACGATCAGGCCGCCCGCCGC
Source organism: Melastoma dodecandrum (assembly GCA_029817715.1). Taxonomy (NCBI): domain Eukaryota; kingdom Viridiplantae; phylum Streptophyta; class Magnoliopsida; order Myrtales; family Melastomataceae; genus Melastoma; species Melastoma dodecandrum. The sequence continues at coordinate 1,812,907 of JARUPY010000398.1, read as the reverse complement.
ACGCAGACGCTCGGCGAGGCCGCGCGCCGTCGCCACGACCTCCCTGCCGGATCGCGGCGCGGTCGGGCGTCCGGCGATGCCGTTTTGCAGGTCGATCACGACGAGCGCGGTTGTCTTCGGGTCGAGCTGGGGCATGCGGTCCTCGATTGCGGTCGGACTTGCCATATGCGAGGATGCCCTCGCATATCGAGATAGTTGAGGATGACCTCGCAAAAGTCAAATGCCGCTAGCGTGATCGCAGTGGCGCCGACGCGTCGGCGCGGCCATGCCCGGGTGGCGGCCATCATGGATGCGGGCGCCGGGGTGTTTCTGGCGCGCGGCTACGAGGCCGCGACCATGACCGAGATCGCCGTCGCATCGCGGACGGCGATCGGCTCTCTCTACCGCTTCTTTCCGACCAAGGCGGCTCTGGCCGACGCGCTCCTCGCGCGGTTCGGAGACCGGATGGAGACGGCGCTTGCCGAGATCGCTGCTGCGGCGGTCGCGCTGTCACCCGCGGCGGTGGCCGACCGCATCGTCGATATGATGCTCGAGCGGTCGGGCGATCGCCGCCTCGCTCTCACCCTCATCGAGGTCGACGGCGTCGGCGACGAGCAGCGCCTGCGCTGGCGCGAGGTCGTGCGCGAACGGATCGCGTCGATCCTCGCCGGGCTCGGCGTGCCCGAGGCGCGCCATGCGGTCGCGTCGAGCGTCGTTCTGCGTCTCGTGAAGACCATCTCCCCGCTCGCGGAGGACGAGGCGGCGGGGCACACCGGTGCCTTGGTCGAGCTGCGGCGATTGCTTGCGCTCTATCTGGCGGATATCTCAAGCGCCCGAGCCCCGACCTAGCCTTACGGGGCCGCACGGGGTAGGTCTCGCCCTCCGAATCGGGCAAAGCGAAGTCTGGTTCGCTTCAGCACCCGGATCGATGTCCAAGCTTTACCACCATCCGCTCGATCCCCTGTCGCGTTTCATCCGTCTCGTGCTCGCCGAATGCGGGATCGACGCGGAGCTTCTCGAGGAGCGCGGGTTCGAACGCCGGCACGAATTCCTGGTGCTCAACCCGGCGGGCACGACGCCGGTCTACGTGGAAGATCGCGTCGGTGTCGTCGTGCCGGGCGCCGGTCCGATCGCCGAATTTCTCGACGAGACCCGCGGGCACACGCTGGGAACGCGTCGCCTGCTGCCGGAAGGGCCGGCGGAGCGCATCGAGGTGCGCCGCCTGCTCGACTGGTTCAACATCAAGTTCTTCGGCGAGGTGTCGAGCTGGCTCGTGACCGAGAAGGTCTACAAGCGTTTCATGGCGCCCGAACAGGGCGGCGGGGCGCCCGAGATGGAGCTGGTGCGCGCGGCGCGCGCCAACATCCGCTACCACCTGCGCTACATCGGATATCTGGTCGGTCGGCGAAATTGGCTCGCCGGCAACGAGATGACCTACGCCGATCTTGCGGCGGCCGCGCATCTGTCGTCCGTCGATTTCCTCGGCGATGTGCCGTGGGACGAAGACGAGATGGCCAAGGCCTGGTACGCGCGCGTAAAGTCGCGGCCGGGGTTCCGCGCGTTGCTGGCCGACCGGGTACCCGGCATCACGCCCGCCGAGGCCTACGCGGACCTCGATTTCTGATCCTCGGCGCTCTGCGCCCGGAGCGCGAGCGGGAGACAGCGATGAGGCCAGAGCCCGCGGGCATGGAGCGCCTGAAGACCCGCCTCCTCGAGCGGGCCGCAGCTCTCGACTTCGACCTTTGCCGCATCGCCGCGCCGGATTCGATCCCGCAGGCACCGGCCCGCCTGCGCGCGTTTCTCGAAGAAGGCTGCGCCGGCGACATGGACTGGCTAAGCGCGACCGAGCCGCGTCGGGCCGACCCGCGCATTCTGTGGCCCGACGTGCGCTCGATCGTGATGCTGGGGGTCAATTACGGGCCGGACGCGGATCCGCTGGCGCTGCTCGCCGACCCGCGCGCCGCGAACGTCTCCGTCTACGCCCGCCATCGCGACTACCACGACGTCATCAAGGGCAAGCTGAAGCAGCTCGCCTCCTGGCTCGTCGCCGCGGCCGATCACAGCGCGGAGGTGAAGGTGTTCGTCGACACCGCGCCGGTCATGGAGAAGCCGCTCGCCGCGGCGGCAGGGCTCGGCTGGCAAGGCAAGCATACCAACCTTGTCTCGCGGGGCTTTGGCTCCTGGCTCTTCCTCGGGTCGATCTTCACGACCCTGCCGCTCGCCCCCGACTCGGCGGAGATCGACCATTGCGGCTCCTGCCGCGCCTGCCTCGACATCTGCCCGACACGCGCCTTCCCGGCGCCCTATCGGCTCGATCCGCGGCGCTGCATCTCCTACCTCACGATCGAGCATCAGGGTCCGATCCCGCTCGAGTTTCGCAAGGCGATGGGCAACCGCGTCTTCGGCTGCGACGATTGCCTCGCGGTCTGCCCCTGGAACAAATACGCGCAGGCGGCACGCGAGGCGAAGCTGGTGGCGCGCCCGGAGATGCGCGCGCCGCGCCTCGCCGACTGGCTCGCGCTGGGCGACGAGGGGTTCCGCGCGCTCTTCGCGGGCAGCCCTATCAAGCGGCTCGGCTGGACGCGTTTTCTACGCAACCTGCTCGTCGCCGCCGGCAACTCGGGCAACCCCGCGCTCCGGCCGGGCCTCGCGCGGCATGCGTCGAGCGACTCGCCGATGATCCGCGAGACAGCCGAATGGGCCCTGGCGGAGCTGAGCGAGGCGGCCTGAGAACGCTTACCGCCCGCGCTCGCGGGGCATCTGCTCGAGACGGCGCAGCACCTCCTGCGTCGAGACGCGCCGATAGCGCGGGCCGCGCCGCGCCCGCGGGCGGTCGGGGTCGGTGCGTGCGTGCCGCACGGAAAGGGCGGCCCAACCGAGGACGGCCAGGACGATGGCGAGATGCGCGAGGGCGAAGGCCTGCGGTCCGATCATCCGCGCACTCTGCCATAAGAGCCGGCCGGCGTCCCAGCGCCGCCGCGACACTTGACGTCGTGGACCGTTGTGCCGCTCAAGACGCGCGGCGAGGCGTTCCATGTCGATGTTCCAGCTGACCGGGCAGGGTGTTCAGCAGCTCGAAGAGCTGGCGCTGGCGCTCGTCCTCTCGGCGCTCGTGGGATTGGAGCGCGAGGTCCGGCACAAGAGCGCCGGGCTGAGGACCTACGCGCTCGTCGGGGTTTCGGCGGCGCTGTTCATGCTGATCTCCAAATACGGCTTCACCAACGTCCTGCAGAGCGAACGCGTTGTGCTCGACCCCTCGCGCGTCGCCGCGCAGATCGTGTCGGGGATCGGCTTCATCGGCGGCGGCGTGATCTTCATGCGCCGCGACGTCGTGCGCGGGTTGACGACGGCTGCCTCGGTTTGGCTGGCGGCCGCCCTCGGGATGGCCTGCGGCGCCGGCCTGCCTGTCCTCGCGCTGGCGACGACCGTGCTGCATTTCGTGATCATGCTGGTCTTCCCGAAGATGGTCGAGCAGCTGCCGCAGCAGACGAAGACGGCGACGCGGCTTCTCATCGCCTACGAGGACGGGCGAGGCCTTCTGCGCGACATCCTTGTCTGCTGCACGACGCTGCGCTTCACGATCGACCGCGTCGAGATCGAGCGCGATCGCCAGCTGCTCGACGAGGCTGCGCAGGATCGCGCTGATGCGGAAGGGTCGGCCGCGACCCTTCCTGCGTCGAACACCGTGGTGCTCCGCATGCAGGTGAAGGGCAAGCGGCCGATCGCTCATCTCCTTGCCGCGCTGGCGGACATCCAAGGCGTCCGCCATGTTAGGACGGACCCCGACGAGGATGAGACCGAATAGCGGACGGGTTAACCTTTCAGCCGCGCTTCAGCCCTCATTCCGTGCTAGAAGCGAGCCATGAATCTACTCGTCTTCGGCCTCGGCTACAGCGCGCAGCACTTCGTCCATCTCCACGGGGCGGCATTCGAGCATATCGCCGGCACGGTCCGCGATCGTCAGGCTCCACGCCCGCTCGCGCAGGGCGCCGAGATCCTGCATTTAGGGCCGGACGGTGCCGACGATGCGATCGATGACCGCCTCGCCACCGCCGACGTCATCTTGGTCTCGGTGGCGCCGGGGCCGTCGGTCGATCCCGTGCTTGCCCGCTACGGACGCCGCATCGCCGGCATGAAGCGCCGCCAGACGATCCTCTATCTGTCGACGATCGGGGTCTACGGAGATCGCGGCGGCGAATGGGTGGACGAGACCGCGCTGCCGACGCCGGTCTCAGACCGCTCGCTGGCACGGGTCGCCGCCGAGAAAGCCTGGCTGACCCTCGCCAAGGATCCGACGAAGACCGTGCACGTGCTGCGCCTGTCGGGGATCTACGGGCCAGGGCGGAACGCGCTCCTCAACCTCGCGGCCGGCAAGGCGCGACGGCTGATCAAGCCGGGGCAGGTCTTCAACCGCATCCATGTCGAGGACATCGCGCGGGCCTGCGCCGCGCTCGTCGCCTACGACGGGCCGAGCGACGTGTGGAACGTCACGGACGACGAGCCGGCGCCGCCGCAGGACGTCGTCGCCTTCGCGGCCGAAATGATGGGCATTGCGCCACCTCCGGAGCAGGATTTCGCGACCGCGGAGCTGACGCCGATGGCGCGCAGCTTCTACGGCGAGAACAAGCGCTGCTCGAACCGGAAAATTCGCGAAGAACTCGGGTTCGACCTCGCGTTCCCGACCTATCGCGAAGGGATCGCCGCGCTCTGGGCCGACGGCGAGGGGCGCGCGCCCACCGCCTGATCGGGCGCGCCTACGGCCTGATCGTAGGGATGGCTCGAGGCGAAGGGGGCCGCGAGGAAGCGCGTGACACCGTCCGCACTCGGTCCGATCGCGACCGCGAGGAAGCCGCCGGCGACCGCGAAGTTCTTCAGGAAGTCCCAGAACACCTCGCGGCCTTCGCTCGGGCCCTTCAGTCGGAAGTCCGGCGTCGCCCAGAATTGCTTCCAGAGAAGCGCGGTGACGGCGCAATAGCCGGCGAGAACGAAGGCGCAGAAGCGGTCCGCGATGCCGGTAAGGACGCCTGCCGACATGACCACCTCGACGAAAAGGCCCGTCAGGACCAAGACGCGGTCGGCCGTGCGCGACGCAACCGCCTGATGCGCCTGGCCGATGGCGGCCTCGAAGTTCAGCACCTTGTCGAGCGCGCTGAAGGGGAGGAACAGCAGCACGAGCGACAGCCGAGCCAGGAGGGCGATCAGGATTGCGAATGCCATGCGTTGCGCGCCCTCGTGCGTCGTCGCGGTACCCGGTCAATAAGGCGGCGCGCGTTTGGTTCGCTGCGCTCCTGCCGCTTCGGTCCACCAGGCGAGATCGTCGGCGAAGCGCGGGAAGGCCCGCGCGAGGCTCTCGCCGGGCGCGCCCTGCGGGCGGGCGGCCTCGTCGAGCGTCTCCGCAATCGGGCCGACCGACAAGGTGCTGGAGACGACGACCATCCCCATCTCCGAGAGAATGCCGTGCCACGCCGCCGCCGCGCGCACCCCCGCGAGCCGTCCGGCGGAATAGCTCGCGATCGCGGCAGGACGCCAGAACCATTCCTCGAGGAAATGATCCGTGAGGTTCTTCAAGCCCGGCTGAACGCCCCAATTGTACTCGCCGACGACGAAGACGAAGGCGTCGGCCTCCTTGATCTTCCGCGCGAGCGCTTCCATCGCGGCAGGCGCGGTGCCGGGCGCGTGCTCCTTGTACATGCGGTCGAGAATCGGCAGGCCGACCGCCTTCGCGTCGATCAGTTCGGCGTCCTCGCCTCGGGCCTTAAGGCCGTCCACGATGAACCGTGCGAGGCGGATGCCTTGTCGGTCGGCGCGATAGGAGCCGTAGAAGACGAGGATCGACATCCGCTCAAGGGTCCGCGTTGAGGCCCGGATGGTCGGGGTCGTCGAGGTGGTTCGTCAAGGCCGGTCCCGATCCCGTGGACTCGTCGAGGACGAGCTGGCTGATGGCGCAGATGAACGACGACAGACGATATCCGTCGTGGCGTGACAGTTCGTTGTCGAAGGCACGAAGGTTCCAGAAGGGATCGTCGGCGCGCGTGATCGGCGCGATGCCCGTCAGCTGCAGCCCGTGCAGGAAGCGCGCGAGCGGCGGGTTCTGCCCGCGCGCGCCGGCTTCCGGAGGCGCAAGAACATCGCTGTCCCAGAATACGCCGTGGTGCGATGCCTGCGCGAGGCGCGCGCGATAGAGCCAACGGTTGGCGACCGGACAATCGAGCGGCGCGTCGGCGAGCGTCGCGTAGGGGTGGTGCGGCTCGATGCCCGCGGCGGAATGGCCCATCAGCTCGTGCGTCGTCCCGAAGGGCGCGGCAGACGGCACGGCATCGGCGAGGACGCCGTCGGCCGGACGCGGCGGATCGAGATTGCCGATCGTGCGCGTGTCTTCCGGCGCCGTCACCTGGAAGGGAAAGGTGCCGAGGATCACCGCCAGCGCGCGGATCGGCAACGTCTCGAACGACGCGAGAATCCCGGCCGGGCGCGGGGCGGTGCAGGTCATTCCCGCGGGCTGGCGTCCCTCGATATGGGACGCGAGACGGTCGAGGTAGGCGGCGGCCGGACGGAAGTCGAACTTGAAGGTCGGAAAGAGGTCGTGCGTCGCCCAGTCGTAGTCGGCGCCGGCGTCGAACATGTGGTCGGTGGCCGCGAGGCGTTCGCGGATGCGGTGGCGCGCCTGCGTGAACCGATCCGCGACATCGAGGCCGATCCAGGCGCAGTCGCCCGGGCGCAGGCCGCCCGCGGGAAAGGCGAGGGCGGCCGTGATCGCGACGAGCACGGGCTTCTGGCGGATCGGAAAGAGGTCGTTGTCCTTGAGGACGTCGGCGTCCGGCGTGTTTGGCCCCGTCACGAACGCCGTCCGGTTCCAGACCTGCCGCTGGATCGTCGTCCATTTGGAGGCCTCTGCCGCGGGATTGACGAGGACGACGAGGTCCCCGAGCACGGGCGGCAGGATCTCGCCCGGCCGGTGCCGCTGCACGGCCTTCACGAGATCGGCCTGCAGGCCCGTCGCCAGCATGTCGCCGCCGAGCGAATGGCCGACGACGATCATGCGATTGCGGTTCGCGTCCGTTGAGCCGGGTTTCGGCGCAAGCACCGCTTCGATGGCACGCAAAGCCGAGACCGCGCCCGGCGCGATCGCCTCGGCGACGGGCTTGCGATCGAACAGCGTCGGCGCGGCGGAGATATTTCCGATGATCCCGCCGAGCGTCGTGCCGAAGAGGTCGGTGAGGCCGGCCTCGTCGACGCGCCCGCCGCGCCAGCCCACATAGATCGCCGTGACCCGCATGCCGCAGAAGGTGGGATCCTGCGGGCAGCGCGCGGCGATGAAGCGGGCGACGTTGGCGGCATAGAGCCGCGTGTCGGCGACGTTGTTGTCGCCGATCTGCGCGCCGTGGCGCCAGCCGTGTATGAAGACAAGAACGAAGTTCTTGCCGCTCGAAAGATGCTGCTTCAGGACATCGAGCTGGCTGATGACGGGTTTCACCTGCGCCATCGGCTTGCCGGCGTGCATTTCGCTCATCATCGCCTGCCGCAGCATCGCCGCATCAATCTGCACGTCGGTCGAGCCGGCGTCCGCGGAGACCAATGCGTAGGGTTCGCCATTCTCCTTGAATTCGAGGAAGCCGAGGTAATAGTCGACGGGCGTTGCGCTGCCGGACATCGAGGGGACGATGTGGTGCTGCAAGGCGCATTGAAAGCGCGCGCGCCAGGCCGGGTTCGCGGCGATGGCGGCCAGTTCGTCGTCGCTCGGGTCCGCCCAGCCGCCGTCCGGCGCCTGCATCGTCATGGCGATGCGGGGGCGGCCGACGTCCGCGAGCACGCTCCACCCCTTCGCGAGTCCGTCCGCGCAATAGGAGACGCTCGGCGACAGATCACGATACGCGCGATCCTTCGGCGTCGAGAGGACGACATAGTTGAGGAAGAGCGCGCCGACGATCAGCAGCGCGGTGCCGATGACGATCGTGGTCAGCGTGCGCACGAAGCGTCCGTAGGCGCGCCCGGCCAGACGCAGCGCGGACCGAGATCGTCGAGGCCTACGCGGCTCCTCCATAGCGTTCTCCCCGGCGTCGCGGCTCATCTCGCAGATGCTTTTCGCGCCAATAACGCGCGGCGTTGCATCTTGCGAGCGCCGCGCCCTCGCATTTTAGGACCGATCCCCTCGAATCTTCACCCGTCGCGCGATCGGCTCCAGCCTTCAGTCACGTCGCCGGCCGGCGTCGGACGCGCGCTAGGACGCGAGGCGCAAACCGACGATGCCGCAGACGACGAGCCCGATGCTGGCGATGCGCAACAGCGTCGCCGGCTCGTTGAACAGCAGGATGCCGAGAGCAGCCGTGCCCGCGGCGCCGATGCCCGTCCAGATCGCGTAGGCCGTGCCCGTCGGCAGCGATCGGAGCGCGAAGGTGAGGCCGCCGAAGCTGCCGGCCAGGGCGGCGACCGTGAGCACGGACGGGACGAGGCGCGTGAATCCGTCGGCGTATTTGAGACCGATGGCCCACCCGCATTCGAGCAAGCCGGCGACGAAAAGGACGAGCCACGCGATGGCGGTCGAAGACATGGCGAAATCTCGGGCTTTGACTCGGGGGGAGCTGACGAAAAGAGCGGCAAAGCGCAACCTCGTTGCGCAGCCGGCTCAGCGGAAGGGATGGACCTGGGGGATCAGGGCCGCCGCGAGTTCGAGGTGGCCGGAGATGACGCCCTTTTGCGTGATCATCTCTTCGGCGATCTTCTGCAGCCCGGCGCCCGGGCCCTGCACCAGCACCACCTCCAGCGTCTGGTTGTCGGTGAGATGCACGTGAAGCGAGGAAATCACTTCCGCGATGTTGTCGCGCTGGAGCTGCGCGAGGCGTTCGCGCAGACCGGCCGCCTTGTTGTCGTAGAACAGCGTGATGGTGCCGGCCATCACTCGCTCGCCATCCTCGTGCCGATGCGCGACGAGGGCGCGATGAAGCAGGGCGGCTACGGCCTGTGACCGGCTGGCGAAGCCACGCTGCTCGATCATCGCGTCGAGCTCGCCGAGAAGCTCCTCGGGGAGCGAAAGGCTGGTGCGGCTGACGAGCGGGCGGCGGCGCCGGCTCCCTTCCTCGCCGGCGTTCGCGCGCCCGGATCCGGCACTATGTGGCATGTGTCTTGCTCCACTGATCGTAATACGATCTTCGTGAATCGTATTACGAAGCGCAGGAGTTTGTCGATGTCTCTGTCGCCTGGGTGGTCCCCCTCATACGCTTGGAAGATCGGCCGGAGGTCGCTCACGGCATTCGCGTCCGTGGCGGCCATGACGCTGGCCGCCACGACGGCCTCCGCCGCCACGCTTCACATCGGCTACAGCGATTGGCCAGGCTGGGTGGCGTGGCAGGTCGCGATCGACAAGGGCTGGGTAAAGGACGCCGGTGTCGACGCCAAGTTCGAGTGGTTCGACTATTCGGCGTCCATGGATGCCTTTTCGGCAGGCAAGCTTGACGCCGACATGGTCACCAATGGCGACGCGCTCGTCATGGGCGGCAACGGCGCCAAGAGCGTCATGATCATGCTCACCGATTACTCGAACGGCAACGACATCATCGTCGGCAAGCCCGGCACGAAGAGTCTCGCCGACCTCAAGGGTCAGAAGGTCGGCATCGAGGTCGGCCTCGTCGAGCATCTGCTGCTCGAGAACGGCCTCGCCAAAGCACACATCCCGGAGAAGGACGTGACTCTCGTCAACGCCAAGACCAACGAGACGCCGCAGGTTCTGTCGTCGGGGTCCGTCGCCGCCATTGGTGCCTGGCAGCCCGTGGCGGGCGAGGCGATGAAGGGCGATCCCGGCGCCCACCCGCTCTACACCTCCGCGCAGCAGCCCGGCCTCATCTACGACGTCATCGCCGTCTCGCCCGCGAGCTACGAAGCGCACAAGGACGATTGGAAGAAGCTGATCGGCGTCTGGGACAAGGTCGTGCAGTACATCAACGATCCGAAGACGCAGCCCGACGCGCTGAAGATCATGGCCGCGCGCACTGGCGTCACGCCCGAAGCCTACGGCAAGTTCCTCAAGGGCACGAAGCTGCTGACGCTCGAGGAGAGCAAGAAGGTGATGGCCGGCACGGAGGGCTTCGGCTCGCTTCTCGGCTCCAGCAAGAACGCCGACAACTTCAACGTGAAGTTCAACGTCTACAAGCAGCCGCAGGACGTGAAGAGCTACATCGACGCCTCGCTCACCAACGCGATCGCGAAGTAGCGTGGGGAGCGGCGGCACCTTCGAGGCGGTCGACGGCGTGGCGGGCGCGGCGCGCCCCGGCGCGTCCGTCGCCGCGCCGCGCGTGCCGGCAGAGGCGCGGGCGCGCCGCATCTGGATCGGTATGCCGCGTCCGCTCGGCGCGCGCCGGCGTTTCGCGCTCGCCGTCGCCTCCTTCCTGCTGCCGCTCGGCATCTGGGCCGCCGTCTCGTACGTGCCTTTCCTCTGGCACCCGCTCGTCGAGATCTCCGATCCCGGCGCGGTCGATTACCTCGAAAAGGGCATGCGGCTCGATCGCGCGATCTTCGCGACCGAGGTGGCGAACGCAAAGGCGGCGGGAACGGCGCCGCCGCGCGGCACGCCGGCCAACCCCGTCTATCTGCCGGCGCCGCACGAAGTGGCATTGGCGTTGTGGAACAACATCGTGCATCCGCCGACGGAGGGCGAGGCGATCCGCATGCCGTCGAGCCTGTGGCACTCGATCGAGATCATCTTTTGGGGCTTTGTCGTCTCATCGATCGTCGGCGTGCCGCTCGGCATCTTCTGCGGTACCTCGCCGTTCATCGCGCGACTCTTCGAGCCGTTCATCGAGTTCGTGCGCTATATGCCGGCGCCCGCGTTCGGCGCCCTGATGGTGGCGATCCTCGGCATCTACGACGGGCCGAAGATCGCGATCATCGTCATCGGCACCTTCTTCCAGCAGGTGCTCGTCATCGCCAACACGGTGCGGCGCGTCGACGGCCTGCTCATCGAGGCGGCTCTGACGCTCGGCGCGCGCAACCTGCGTCTCATCCGCCGCGTCGTCGTGCCGGCGGTGCTCCCGCAGATTTACCGCGACCAGCGTATCTTGCTTGGTTGGGCCTGGACCTATCTGATCGTTGCCGAACTGATCGGCACGTCGTCCGGCATCACCTTCTTCATCACGCAGCAGGCGCGCTATCAGCACTTCGACAACGTCTACGCCGGCATCCTCGTGATCGGCCTCGTCGGAATCGCCACCGACATCGTGCTCGCGATCCTGGGCCGCAAGCTCTTTCCCTGGTCGAAGGAGGACGCATGACGCGCGCCTTCGACCTACCGTCCTATCTCGACCAGGCGCCGGAGGTTCGTGCGCGCTTCGATCGCATCAAGGCGCGCGAGGTCGCGCTGCGCGTCGAGGAGCTCGGCAAGACGTTCCGCATGCCCAACGGCACGACCACGACGGCGCTGCGCGGCATCGACGTCGTGACGCATCGGCGCGAGTTCCTCGGCGTCGTCGGGCCGTCGGGATGCGGAAAATCGACCTTCGTGCGCATTCTCGCGGGCCTCGATACGGCGAGCTCGGGCCGCGTGCTCGTCGACGGCCGGCCGGTGCTCGGGCCGTGCGCGGACCTCGGCATGGTCTTCCAGGGCTACACGCTCTTTCCCTGGCTCACCGTGTTGAAGAACGTGATGTTCGGCCTGCGCGAGCGCGGACACGATCGCAATTCGGCGGAGATCGAGGCGCGCGAATGGCTCGCGGTCATCGGGCTCGAGAAGTTCGCCGAGTCCTATCCGCACCAGCTCTCGGGCGGCATGAAGCAGCGCGTCGCGATCGCCCGCGCGTTGGCGGTGCGTCCGCGCATCCTCCTGATGGACGAGCCGTTCTCCGCGCTCGACGCGCAATCGCGCGCGCGCATGCAGGCCTACCTGATCGAAATCTGGCGCAAGGTCGATGTCACGATCGTCTTCATCACGCATGATCTCGACGAGGCCGTCCTGCTCGCGGACCGCATCCTCGTCCTTTCGGCTCATCCCGGCGAAGTCGCGGAACTGATCGAGGTGCCGGTGCCGCGCCCGCGCAGCCCCGCGCAGATGTTGGAGCCGAGCTTCCGGGCGACCCGCGCGCGCCTCGACGCGCTGATCCATCCGCCCGCGGACGAGGCGGCCGAGCCCGACGAGGTGCCCCTCAACCTCGTGGTGCGCATGGCGCAAAGCGGGGACGACGTCGAATGAGCCGCGCGCCGACCTTGTGGAGCGAGCGCACGTGGTGCGAGATCCCCAAGGACCTCGCCGCGGCGGGCGCCGCGGCGCTGTTGCCGGTGGGCGCGACCGAGCAGCACGGGCCGCATCTGGGCTGCGGGATGGATTTCGTGCTGGCCGAGCGCCTGTGCCGCGACGTCTCGGGCGTCACCGGCGTGCCGGTGCTGCCCACCCTGCCCTACGGCTGCTCGCTCGGCCATTCGCGGCGCTGGCCCGGCACGATCGCGCTCGATCCGCTGCTCATGACCCAGCTCGTCACCCAGATCGGCACCTGGGCGTACCATTCCGGCGTGCGGCGCCTCTTCTTCGTCAACGCGCATGTGACCAACGCCGCCCCGCTGCGCTGCGCGCTCGAGATGCTGCGGGCGGCGCACGACGACCTGATGGTGGCCCTCGTTAACACCGCCACGCTGAGCGCGCGCGTGCGCGAGGCGCACGAGGCCGACGCGCAGGATTGGCACGCCAACGAGGCGGAGACCGCGCTGATGATGGCGATCGCGCCCGCGCTGGTGCGTCGCGACCGCCTCGCCGACTCGGACGATCCGGATCGCACGGGCGAGTGCGTCTTCGCGCACCCCGTCAACCGCACGAGCCGCAACGGGGTGACGGGCCGTCCGAGCGCTGCGTCTTGCGCGCGCGGCGAGACGCTTCACGCCTGGATGGTCGAGGATCTCGCCGCACTCGTGACGCGCGGTCTCGCCGAAACCCCGCCCTTGCCGCACGCCTATGCCGAACGCGCCATCGTTGTCTAAGGGAGACCGCACGTGAACATGATGCCGAAGCCGTCCCGCATCTCCGCCATGCAGGACGATCTGCGCCAGCGCGGCGTCCGCTACGTCATGGGCGCCTATGTCGACATCCATGGCGCGCAAAAGGGCAAGGTCGTGCCGCTCGACCACCTTGCGCATATGGCGGGGGGCTCCGAGCTCTACACCGGCTACGCGCTCGACGGGCTCGGCCAGCTGCCCAACGACGACGAGTTCGCCTCGGTGCCGGACCTCGATCGCGTGATCCAGCTGCCGTGGGAGCCGAAGCTCGCCTGGGCCCCGGCCGATCTCGCGTTTCACGGCGAACCCTATCCGCTGTCGACGCGCGTCGCGCTGAAGCGCCAGATCGCGGAGGCCGAAAAGCTCGGCTTCGGCTTCGACCTCGGCATCGAATGCGAGATCTTCCTGCTGCGGCAGATGGCCGACGGCAGTTTGTGCACGCCGGACCCGAACGACCGGCTCGTGAAGCCCTGCTACGACGTGCGTGGTTTCGTCTCGAACTTCTCCTGGCTCGACAAGGTCGCCTCGACGATCGACGACCTCGGGTGGGACCTCTATTCCTTCGATCACGAGGACGCCTGCGGCCAGTTCGAGTTCGACTTCGCGTATGCCGACGCGCTGACGACCTGCGACCGCCTCACCTTCTTTCGCATGATGGCGAAGCACTACGCCGCCGAGGAAGGGCTCGTCGCCACGATGATGCCGAAGCCCTTCGCGGACCGCACCGGCAACGGCGCGCATTTCAACATGTCGCTGCGCGATCTCGCGACGGGCGCCAACGCCTTCGCCTGCCCGAGAGCGGAGGACCCGCGCGGCCTCGGCCTGACGCAGGAGGGCTACCACTTCATCGGCGGTATCCTGCGCCATGGGCGCGCGCTCTGCGCCGCCTTCGCGCCGACGGTGAATTCCTACAAGCGGCTGGTGCGGCGCGGCGCGATGGCGACGTTCTCCTGGGCGCCGGTGTTCAATTCCTACGGCTCCAACAACCGCACCAACTCGGTGCGCGTGCCGATGGGCGGCGGCCGCTGCGAGTCGCGCAACGCCGACGGCGCGGTGAACCCCTATCTCGCCGCGGCCCTCGTGCTCGCCGCCGGCCTCGAAGGCGTGCGCGAACGGATCGATCCGGGCGATCCCAACGAGGACAACCTCTACGATCTCGACGAGGCGGCGCGCAGCGCACGCGGCATCGCCTTCCTGCCGCAGACGCTCCTCGAGGCGGTGCAGGCCTTCGCCGCCGATCCGCTGGTGGAGGCGACGCTCGGCACGGCGCTGCGCGACGAGTTCGTGCGCTACAAGAGCGAGGAATGGCGCGAATATCATGCGACGATCTCGCCGTGGGAGATCGCACGCTACAGCCACATGTTCTAGCGCCTCGCGCGCCGCCGCCGGGACGACCCGTCGGCCCCCAAAGCTTGGTCGGGACGGCCCGATGCCGAGGCTGACATGACATCGAAAGAGGACACGATCGCCGCCTATCGCCGGCGGTACGAAGAGCTGGAGGCGGCCGGTCAGGCACCGAAGGCGCTGCCCGGCGCGAGCACGAAACCGGCGCCGGCGCGTAAAGCCTCGCGGCAGGAGACGCTGCCTGGCGGCTGGTATACGACGCTGATGCTGCGGGCGGGCGAGACCCTTCGGCTCCAGACGGGCGACATGCCGTCGGCGGTCGCGCTCGTCGCGTGGCGGCGGGACGATCCGAGCGAGCGGCTGAACGTCGCCGACACGGTGAAGGTACAGTGGACGACCGTGCTCGAGAAAGGCCGCGTGCTCTTCTCCGACATGGGGCGCGTCATGCTCTCGATCGTCGAGGATTCAGGCGCGTTCCACGACGCGTTGGTCGGCGGCTCGACGGCGGCCACGAATGCGATGCGATACGGAGACGGCCACCGCAACACGCGCGACAACCTGATGCTCGCGGCGCTGAAACTCGGGCTCGCGCCGCGCGATATCCCGCCCTTCGTCACCTTCTTCGCGCCCGTGCGGGTCGACGACGAGGGGCGTTTTGTCTGGCATCCGGAGAAACGAAGTGCCGGAGACTTCGTCGACCTTCGCGCCGAGATGGACCTGATCGTCGCCCTCTCCAATTGCCCGCATCCACTCGATCCCGCGCTCACTTACGCGCCGGCTCCGGTCGATCTCCTCGTGGTCGAGACGCCGGCCATCGCGCCCGACGACCTCTGCCGCACGGCGACGGACGAAGCGCGGCGGGGCTTCGACAATCTCGCGACGCTCGCGATCTGAAGGTGGCCGCATGACACAGACGCTTTCCCCGATCGTCCTCGACGCGATCATCCCCGCCACCGCGCCGTGGTCCGGCCTCGTGCGCAAGGGCCAGACGCTGCGCATCGAAGACACGAACGGCTGCCAAGCGGTCGACACGCTCTTCTACAACGCGCACGACATGGACGAGCGCTATTCCGCGCAGGATACGCTGCGCGAACAGGGCTGCGCCTATCTGACGACCGGCACGAAGGTCGTGTCGAACCGCGGCAACGTCATGCTGGCGATCACGGCGGACAGTTGCGGTCTACACGATACCTGCGCCGGCGCGTGTTCCTGCGAAAGCAATACTGTGCGTTTTGGCCACGCGACGAAATACATGCACGCCTGCCGCGAGAACTTCGTGCTAGAGCTGGCGCGCTACGGACGTTCCAAGCGCGACATCGTTCCCAACATCAACTTTTTCATGAACGTGCCGATTGCTCCGTCCGGCGCGATGACGATCGTCGACGGTGTGTCGAAGCCGGGCGATCACGTCGAGCTCGTTGCCGAAATGGATGTGATCTGCGTCATCTCGAACTGTCCGCAGGTCAACAATCCCTGCAACGGCTTCGAGCCGACCCCTATCCGCGTTACGATCCGCGACTGACATGTTCAACACGATCCTGATCGCCAATCGTGGCGAGATCGCTGCGCGTGTCATTCGCACGTGCCGGCGAATGGGCATCCGCTCCGTCGCGGTCTATTCCGACGCGGACCGCTTCACGCGCCCGGTTCTCGAAGCCGATGAAGCGGTACGGCTGGGGCCGGCGCCCGCCGCCCAAAGCTACCTCGATGTCGAGGCCGTCATCGCCGCCTGCAAGGCGACCGGTGCGCAAGCGGTGCATCCCGGTTACGGCTTTCTGTCGGAGAGCGCGGCCTTCGCCGAGCGCCTCGCGGCGGAGAATATCACCTTCATCGGTCCGCGCCCCGAGCATCTGCGGGCGTTCGGCCTCAAACATACGGCGCGCGAGCTCGCCGAGGCGAGCGGTGCGCCGCTGTTGCCGGGCTCGGGCCTCCTCGACGATGCGGAGGCGGCCGTCGCCGCCGCCGAATGTATCGGCTATCCCGTCATGCTGAAGTCGACCGCCGGCGGCGGCGGCATCGGCATGGTGCTCTGCCCCGATGCCGCGACGCTCCGCGAGCGCTATGCGGCGGTCGAGCGCACGGCGAAGGCGAGCTTCGGCGATGCGCGCGTCTATCTCGAGCGCTTCGTCGCGCAGGCGCGCCATATCGAGGTGCAGATCTTCGGCGACGGCAAAGGCAAGGTCGTCGCACTCGGCGAGCGCGATTGCTCGCTGCAACGCCGCAACCAGAAGGTCGTCGAGGAGACGCCGGCTCCGAACTTGCCGGAGGCCGTGCGCGCGCGTCTGCAATCGGCCGCGACGCGGCTCTGTGCGAGCGTCGATTACGTTTCCGCCGGCACCGTCGAGTTCATCTACGACGCGGTGCGCGAGGATGTCTTCTTCCTCGAGGTGAACACGCGCCTGCAGGTCGAACATCCGGTGACGGAGGCCGTCTTCGGCATCGACCTCGTCGAATGGATGATCCGCCAGGCGGCGGGCGAAGACCCGATCGGCGGCGCGCTCGGGCGCGGTCCGCTGGTGCCCCGCGGCGCCGCGATCGAGGCGCGGCTTTACGCGGAGGTCCCCCACGCTGGTTTCCAGCCGAGCGCGGGGCTCCTGACGCAAGTGGACTGGTCCGATCGCGCGCGCATCGACACCTGGATCGAGCGCGGCACCGAGGTGACCGCGAATTACGATCCGATGCTGGCCAAGATCATCGTCGGCGGGGCCGATCGCGCCGAAGCCGTCGCCGCCTTGGGCGCCGCCTTGGACGAGACGCAAATCCGCGGCATCGAGACCAACCTCGACTACCTGCGCGCCATCGCGGCCTCGGATGTCTTCGCGAATGGTGCGGCGTTGACGTCGACGCTGCGGGGGTTCGCTTATGCACCGCGCAGCGTCGAGGTGCTGACGCCGGGTGCCCAGTCGAGCCTGCAGGAGCTGCCGGGGCGGCTCGGCCTCTGGCACGTCGGCGTACCGCCGTCCGGGCCGATGGACGCGCGCTCCTTCGCGCGCGCCAACGCCCTCGTGCAGAACGCGCCGACGACGGCGGCTCTGGAACTGACGGTGTCGGGTCCGACCTTGCGCTTTCGGAGCGATGCCGTGGTGGCGATCGCAGGCGCGCACATGCCGGCGGCGCTCGACGGCGTCGCGCTGGCGCATGATGCCCCCTTCGCGGTGCGCGCCGGGCAGATGCTTGCGATCGGCCAGGTGCAGGGGCCCGGGCAGCGCGCCTATCTCGCGGTGCGCGGGGGCTTTGCGGCGCCCGAGGTCCTCGGCTCGCGCGCGACGTTCGCGCTCGGCGCGTTCGGCGGCCATGCCACCGGTACGCTGAAGACCGGAGACGTGCTGCACATCGCCGATGCGCCCCCGCAAGCGGTCACGCCCGAGGTGCCCGCGCCGCTGACCGAGGCTTGGACGCTCGCGGTCGGATACGGCCCCCACGGCGCGCCGGACTTCTTCCGCGACGAGGATATCGCGGATCTCTTCTCCGCCACCTACGAGGTGCATTTCAACTCGGCGCGCACGGGCGTGCGCCTCGTCGGCCCGACGCCGCGTTGGGCGCGATCGGACGGCGGCGAGGCCGGGCTGCACCCCTCGAACCTGCACGACACCGCCTATGCCGTCGGCGCGATCGACTTCACCGGCGACATGCCGATCCTGCTCGGGCCGGATGGGCCGAGCCTCGGCGGCTTCGTCTGTCCCGCCGTCGTCGCGCGCGCGGACCAGTGGAAGCTCGGTCAGCTCAAGCCCGGCGACAAGGTGCGGTTTGCTCCGTCGTGCGCCGTCTCCGCGCCCGCCATCGCCAGCCCTCGCGATATCGGCAGCCCGGTCCTCGGCACGGTCGAAGACGGGCCGCTGCCCGTGGTCTACAGCCGCCAGGGCGACGATAACCTGCTCGTCGAATATGGGCCGATGGCGCTCGACATCGGCCTGCGCATGCGCGTGCATCTGCTGGCTGCCGCGGTGGCGCAGGCGCGGCCCCCGGGCCTGATCGACCTGACGCCGGGTATTCGCTCGCTGCAGGTGCATTTCGACAGCACGACGCTCCCGCGCGCGAAGGTGCTGGACCTGTTGCGTGAGATCGAGCAGGGCCTGCCGGCGGCGGACGCGATCAGCGTGCCGAGCCGGATCGTGCATTTGCCGCTCTCCTGGAACGACCCGCAGGCCGCCCTCGCGATGCGCCGTTATCAGGAAACCGTGCGGCCCAACGCACCGTGGTGCCCGTCCAACATCGAGTTCATCCGGCGCATCAACGGCCTCGGGAGCGAGGCGGACGTGCACCGCATCGTGCACGACGCGAGCTATCTCGTGCTCGGGCTCGGGGACGTCTATCTCGGGGCACCCGTCGCGACGCCCACCGACCCGCGCCATCGTTTGGTGACCACCAAGTACAACCCTGCGCGCACCTGGACGCCGGAGAATGCAGTCGGCATCGGCGGCGCCTACATGTGCATCTACGGCATGGAAGGGCCGGGTGGGTACCAGCTCTTCGGCCGCACGATCCAGGTCTGGAACACGTGGCGGAAGGTCGGCCCTTTCGCGCAGGAGCCCTGGCTGCTGCGCTTCTTCGATCAGATCCGCTTCTACCCCGTGGACGAGGCGGAGCTGCTGGAGGCGCGCGCGGCCTTTCCCCATGGCGCCTACCCGATCCGCATCGAAGACGCGCGCTTCTCCTACGCGGAGCACACAGCCGGCCTTGCCCCGCATGCGGCCGCGATCGCCGACGCGAAGGCCCGGCAGCAGGCGGCCTTCGCCGCCGAGCGGGAGCGATGGAAGGCCGAGGGACTCGACGCCTTCCAGGCGGACGAAGCCGCGCCCGCCCAGGATGCCGGCGCCGTGCCGCCCGGATCGATGGGCGTCGCCGCACACGTACCGGGCAACGTCTGGAAGCTTCTGGTCGAGCCGGGCCAGCGCGTCACCGCGGGGGAGACGATCGCCATCCTCGAATCCATGAAGATGGAGATCCCCGTGGCCGCGCCGAGCGACGGCACGATCGTCGAGCTGCGCACCGCTGCCGGTCGCACGCTGCGCGGCGGCGATCTCGTCGCCGTGCTGGAGGAGGCCTAGCCATGCTGCCCGAGATGCTCGATCTCGCCGCCGTTTCGGCCTTCTACGCGTCCGGCGCGACGCCGCTCGACTTGGTCGACGCGCTCGATGCACGTCTCACGGCCTACCCGGATCCGGCCGTCTTCGTCTCGCGTCTCGATCATGCCGCGCTGCGCAGAGAGGCCGACGCATTGTTGCGCCGGGCGCCGCAGCCCGGAAGCCTGCCCCTGTGGGGCGTCCCATTCGCGGTGAAGGACAATCTCGACGTCTCCGGTGTGCCGACGACGGCCGGCTGCCCCGCCTTCGCGTATACGCCCGATCGCGATGCGAACGTCGTCGCACGGCTGCGCGCGGCCGGCGCGATCGTCGTCGGCAAGACCAATCTCGACCAATTCGCGACGGGGCTGAACGGCACGCGTTCGCCTTACGGCGCGCCGCGCTGCGTGTTCGATCCCGCTTACATCTCCGGCGGGTCCAGTTCCGGTTCCGGTGTCGCGGTCGCGGCGGGGCTCGTCGCCTTTGCGCTCGGCACCGATACTGCCGGCTCGGGCCGCGTACCGGCCGCGCTCAACAACATCGTGGGCATCAAGCCGACGCCCGGGCGCGTCAGCACGCGCGGCCTCGTCCCGGCGTGCCGGTCGCTCGACGTCGTCACGATCTTCGCCGGCTGCGTGGCGGACGGCGTCGCGATCCGGCGGATCGCGGAGGGCATCGATCCGGAGGATCCCTTCTCGCATATGGGACCGTGCGCCGAGCTTCCAGGCCGCCCGCGCATCGGCGTCCTGGCCGAGGTAGACCGCGAGTTCTATGGCGATGCTTTGGCCGCGGGCCTCTACGAGGCCGCGGTTCGAAACCTGCCCGCCTGCGGGGCGCATGCCGTTCCGTTTGACTTCGCACCGTTCCGCGACGCGGCACTGCTTCTCTACAACGGCCCTTGGGTCGCCGAGCGACTGGCCGCGATCGAGGCCTTCGTCGATGCGGCGCCAGACGCGCTCGAGCCGACCGTCCGGTCGATCGTCGAGGGCGCGCGCCGTTTCACGGCCGTGGACGCCTTCAACGGCCGTTATGCGCTCGAAGCCTTTCGCCGTCAGACGGAGCCGACGTGGCGCGCGTGCGATGCGCTGCTGCTGCCGACCGCACCGACGACCTACACGGTCGAGGCGATGCTGCGGGATCCGATCACGCTCAACAGCCGGCTCGGCCATTACACCAATTTCGCCAATCTCCTCGGTCTCGCCGCCATCGCGGTTCCCGCCGGCGTCACACCGGCCGGTCTGCCGTTCGGCGTGACGCTCGTCGGCGCCGCGGGGAGCGACGAGGCGCTGGCGCCGCTGGCCGATCGCCTGCACCGCGCGGCGGCGAGCGGAACCGGGCGCGCGAGAGCGCCGGTCACCGGCGAGGTTGCGACCCCGCCGTCGGATCGGATCGAACTCGTCGTCGTGGGCGCGCATCTGAGCGGGATGCCGCTCAACGGGGAGCTTCGCGCCATCGGCGGGTGGCACGTCCGCGATGCGCGCACGCATGGCAGCTACCGTCTCTTCGCGCTGCCCGGCACGACGCCGCCGAAGCCCGGCCTCGTGCGCGAGCCGGGTCACGCGGGGCAGGGCGTCCCCGTCGAGGTGTGGTCGCTCCCGGCCGACGCCTTCGGTCGTTTCGTCGCCGCGATCCCCGCGCCGCTCGGGATCGGTCGCATCGCGCTCGCCGACGGCACGAGCGTCAGCGGCTTTCTGTGCGAGCGTTGGGCCGTCGACGGCGCAGAGGAGGCGCCGGACGGGTGGCGCGCCTTCGTGTCGGCCAAGGCGGGCGAGGGCTGAGACGCGGCCTCAGCCTTCGTCCGAACTCTCGGGCAGATCGCCGGCGCCCTCCGCCACCTCTTCGTCGGCGGCGATCCTCTCGACCGAGACGACATCCTCGCTGGCGTCGGTGCGGAACACGGTGACGCCCTGCGTGCCGCGCCCGGCGATGCGGATGTCGTCGACCGGCACGCGGATCACCTGGCCGCCGTTCGTCACCAGCATGATCCCGTCGTCGTGGTCGACGGGGAAGGACGCGACGAGCTTGCCGTTCCGCGCATTGACCGCCATCGCGACGATGCCTTTTCCGCCACGGTTGGTGAGCCGGTACTCGAAGGACGAAGTGCGCTTGCCGAAGCCCTTGGCGGAGATCGTCAGGATGATCTGCTCGGCGGCCGACATCTCGGTGTAGCGCTCGGGCGAAAGGCTCGACGGCTGCACGGCGTCCGGCTCGATCCCGTCGGCGGCCGCCTCGTCGGCGACGGATTCGGTCGTATCGGGGCCGACCTCGCCCGCGACGGCGCGGCGCATCTTCAAGTAGGCGAGGCGCTCGCCCGCGTCCGCCTCGATGTGGCGCAGGATCGAGAGCGCAATCACGCGGTCGCCCTGGCCGAGCGCGATGCCGCGCACCCCCATCGAGTCGCGGCCCTTGAAGACGCGCACGTCGAGGACGGGGAAGCGGATGCACTGCCCGTTCTGCGTCGTCAGCAGCGTGTCATCTGTCTCGCGGCAGATCTGGACGTCGACGATCTCCTCGCTCTCGCCGAGCTTCATCGCGATCTTACCGGCACGGTTGATCTGGGTGAAGTCGGAGAGTTTGTTACGTCGCACCGTGCCGCGAGTCGTCGCGAACATGACGTCGAGGTCGCCCCACGTCGCTTCGTCGCGCGGCAATGGCATGACGGTGGTGATGCGCTCTCCCTGCTCGAGCGGCAGCATGTTCACCATCGCCTTGCCGCGCGCCTGCGGAGCGGCCAGCGGGAGCCGCCAGACCTTCTCCTTGTAGACCTGACCCGTCGACGAGAAGAACAGGATCGGATCGTGAGTCGAGGCGACGAAGAGGCGCGAGACGAAGTCTTCCTCTCGCGTCTGCATGCCGGCGCGACCTTTGCCGCCCCGGCGCTGCGCGCGATAGGTCGAGAGCGGCACGCGCTTCACGTAGCCGCCGTGCGACACGGTGACGACCATGTCCTCGCGCTGGATGAGGTCTTCGTCGTCGACGCCATCGACGGCGTCGAGAATCTGCGTGCGGCGCGGCGTCCCGTGCTCCGCCTTCACGCGCAGGAGCTCGTCCTTGATGATGCCGAAGAGTCGCGCGCGAGAGCGCAGGATGTCGAGGTAATCCGCGATCTCGGCGGCAAGCTTGTTCAACGCTTCGGCGATTTCCTCGCGGCCGAGCGCCGTCAGGCGCTGCAGGCGCAGCTCGAGGATGCCGCGCGCCTGCGGCTCGGAGAGCCGGCAGAGGCCGTTCTCGTCGAGCGCGTGGCGCGGATCGGCGATCAGCGCGATCAGCGGCGCCATGTCCTTCGCGGGCCAGGCGCGTGCCATCAGCGCTTCGCGGGCGGCGGCCGCATCGGGCGAGGTGCGGATGAGGCGGATCACCTCGTCGATGTTGGCGACCGCGATGGCGAGGCCGACCTGCAGATGGGCGGCATCGCGCGCCTTGTTGAGCTTGAACTTGGTGCGCCGCGTGACGACCGACTCGCGGAAGTCGACGAAGGCGGAGAGGATGTCGCGCAGATTGAGAAGCAGGGGGCGCCCGCCGTTCAGCGCGATCATGTTGCAGCCGAACGACGACTGCAGCGCGGTGAAGCGCCAGAGCTGGTTCAGCACCACGTCGGCGTTGGCATCGCGCTTCAGCTCGATGACGATGCGCATGCCGTCGCGGTCCGACTCGTCGCGCAGGTCGGAAATCCCCTCGACCTTCTTCTCGCGGACGAGGTCGGCGATGCGCTCGATCAGCGTCGCCTTGTTCACCTGATAGGGAATCTCGGTGACGATCAGCGCCTCGCGCTCTTTGCGGATAGTCTCGACCTCGACCTTCGCGCGCACGATGACGGAGCCGCGGCCTGTGAGATAGGCCGAGCGCACGCCGGCGCGCCCGAGGATCGCGCCGCCGGTCGGGAAATCGGGGCCCGGCACCAGTGTGACGAGATCTTCAAGGGACAAGTCCGGCTGATCGATCAACGCGATGGTGGCATCGACGATCTCGCCGAGATTGTGCGGCGGGATGTTGGTGGCCATGCCGACGGCGATGCCGCCGGCGCCGTTGACGAGCAGATTCGGAAATTTCGCGGGAAGAACGGTCGGCTCCTCCTCGCGACCGTCGTAGTTCGGCTGGAAGTCGACCGTGTCGGCGTCGAGATCGTCGAGCAGCTCGAGAGCAGCCCTGGCGAGGCGCACCTCGGTGTAGCGGTAGGCCGCCGGCGGATCGCCGTCGACCGAGCCGAAGTTGCCCTGGCCGTCGATGAGCGGCAGGCGCATCGAGAACGGCTGCGCCATGCGCACCAGCGCGTCGTAGATCGCGAGATTGCCGTGCGGATGGTACTTGCCCATCGTGTCGCCGGTGACGCGTGCCGATTTATTGTACGGTCGGTCCGGCGTGTAGTTGTTCTCGATCATCGAGTAGAGGATGCGCCGGTGCACCGGCTTCAGACCGTCGCGGACATCGGGCAATGCGCGGCTGACGATGACGCTCATCGCGTAATCGAGATAGCTGCGGCGCATCTCGTCGGAGATGGAGACGGGGCGTACGTCCGAGCCGGGCGGCGGGGGCGTTTCGTCGTCGTCGGGTATGTCGGCCAAGGTCTTCGAATCCAGGTCCCAATCGTGCGCGGACCCTAGCCGCCGTGCCGGCCGATGGCCAGCGTCGACTCCGACCTATCCGCAGGGGCGAACCGGCTGCCCGGCGTGCGGCATCTTGGCTCGTCGGGAACCGCACGGCGGCCTGGAACATTTGCGGAACATGACACAGCACAATCCGAAGATCGACCCCGCCTCGAACGACAATGCGGTGAAAGACCCGGACGATTGGACGACCGGCGACGAGCCGATGACCGGCGCCCAGGCCTCCTACCTGAAGACGCTCACCGAGAAGACGGGCGAAGAGTTCGCGGACGATCTTTCCAAAGCTGATGCCTCCAAGCGCATCGATGCGCTGCGGGAGAAGGCGAAGCTGGGGTGACGCGATCCTTGATCGAGACAATCGAGCGAGCCGATCAAACTGATCGACACAATCGTTTTGTCCCATCAACTGAGCTTTTCTAAGGTGCGGCCATCCAGATCCCCAAGGAGAGTGCCGTGGCTGACCGCATGACCACGACTGCCGGCGCGCCCATCGCCGACAACCAGAATTCGCTGACCGCCGGCCCGCGCGGGCCGGTGCTGCTGGAAGACTACCAGCTCATCGAGAAGCTCGCGCACCAGAACCGCGAGCGCATCCCCGAACGTGTGGTGCACGCCAAAGGCTGGGGGGCCTTCGGGACGCTTACGGTCGAGCACGACATCACGAAGTACACGATCGCCAAAGTGTTCGAGCCGGGCTCGAAGACCGATCTGCTGATCCGCTTCTCGACGGTCGCCGGCGAGCGCGGCGCGGCCGACGCCGAGCGCGACATCCGCGGCTTCGCGGTCAAGTTCTACACCGAGGAAGGCAACTGGGACCTGGTCGGCAACAACACGCCGGTCTTCTTCGTGCGCGACCCGCTGAAGTTCCCCGACTTCATCCACACGCAGAAGCGCCACCCGCGCACCAACATGCGCTCGCCGACGGCGATGTGGGACTTCTGGTCGCTTAGCCCGGAGAGCCTGCATCAGGTGACGATCCTCATGTCGGATAGCGGCCTGCCGCAGGCGCCGCAATTCATGAACGGCTATGGTTCGCATACCTTTTCGTTCTGGAACGCGAAAGGCGAACGCTTCTGGGTCAAGTTCCACTTCAAGACCCTGCAGGGCCACAAATTCTACACGAACGCCGAGGCCAACCAGGTCATCGCCAAGACGCGCGAGAGCTACCAGGAAGAATTGTTCGGCGACATCGAGGCTGGCCGATTCCCCAAGTGGACCTTCCAGATCCAGGTCATGCCGGAGGCCGATGCGGAGAAGACCTCGTACAATCCGTTCGATCTCACGAAGGTCTGGCCGCACAGCGAGTATCCGATGATCGATGTCGGCACGGTCGAACTCAACCGGAACGCCGAGAACTATTTCAACGAGATCGAGCAGGCGGCGTTCTCGCCCTCGAACGTCGTGCCGGGCATTGGGTTTTCGCCCGACAAGATGCTTCAGGCGCGCGTGTTCTCGTATGCCGACGCGCATCGTTATCGTATCGGCACGCACTACGAGTCCCTGCCGGTCAACCGCCCGCACGTGCAGGTCGCGACCTATCACAAGGACGGCGCGATGAACTTCCGGCCGAACCCGGCCAATCCGAACGCCTATTACGAGCCGAACTCGATGGGTGGGCCGAAGGAAGATCGTGCGGTGGCCGAACCGCCGCTGCGCATCTCGGGCGACGCCGCGCGCTACAACCATCGCGACGGCAACGACGATTATTCGCAGGTGACGGCGCTCTTCAACCTGTTCGATGCAGGCCAGAAGAGCCGGCTATTCTCGAATATCGCGGAAGCGATGGCCGGCGTGCCGCAGGAGATCATCGAGCGTCAGCTCGCCCATTTCCACAAGGTGCACCCGGACTACGCCGCCGGCGTACGGGCCGCGCTGGCGTCCGGCGACAAGGTCTCGGACTCCTTCCACCAGGCCGCTGAATAAGGTTCGACGCCCGACGATCATCGAAGGCCGCGGGTTCGCCCGCGGCTTTTTTTGTAAGCAGCTACGGTTTGCCTATCACCGTGATGCCGCCGGTGTGTTCCACGGCGATGCGGTCGACCTGCGCGAGCGAGCTGAAGCCGCCGTCGCGCCTCTCGGCCTCGATATCCTGCCGCGTGATATGCGAGCGCGCCATCTGATGCTCGTCGAAGCCGCCGTCCGCGTAGATCGAGACGGACGTGCCTTCGGTGAGCATGCCGACCAACGGCCAGCGCATCCGCAGCCACGACAGCCCGAAGTGGATCGCCGCGACGGTCGATGTGCCGAGAGTCGCGCCCGTCAAAGATCGATCGCCGTCGAGGACGCTCGGCACCGCCAAGCCGCTGAACAGGAAGATCACCACGAGGTCGAGCGGCGTCGCCGAGCGCAGGATTCGCCGCGTGGTCACGCGCAGCACCAAGAGGATGAAGGCGTACATGAAGGCGCTGCGAAGGACGATGTCCATGCGCGGATCCTTGTCAGGGGAGGACGATCTGGTGGAGGGCCACCGGCGCCTTGTCGATGATGAGCCGCGAGGTCACGAGACCCCAGTGGCGCGGCTTGAGCGACAGCGTGACCGCGCCCCCGTCCGGCCCGCTCGTGTCGAAGGTGTAGATGACGCCATCCTTCTGCATGCGCATCTGCGTCGCGCGCGGCGAGGTCGTCGCGACATCCATCTCGTGGATGAACGAGCCGGGCAGCTCGACTTCGACGTGCCCGTTCGCCGGCACGTCGGCGAGCGTGATCGTCATTTCGGTCTGCAAGGTGCGGCGCAGGATACGCTCGTAGTCGATCGCGATCTTGTTGTGCCGCAGCGCCTCGTGCGCCGAACTCAGCGGGCCGCTGCCGAGGAGGCCGAGAAGGCCGGCCGCGACGATCCCCGTCACGAAGATCCGGATGGTCGTCTGGAGGCGGTTCCAACCCGTCTCGAAGCGCGGATGCGACTTGACGGTTGCATAGGGCGGCTCGCTCATCGCCCCGCAACAGAGTCGACTCCTTCCCGTTCCGAAGCTTCTGCGTCTTCGGTGCGCCTCTTGCCTCCGGCGCAGGCAGTGGCCTACAAGCGCGGCGCTTTCCTTCCAGCGATCAGGACTTCCGCGACTATGGCGATCGAGCGCACCTTTTCTATCCTCAAGCCGGACGTGACCCGCCGCAACCTCACCGGCGCCGTCAACGCCGTGATCGAGAAGAGCGGCCTGCGCATCGTCGCGCAGAAGCGCATCAAGATGACCCGCGCCCAGGCCGAGGAGTTCTACGGCGTCCACAAGGAGCGGCCCTTCTTCGGCGAGCTCGTCGAGACGATGACGGCCGGCCCGGTCGTCGTGCAGGTGCTCGAGGGCGAGAACGCCATCAAGGCCTATCGCGACGTCCTCGGCGCGACGGATCCCTCGAAGGCCGAGCCGGGCACGATCCGCAAGGAATATGCGATCTCGGTCGGCGAGAACTCGGCGCATGGTTCCGATGCGGTCGAGACGGCGAAGATCGAAATCGCCCAGTGGTTCTCGGGCAACGAGATCGTCGGTTGATCGACGCCTGACGTCGGCTGCGTCCCGGCGTCGTTCAGGACGCCGGCTCGACGGCCTCCTCGTGCTCCTGCCATTCGAGCGTCACGACCTTGTTGCGCTCGATGGTGAGGGCGAGGCGCCCGTGCTTCAATTCGAGCGCCTTGGCGCCGAAGAGATCGCGCCGCCAGCCGCGCAGCGCGCCTATGTCGGCCTTGTCGTCGAGCGCGATCGCCTCGAGATCGTCGACGGTCGCGATCATCTTCGCGGCGACGCCGTGGCTCTCGCTGACCTGCCGCAGCAGCACTTTCAGAAGTTCGACCGTCGCGCCGCCGCCGGCCTGCCGACGGTCGCGCTCGATCTTCGGCAGCGTCTTCGGGTCGCGCGCAAGCCCGCGCTGCACCGCCGCGAGAATGTCGCCGCCGGCTTTCGAGCGCTCCATGCCTTTTGGAAAGGCCCGTAGCTCTCCTAAGGCCTCGGTCGTCTTGGGCGCGGCGAGGGCGATCTCGACCATGATGTCGTCTTTGAGGATTCGCGATCGCGGCACGTCGCGCCCCTGCGCCTCGGCCTCGCGCCAGGCGGCCAGTTCCATCAGAACGGCCAGATCGCGCGGCTTGCGGGCGCGGCTGCGGAAGCGCTCCCAGGCGCGTTCGGGGTGCTGCTCGTACGGCGCGACGGCGGTGAGCGTGCCCATCTCGTCCGAGAGCCAGTTGGTGCGCGAGGACGCATCGAGCTTCTCGACCAGGAACTTGTAGATGTCGCGCAGATGCGTGACGTCGGCGATCGCGTAGGAGATCTGCGCCTCCGACAGCGGGCGACGCGACCAGTCCGTGAACCGCGACGACTTGTCGAGATGCACCTTCGTGACGGTCTGGACGAGGTCGGAATAGGAGATCTGGTCCCCGAAGCCGCAGACCATCGCGGCGACCTGCGTGTCGAAGAGCGGGCTCGGCACCAGCTTGGCGAGGTTCCAGAAGATTTCGACGTCCTGGCGTGCGGCGTGGAAGACCTTCGTCACGGCCGGGTCAGCCATCAGCGCGAAGAGAGGCCCGAGGTCGATCCCATCGGCGAGCGCGTCGACCGCCACCGCTTCCTCCTCCGACGCGAGCTGCACGACGCAGAGCTTTGGCCAGAAGGTCGTCTCGCGCAGAAACTCGGTATCGACCGTGATGTAGGCGTGGGAGGCAAGGCGTCGGCAGAGCTCGGTCAGCTCCTGCGTCGTGGCGATCAGCGTCATACCGTCTTTCTGGGCCGGCGCCGCCTCGTGGGGCCGGTCTGCGTGTCTTGGCGTCACCCTAGTGGTTGCGCCGGCGCGCCCGCAACCCTCCCGCAGCGCCTGTCCCTCGCTTCGACCGAACAGCCTGCTCAAACGACGGTGTTCGCCGGCCGGGTCGGCAACACCGTGACGCCGTCCTTCAGATCGACGCCGGTCAGCCGGCGAGCCCGCGCCTGACCCATCAGCCAGACCAGCTTCTCGGCGGCGGCCTCGTAGCCCAGGCCGGCGGAATGGATGTTCGAGATGCAATTGCGCTGCGAATCGCGCGTGCCGATCTTCGCCCCCCAAGTGAGGTAAACGCCGAGGCTGTCCGCCGTACTAAGGCCCGGTCGCTCGCCGATGAGCACGGCGCAGAGCGGGGCGCCGACGCGCATCGCGATCTCGTCGCCGAGCGCGACACGGGCTTCGAGCGCGACAATCGTCGGCGCGAGCCGCCAGGTTTCGGGCCGACGAGTGCCTAGCCGCTGACGGATTGCCGCGAGGAACGGGGCGGCGTGCCGTTGGACGGCTGTCGCCGAGAGACCATCTGCGATGACGAACACGACATCATGGTCGCCTCCTGTCGGCAGGTCTTGACATGCCGGATCGAGCCGCCGTCCGAGGTCGGGGCGCCGAAGATAGGTGGCGCGATCGGGCGCCTGGCTGCGGACCACGATCGGCGGCTCGGGCAGGGCGGCGGTGAGCGCCTCCACGTCGAGCGGCGTGTGCACGGCGTCGCGGGCGGCGGCATGTGCGCTTTGGAAGGCCAGCAGGTCGGGCGTGCGCAGGGCGTCGCCGCTGCGGTCGAGGCCGATGCGCGCGGTCGTCGCCGCCCGAAGCTCCGCCCAGACGTCGCGACGTCGCTCCGTCGGCGCGTCAACCAACGCTCCGCTCCAGCAAGCGCAGAAGGGGCGAGCCGGCCGCGATCGACGGCCGGATGCGTTCCGCGTGGTCCGTCATGTCCATGCGCTGCAGCCAGGCCTCGAATTCGGGGGCGGCCCGGACGCCCAGCGTCGAGCGAAGATAGAGAAGGTCGTGGAACGAGAGGCTCTGGTAGTTGAGCATGATGTCGTCCGCGCCGGGGACCGCGATGAGGAAGGTGGCGCCGGCAACCGCAAGCAGGGTCATCAGCCCGTCCATGTCGTCCTGGTCGGCCTCCGCGTGGTTCGTGTAGCAGACGTCGACGCCCATCGGCAGGCCCATCAGCTTGGCGCAGAAATGGTCCTCGAGACCGGCCCGGATGATCTGCTTGCCGTCGTACAGATATTCGGGCCCGATGAAGCCGACGACGGAGTTCACGATCAGCGGCTTGAACGCGCGCGCGACGGCATAGGCGCGTGCTTCGACCGTCTGCTGATCGAGTCCGTGATGGGCGTCCGCGGACAGCGCCGCGCCTTGCCCGGTCTCGAAATACATGACGTTGTCCGCGACGCTGTAGCGGTTCAGCGAGAGCGCCGCGTCCCGGGCTTCGCGCAGAAGCTCGAGCGTCACGCCGAACCCGTCGTTCGCCGCTTGCGTCCCGGCGATCGACTGGAACACGAGATCGACGGGCGCGCCGCGGTTCATGATCTCGAGCGCGTTTGTGACATGCGTCAGCACGCAGGTCTGCGTCGGGATCTCGTAACGCGTGCGGACGCCTTCCAGCATATCGAGGAGCGCCATGCAGGTCGGGATGTTGTCGCCGGCCGGATTGATCCCGATGACCGCGTCGCCCGCGCCGTACAGCAGCCCGTCGAGCGTCGAGGCGGCGATGCCCGCCACGTCGTCGGTCGGGTGATTGGGCTGCAGGCGCGAGGAGAGCCGGCCCGGCAGGCCGAGCGTGTTGCGGAAGCCGGTGACCACTCGGCACTTGCGGGCGACGGAGATCAGATCCTGGTTGCGCATCAGCTTCGAGACGGCGGCGGTCATCTCCGGCGTCACCCCGGGGGCGACGGCGCGAAGGGCCGCCTCGTCCGTCTCGTAGGCGAGCAGCCATTCGCGAAAGCCGCCTACGGTCAGATGCGCGACCGGCGCGAACGCCGCGCGATCGTGCGTGTCGACGATCAGGCGGGTGACCTCGTCGTCCTCGTAAGGGACGAGCATGTCTTCGAGAAAGCGCGTGAGCGGCAGGTCCGCCAGGAGGGATCGTGCGGCGATGCGCTCGACGTCGCTGCGCGCGGCCAGCCCGGCCAGCTCGTCCCCCGAGCGGAGGGGCGAAGCCGCGGCCATCACGTGGCGCAGATCATCGAAAACGTGACGCTCTCCCCCTAAGGTATAAACGTAACGGCTCAAGGCAAAGCCTCCGTTTAAATCGTGCGCCAAATGTGTCCGCACGTTTTCGCTAGAAGGATAGGTCGTATCTTGCAGGGCACGGCGGAGGCGGCTACGCTTGAGAAATCGACGCAATTGCTGAGTACGGTCCGCCTTCCCCTATGTCGCTCCATGCTGAGACGATCGAAAAGGCCGTCGAGAGCGGCTGCTCGTCCTTTCTGGCTGCTTCCTGGCGGCGTTGCCTTCTCAATCACCGGCTGCATCCAGACGCTCCCTATGCGTCCCACCGACTCGCGGAGGGCGATCTTCGGCGAGCGCAGGATGCGAGCGCGTCCGTCCTGGCGGTTGCCTGCGAACATATCGACCAGCTCTTTCATGTCATCGCTGGAAGCGATCATGCAGTCTTCTTCGCCGACGCCAATGGCATCGTGCTGGATAAGCGCAGCAGCTACCAGCACGAGACCTGGGCTCGCACCCCGACACAGTACCTCGGGGTCGACATGCGCGAATCGCACCAAGGGACGAACGGGATCGGAACGGCGCTGGTCGAGCGGCGGTCCGTCATGGTGGTGGCGGGCGAACATTTCCTCGCGCCCCACAGCGAGATGACCTGTTTTGGTGCGCCCATCCATGGCGCGCGAGGCGATCTGGTCGGCTGCATCGACGTGTCGCGGCCGGGGCCGGTGAGCGCCGCGGGACTCGATCGCGCGATGCTCGCACTCGTTTCGGACGCGGCCCGCAAGATCGAGCTTGCCCTGCTGACGCGCGCTTTTCCCGGCGCGCGCTTCGTCGCCGCCGCGCCGGACCGCTGCATCGGAGCCGTTCTGGCGGTCGATGCCGACGACGTCGTGCTGGGCGCAACCCAAGCGGCGCGCAGCTTCCTCGGTCTGCCGTCGGCGGATGCCGCGCAGCCGATCTTCCTGCACACCGTGCTCGAGTGCGGAACGGCCAAGCGCGACCAGCGGCTCGAGTCGGCGGAGCGGGCCGCCATCATCCGCGCCCTCGCGCAACACGGCGGCAACATCTCGTCCGCCGCGCGCACGCTCGGCATCACGCGCGGCACGCTGTATCGCAAGATCGAGGGCTTCGGTATCGACCACAAGGCGCGGCGAACGCGCCTTCCGGGCGGCTAGCAGACGCCTGCCGCGACGCCGACACGATCGCGGTCTACATCTCGTCGAGTAGGGGGCGCCAGGTGCCGCGTCTTTGCCGCCACAGCGCATTCGAAAGACGAATCGGCGCGCGCTTTCACGTCGACTGTTCGCCCATGGCCGCTAGAAGATGCCCGAAGTCGCCCGAGTCGCGGAGAGTGCCTTGAACGTCGATTCCGTCCTGTCGCTGACGCGCCTCGCCGAGCGCGGGGACGTGGTCATCGGCAATCTCGCCCGCCTGGTCCTGTCGCTCGTCGAGGCGCTACGCGAACTCGAGCGGCGTGCCGGCCTCGCCGAGCTGGCGCTCGAGGCCGAGCGCGAGAAGGCGTCGCGGGTTCGCGACGTCCTCACGCGCGCAGGTCAGACCGGCCTTTCGCCGGAAGACGCGGCGCGGCTCGCCGACATCTGCGCCTGAGGCGTCGGCCGACGCCGGACGGCTCGTCCAGGCCGCGCCGCGCACTCGGCGAATCCGCTCTCGAGCGAGGGTTCCGTACAGCGGTCGTCGGCACGAGGCCGCAGATGTCGCCGCGTCGTCGCTCAGTGCATGTGCAGGACGCCGTCGACCGCCGTCCACTCCGCCGGTCGAATCAGCTTGCGATGCGCCACCCGGACGGAGTGGAGCGGGCCGTCGAGCTCGCGGCGCCAGTGGTCGAGGAAGCGGGTCAGCACCGGGAAGGTCGGAGCGATATCGTATTCCTGCCAGATGAAGAGCTGAAGCAGACTGGGGTGATCGGGAAAGCGATAGTGGATCTCGGCCGTGGTCAGGCCGTACCCCTGCATCTGCAACTCGAAATCCCTGCTGGCCATCCCTTCACCTCGCCGGAGCCGCCGTGCCGTCGGACGGTCGATCTTGAGCCGGAAGCGCGAGACCGGCAACCGCCGTGCCGGCGGGCCGCCGAGGGAGATGGACCGCCGATTGCATCGAACCTCGAGCGGCACCTCGCGATTGTCGTCGCGGCGATCGAGCTGCGTTCACGTGCGGTGCCGGCCCGGTACACGCGCAGTCGGGCTTCGCCTTCAACCAGAGGTCTCGTCCAATGAAGATCGCGCAGATCGCGCCGCTTGCCGAGAGCGTGCCGCCGAAGCTTTACGGCGGTACGGAACGAATCGTCTCCTATCTGACCGAGGAACTCGTGCGCCAAGGCCACGAGGTTACCCTCTTCGCCAGCGCTGATTCGCAAACCGCGGCTGATCTGGTTCCGTGTTGTGCGCAGGCGCTGCGCCTCGATCCGCAGGTGCGCGACCAGCGGCCCTACGAACTCGCCATGCTCGATCAGGTGCGCCGGCGCATCGACGATTTCGACGTCCTGCACTTCCACACGGACCTGATCCACCTGCCGTTGGTCCAGCCCTTCGCGGACCGGACTGTGACGACCCTGCATGGCCGCCTCGACCTGCCGGATCTGCCCTTCTTCTATCGCGCCTTCGCGGACACGCCGTTCGTCTCGATCTCGCAGTCGCAGCGTGCGCCGATGCCGCCCGTCGCCTGGGCGGGGACGGTGCTGCACGGCTTGCCGCCGGGCCTCCTCCCGTTCTCTCCCGCCGGCGGCGCCTACCTCGCGTTTCTCGGACGCATCTCGCCTGAAAAGCGGCCCGACCGGGCGATCGAGATCGCGGCGGCCGCCAACATGCCCTTGAAAATTGCGGCGAAGGTCGACGAGGCGGATCGCGGCTATTGGGAGAGCGTCATTGCGCCGCTCGTCGCGCGGCATCGGAACGTCGAGTTCATCGGCGAGATCGACGAGCGGCGGAAGGCCGACTTTTTGGGGCAGGCGTCGGCGCTGCTCTTCCCGATCGATTGGCCCGAGCCGTTCGGTATGGTGATGATCGAGGCGATGGCCTGCGGGACCCCCGTCATCGCGTTCCGGCAGGGGTCCGTCCCCGAGGTAATCGAGGATGGCATCTCGGGTTACGTGGTCGATGATATCGCCGGCGCGGTTGCGGCGGTCGGCCGGCTGCCGGCCCTCGACCGTTCGGGCGTGCGCGGTGCCTTCGAGCGGCGTTTCACCGCCGAGCGCATGGCCGCCGACTATCTCGCGATCTATTACGCGCTCGAGGGCGTGCGCACACGCGCCGCGCATCTGCGGCGCGTCCACGGCGAAGAGGTCGCGTTGACGCAGGTCGCGTGAGGACGGCGAGCCATTCGGTCCGTCGCGAATCAGCGGATCGGAGACCGATCCGGACAGCACAGAGCGTCCAGGCGCGAAGCGCGCAAAGTGGTAACGCAGCGTAACACTCTGATGTGTCAAGACAAATTGGCATTGCTTTTGAATGGGGCAGGGGGGTATGTCAAACGCGAAAAGGAGAGGAGGCCATGGCGACAAGCACCGTATTCGTAGCTCTTCCGTTCCGGCGGACCGCGTCGGGCTACCTGTCGTCGGATTGTGCGCAGGAATGGCCGTGCGCCGAAACCGCGGTCGAGGCCGCGCAGCGCCTCGCCGGCGAGCATGCCGGTGCGATCGCCTTCAGTCGAACGCTCGACCTGCGATCCGGTGAAAGCCGCAACGCGCAACTCCTCCGGCGCTTCGGCGAGACGCCGCCCCTCGACTATCTCCTCTAAATTGATCCCCGCTCGATGAGCGACACGCGCTCGGCGATTACGCGCCGGGCTTTTTTTGCGCGCGTCGGTCGCCGGCCGCTCGCGTCGTCTTTCTCACATGCCCGCAGACGAGGCATGGCGAGCGTCGCCGCATAAAGTATGATCCCAAACCGGTGCCGACGTATCCGCGCCCCGACTATTGTCGGTTGTCAAACACTCGAAGGTGCCGGAGCGCGTCGCCGACCATCCGGGTGCTCCCGGCGTTAGCGCTACGGTTGCCCGCAGGTGACCCTGCGGCATGTTGTTGCGAGGAAAGTCTGACGATACGTAATAGTCAAATCAAATCAAATGCTTTATATATTTGAAATTATACAGTATGAGTCGCTTTTCGATTGACGCTTGGTCATCGAAAATTCCCCGACGTTACGTCACGTCAATTTGAGGATACTGTGTGAAACGTCTCGTGTCGCTTGACGATACTGCGATATTGGTTCTACCTTGGTGTAGTGGTGAACCAAGCCGCAGCATAATCGAGATCCTGGTCACCCGATCACGCGGGGCCGTCGGAAAAGCTCATCTGGCCCTTTTTCATATGAGGTGGGGGTTATGGCTATACCTGGAAACGGTAGTGTTCTGACATCGGCGAGCATCTATCAGCTGACGGCGCCCGGCTCGCTGAATGCGCAGGCAACCGTCAACACGGCGCTCGCGGCGTTGGCGCCGCTCGGCAACAACCTCTTCATCGCCGACCAGCTCTCCGTCAGCAGTCAGGCGACCTTCTCGACGTCGACCGTCAACGGCGTCACCACCGAAAGCATCACCTATCCGGATGCGTCCTCGCCGACCGGCTTCACGACGATCCCGAATGTGACGCTGACGGCCGAAGGGACGGGCGGCTTCACCTTCTCGTCGTCGAACGGCGGGACGTACTATCTCTCGAATCAGCCGATCGGCGGCACCCAGGTGGACGTCAACACGTCCAACAACCTCCTTCTCGCGCCGCTCGCCGGCACCCTGGACAGCGTCGTGGGGCCGAATCCGACGCTGTTCGTCGCCTCGACCAACACACCCGCGACGCTCGACGGCCAGGCGTATGTGGCGTGCTTCTTGCGCGGAACGCTGATCGCGACGCCGGACGGCGACTGCCCCGTCGAGAGCCTGGAGATCGGCTCGCTCGTGCTGACGGCCCTCGGCGATGCGAAGCCCGTGCTGTGGATCGGCCGGCGCAGCTATGCGGCCGCCTTCGTCGGACACAACCCGGCGCTTCTTCCCGTCCGCATCGCGGCCGGCGCGATCGACGAGCACCTGCCGCGCCGCGACCTTCTCCTGTCGCCGTGCCATGCGGTCCTGATCGACGGCATGCTCGTGCCGGCATCCGAACTGGTCAACGGCACCTCGGTGACGCAGGAGCGTGGACTCGAGACGATCGAGTATTTCCACATCGAGCTCGAGGATCACGACGTGGTGCTCGCCGAAGGTCTCGCCAGCGAAACCTTCGTCGATCACGACAGTCGCATGGCCTTCCAGAACGTGGCGGACTATCTGGAGCGCTACGGCGACCGTGAGGAACGCGAGTCGATCTGCTGCGCGCCGCGCGTCACCCATGGGGCCGCGCTGGAGTCGCTCCGTCAGCGTCTGGCGGCGCGAGCCGTGCAGCCCGAACTGCAACGCGTCGCCTGACGCCGACACGCGATGCTCCGCGGGCATTTAGATCACGCGACGCGACGCTGGATCTACGGATGGGCCTTCGACGAGGCCCATCCGGATCGGCCCGCGATCGTCGAGATCCGCATCAACGGAGACCTGGTTGCGCGCCTGACGGCCAATCTGGCGCGCAACGACCTCGAAGCTGCGATCGGGCATGCGCGGCACGGCTTCGAGTTATTTCTGCCCGGCCTGTCCGCTCTGCACCGCCAGGTCATCTCGGCGCGGATCGCGGGCTCCGACCGGGAGCTCGAGAATTCCCCCTTCGTCATCGAGCGCGCGACCGCGTTCGATTCGGAGGTCGAGACCTCCCTCGCGCATCTGATCGCGAGCGGTGACGTGCCGACCCTCGAGCGCGCGGTTGTGACTCTGAGCGAGATGATCGAGACGAGCCTCGATCGTCGCGCGGCCCTGCAGACGCATCGCGAAGCGCGCGACCTGCGCTACCGCTGGTTTGCCGCCCGCGGTGCCGCGCTGCAGCCGCAGGTCGCGCCCAAACGCGCGCTCGTCATCCTTCCCGAGCGCGACCGCGCCGCCGAGACCATCCACGTCTTCGCGTCGTGCCATGCGCGGGTCCTGCGTCGGCTCGGGCTCGAGGTCTGCGTGGCCATGGCGGACCTCGCGCCCTCCGCGCCGTCGGAGGTCGCCTTCCTGCAAGCGTTCGGCGTCGACACGCCGTCTCGTCCGTTCGTCGCGTCGATCGAGGAACTCCTCTGGCGCCAGCGCCACGGCCTCGATGTCGTCCTCTTCGCTGGCGACGACATCGCGCGGCGCTACCGACCCTTGGCGCAGGCGCATGCCGCACGCGCACGATTGCTGACGATGGCTCCGGATGGACGCGCTACGAGCGATGCAGACACGGTCGCATCGCGCGGCCCGTGCTGGGCGGTGGACTTGCAGCCGTCCGGCCGCTCGTTCAGCGCTCGTCGCGGTATCCTGCTGCTGGACCTGGCCGAAGATCTTCCGCCCGTCGTGCGCGACTTGCTGGAGGATGCCCTCGCGCAGGCGCGCGTCGCGCTGCCCGAGCTCGCCGTCCTGCGGACCGACGGCTCGGACGCGGGGGTGCTGCGGGGCGTTCGTCTCGCTCTTACGCTCGCCTCTTCGGAGCGCGCCTGCCGCGACATGGTCGGGGCCTTCGCGAAGGGTGTCCCGTGCATCGCACCGCGCATGCTCGTCGTCGGCCTCGGGCTGCCGTCGGCGTTGACGACCTGCAACACCGCGAAGGCCGGCGAGATCGCCGCGGCGATCGTGCGGCTGCACGAGGATGACGCGTACCACTGCGATCTGCGCAAACGCGCGCTCGATCATCTCGATCTGCATCATGCGCCCGACGATGCCGCGCGAGCCTGGCGGTCGGCCTTGCGGTCGCCGAAAGCATCGTCGGCCGGCTTCACGGCGCCAGCCGCGCCGACGTTCTCGGAGAGCGTGGCATGTTGAAGACGGCATCCTTGCCGCTCGCTCTGTCTCTCGTCGGGCTTTCGACGCAGGCGCTGCGCGGGTCGATCCACGAGCCAGGGTCCTCTCCGCAGCATGGCGAGCCGTCGCAATCCCCGAAGCCGACCTTCTGGTCGCGCCTCGTGACGGAATGCCGCTATCGCGCCTCGTGCCTCGGCGTGCGCCTTGTCGAGCGACAACGCGTGCTGCCGCTGACCTTCGAGGAAAAGCGCGCCTATCTGGCCTTGCGGGCCTCTCACTGGTTCGACGGCGGCTGGTATCTCGCCGCCTACGAGGACGTTGCGCGGGCTGGGCTCGACCCGTTCCACCATTTCGTGAAACACGGTCTCAAGGAAGGCCGTGCATGCCAAGGTGCCGCAGCTGGCGAGAGGGGCGGACCGCACGGCGCGATCTTGACGACCTCCGAGGAAAGCGGCCCTGAGGTCGACGTCGCGCCGGCCCGCAAGCCGCCGGCCGACAAAGGCCACCTCGCGTTCTTTTCCGATGCGACAGTAGCCCGCGCGCTCGAACGCTTCGCGCGGTTCCCGCTCTATCGAGATGAAGACTATTTCGGCTTCAACGAGCCGCTGAAGCACGAGCCGCAGCTGGTCGGTTCCTGGCACGCCTTGACCTACGGGTTCTCGGAGGGGCGGCAGGTGTTCTGCCGCAAGACCATCGCGAACGAGCTCGGGCTGCGCAGTCAGGCTTCCGTCGTCGCCTCCACGCGGGCGGATACGGCTCCGGCGGTGGGCGATCTCTCCGTCTCGGTCGTCTACAACGCCGCGGGAAACAGCTTCCTGCAGGAAATCGCCGAATGTCTCGTCGCGGATCTCGAGGCGGCGGGCCATCGAGCGACCCTACTGACGGATGCCGACGACCCTGCGCAGGCTCACCCCGCGAACATCATCGTGGGGCCGCACGAGTTCTTCTTCCTCGCCAAGGGCCGCAACTGGCTGCAGGAGGACGTGCTGCGCCGCAGCGTCCTCTACAATACCGAACAGCCTCAGACGCTCTGGTTCGACCGCGCGGTGCCCTTCAACATGCTGGCGCAGGGGGCCATCGACCTGACGCCGCAGCTCGCCTCGATCTATGGCGAGAGCATGCCGACGCTCTTCTGCACGCCGACCGGCGCGCCGGTCGAGGATGTGCTGCCGGACGCGACGTGCCCGATCCTGCGCGTGCTACCGCAGGCGGCGCAACGCCTCGGGCGCCGCTCCAGCTCCTTCGACAAGCGATCGATCGACGTGAGCTTCTTCGGCGGGACGTCCGCCCATCGCGAGCGTTTCTTCTCGCGCACGGCCGGCTTCTTCGCGGATTACCAGACGCTGATCTATTGCCGGCGCTACGAGACGCCGCTGCGAGCGGAGGGAGGCCTCGATCTCCTCGCCACGGCCCGACACGTCGGCTTCCATTCCAAGATCGTTCTGAACATCCATCGGGATCAGTTCGGCTTCTTCGAGTGGCACCGCATCGTGCGCCTCGGGATGGAGACGGGCGCCGTCGTCGTCTCCGAGCCTTGCCTGCCGCATCCCGAGTTGAAGCCGAATATCCATTATTTCGAGGAATCCGGACGCCACATCCAGAACCTCATCGAGTGGCTTCTGCGCTCCCGCGACGGGCGCGAAACCTACGACACGGTGCGCCGGAACGCGCTGGCGGCCGTCGATGCGCGACGCACGTCCGGCGCCGCCGGTCGCGAGATCGCGAGCTTCATAGCTCAAACCATCCCGGAGGAGCGATGATCTGGAATCAAGCGCAGGACGTCGTCTTCGAGACAAAGCCCGAGCGTCCCGCGCCGAAGGACCTCATCACGATCTGCGTCTCCGCCTACAACTACGAGACTTATCTCGAGACGGCACTCGAGTCGGTGCGCCGACAGACCCACGCCAACCTCGAGCTGATCGTGGTCGACGATGCGTCGGAGGCCGATGCGACCTGCGAAGTGGCGCATCGCTGGATGGAGACGCATGCCGATCGGTTCTGGCGTGTGCTGCTCCTGTCGAACCGGCGCAACCAAGGCCCGTCGCTGACGCGCAACGCGGCGTTCGAACGGGCGAACGGGTCTTACGTCTTCATCCTCGATGCGGACAACGAGATCTTCCCGAAGGCGATCGCCGAACTCTACCGGGTCGCGCGCGAGGGCCGGTTCCAGGCGGCCTACAGCCAGCTCGAAATGTTCGGCCTCGAGCGCCGGCTCGGTTATGCCGATCTCTTCGACGTCGAGCGTCTGCGGATCAGCAACTACATCGACGTGATGGCGCTCATCGAGGTGGCCGCGTGGAAGGCAATCGGCGGCTTCAGCCACATCGAGCTTGGTTGGGAAGACTACGACTTCTGGCTCAAGTTCGTGGAGGCGGGTTTCGAGGCGGCCTTCGTGCCGGCGATTCTGTGCCGCTATCGCCTTCACGGTTCCTCGCGCACGGACAAGGACGCGCTCCCCTCGCACGAGCTGCTTCAGCAGATCATGGCGATGCGCCATCCGGTGCCGCGTCCGCCGCGCCTGACGCGATTGGCCTCGTGATGCTGGCGGAGGCAGGCCTCGCCGTGCGCCCGACGCGCGATCAGGTTCGCCGCGTCCAGGTCGGATGCGGGCCGCACCATCACCGGCCGGGCTGGTGGAACACGGATCTGCGCCCCTTCGCCGGCATCGACGAGACGATGGACGCGTGCGAGCCCTGGCCCTGGCGCGATCAGCTCGATCACGTATATGCGGAACATTTCCTCGAGCACCTGACGCTTGAGAACGCGATGCTGTTTTTGCTGGAGGCTGGCCACGCGCTCCGTGTCGGCGGGCGCGTCCGCTTGACCACGCCGTCGCTGGAATGGGTCGTCAAGACCCATGTCGTGATCTTGCCGGACGGTGACATGCCGGTTGCGGATACGGTGCGCCTCAATCGCGCCTTTCATGGTTGGGGGCACGCCTTTCTCTATTCGGCCGCGATGCTGCGCACGACGCTCGAGAAGATCGGCTACGTCGACGTGACGTTCTGCGGCTACGGCGAATCGGACGATCCCGCGTTGAGCGGTCTCGAGCTGCATGGGGACTACAGCATCGATCATGGTTATCCGTCGGTCTGGATCGTCGAGGGCACGAAGCCCGCGAGCGGTATCGCCATCGACAGGGCGTTTCACGCCTTCGTCGACGAGTCCCTCGGCCAGTATCTGCGGGGCGGTCACTAGAACGCGCGCCA
Source organism: Melastoma dodecandrum (assembly GCA_029817715.1). NCBI lineage: Eukaryota > Viridiplantae > Streptophyta > Magnoliopsida > Myrtales > Melastomataceae > Melastoma > Melastoma dodecandrum. The sequence goes on along the minus strand of JARUPY010000398.1, from coordinate 1,771,963 downwards.
CATGACCGTCCAGGATCTCCGACTGACCGAACTTTCGCCGACGCTACGCGGCCAGATCGACGCCGTGACAGCGCATGTCGTGCGGGGCTGGGCGTTCGACACCTCGCGGCCGTCCGAGGCGGTCGAACTCGTGGTCACGGATCGCGGCGAGGAATTGGGCTGCGTCCGTGCGGACCTCTTCCGCGACGATCTCGCGCGCGAGGGGATGGGCACCGGCCACCACGGCTTCGAGCTGTGGCTGCCGCAGCGCCTCTCGCCCCTGGAGCGCCACGTCGTGCGCGTGTTCCGCCGCTTGGACGGGCGCGAACTCTTCTATTCCCCCGTCGTGCTGGAGCCGTCCGATGCCTTCGGAAGCGCGACGAGGGCGCGGATCGCCGAGGTGCTGCACGCGCCGATGACCGTCGCGGAGCTCGACGCGCGCATCGCTTACTTCCTCGATGTCATCGAGACTCTGAAGCAGCGCCGTGCCGACGAGGCCGCCGAGACCGAGGCGCGCCGTCGAGGCGCGGCCACCAAGGCGCTGCGCGCCCTGGTGATCGACCATACGTTGCCCGACGCGACGCGGGACGCGGGATCGACCGCGATCCTGTCGCATCTTCGGGCGCTTCGTCGACTCGGCTACGAGGTGACGATCGTCCCCGCCGACCTAAAAGGCGTCACCGGGGATGCGCTCGAGGCGCTTCGCGAGGAGGGGATTCTCGTCGCCTGCGGGCCGGCGATCGCATCAGTCGAGGAACTGCTCGGACGACAGCGCGATACGTTCGACCTCGTCTACATCCATCGCCTCGACAATGCGGCGCGCTACGCGCCGCTCGTTCGCGCGTATCAGGCTGCGGCGCATATCGTCTACAGCGTGGCGGACCTTCATCACCAGCGCCTCGCCCGCCAAGCCGTCGCCGAGGCCAGCGTGTCCCTGCAGCATCTCGCCGAGCTCACGCGTTTGCGCGAGCTGCAGGCCGCCTGGGGCGCGGACGCGATCATCACGCATTCGCGCGCCGAAGCGAAATTGCTGGCGAGCGAACTGCCGGGGGCGCGCGTGCACACGGTGCCGTGGGACGTGCGGCTCGATCTCATCGTGCGATCGTTCGAGCAGCGCGCGAACGTCGGCTTTCTCGGCGGCTTTCATCACGCGCCGAACGTCGAGGCGGCGCAACGCCTCGCAACGCGCATCATGCCGCTCGTCTGGCGCACGCATCCGGCCATCAAGGCCGTCATCCTCGGCTCGCACGTGCCGGAGTCGGTCCGCCAGCTCGCGCAACGCGGCATCGAGGTGGCGGGGCATGCGCCCGATCTCTTCCTTGCCCTCAACCGTTTGCGCCTCACTGTCGCGCCCCTGAGCTTCGGCGCCGGGATCAAGGGCAAGGTTCTGGAGAGCTTCGCGCGCGGGTTGCCCTGCGTGATGACGCCGGTGGCCGCCGAGGGGATGAACCTCCCGGACGATCTCGATGCGCTGGTCGCGGAGACCGACGAGGCGATCGCACGCAAGATCGTCGCGCTTCACGAGGATGGCGCGCTCAACGGCCGGCTCGCGGCCGCGGGTGCCGAATATATCGGCGCGCACTGGACCGCGGAGGCGGTCGATATGGCCTTGCGGGAAGCCTGCACCCCCGTGCCGTCGGGCTAGAGCGTCAGCGCGGAAGGTTGTCGGGCTGCGCGAAGCGCATGCTGACGTCCGGCCGCGTCGCGGACTCCATCCCCGCGCCGAGGAATGCCGTGCGCATGACGGCGCTGCCCGCGATTGCCGCGATGCCGGCCGCGACCGTGAGCTTTCGCTCATGCCTCGGGGTGAGCTTGGCGGCGACGAGGAGGCCGATGGGCAAAGCGACGCCTGCGCCGTCGGCGCCGATGCGTTCGATCAGGCTCCAGCGGCCCTTTCGTGCATGCGCGATCCCGGCCTTCTCGAAGCGCCGCTCCGATGCGATCGCGCCGATGCCTTCGACGGTCAGCGCGGCGATGAGGATGTCCGCCAGCGCGCCGCGTGTCGGTCGGTGCCGCTCGCCGAGCGCCAGTGCGGCGGAGGCCGTCGCCATCGATGACGATGCGAAGCGCACCGCCGTCTCGCGCGGCGCGGCCGCCCAGAGCGGCGTGCTCGTCGCGGCGAGGAGGGAGGCGGTATAGGTCGAGAGACCCGCGCCGGCGACAGCTGCCGGCACCGCCGCGGCATCGCCGAGCCGGCGCGGCCAACGGGCTCGAGGCCACAGCCACGCCGATGCCTCGGCGAGGCCGAATGCGCCGGCCGCCGCGGAGAAGCTCATCAGGATCCACGTGCCAATCGACATGGGCGACGTCGATTTGGCAACGCGCAGCATGTTGTAGAAGCGCTTGGGCGTGTGCAGATCGTAGACGAGGAGCGGTGCACCAAGGCCGGGCGCGAGCAAGGCGAGAAGGCGGGCGCGCCGCACGACCCTCTCGGGACGTCGCCCCGCGCTGGCCCGGCTCGCCAACAACCCGATCAGTGCGGAGGAGCCCGAAAGCCCGGCGAGGAAAATGTAACCGCCGACGACAGCCGGCTCGAACGGCGCCGGCTTCACCTGCGGGCGATCGTAATAGGTCTCGCCGCGCCACGGTCGCATCGGGTTGATTTGTGGGCCTCGCGTCATGTCAACGCTCCCGGGCCAAGAAGGCGGCGGCCAGCATGGCAAGGCCGCCGATTGTCGCCAAGCCCGTCATCAAGCTCGGCTTTACGCGATTGGACGCACGCGTCGGGGCGGCGGGCAGGTTATAGACTTCGGGTCGATCGACGAGCAGGAAGAAGGCGCCGAGATGCCCGAGGTCACCGGTCGCGCCGGGGCCGTCCGGCACCCCGTAGAGGTAGGCCGTCTCGACGCCGCGTTCATGCAGGTGCTCGACGCGCTCGCGTGCGCGCGCACGGAGGTCGTCGATCTCCCCGAACTGGATCGAGTCGGTCGGACAGGATTTCGCACAAGCCGGCTCGAGGCCGCCCTTCAGACGGTCGTAGCAGAGCGTGCATTTGTGCGCCTTGCCGTCGATGGGGTTCAGATCGACCACTCCGAACGGGCAGGCGGGTACGCAATAACCGCAGCCGTTGCAGATGTCCTGCTGCACGACGACGGTGTCGAACTCGGTCTTGAACAGCGCCCCCGTCGGACACGCTTCCATGCAGGGCGCGTTGTGGCAGTGCTTGCAGACGTCGCTCATCATCAGCCAGCCGGATTGGAAGGCCTGCTGCGTTTCGGCCCGCACGCCGTTCGCACCGCGCTGCTCGACGAAGTTCACGTGTCGCCAGGAGTTGGCCGAGAGGGCGCCGGTGTTGTCGAAGCTGTTGCCGGTCAGCCCGACATTGTCGGCCGGAAGGTTGTTCCACTCCTTGCAGGCGACCTCGCAGGCCTTGCAGCCGATGCAGACAGTCGTGTCGGTGAAGAAGCCATACGACTTGCCGGGCTCGATCTTCGTCCCCGCCGTCAGTTCCGCCTCGTCGGGGATGACGACGTCGAGGTTCGATTGGGGGTGCTCGCGCAGGCGTGGGTGAAAGTTCATGCGCGCTTCACCTCGTCCGGCGCCCCGATCAACGTGATGCTCTTCGCGATCTGCGCGATCAGGTTGGGGGCCGTCTCGCAGCGCACCTGCACGCGAGCCTGCCGGCGCTGCAACTCGCCGAGTTGGCTCGGCTCCGCCGCCGCGGCATGCGAGAGAACGAAAAGGTGGCCGACGCCGTCATCGTCCACGAGCTGGAAGCGTCCTTCCTGCGCCACCGTCACGATCCCGGTGCGTGTCGCCATCGCCGTATGCTCCCGCAGCCCCGCCGCCACTCTCACCTATGACATCGCGGGAACCTTGTTGTGCCGGCACGTTATGCTGCCGTCGCAAGAGGACCACCGCGATGCAGAAGCCACTTCGTCAAGCCGTCAGCGCGCGCATCAGTTCCTTTCTGAAGGATTGGAGCCTGCCGCGGCAGCTCGCCGGCGAGGACGTGATGCGGAACGCGGCCATGAGCTCCGCATCCGCGGCGTTGCGCCCGCGCCTCGAACAAGCCGATCGGGTGGGCACCGGCATCTGCCCGTTTTGCGCGGTCGGCTGCGGCCAGCTCATCTATGCGAAGAACGGCAGACCGATCCACATCGAGGGTGATCCGCGCAGTCCAATCAACCAGGGCACGCTCTGCCCGAAAGGCGCGGGCACGCTCGGCATGCTGCTGTCCCCCAAGCGGGTGACGAAGGTTCTCTACCGTGCGCCTCATTCGAAGAGCTGGGAAGAGCGTCCGCTCGATTGGGCGATGACGCGCATCGCACAGCTGACGAAGCAGGCGCGCGACGAGACCTTCGCCGAACGCCTGCCGGACGGTCGTCTCATCAACCAGACGATCGGCCTCGGCTCGCTCGGCGGCGCGACCATGGACAACGAGGAGAACTACCTCATCAAGAAGCTCTTCGGGGGCGGCTTGGGGATGGTCAACATCGAGAACCAGGCGCGCATCTGACACTCGTCGTCCGTCCCAAGTTTGGGCACGTCGTTTGGCAGAGGTGCCGCCACCATGGCGCTCTGGGATCTCGCGAACTCCGACTGCATCGTCGTGATGGGCTCCAACATGGCGGAGAACCATCCGATCGCGTTCCGCTTCGTCGTCGAAGCGCAGCGGCGGGGAGCGAGCGTCGTCCACGTGGATCCGCGGTTCACGCGTACCTCCGCGCTCGCGGACGTCTATGCCCCGATCCGGTCGGGGTCGGACATCGCCTTTCTCGGGGGCATCATCCGCCATCTTCTCGAAAACGATCTTTGGTTCAGGGAGTTCGCGCTCGCCTACACCAACATCGCGCACATCATCACGGAAGGGTACCGCGACACCGAAGACAACGACGGCGTTTTCTCGGGCTTCGATCCGACGACCGGCAGCTACGAGATGGACACGTGGCAGTACGAGGGCAAACGCGTGCCGTCCCCCGTCGCCGAGCATCGCACGGCAACGCAGGAGCGCGCCGCGAGCGAGGAGTCCAACCTCGACAAAGGGCCACCGCCGCGGGACCCGACGCTTCAGCACCCGCGCTGCGTCTACCAGATCCTGAAGCGTCACTACGCTCGCTACACGCCAGAGTTCGTCGAGGAGGTGACGGGCTGCCCACGCGAGACGTTCCTGCGCGTCGTCGACACGCTGGCGGCCAATTCCGGACGCGAGAAGACGAGCGCCATCTGCTACGCCGTCGGCTGGACGCATCATTCGGTCGGCGTGCAGATCATCCGCGCGGCCTCGATCATCCAGGGGTTGCTCGGCAACATCGGGCGCCCGGGCGGGGGCATCATGGCCCTGCGCGGCCATGTCTCGATCCAAGGGTCGACCGACATCCCGACCCTCTACAACATGCTGCCGACATATCTGCCGCAGCCGAACGCCTTCCAGCAGCACGGGACGCTCGAGGATTACATCCGCGTCGAGACCCCGCAGACCGGTTGGTGGCACAACTTCCCCAAATATGCGGTGAGCCTCCTGAAGGCCTGGTACGGGGCGGCGGCGACGCAGGAGAACGAGTTCGGCTACCAGTTCCTGCCGAAGCTCTGCGGAGATTCCTCGCAGGAGCCGATGACGATGGCGATGACCGACGGCATCGTGCGCGGCCAGTTCATCTTCGGCCAGAACCCGATCGTCGGGGCGGTGAACTCGGACCTGGTCGCGCGCGGATTCTCCAAACTGGAATGGCTTGTCGTGCGCGATTTCGCGCTCACCGAGACGGCGAATTTCTGGAAGGACGGCCGCCTGCACGAGAAGGGCGAGCTGACAGTCGAGGACATCGCGACCGAGGTGTTCTTCCTGCCGGCCGCGCTGCCGGGCGAGAAAGCCGGCACCGTGACGAACACGAGCCGCATGGTGCAATGGCACGACGAGGTCTGCGATCCGCCGGGCGACAGCCGCTCCGATCTCTGGTTCGTCTACCATCTCGGCAAGCGCCTGCGCGAACTCTACGCCGACAGCCGCGAGCCGCGCGATCAGGGTCTGCTGTCGCTCACCTGGGACTATCCGCTGCTCGGCGAGCGGCTCGAGCCCGACGCCGAGGCCGTCCTGAAGGAGATCAACGGCTATTGGGTCGAATCCGGCCGTCTCGTCGGCTCCTACAAGGAGTTGAAGGACGATGGATCGACGGCCTGCGGCGGTTGGATGTACTCCGGCATCTACCCACAAGTGGGGCACAATCTCGCCCGCTCGCGGCGCCCGGACACCGGCGATGGTCCGAACACGAACCATCAGGGCTGGGCCTTCGCCTGGCCGTCGAACCGGCGTACGCTCTACAATCGAGCCTCGGCCGACGTCGACGGCAAACCCTGGTCGGAGACGAAGCGGCTCGTCTGGTGGGACGAGGCCAAGGCCTCGTGGGTCGGTGACGACGTGCCGGACTTCGAGGCGACGAAGCGGCCCGACTACCAGCCCGACTGGTCGACGCGGCCGCACGGCATGGACGCGATCGGCGGCGCCGACCCGTTCATCATGGAGGCCGACGGCAAGTGCGCGCTGTTCGTGCCGTCCGGCCTCAAGGACGGCCCGCTGCCGACGCATTACGAGCCGATCGAAAGCCCCGTCACCAACCCGCTGCATCCCAACCGGCAGACTAACCCCGTCGCGAAGCTCTGGAAGCGGGCCGGCAACGAGCTGCATGGCGCGGGCGATCCGCGCTATCCCTACATCTTCACGACGTTCCGCCTGACGGAGCTGCATTGCGGCGGCATCCCGACACGCATCATGCCGCACACCGCCGAGCTTCAGCCGGAGGCCTTCGTCGAGATCTCGCCGGAACTCGCCGGGGACCTCGGCATCGCGCATCTCGGCTGGACGACGCTCTCGTCGCTGCGCGGCGAGATCGAGGTGAGGGCGATGGTCACGGAACGTGTGCGCCCCTTCACGATCGGCGGACGGCAAATCCATCAGATCGGCATGCCCTGGGTGTTCGGCTGGGAGGGCTACGCGAACGGCGACATCGCCAACGTGCTGCTCGCCATCACCGGCGATCCGAACGTCAGCATCCACACGACGAAGGCGATCACCTGCAACATCCGACCGGGCCGCCGGCAGATCGGAGGGCATGATGCTCGACTGCAAACGTGAGGAGCGCCACCCCGGGCGACACGCATTGCGCCATCTCGTGCGCGTGCTCGAACAGCGCCCGTACAAGGACGACCACGAACTCTCCCACCTCACGCGCTGCCTCGCCGGCTTCCGCTCCGAGCTGATCCGCCGGCAGGGGCAAGGGCCGAGGACGGCCCGCATGCGCGAGTGCCTCGGGCACCTCAACGCGATCATCAGCGTCGCGATGGGAATGCATTTTCCACTCGGCACGCCGCCGTGGGACGAATTCGCCAAGACGCGCGGCTGGCTCGTGGAGCTCGTCGCCGAGATCGAGCCTTAGCGGCTGTCCGCCTCCTGCCAGGGCAGGACGCGGCGGCTCGCGAGCGAGACGCAGCCGGTGAGCGCGACGCCGGCGAGCGTGATGAGGACGAGGGCGGCGAACATGCGCGGAATATCGAGCTGGAAGCCGGCCTGCAGGATTTCGTAGGCGAGGCCTGCGCTGCGCCCACCGGTGCCCGCGACGAATTCCGCAACGACGGCTCCGACGAGCGACAGTCCGCTCGAGATGCGAAGGCCGGCCATGAAGAAGGGAAGCGCGCTCGGGATGCGAAGACGCGTCAGGACCTGGCCGCGCGTCGCCCTGTGGAGGCGAAAGAGATCGAGCAGGCCTCGGTCGACGCTGCGCAGGCCGATCGTCGTATTGGAGATGATCGGGAAGATCGCGACGACGGTCGCGCAGATCACGAGGGCCCAAAAGGTGTTTTTGACGAGGATGATGATCAGCGGCGCAACCGCGACGATGGGCGTCACCTGCAGCATGATCGCATAGGGCAAGAGGCTCGCCTCGATCCACCGGCTCTGGACGAACAGGAAGGCCGCGAGCGTCCCGCCGAGGACGGCGAACGCGAAGGCGAGTCCTGTGACCGCGAGCGTGCTGAGAAGCGCGTGCGTGAGGGCGCCGGCGTTTTGCGCGAGGCTGGCGGCGATGTCGTTCGGCGCCGGAAGCAGGTAGGGCGGAATGCGCCAGAGCGCGCAGGCGCCCTGCCATAGGGCGAGAACGAGCGCGCCGACGACCAGCGGTGCCAGGGTTTCGGCGTGGGAGCGGCGGTGCGTCATCATGACGCCGCACGCTCCGAGGTCTGCGACGCCTCGCGGAGGAGCCCGGACAGCGTGCGGCAGTGCTGGAGAAAAGCGGGGCTCGCCCGAAAGGGGTCGCCCCGCGGCTGCGGCTCGTCGATGACATGTTCGGCGAAGATGCGGCCCGGCGCCGCCGCCATCACCACCACGCGGCTCGACAGGAACACCGCCTCGTAGATGGAATGCGTGACGAAGATCGTCGTCAGGCGTCGGCGCGTCGCCAAGGCCAGCAAGTCCTCGTCGAGCGCGTTGCGGGAGAACTCGTCGAGTGCGCCGAACGGCTCGTCCATCAGCATCAGATCGGGGTCCGTCACGAGCGCGCGCGCGATGGATGTGCGCATGCGCATGCCCCCCGAAAGTTCGCGGGGCAGGGCGGCCGCGCGTGCGCCGAGCCCGACCTGCGCGAGGGCGACGTCGACGCTTCGGCGCGCGATCTCGCGCGGGATTCGGGCGAGATCGAGCGGAAGACGCACGTTGGTCTCGACGCTGGCCCAGGGCGTCAGCGTCGGGTCCTGGAAGACGAAGGCGATGCGGCGTCCCTCCCGTCCCAGCTCGGCTGGGGGACCGCCCCACCAGGCGATCCGACCCCCCGTCGGCGCGACGAGACCGGCGATCAGGCGCAGCAGCGTGCTCTTGCCGCAGCCGGACGGCCCGATGAGGGTCAGGATTTCGGCGCTCCGGACGACGAGGCGGATGGGCGCCAAGCCCCGCAGCCCGTTGTCGAAGACCTTGTCCGCATCCATGACCTCGATCGGTGGAGCGGACATCGCAGGACTCTGACGCGCCAGGAGGGACCTTACCCGCGTTTCAGCCGAGCCGGGCCGCCCGGTCAAGCTGTCAGGCGTGCGGCGTCTGCGTCGTCAGGGCCTGCGCGTCGGACGCCTCCCGCCTGTCGGCTCGGAAACGCACGCCGCAGCGGCGGCCGACCTGCCAGCGGCGCTCGACCTCCCGCCGGTCGCGCACGCCCTCGAAGATCGGCAGTTCCAGCTCGAACGCCGGCGGCAAGGCGAGATCCTCGCCGAGCGCCAGCTTGGCGCCCTTCTCGGACAGATCCTCGACGAGACAAGGGATGACGCGCTCGCCGGTCACGATGGCCGCGTCGATCCGACATTCGTCCCGCGCCTCGGATCTCGCCTCGTACATGCGGTGCTCCTTCGACGTGAAGCAGAACACGTATAACGTGAATAAAATCTTGCTTTATACGTTCGTTGCATATCGCCGCCAGTTGTCGAGGCGGCGTCTATATCTTTCTCTATAGGCGCGAAAAAAGCCGCGACGCACGGCGCCGCGGCTTGAAGAGCGCGCTCTGGAGGAAGCCTCGCTAGCGAGAATAAAACTCGATGACGAGGTTCGGTTCCATGACAACGGGGTAAGGAACTTCAGCCGGCAACGGCAGACGGGTCACCTTCGCCTTCATCTTCGAATGATCGACCTCGTAATATTCGGGAACATCGCGCTCGGCGAGGTCCTTCGCTTCGAGAACGATCGTGAGCTCGCGCGAGGAATCCTTGACCTCGATCAGGTCGCCGACCTTCACGAGGAAGGACGGGATGTTGACGCGCCGCCCGTTCACGCGCACGTGGCCGTGGTTGACGAACTGGCGCGCGGCGAACACTGTCGGGACGAACTTTGCGCGATAGACGACCGCGTCGAGGCGGCGCTCGAGCAGGGCGATGAGGTTGTCGCCCGAGTCGCCCTTCATGCGGATCGCCTCGGCGTAATATTTCCGGAACTGCTTCTCGGATATGTTGCCGTAGTAGCCCTTCAGCTTCTGCTTGGCCTTGAGCTGCGTGCCGAAGTCGGAAAGCTTGCCCTTGCGGCGCTGGCCGTGCTGGCCGGGGCCGTATTCGCGGCGGTTGACGGGGCTCTTCGGGCGGCCCCAGATGTTTTGGCCCATCCGGCGATCGATCTTATACTTGGATTCTGCGCGCTTGGTCACTGCGTGTCCTAGAATTCTCGATGCCGGATCGGACACGGCAAACGCACGAGCCTCCTCGCGGGGAGGGCCTCGTCGTCCAACTCGCGTCGACCACCGGCGGTCAGGTGGAAGATCGCGCCCTCCTCTGCCTGCACGCCCGAGGGCGGCTGGCCGACAGGCCGCGTCGAAACGCGGCCGCGGGTGCATGCTCGGACAGGGAGACCCCGCCGAGTCCGCGGTTGGTAGAGATTTTCCGCGGCGAGGTCAACGCCGGCGCGCTCCACCGCAGGGCGCCGGCGCGCCGTTCGACACGCCGAGGTATTCTTGGGGCGGGGCTGACGGGGCCACCCTCATGGGCGCCGGAACAGGGTGGAGGCGATGGGCATGAGCGCGACCGCGACCGCCGCCGGCGATACGCTGGCCTTCGAGGTGGCGCGTCCTAGCATCCCCGTCGCGGGCGGCGCCCGCTTCCCGATCCGGCGCATCTACTGCATCGGGCGCAATTATGCCGATCATGCCAAGGAGATGGGCTCCGATCCGCGGACGGAGCCACCCTTCTTCTTCCAGAAGCCGTCCGATGCCGTCCAACCGATCGCGGCCGGCACGGTCGGCGAGCATCCCTATCCGCCCTTGACGCAGAACTACCACCACGAACTCGAACTCGTGGTGTGCCTGAAGAGCGGCGGCGCCGATATCCCGATCTCCGGCGCGCTCGATCACGTCTACGGTTACGCGGTCGGCTTGGACATGACGCGGCGGGACCGCCAGCAGGCGATGAAGGATGGCCGCAAACCATGGGAGATCGGCAAGAGCTTCGACCATTCCGCGCCGATCGGACCGGTGGTGCGCGTCGAGACCGGCGGACACGTCTCGTGCGGACCGATCGTCCTCCGCGTCAACGGCGCGCCGCGCCAGAAAGCGGACCTCGCCGACATGATCTGGAGCGTCGCCGAGCAGATCGCCGAACTCTCGAAAGGAAGCGCGCTCGCGGCCGGCGACATCATCTTTTCGGGGACGCCGGCCGGGGTCGGCCCGGTGGTGCGGGGCGACCGCCTGACCGGCCAGATCGCCCAGCTTCCGCAGCTGGAGATGATCGTTACTTGAGCCTGTGCTGACGACCACCTTGCCCGCCCGAGGTCGCGACGCGCGGGACTTCGATCGTGCCGATCGACCGGCTCAATGAATCCTTAGCTATCCATGGGGGAAAGCGGGTCGTCTAAGCTCGCGTTAACCCGCCGAGGTTCTAATGAGGCCGTAGTTTCGAGGATCGGCCTTGACCCATTTCGACCTTGACGCGGAGACGCCGCCGACCGTGATCGGGCGTGTCATCGCCGTGTGCGGCCCTCGAGCCGAGATCGCCATCGTCCACCCCGAATCCGGGCGACCGGGTCCCCGCGTGACGGTCGGCGGATGCGTCGGCGTCGTGGCCGGCGACGCGCGCCTCGTCGGAATCATCGCCGAGGTTTCCGGGCGGCGCGACGATGGGCAGAACGGCGCCTCTCATGCCTCGACACTGTCGATCGATCTCGTCGGCGAGATCCTGACCGACGAGGATGGCGAACATTTCCAACGTGGCGTGTCGACTTATCCCACGATCGGGGATGCCGCGTTGACCCTGAGCCAGCAGCAGATGCGGGTCATCTACCGCCCGCGCAGCTCGCGCTCGATCAACATCGGTCATCATTACAACGACAAGTCGATCCCCGCGCAGATCGACGTCGACGCGCTGACGAGCCGACATTTCGCGATCCTCGGCTCGACCGGCGTCGGAAAGTCGAGCGGCGTCGCCATCATCCTCCGCGAGATCCTGGAGACACGCCCCGATCTGCGCATCTTCATGCTGGATTGCCACAACGAGTATGGACGCTCCTTTGGTGAGAAGGCTCACGTCATCAACTCGCGCAACCTCAAGCTGCCCTTCTGGCTCTTCAATTTCGAGGAGTTCGTCGACGTCCTCTATGGCGGTCGCCCGCCGGTCGACGAGGAGGTCGAGCTTCTCTCCGAGCTGATCCCGACCGCCAAGAGCAATTATCTCATCTACAAGAGCACGGACCGCACGTCGCTGAAGCGCATGGATCCGAAGGCGACGGGGTACACCGTCGACACACCCGTGCCCTACCTGCTTCAGGACCTCGTGGCCCTGCTCGACGAGCGCATGGGCAAGCTCGAGAACCGCAGCTCGCGCATGCACTACCACCGCCTGATGACGCGCATCGATACGATCCGCAACAATCCGCGCTACGAATTCATGTTCGAAAACGCCAACGTCGGTGGCGACACGATGGCCGAGCTGCTGACGCAGCTCTTCCGCATCGAGGCCGATGGCAAGCCGATGACAGTCATGCAGCTCGCTGGCCTGCCGGTCGACGTGATCGACCCGGTTGTCTGCGTGTTGTGCCGCATGGCGTTCGACTTCGGGCTCTGGAGCGACGGCGCCGTGCCGCTGCTCTTCGTGTGCGAGGAGGCGCATCGCTACGCCTCCATGGACCACTCGCTGAGCTTCGGGCCGACGCGCCGCGCGCTGTCGCGTATCGCGAAGGAAGGCCGCAAGTACGGTGTCTATCTCGGCCTCGTGTCGCAGCGTCCCTCCGAGCTCGATCCAAACATCATCTCGCAATGCGCGACCCTCTTTGCGATGCGCATGAGCAACGAAGCGGATCAGGCGCTGCTGCGCTCGGCCGTCAGCGACACGGCGGCCGATCTCATGGCCTTTGTGCCGTCGCTCGGCACGCGCGAGGTCATCGCCTTCGGCGACGGCGTGTCTTTCCCCTCGCGCATGCGCTTCAAGACGCTTCCGAACAGCCATCAGCTCCGTAACGACGCAGGGGGCGCCGCCGTTATCGACGGGCCGCCGAGCGTCCAGCTCGTTCAGGACGTCGTCGATCGATGGCGCCGCTCCGTCACCGGGCGCCGCTCGCGTGTCGAGGATCCGGCTTCGCAGCCTCCGATCCCCGCCGCCGCGTCGTCGATGCCTCTCGCGTCGATGCCGCTCCCGCAAGCGCCGGCCTACGCTCCGTCTGTGCCGGAGCCGCTCACCGCCACAAGCCGTCTCGACCAGGCTCGCTATCAGCTTCTGCGCCGCTGACCCGGCAGGCGATGACATCCTCATCCGAGCCAGCCGGCAGCACGGCACATCTGACCCTCGCCGAGCTGATTGCGACCGTCGTTCATCGCGTTCCGGTCGGCCTGAAGATCGATGCGGACGACGGTTTGATCTTCGCCAATCCCGCGGCGCTCGCGCATGGCGCGATCGCGGACCATGTTCCGGTCGCGATCGATCTCCATCGCCAGAGCGTCGACGTACTCGGACGTCGCTACGCGGTCACGACCTCCGTCGACGCGCGGGACTACCGCGTGCTCGTCGATGATCTCACGCGCCGTGCCTTCTACGACGACCTGACCGGGCTGCCCAAGCGGGACCTTTTCGAGCAGACCATCACCAACATGGTCGCGGAGCGCTGCGAGCCCTTCGCCCTCTCGTTCATCGACATCGACAACTTCAAGAACGTCAACGACTATTACGGCCACGGCGTCGGCGATCAGCTCCTGATCAAGATCGTCCGCCGCATCCTCGATTGCATGCGGCCGACCGACATGCTCGCGCGCGTCGGCGGCGACGAATTCATGCTGCTGACGACGCCGATCGATCCGGCGGGGGATCCCGCGCACGAACTCGACGCGCTGGCGATGCGCTTCCAGGATCCGTTCTACATCGACGGCTTCGAAATCTTCTCCTCGGCGTCGATCGGCACGAGCTTCTATCCGACGCCCGGACAGACGTTCAACGTGCTGCGGATGAACGCGGATTCGGCGATGTACCGGATCAAGGGCGGCACGAAAGGTGCCGTCGGCGTCTTCGATGCCGATATCGGCCATGCCGCGACCGAGCGGATGGAAATCGAGCAGCGCGTGCGCCTTGCGATCCGCGACAAGCGCCTGCTCTGCGCCTACCAGCCCAAGGTCGACTTCCGCAGCGATCGGATCGTCGGCGTCGAGGTGCTTCTGCGCTGGCAGGACGACAACGGCGACATCCGCGCGCCGGGGGACATCATCCGCGTCGCGACCGAACTCGGCCTGATGGACGATGTCACGTTGACCGTCGTCCACAAGGTCGTCACGCAGATCGACCAGATCAACGAGGCGTTCGGACGCGAGACGAGCATCAGCCTGAACGTCGCCGCGCGCCAGGCGACGGATGTCCGTTTCATGACGACTCTCGCCGAGCGCCTGAAGGCGAGCGGGTTCGCGGAGCGCTTCGTGGTCGAGCTGACGGAAGAGACCTTCCTGTCGAAGAGCGACTTCCAGAGCACCATCCTGCCGATCCTGCGGGAGATCGGCGCCGGGGTCTCGATCGACGATTTCGGCGTCGGCTATTCCTCGCTGTCCGCGCTGGCCGAGATCACGGCGGACGAGCTGAAGGTCGACCGGTCCTTCATCACGGACATCCACCGCAAGCCGCGCAATCAGGTGATCCTGCGGATGATCGAGCTGCTCGGCACGGCCCTCGACATGCGGATCGTCGTGGAAGGCGTCGAGACGGCGGACGAGCTCGCCTATCTGATGGGCGCCACGCGCATCCACTGCGCGCAAGGCTATTACTTCGCCAAGCCGATGATCCTGACCTACGAAGGCGGCGTCACGGGGGAGGGGCGGCGGCGCTATGGGTCCGAGCGGGAATTCAGAGGCGTCCGCCAGGGCGGGACGCGGTAATCGCACGGCGTCATGTGTGGTCGGCCCCGACGCGCGGGGCCGACAAACTCGGCGGAATCAGCCCTTCTTGACGTAGAGCTGGCACCAGCCTTCCGGGCTGATCTTGCCTTCGACGGCGACACAGCCATCCGGCGGCTGGAACTGCGCGCAGCCCCCGCACTTGGCATCACCCTTCGGCGACGTCTGGTACTTCACCGCGTCCTGCGCGACCTTGGCCTGCGCGGTCGTCACCATGACGAAGCTGGCTCCCACGCCCGCCACGACCGCGGCGCCGCCGAGTACCGCACGGCGCGACAAGCCCTCGCCCGAACCTTTCCGCTGATCCATCTGCTTCTCCCTGACGATCCTTCGGGTGGCACGTTCTGACCGCGCACCCGCCCCGATTGGAATAAGTCTAATTCGAAAGTCCCAAATGGGTAGTCGTCTCTGGCTGGGCCGTTCGGGGGAGAATGGAATTCTCAGTCGTCCGATTTGCGCCCGCGCGCTTCGGCCTTCAGCCCGCTCTTGCCGACGAGGGCGTCGTAGACGAGTGCGCGCAGGACCGCGCGGTGTCGCAGACGCTGGCGGGGCGCCTGCGTGAGGAGAATGACGATCAGCTCCTCCGCCGGGTCGATCCAGAAATAGGTGCCGGCGATGCCGGACCAGCCGAACTCGCCGACGGAGCCCGGATGCGGGGAGGCACCTCTCTCGAGGCGCGTCGCGAAGCCGAGGCCGAAGCCGTAGCCGGGGCCGGCCAGGAAGCCGGGACCTTTGCGGATGCCTGTGTCCGGTCCGACGTGATCGGCCGTCATGTAGGCCGCCATATGCGGGCTGAGGTAGACGTTGCGCCCATCCCGGCCCTCGGCGAGCATCATGCGGGCGAAACGCGCATAATCATCGAGCGTCGAGACGAGCCCCATGCCGCCGGCCTCAAAGCTGCGCGGCACACGCGGATCGAAGAGGGGCGGGCCGCCGTCGAGCACGTCGCCGGGCAAAGGCTCGGCGATACGGGCATGATCGTCCGGATCCGCGACGTGGAAGGCGGTGTCCGTCATGCCGAGCGGCTCGGTGAGACGCTGGCGCAGGACCGCCCCGAGCGCGCGGCCCGCGACCACCTCGACGACGCGCCCGAGGACGTCCGTCGCGTGGCTGTATTCGAAGACCGTTCCCGGCTGATGCGCCAGCGGCAGCGCCGCCAGCCGTGCCGCGAAGGTCTCGTTCGTCGTCTCGCGCGAGAAGAGGCGCGCCTCGCGATAGAGCGACGCGAAAGGGCCGCCGTTGCGCTCGTAGCTGAGCCCCGCCGTGTGGCGCAGCAGGTCGTGCACGGTCGGAAGTCGTTCGAGCGCTACGCGAGCCTCGCCCGCCAAAACCTTGAGATCGTTGAACGCGGGGATGAACTCGCCGACCGGCTGCTCGAGGTGGAGACGTCCCTCGGCGACCAGCATCATGGTGGCGACGGACACCACAGGCTTCGTCATCGAGTAGATGCGAAACAGCGTATCCAGCGTCATCGCCGTGCCGGACTGGCGATTGCGGTAGCCGAAGGCGCGCTTCAGCACAGTCTCGCCGCGTCGTTCGATGAGCAGGACGGCGCCCGGGATCGCGCCGCGGGCCACCTCGACGTTGAAGAAGTTGGCGATGCGCGCGAGCCGGCTGCCGGAGAAGCCGGCGACGTCGGACACGTGGGTCGCCTCGGCGGCGAGCGGGGCGGACGAGGTCGTCACGACAGGCTCTTGAGGAAGCCGGCGAAGCGCATCAGGCCCTCCGGCCAAGGTCCGTGGCCGCTTTCGTCGTTGAGGTGGCCTGAGGCCCCGGCATCCACGAGGTCCACATGCCAGGCCTTCGCCAGGGCTTCGCTCTCCTCGTAGGCGGCATAGCCGTCGTCGCGGCTCGCGACGAGCACGGCCGGAAACGGCAGCGGCGTTTGGGGGACCATTGCGAAGGCGGGGTCGACCCCCGCGATCTCGCGCAGGGCGCGGGGTGCGGGCGGGGCGACGAGGAAGGCGCCGACCACGCGCTCGGCGATCCGCGGCGCGGCATGGGCGATCGCGATGACGCCCGCGCTGTGCCCGACGAGGACGACGGGCCGCGTCGCGACCTCGACGGCCTCGGCCACTTGCCCGGCCCAGCCCTCGATGTCGGGACGATCCCATTCGGCCTGGATCACGCGCCGGGCCGTCGGCAGCTTCTGCTCCCAGCGACTGTACCAATGCGCGGCCGTTCCTCCGCCGAGGCCGGGCACGATGATGATGTCGACGTCCGATGTTCGCATGCCTCGCGGGATACCGGTCGCGAGGCTGCAAAACAATGGGGCCGCCGGGACGGATCCTGGCGACCCCATGCCGCTCGTCAGACCGCGAGCTGGTTGCGGATCGGCAGGTCGCGCACCCGTCGTCCCGTGGCGGCGAAGATCGCGTTGGCGATCGCCGGGGCGACGGGCGGCACGCCCGGCTCGCCGACGCCACCGAGCGGATGGGTCCAATCCGACATCGGCAGCAGGTGGATGTTGACCGCCTTCGGCGCGGCATCCATCCGGATGATCTCATAGCCGTCGAAGTTGTTTTGCTGCGCGCGGCCGCCCTTGAACGTGATCTGCGAGGTGAGGGCGAGGCCCATCCCCATCACGACCGCACCCTGCATCTGCGAACGGATGCGCTCGGGATTGACCTGCGGGCCGCAATCGATCGCGAGATCGACGCGCTCGACCGTCACCTTGCCCTTGTCGTCGACGGACACCTCCGTCGCGACCGCCGTATAGGTCACGAAGGAATAGTGGCCGGCGATCCCCAGCCCGTGGCCCTTCGGCAGCTGCCGTCCCCAGCCGATACCGCTCGCCGCTGTCTCGATCACGTTGCGCAGGCGCCCCGTGTCGATCGGATACTGGGCCGGATCCTCACCGTGGTTCCACTTGTCGCCGAGAGCATAGGGGTCAATCGTGCGCGCCGGCCCGATGATCTCGAGCAGGTAGTCCTTCGGGTCGCGGCCCGCCGCATGCGCGAGCTCGTCCACGAAGGAGAGGATCGCGTAGGCGTGCGGGATGTTCGAGACCGAGCGGAACCAGCCGATACGCACATGCGCGTCCGCCGCCGGGTTCTCCATCCGCGTGTTCGGGATGTCGTAGGGCAGGTTGACGAGACCCATGCCGAGTTCGAACGGCATCTCGTGGTCGGCGCCCTTGGCGAAGATCGAGCCGATCGTCGGGGCCGCCGAGCGATGCAGCCAGGCGACCGGCTTGCCCTTGTCGTCGAGGCCGGCCTCGATGTGCTCGACCGAGACCGTGTGATAGTAGCCGTTGTGGATGTCGTCCTCGCGGGTCCACAGCAGCTTGACCGGCTTGCCGACGGCTTTGGAGCAGAGCGCCGCCTCCACCACATAGTCGGGCTTCGACTTGCGGCCGAAGCCGCCGCCGAGCAGCGACACGTGGACCGCGACCTGGCTTCCGGAGAGGCCGAGACGCTCGGCGACGTTGTCGCGCGCCGCCTGTGGCGATTGCACGCACGCCCAGATCTCGCAGCTCCCGTCGTCCTTCACATGGGCGATCGCGGCGGGCGTCTCCATCGGCGCCTGCACGAGATGCGGGATGTAATAGTCGGCCTTGATCGTCTTGGCCGCACTCTTCATCGCGGCGTCCACGTCGCCCTGATGACGTACGACCTTGCCGGGCGCGTTCGCTGCGGCCTGAAGCGTCCTGTGAAACGCATCCGAATCATAGTCCGCATTCGGCCCTTCGTCCCAGACGATCTTCAGCGCTTCGCGACCCTTCATCGCGGCGTAGGTGTTCGTTGCGATCACCGCGACGCCGCCCAGTGGCTGGAACTTGACGGGTGCCACAGCCGGATCGATCGTGATGACCTTGACCACACCCGGCACCTTGATGGCGGCGGAATCGTCAAGACTCTTCACATTGCCGCCGAACACCGGACAGCGCGCCACGACGGCGTGCAGCATGCCGTCGATCTTGTGATCCATTCCGTAGATCGCGCGACCGGTCGTGATCGCAAAATTGTCGACGATCGGGAGCTTACCCGTCCCGATGTAGCGGAAGTCTTTCGGGTCCTTCAGCCTCACGTCCTCGCGGCGGGGCACGTTCAGCTCGCCCGCCGCCGCGGCCATCTCGCCGTAGCCGGCCTTGCGGCCCGACTTCGCGTGCACCAGCACGCCCGGTTCGGTCGTGATCTCCTCCGGCGGCACCTTCCAGGCGTCGGAGGCTGCGTGGATCAGCATCAGGCGCGCGGCCGCGCCCGCATGGCGCATGTGCAGGAAGTGCTGGCGCGTCGAGCGCGAGCCGTCCGTGTCCTGGTTGCCGTATTTCGCCTCGTCGCCGTCCGCCTGCGCGACCTTGATCTTGCTCCAGTCGGCGTCGAGCTCGTCGCCGACGATGATCGCCCAGCCGGTACGCACGCCTTGCCCCATGTCGGAGCGCTGGCAGGTGATCGTGGTGGTGCCGTCCGGCGCGATCGCCACGAACAGCTTCGGATCGTCCCGCCAGCCGTGCGGCATGCCGTCGGCGCCGAAGCCGGAGTCGGCGGCCTGCGCGGTGCGGCGCAGATCGATGAGCGAGAGCGCGAGGACGAGCCCGGCGCCGCCGATGAGACCGCGTCGGCTCACGTTGACCAGCGTCGGAGCGGAGAGGGTTGCGAAGGACTGATCGTGGGTCATCAGATCGCTCCCTTTTCCGGCTGCTTGCCTTCCGCGGCGAGGTGGATCGCGGCGCGGATGCGCGTGTAGGTCCCGCAGCGGCAGATGTTGCCGCTCATCGCATCGTTGATGTCGGAATCCGTCGGCTTCGGCGTGTCCTTCAGGAAGGCGGCGGCCTGCATGATCTGGCCGGCCTGACAATAGCCGCACTGGGCGACGTTGAGGTCGCGCCAGGCGGCCTGCACCGGGTGATTGCCGTCCGGGGACAGCCCCTCGATGGTGACGATGTCCTGATCCTCGGCCGAGGACATCGGGGTGATGCAGGAGCGCACCGCGCCCCCGCTCAGATGCACGGTGCAGGCCCCGCAGAGGGCCGCGCCGCAGCCGAATTTCGTGCCCGTAAGCCCCAGCTCGTCGCGCAGATACCAGAGGATCGGCATGTCCGGATCCCCATCGAACTCGCGCGCCTGTCCATTGACCTTGACTTTCATCAGGTAGCGCTCCTTCGTCGGGCGCATGTCGCCCATCGTCGCCGGGCGCATACCGCCCGTTGGAATCGATCTTATCCTCTGCGGACGGGCGAGAACAATGAGGGGTGCCGCGGGCAAGTCTGCCGTGAGCGCATGGCTCGATCTGTTTCGAGGCGGAGGCGCGGCACGGTTCCTCCCAGATCACGAGGTTGTGTGCCGACTGACCTTTCGCCCTTCGATCTCGCGGCAATTCTCGTCGCCCTCGCGGCAGCCTTCTCGACGATCAACGCGCGCTTTCTGAAGCTTCCGCACACCGTCGGCCTCACGGCGATGGGCGCGCTCGTCTCCGCGCTCGTGATCGTCGCCTCGCGCCTCCTGCCCGGCCTCGAGCTCCACGGCTGGGCCAAGACCTTTCTCGAGCAGTTCGACTTCAAGCGCACGCTGCTCGACGGCATGTTGTCGTTCCTCCTCTTCGCGGGGGCCTTCCACATCGACCTGCGCGACATGCGGGAGGGACGTTGGGCGATCCTCGCGCTCTCGATCTTCGGCACGCTGCTGTCGACGGCCCTCGTCGGTTTCGGGCTGAAGGGGCTCCTTATGCTGACGGGGCCCGACGTGCCGCTCGTCTGGTGCCTCGTCTTCGGTGCGTTGATCAGCCCGACCGATCCCGTGGCCGTCATCGCGATCCTGAAAGACGCCGATCTGCCGCCGAAGATCCAGGCGACGGTCGCGGCCGAGAGTCTTTTCAACGACGGGGTCGGCGTCGTCGTCTTCACGATCCTCTTCGCTGCGGCGAGCGGCCAGGAGCAGACGACCGCGCTCGATGCGGCGCGCCTGTTCGCGCTGGAGGCCGGCGGGGGCGTCCTCTTCGGTGCGATCCTCGGCGCGATCTCGGTATGGATCATCGCCGGTATCTCCGACTATGTCTCGGAGCTGCTCGTCACGCTCGCGACCGTGATGGGCGGCTACGCCTTGGCGCAGGCGATCAGCGTCTCGGGCCCCGTCGCCATGGCGGTCGCCGGGCTGATGATGGGCAACCAGGGCGTCCGCTACGCCTTCAGCGAGAGCGCGCGGGATTACGTCATCAAGTTCTGGGAGATGGTGGACGAGGTGCTGAACGCGATCCTCTTCCTCCTGATCGGGCTCGAGGCGATCGCGGTGTGGCACGAGAACAAGGTGATGCTCGTCGCGCTGGCGACGGTGCCGATCGTGCTCCTTGCGCGGCTGCTCTCCGTCGGCGCACCGCTGTTCCTGCTGCGGCGGGTGCAGAAGCTTGGGCGTGCGGCTATCCCCATCCTGTGGTGGGGCGGCCTGCGCGGGGGCATCTCGATCGCGCTCGCGCTGTCGATCCCGAGCGGCACGTTCCAGGAGCTGCTGCTCGCGGCGACCTACGCGGTCGTCTTCTTTTCGGTGCTGGTGCAGGGCACGACGATCCGCCGTCTCGCACGACGCTTCCGACCGGAGGAAAGCGCGACCTGAGCGTCAGAGCCCGAGTTCGGTGAGGCCGGGGAAATCGTCGGGCCGCCGCATGCCCTCCCAGGTGAAGCGCCGGTCGGATGCCTCGATCGCCACGTCGTTGATCGAGGCCTGGCGCCGGCGCATCAGGCCGTTGTCCGCGAACTCCCATTGCTCGTTGCCGTAGGAGCGGAACCAGCGGTCCTCCGCGTCGCGCCACTCGTAGCAGAAGCGCGCGGCGATATGGTTGCCCTCGAACGCCCAGACCTCCTTGATCAGCTTGTAGTCCAATTCCCTCGCCCATTTGCGCGTCAGGAACTCGACGATGGCCGCGCGTCCGACGAAGAACTCGGAGCGATTGCGCCACTCCGAATCCTCCGTATAGGCGAGCGAGACCTTCTCGGGATCGCGCGAGTTCCAGGCGTCCTCCGCGCCCCGCGCCTTCTGCGCGGCGGTCTCCTTCGTGTACGGAGGAAACGGCGGGCGACTCTCGCTCATGCGGCAAACTCCCTCGACGGCGCGCCATGATCGCGGAGCCGCGCCATCGGTCAAGCGCGTCGCGTGCCAATTTGAGACGGGCGGCCGTGCGGCCCGTGTAACCGGCCCTCAAGCTTAAGAGCCGATAACGAGACCCTGTTGCCGTCGATGCACGACGGGAGGCGTGGCGGCGCGGGGGAGCGTATGCAGCGTTCGGGGGGGCGTTGGGCGGTTCGGGTCATCGCGCCCTGGTGCCTCGGCTTCGGCCTCGTGGTGTCGGTCACCGCGGATGCCGGGCAGTACGCGACCGTCGCCGGCTCCTTCGCCAGCCTCTCGCAGCGCGCGGTCGGCGAGCCGGCCTCGCTCATCCCGGACGTCGCGCCGACCGGCAACTTCGGTCTCGACGGCGACCGGCCGCTCATTCTCGCCAGCATCGAGACGGGCGCGCCCTCGGACTATGTCCGGCAGGAGGAGATCGAGCCGCGCGCCGACCGCAAGCGCAATGCCGGCGCGTTCCCCGCCGTCGATCGCACGCGCAAGGGCGATCCGTTCATCGGGCTTCGTCCGACCTTCGATTCGCATCTGCGCGGGCGCCACGGGCTGGACCGGCTCCGCGAAAGCCAGATGATCGGCCCGCACGACGACGAGATGCCGGCCGCCGGCTTCTCGCTGCAAGACAAGGGCGAGCCGCTCGACGGCGCGATGAGCTTCGCGCCCTGGGGCGAGGGCGAAGACCCGCAGGAAGCACGCGACGACGACGAGCGCGCCGCGAACGCGGCCATCGCCATGCGCCCCGCCGCTTTGAAGCAGCGGCTGCTGCAGGGCGCGACGCCGCAGGTTTCGCGCGCCGAGGCGCTGTCCTCGACGACGCCGGCCGCGGCGGACGGTGCGCCGATCGAGGTCACGTTCACCCCGCAGATGATGCGATCGCCCGAGGCGACGATCGTCCCGCGCGACGGGAGCCGGCCGAACTACGCCGCGCTGTTGACCGGCGAACACGGCGCCCGCGAGCGCAAGTGCTTGGCCGAGGCGGTCTATTTCGAGGCGCGCAGCGAGCCGGAGGAGGGCCAGGCGGCGGTCGCTCAGGTTGTGCTCAACCGCGCGACCTCCGGTCTCTATCCGGCGTCGATCTGTGGCGTCGTCTATCAGAACCGGACCCACTACAAGGCCTGCCAGTTTTCCTTCGCCTGCGAAGGCAAGTCGCTGCGGGTGACCGAGCCAGACGCCTGGGCGACGGCGCGGCGCATCGCCGACGACGTGGTCGCCGGCAAGACCTATGTGTCCGACGTCGGCGGTGCGACGCACTACCACGCCAATTACGTGCGGCCGGGCTGGGCGCGGCGCCTCGTCAAGATGGACGTCATCGGCCACCACGTCTTCTACAAGCTGCGGCCCGGGCAAACCTGAGCCTCGGCGACACCCCTGCCGCCAAGCGCGGCCGGTGTCAGTGCGAGCGGTCGACGCAGAAGTTCACGACGTCGATCAGCGCGGCCTTCCAAGGCGAGGCGGGGAAGAGTTCGAGCGCGTCGCGCGCCATCGCGCCGTAGTGGCGGGCGCGCTCGACGGTATCTTCGAGCGCCTTGTGCCGGCGGAGCGCCGCGATGGCGGCATCGAGATCCGCGTCGGCGATCGTGCCCTGTTCGAGCGTCCGGCGCCAGAAATCCCGTTCCTCGCCCGAGCCACGCCGGAAGGCGAGAACGATCGGCAGCGTGATTTTGCCTTCTCGGAAGTCGTCGCCGGTGTTCTTGCCGAGCTTGGCGGCGGTTCCTCCGTAGTCGAGCGCGTCGTCGATCAGCTGGAAGGCGATGCCAAGGTTCAGCCCGTAGCTGCGGCAGGCAGCAATCTCCTGCTTCGTGCGGCCGCCGAGGATCGCCCCGACCTCGCACGCCGCCCCGAAGAGGGCGGCCGTTTTCGCGCGAATGACCGCGAGATAGTCGTCCTCGCTCGTCTGAAGGTCCTTGGCCGCCGAAAGCTGCATCACCTCGCCCTCGGCAATGACGACGGCGGCGGAGGAGAGCACGTCGAGGCATGGCAGGGAGCCGACTTCGACCATCATGCGGAAGGCCTGGCCGAGCAGGAAATCGCCGACCAGCACGCTCGCCTCGTTGCCCCACAACATGCGGGCCGCGAGCTTGCCGCGGCGCATGTCGCTCTCGTCGACCACGTCGTCGTGGAGCAGAGTCGCCGTGTGCATGAACTCGACCGCGGCCGCGAGCTTCACGTGACCGTCGCCGGCATAATCGGAGAGGCCGGCCGTCGCGAGCGTCAGCATCGGGCGCAGCCGCTTGCCGCCGGAGGCGATCAGGTGCTTGGCCACGTCCGGAATCATCGAAACGTGCGAGGCGGCACGCGAGAGGATCGTCTGGTCGACGCGCTGCATGTCCCCCGCGACGAGGGCGTTCAGGCTGGCTATGCCGGGATCCGCCGCCTTGTCTTCCAGAGGGATCACTACGCCCAAGGCTCGAACTCCGCCACGTCGCAGGCGTCATAGAGCCGGGCCGGAGGGACCGCAACCGTCGCCTTGCCGCGTCCCGGTGCCCATGCAAGAAGCCGTGGGTCACGAGGCAGGCATGATCGAGCTTCTGCGCACCAACGACATCGTCCTGATCTCGCGGGTCGAGGCCTTGATGGCCGAGCACCGCATCTCCGTCTTCGTGGCGGACCAGTATACGAGCGCGGTCGAAGGCTCGCTCGGCTTCCTGCCGCGCCGGGTGATGATCGGCCGCGACGATCTCCACCGCGCCCGCATGGCGCTGCATGGCGCCGGGCTCCTCGACGAACTCGGCGATGGCTGAACCGGTCGCCGTCACACACGACGTGTTCTTCGGCGGTCGCTTGTCGATCGCCCAGCCGGCACGAGGCCATCGAGCCGGTACCGATGCTGTGCTTCTCGCCGCCGCCGTTCCGCGCGACTCTGCTGGGCTCATCTACGATATCGGGGCAGGTGTCGGGGTAGCCGGCCTCGGGGTCGCGCTGGCGTGCCCAAACGCGCGTCTCCGCCTGCTGGAACGCGATCCCGTCGCAGCGGGGCTCGCGCGCGAGAATATCGCTGCCAACGGTCTGTCGGAACGCTGCGAGGTCCTGTGTTGCGACCTCTTGCGCGATCATGGCGCGACGTCGCGCGAGCCCGCCGATGTCGTCCTGACCAATCCGCCGTTCTGGGAAGCCCATCAGGTCCGGGCGTCTCCCCACGCGGGTCGCAGTGCCGCGCATGTGTTCGACCCGAACGTGACCCTGACGGATTGGCTCATCAAATGTTTGGATTTGCTCGCCGCCAAAGGAACGTTGATCTTGATCCACACGCCGACGGCGCTGCCGGAAATCCTTGCGACGTTCGACCGCTGGCTTGGTGGTATCGCGGTGATGTCGATCCACCCGCACGCCGGTAGCGTCGCGAAACGCGTTCTGGTTCGCGGCACGAAGGGCAGCCGCGCACCCTTGAAGATCGCAGCGCCGCTGATCCTGCATGAGGGCGACAGCTTTACGGCGGAGGCTGCGGCGCTTCATGTAGGAGCCGCAGGGATCAATCTCTGAACGAGGCGGCTCTCCTTCTCCCGCTGGCGGGAGACGGCGATGTCAGCTCGCCGTCTGCTCTTGCGCTTGCGCCTCGGCGACGGCGAGCGCCGTCATGTTGACGATGCCGCGCGCCGTAACCGACGGCGTGAGAATGTGGGCCGGCGTCGCGGCCCCGATCAGGATGGGGCCGACGGGGAGCGCGTCCGCCATCACCTTGGTGAGCTGGAACGCGATGTTCGCCGCCTCGATGTTCGGCATGACAAGGATGTTCGCCTCGCCCTTCAGATGCGAGCCGGGCAGAATACGGTCGCGGACCGACTGCTGTAGCGCCGTATCGGCCTGCATTTCGCCCTCGACCTCGAGCTCCGGTGCCACGGTGCGCAGGATTCGTAAGGCTTCGCGCATCTTGAGGGCGGACGGGGAATCGTCCGAGCCGAAATCGGAGTGCGAGACGAGCGCGATCTTCGGATCGAGTCCGAAGCGGCGCACGCTCTTCGCCGACATGCGCGCCATGTCGGCGATGTCGCGGGCGCTGGGATCGTGGCGCACCTGCGTGTCCGTGATGAAGAGCGGCCCCTTGGTCGTGATCAGCATGCTCATCGCCGAGAAGTCGGTGACGCCCGGCTGCAGGCCGATGATCTCGCGGATCGAGTTCAGGCGCTTGTGGAAGCCGCCGACGAAGCCGCAGATCATGGCATCGGCATCGCCGCGCTTGACCGCAACGGCCGCGATGATGGTGGCATTGGTGCGGACCAGGAGACGCGCCGAGGCGGGCGTGATACCTCGGCGCCCTGCGGCCTGCACGTAGGTCGAGACGTAGTCGCGATAGCGCGGGTCGTCGTCGGGATCGACGATCTGGAAATCCTCGCCGGGCCGTACGGTCAGGCCGTGGCGCGTCAGGCGGGCGGCGATGACGTCGGGGCGTCCGATGACGATCGGCTTGGCGATGCGCTCCTCGCAGATCGTCTGCACGGCCGCGAGCACGCGCTCGTCCTCGCCGTCGGAGTAGATGACGCGTTTCGGGTTCTTGCGGGCGCTCGCCATCAGCGGCTTCATGATGAAGCCCGAGCGGAAGACGAAGCGCGAAAGCCGATCCTGATAGGCATCGAAATCGGCGATTGGCTTGCGCGCGACGCCCGAGCGCATCGCCGCCTTGGCGACGGCCGGCGCGATGCGCAGGATCAGACGCGGATCGAAGGGCGAGGGGATCAGGTTGTCCTTGCCGTACAGGCGGGCCTGGCCGCCGTAAGCCCGTGCGACGACGTCGGACGGCGGTTCGTGAGCGAGGCGCGCGATCGCATGGACGGCGGCGATCTTCATCTCCTCGTTGATCGCGGAGGCGGAGACGTCGAGCGCGCCGCGGAAGATGTAGGGAAAGCACAGGACGTTGTTGACCTGGTTCGGATAGTCCGAGCGGCCGGTGCAGATCATCGCGTCCGGGCGCGCGTCGAGCGCCTCCGCGGGCTCGATCTCCGGGTTCGGGTTGGCGAGCGCCATGATGAGCGGGTTCGGCGCCATCTTCGCCAGCATCTCGCGCTTGAGCACGCCGCCGGCGGAGAGCCCGAGGAAGATGTCGGCGCCCTTGATGACCTCG
Source organism: Melastoma dodecandrum (assembly GCA_029817715.1). Lineage (NCBI taxonomy): Eukaryota > Viridiplantae > Streptophyta > Magnoliopsida > Myrtales > Melastomataceae > Melastoma > Melastoma dodecandrum. The sequence goes on along the minus strand of JARUPY010000398.1, from coordinate 1,745,060 downwards.
CCGAGCGTGCGCGCCGAGGTCTCGCGCGCGTAGATCTCCTTGCGCGGGTCCATCAGGCTTGTGCGGCCTTTGTAGACGACGCCGTCGATGTCGGTGACCGTGATGTTCTCGTGCTTGGCACCGATCGTCACGAGCAGATCGAGGCAGGCGAGCGCGGCGGCCCCCGCGCCCGAGACGACGATCTTGGCGTCCTGGATCTTCTTGCCGGCGAACTCCATCGCATTGGTCACGGCGGCCGAGACGATGATCGCCGTGCCGTGCTGGTCGTCGTGGAACACCGGGATCTTCATGCGCTCGCGCAGGACGCGCTCGACCTCGAAGCACTCAGGAGCCTTGATGTCCTCGAGGTTGATGCCGCCGAACGTCGGCTCGAGCGCCGCGACGACGTCGATGAGCTTTTGCGGATCGGTCGCGTCGACCTCGATGTCGAAGACGTCGATGCCGGCGAATTTCTTGAAGAGCACCGCCTTGCCCTCCATCACCGGCTTCGAGGCGAGGGGCCCGATGTTGCCGAGGCCGAGCACCGCCGTGCCGTTGGAGAGCACCGCCACGAGGTTCTGGCGGATCGTCATCTCATCCGCCTGCGCCTCGTCGGCGGCGATGGCGAGGCAGGCGGCGGCGACGCCCGGCGAATAGGCGAGCGCGAGATCGCGCTGCGTCGCCAGGGGCTTGGTCGCCTGGATCTCGAGCTTGCCGGGGCGGGGCGAGCGATGGAAGGCGAGGGCGCTCTGCGCCAGTTCGTTGGTGATCGGATCGGCCATGGCAGGTCCCTTATGCCGCGCCGTGCGCCGCGTCTATCGCCCCGGACGACGGGCACGGGTGCATCGCGCGCATCCGCCATATCGATCGTTTCAGAACGGAATCTGACAGAAGGTTTGCAGGATCACATGACGATGACTTTGGTGCCAACCCCGACCCGATTGTAGAGGTCGATGACGTCCTGGTTCATCATGCGGATGCAGCCCGACGAGACGTTGGTGCCGATCGTGTAGGGCTCGTTGGTGCCGTGGATGCGGTACAGCGAGGAGCCGAGGTAGAGCGCGCGAGCGCCGAGCGGGTTGGCCTCGCCGCCGTCCATGTGGCGAGGCAGGTCCGGGCGGCGCGCCATCATCTCCTTCGGCGGCGTCCAGCCGGGCCACTCGGCCTTGCGCGAGATGGTCTTGACGCCGGACCACGCGAAGCCCGGACGCCCGACCCCGATGCCGTAGCGGATCGCGCGACCGCTCGCCTGTACGAGGTAGAGAAACTTGTTCGGCGTATCGATGACGATCGTGCCGGCGTGCTCGCGGCCGGTGAAGGCGACCTCCTGGCGCTCGTAGATCGGGTCCATCGCCCGGCTCGCGCGCCCGAGGTCCGCGGGGGCGTAGGCCGCATTGGCGAGAGCGTAGGCCGGAGGACCGCCGGCGTAGGCCATCGGCTGTCCGAGCGCGGCTTGCGGCCCGCCGTAATAGGCCGGCGGCTGGGGCGCGTAATCGGGCAGGCCCGAGTGGGGCAGGCCACGCGGCGCGACATAGGCGCCCGGCGGAGCAGGGATCACGGCGGGTGCCACCGGCGCCACCGCGACAGGCGCGGCGGCTTCCGGGCGGCCACCCGTCATGAGGTACTCGACGAAGCCGCCGCCGTAGCGGCCGGCGGGCGGCGGGAAGTCGTGCAGGCTTTCGCGATAGCTCGGCCGCGCATATGGGTTCGACGCCGGCTTCGGCATGCCGAGGATGTTATGCTGCGTCGGGGGGTAGTGGTCGTAGGCCTCGCGGTAGGAGGGGCGAGGGCCCAGCTCGAGCCCGGGGGTCACGAACTCTTCGGCTGCCGCAAGAGCCGGCAGCGCCACGGACGCAGCCAGCAGGAGGGAAGACCGCACAACAGAACCACGCAAACGAGCCGACATCGGCGGACGCCCCACGCAAATACTCGATGCGCAGCACTATAAAGGATAAATTTTAAGCGTAACGATAAATGAGTAGCAATGGTTTACAGGCGCATAATTGGTAAAGGAACTATTGCGCCGGAAAGAAACGCTCACGGCGCCTCGTCAGCGCTCCGCGAAGATACTTACCGGGATGACGCCGGCGCGCCGGAACCCGAGCACACCGGCCGCAGCCGTCGAGACGTCGACAATGCGCCCACGAATGAACGGCCCGCGTCCCGCCACAGTGAGCACGGCAGAGCGGTGGTTCAGCATGTTGGTGACCCGTACGTGACTGCCGATGGGCAGCGAGCGGTGCGCGCACGTCATGCCGCGAGCCGTGAAGAAAGAGGCACGTCCGCTTTCGGCATGCGCGGCCCCGGAGAGGGCGAGAAGGCCGAGGGCCGCGATGAGAGGACGCATGATCGCTCCGAGCCGGTGTCGTGACGCCGGCTTGTTGCGAGCGGATGTGACGAGACTTGGGTCCTCGTGTGGGGTGTGCCGCCCAATATGTGGTCGCCGCGATCAGGCGGTCGCGCCGGCCGTGTCGAGATATTGCAGGCTGATCGTCTCGCCCAATCGGTGATTGTCTTCGACGAAACCGGTGATGAACTCGTGCAGTCCATCCTGGAAGATATCGCGGATCGAGGCGGCGGTGAGCCGCTGGTAGACGTCGCGCGCATGGTGCTGCGCCGGTCCCTGGCGCCCGTAGGCGCGCCCGATGTTGTCGAGAAACTGCACGATGCTGTCGTAGCAGGCGACGAGCGAGCGGGGCATGTCGGGCTTGAGAATGAGAAGATCGGCGACGAGCCACGGCTTGATGCTTTGGCGGTAGACCCAATGGTAGGCCGTGTGCGCCGAGACCGCGCGCAAGATCGCGGTCCATTGGAAGTAATCGAGAGAGCCTCCGACGACCTCGTTTTCCGGCAGCAGCACGTTGTATTTCACGTCGAGGATGCGCGCGGTGTTGTCCGCCCGCTCGATGTAGACGCCGACCCGCGAGAACCAGTAGGCGTCGTTGCGCAGCATCGTGCGATAGGCGCACCCGTCGAAATCGAGCGAAGTTTTTTTCACGAACTCGAAGAAGCGCGTGAGATCTTCGCGCAGAAGCAGGCCTTTGCTTGCTCTAAGTTGTTCCCAGCGGATGAGTTCGAACCATGCCGTATTGATCGCCTCCCACATCTCGATGGTCAGCGCGACGCGAATGGATCGCGCGTTGGCACGCGCGGCCGCGATGCAATTGCGGATCGAGGAGGGATTGTCGGTCGAGAACGCAAGATAGTCGATGACGTTCGTCTCGTTCACGACCCCGTGGGTCTTGTGAAAGCCTTCTGCGGCGCCAGAGGCTTCGAGCGCGCTGTCCCACTCGGTGCCGAGGCCCCGGCCCCCACCGCTCGGATTGTAGACCGCCGGAAGACCGGCCAGCCGTTGCGTCGCCTGGATGATGCGAGCCAGAAAGTCGGCACGCTCCACATATCGCGTAAGCCAAAAAATGCTGTCGGCTGTGCGTGCCAGCATGGCGGTGCGTCTAACCTTGCGACTGGGATTGCATGGCGGGGCCGAAGCCGTCGTCGTTGGCGACGAGAGCGCCATCGATCGGGTGGGCCATCGGCAGGTCGGTCGCGAGCGCGGGGCCGGACCCGTCGACATCATCGACGATCCACGTGTCCTTAGTGCCGCCGCCTTGGCTCGAATTGACGACGAGCGAGCCGTCCTTCAGCGCGACCCGCGTAAGGCCGCCGGGCACGATGCGTATCCCATCCGACCCCGACAGGACGAACGGACGGAGGTCGACGTGACGGGGCGCGACGCCCGTATCGAAGAAGGTCGGGCAAGTCGAGAGCGCGAGGGTCGGCTGCGCGATGAAATTGTCCGGATCCTGCTTCAGTTTGGCGGCGAACGTCTCGATCTGCTCCTTCGTCGCATGCGGCCCGACGAGCATGCCGTACCCGCCCGAGCCGTTCACCTCCTTGACGACGAGATCGCCGAGATTGTCGAGAACGTACTTGAGCGAGTCCGGCTCGCGGCAGCGCCAGGTTTGCACGTTCTTCAGCTTCATCTCCTCCCCGAGGTAGAAGCGGATGATCTCGGGCATGTAGGTGTAGACAGCCTTGTCGTCGGCGATGCCGGTCCCGACGGCATTGGCGATCGTGATGTTGCCGGCGCGATATGCGCGCATGATGCCCGGCACGCCGAGAATGCTCTCCGGCTTGAACGCCTCCGGATCCAGGAAGTCGTCGTCGATACGCCGGTAGATGACGTCGACGCGCTTCGGCCCCTGGGTCGTGCGCATGTAGACCTTGTCGTTCTCGACGATGAGGTCACGACCCTCGACGATCTCCACGCCGAGCTTGTCGGCGAGAAAGGAGTGCTCGTAGTAGGCGCTGTTGAAGGGGCCGGGCGTCAGAAGTGCGACCGTCGGATCGGCAACGCCGGGCGACGGACTCACCGAACGCAGCGCGGCGAGCAGCGCGTCGGGATAGTTCTCGACCGGCGCCACGCGATGGTCCGCGAAGAGGTCGGGCGCGACCCGCATCATTACTTCGCGGTTCTCGAGCATGTAGGACACGCCGGACGGCGTCCGCACGTTGTCCTCGAGAACATAGAAATCGGAATCGTCGATGCGCACCACGTCGATGCCGGCGATGTGCACGTAGATATCGTGCGGGACGCGAAAGCCGACCATCTCCTTGCGGTAATACGGATTTCCTTCGATGAGGTCGGGCGGAATGATCCCGGCCTTGACGATCTTCTGATCGTTATAGACGTCGGTGAGGAACATGTTGAGCGCTCGCACGCGCTGCACCAGACCCTCTTCGAGCTTTGTCCACTCGCTACGCATGATGACGCGCGGAATGATGTCGAAGGGGATAAGTCGCTCGGTGGCTTCCTTGTCGCCGTACACATTGAAAGTGATGCCCATGCGCCGAAACATCAGCTCGGCATGGCCACGGCGCGTCGTGAAGAAATCCTTCGGAGTGTCCTTGAGCCAGCCGGCGATCCGCTCGTATGCGAGACGGGTTCCCCCGTCCTGCAGCGTCATCTCGTCAAACGACCTCGTACCGGACACAATGATCTCCTCAACAAGCCCAGGCGTCCTGCCTGAGGATTAAGCAAGCGGCAGGCCATGCCTCCCATGCGTCAGCGCGTCGTGGCCGCCCGCTATGCTTAACCAGCATTCAACAAATAGGCTTTACCGTCTCTTGCGCCGCGACATCGATCGACGCGGCACGAGAGCGTCGCATGAGCCTCTATCTAATCGCCACGTCCAGCTTGACGACCCCGGCGGACCGTCGACGACGTCCCGCACTCAACAATGGCCAGGTCGTCCGCGCCCTCGGTCTCTGCGGCGTGGCGTTTCTCATGCTCGCCGTCGCAGCCCATCGCGGTCGTACGGTGATGGGGGACTGGTCCGTGCCGGTCGACCAGACGCTCCGCATCCACTAGAGACGCAAGGGGCACGCTCGACGGCGCGGCATGAAGGCGTGCCTGTCGTCGCGAATTCGGCGAGATTGACGATGATCGTGGCGCCGATGTCCGGAGCAGATGTCGTGTCGGCACGCTGGCGATATGGGGCGGTGCTGGTTGTCGCGGTCGGCGCCGCGGGGCCGGCCGGGGCGGCGTATGCCCGCGCCGAGCCCGGCAAGGCCCTCGCCCCCATCCCAACGAAGACACTGGCGTTGATGGCCGCCAAAGGCACCTCGCCATCCGCGCCGCTCGTCATCCGCACCTACAAGAAGGAGGCGGAACTCGAGATCTGGAAGCAGAACGCGCAGGGCCGCTTCGTCTACATCAAGACCTTCCCGATCTGCCGTTGGTCCGGGCAACTCGGGCCGAAGATGTATCCGGGGGACCGGCAGACGCCAGAAGGGTTCTATTCGGTCGGACCGCAGCAGATGAACCCGAATTCGCACTACTACCTGTCGTTCGATACCGGATTTCCGAACGCCTACGACAAGGCGCACGGTGCCTCCGGGTCCGCCGTGATGGTGCACGGCATCTGCTCGTCCATGGGCTGCTACGCGATGACGGATGCCGGCGTCGGCGAGATCTACGCCATCGCGCGCGAGGCGCTGAAGGGCGGGCAGGCCGCCTTCCAGCTGCAGGCCTTTCCCTTCCATATGAGCGCGAAGAACCTCGCGCTCTATCGCAACGACAAGAACATCGACTTCTGGCGCCAGTTGAAGGACGGCTCGGACCGCTTCGAGGCGACGGGCGAAATCGTGACTTGGCACGTCGCCGACGGTCGCTACGCGTTCGATCCGTCGCGCGATGCGGCGAAGGCGGCCGCGGCCCAGACCTTCCATGCCGCCGAGACGGCCCGGATCGCGGACCTCGTCCGTGACGGCAGCGCCGCGATCCTCACGACCTATGCCGACGGCGGGCAGAACGCGATCTTCAAGGCTCTGTCGCAGAAGGGCGTCGATCTCGGCACCGTCAGCCGGCCCGAGGCGCTCGCCTATGCGGGCCTCGACGTGACGCTCGTGCCGGCGCGTCGCCTCGCGCGCCCGGCGGTTCCCCCGGGTCGGCTCGAAGTCGATGTCGCGGAGTGGCGTCCCGCCCCCCCGCCGCTCGCGGCAACGATCGTCAGCGTCCGCGCCGCGCCTCTGCCCGCGCATTGGGCTGCGGCGCTGGCCGAGCAGCCCCTGAGCTACGCGCTCTACCGCCCGCCGCAGGTCCCGGCTCTGATCTCCGGCGCGATGCCGATGCGAGCGGGTGCGCTCGCGAACTAAGCGGATGCAGGGGCTGGTCAAATGCGCGGCAGCCTTCTAGAGGCTGCGCAACTCTTCGACCCCGAGATCGCGCATGACCCGTTATTCGCTCTTCCTTCTCCCCGGCGATGGCATCGGCCCCGAAGTCATGGCCGAGGTCGAGAAGGTGATCTCAGCGCTCGAGAAGGATGGAGCCGCGCGCTTCGACCTCGATCGCGGCCTCGTTGGCGGCTCGGCCTACGACGTCCACAAGGTCGCGATCTCGGACGCCGACATGGCGAAGGCGCAGGCGGCGGACGCCGTCCTGCTCGCCGCCGTCGGCGGGCCGAAATGGGCGCATGTGCCCTATGAGGTGCGGCCCGAGGCGGGGCTTCTGCGTCTGCGCAAGGACATGCGGCTCTATGCGAACCTGCGCCCGGCGATCTGCTATCCGGCCCTCGCCGATGCTTCGTCGCTGAAACGCGAAATCGTCGACGGGCTCGACATCATGATCGTCCGGGAGCTGACGGGCGGTGTTTATTTCGGCGAGCCAAAGGAGATTACCGACCTCGGCAACGGGCAGAAGCGTGCCGTCGACACGCAGGTTTACGAGACCTACGAGATCGAGCGTATCGGCCGCGTCGCATTCGAATTGGCCCGCCAGCGCGGTCGGCGCGTAACCTCGTCCGAAAAGCGGAACGTCATGATATCCGGCGTGCTTTGGCACGAGATCATCACCGAGATGGGCAAGCGCGACTACCCCGACGTGACGCTCGACCATCAGCTCGCCGACGCGCTCGGCATGTCGCTGGTGCGCAACCCCAAGCGCTTCGACGTCATCGTCACCGACAATCTCTTCGGCGACATGCTCTCCGACGTGGCGGCCATGCTGACGGGCTCGATCGGCATGCTCCCGTCGGCCTCTCTCGGTGACCTCGATCCGGCGACCGGCCGGCGGAAAGCGCTCTACGAGCCGGTGCACGGCTCCGCCCCCGACATTGCAGGAAAGGGGCTGGCGAATCCGATCGCGATGATCGGATCCCTCGCCATGGCGATGCGCTACACCTTCGAGCGCGGCGATCTCGCCGACCGGATCGAAGGCGCCATCGCCGGCGTCCTCGCCAAAGGGCTGCGGACCGCGGACATCAAGGGCGCAGGCACGACGCAGGTTTCGACTGCGCAGATGGGCGATGCGATCGTGGCGGAGCTGACCTGAGAAGGACACCTCGTGCATTGAAATACGCATGGGGCGATGCGATCTTCGATGCGGAAGGATCTCAAATGCGGCGACTTTGACGCTCGACGATGCCCTTCTGGACCGCGCACGTGAGCTGACGGGGATCGCGGAGCGTTCTGCGTTGATGCGAGAGTCCTTCACAGCGCTGATCCAGAGGGAGGCCGCGCGTCGATTGGCTCGTCTCGGCGGAATACAGCGATATCGCCGATGTACCTCGACGCCGTGCTGGATGATCCTCGTCGACACGTCCGTGCGGGTCGATCATGCGCGGCGCGGAGTAGACGCCCTGTCCCGTCTTCTCGAGAACGGCGAGGTGTTGAGCCACACCCGTTCGTCATAAGAGTTGGCGCTCGGCGGGCGTCGGGCTGACGCCTTGAGGTATGTGGTAGAGCAACCCTCAGCCATCGTGGCAACGAACGAGGAGGTGCTTGCCTTCATCCTTCGACATTCGCCAGCGGGTCGCGGCATAGGCTATGCCGACACGCATCTGCTCGCGTCCGTGCGGCTGTCCCCCGACGGACGCTCGACAAGGGTCTCCACGCTGTAGCGGCCGAAGTCGACGTCCTCCCTGAGCCGTTTCTCCAGGGGTAGCCAAACTCCCGCGCTCGGTGTATGAGCCCGCCTTCTCGATCATTCGGCGCCCGCCGCCGCCAGCTTTCCCCTTCCGGGAAGCGTTCCCCGAAGAGAGACCGCCATGGCCGTTCCGAAGCGCAAAACCTCTCCGATGAAGCGCGGTTTCCGCCGCTCCGCCGATGCCCTCGCCGCCCCGACCTATGTCGAGGACAAGGATTCGGGCGAACTGCGCCGGCCGCACCACATCGACCTGAAGACGGGCATGTACAAGGGGCGCCAGATCCTGACGCCGAAGAAAGCATCCACCGACGCCTGATCTTCGTCGCGGACGACGACGAGAAGCCCGCCTCGCGCGGGCTTTGTCGTATCTAGGGGTGTCCGGCGATGGCGCAGGTCGCGGTCGCGCCGGCGAGACGCGGCACGAGCAGCACCGCCCCTTGACCGGCGCCTGCGAGCGCCGCGGTCTCGGCGATGCCCGGAAGGCCGAACATCTCCTCGACGCGGCGCGAGCAGCTTCTCGCCTCGCCGGCGACGAGGGCGAGCACGGCCTTGTCGAGACCGCGCAGCGGCAGTCCGAGCACCGCCGCGGCCTCTACGAGCCCCGGCTCGCCGCATTTTTCCGCGAGGGAGAAGAGGGCGTCCGGGCGCCGCTGGCTGGGCAGCTGGCGCAGCGCCGCGTCGACGAGCGCCAGGATGTCCTCCGCCGGGCATCCGCGGCGGCAGCCGATCCCGACCGCGATCACGTGCCTGCGAGCTCCGCGCGGACCTCGTCGAGGCGGAGGCCGCGCCGGGCCGGGATGTTCCGCGCGGATCCCGCGCGCACCAGATCGTAGCGGCCCTCTCGGCCGACCAAGGTGACGGGTGCCGGCAGCGGGTGTGCACAGCCCTTCGAACAACCCGATACGTGGATGGGCCGGGCAGGGGATGCGAAGGCGGCGATCGCGGCGGCATCGACGAGCGTGTCGGTGGATGCCTGCGCACATCCTCCACGCCCGATGCAGGTTGACACGTGAAGCCGCGGATCATCCGCATCAACGATGAAGCCGGCTGCGGCGAGATCGTGCGTCGACCGCGGGTCGGAGTCGGGCAGCAGAAAGGTCCGCCAGGGCGTCAGGCGCAGCTCGTTTCGCGCCGCGTCGGCGAGCCGTTGCAGCATGTCGGCGGTCATCCGCCCGAAAGGGGGTGCCGCGCCGAAGACCGGCCGGCCGCCGAAGCGTCGGTTTCCGCAGACGTCGGCCGCGGTGACCGCAATGCCTGCGTCGAGGCTCGGCTGCAGGGGGCATCCGCAAGCCTCCGCCAGTGCCTCGGGGCCGAGCCGTCGGACGAGCGCTGCGACACGTCGCAGATCGGGATGGGCTGCGAAGAGCACGGACAGCGTCCGCGCCAGCCTGTTCGCCGTCGCATCGATCGCGTCAGCAGCGCACGGGCCCAGGCGAACGGCGCTCGTGCGCGTGCCGCCCAGCCCGATCGAGAACGCCTCTCCGGTCCAATCGAAGCGGACATCCGCCGCAGTCGCCGCGAGCGACGGCGCGGATCCATCATCGATCAGCCAGAGGATCTTCGCAGGCAGGTTCGTAACGGCTTGCCCGCGCCGAAACACACGGCCGAAGGCTGCGAGTACAGGCCAGAGGTTCACGCCATCGTGCAAACCCGCGAGAGGGCTGACCTGAATGTTGCGGGCGGCCTCCACATCCGGCGTCGCGTCCAGCAAAGACAGGTCTGTCAGCGCCTCGATCAGGTGCGGATACCCGGACGTCGAAATCCCCCGAAGCTGCAGGTTGCCGCGCGACGAGAGTTCGAGAGTGCCGCTTCCATGCGCAACGGCGAGATCGGCAAGCCGGAACGCCGCCGACGCCGACAGTCGACCGCCGGGAAGGCGCAGCCGGACGATGAGTCCGTCCATCGCCGCCATCGGACGCAGCGCGCCCGGGCACCAGCCCTTGGGCTGCGGCGTCTCGACATGCGCCGTGGTCGTTATGTTCGTTCGCGCAGGAGGTCGGGTGAGGGCGTCATAGGGCACGCCGAGACCCTAAAGCGGCCGCATCGTCAGTCAAACACCGAAGTCGGCGGCGCGAACCTGAGCCCGTGCCGCCGACTGATGACTCAGAAGTCTTCCCAGTCGTCGCCGTGCCAGTAGCCGCGGCCGGTGTGCTCACGCCACACGTAGTGGTCTTCCGGCCCCCAGCGCCAATCGTCGTCGTGCACGACCACATGCGCCGTCGCCGGATAATCGTAGGTCGAATGCGTGTGCCAGCAGGCGCCGCCGCTGCAGACGATCGCGGCCGAAGCCGGCGTCGTCGCGACGGCGCTCGCGCCCGCGGCCAGCGTCGCCGCGAGCAGGAATGTTCCCAGGATGCGCTTCATCTTGGTTCTCCTCAGTTAAGCCCGGGGAGCGAAACAGGCTTTACTGGAGCAAGTTCCGATTTCGGGAGACTCGGGCAGTCGTACGACTGGCGAGGTGGAGACGCGCGGGAGGTCTTGCGGATCGGCGCGCGCGCTCGTATAAGCCGCAACATTCCACACGTGGACGGCGCGCGCCTGCTTCAAGGATGCGCATCCGGTGGGGCTCACGCCCTGCATTCCGTCCGCGGCGGCCTAACCGGAGATCGACGACACAATGGCACTGCCCGATTTCAGCATGCGTGGGCTCCTCGAGTCCGGCGCCCACTTCGGCCATCAGTCTCACCGCTGGAACCCGAAGATGTCGCCGTACATCTTTGGCGTCCGCAACAACATCCACATCGTCGATCTGGCGCAGACGGTGCCGCTGCTGCATCAGGCGCTGAAGGCCGTGTCCGACACGGTCGCGCGCGGCGGTCGCGTGCTCTTCGTCGGCACGAAGCGCCAGGCGCAGGAGCAGATCGCCGACGCCGCCAAGCGCTCCGCGCAGTACTACATCAATTCCCGTTGGCTCGGCGGCATGCTGACCAACTGGAAGACGATCTCGGCCTCGATCCAGCGTCTGCGCAAGATCGACGACCAGCTCGAGCATGGCGCCGTCGGCCTGACCAAGAAGGAGCGGCTGATGATGAGCCGCGAGCGCGACAAGCTCGACAAGGCGCTCGGCGGCATCAAGGACATGGGCGGCGTGCCCGACCTCATCTTCGTGATCGACACGAACAAGGAGGCGCTCGCCATCAAGGAGGCGAACCGCCTCAACATTCCGGTCGCCGCGATCCTCGACACGAACTGCGACCCGGACGGCATCACGTTCCCCATTCCGGCGAACGACGATGCGGGCCGCGCCATCGCGCTCTATTGCGATCTCGTCGCACGCGCCGCGCTCGACGGCATCCAGCGCTCGCAAGGGTCGGCCGGCGTCGACTTCGGGGCCTCCGAAGCTCCCGCGGCCGAAGAGCTGCCGGCGACGCGCACGGTGCACGAGGACGTGTCCGAGCCGGCTGCCGCCGAGGCGAAGCCGGAGGCTGAGGAGCACGATGCGCCGACCGAGGCGTTCGAAATCCTCTCGGCGCCGCGTGGAGCGCCCGACGATTTCGCGAAGATCCAGGGCATCGGCCCGCAGATCGTCAAGAAGCTCAACGACGGCGGCATCTTCCACTTCTGGCAGATCGCGGCGATGACGCCGGACGACGTCACGAAGGTCGAGGCCGATCTGAAGCTCGGCGGCCGCATCAACCGCGACGGTTGGATCAATCAGGCGCGCGCGCTGCTCGCAGCCTGACGACACGGGGCCGTCTCCGCTCGCGGGACGGCTGCGCATCGCGGTGAGCCCCTGCGGCTCACCCGCACCGAACGATCAGGGAGAGGCGGCGCGTCCCCTCATCCGCCGCAGCTTCGGCGCGGCCCTTCTTCCGCACGCGGGAGAAGCCGAGCCTCTTCAAGACAAGGACCAAGTGCGATGGCAACGATCTCCGCCTCGATGGTGAAGGATCTTCGCGAGAAGACCGGCGCCGGCATGATGGACTGCAAGAACGCGCTCTCCGAGACGGCGGGCGATATCGAGGCCGCCGTCGACTGGCTCCGCAAGAAGGGCCTTTCCAAGGCCGCGAAGAAGGGTGATCGCGTCGCGGCCGAGGGGCTGATCGCGATCGCCGTCTCCGGCGAGGCCGGCGTCGTCGTCGAAGTGAACTCCGAGACGGACTTCGTCGCGCGCAACGCCGATTTCCAGACGCTCGTGCGCAACACCGCCGAGGTGGCGCTCAAGGGCGGCCTCGACGATGTCGAGGCCATCAAGAGCGCGGCCTATCCCGGCGGCGGCACGGTCGAGGCGGCGATCACCAACGCGATCGCCACGATCGGCGAGAACATGACGCTTCGCCGCGCGGCGAAGGTCTCCGTGACGAAGGGCGCCATCGGCACCTACGTCCACGGCCAGGTCGCCGAGAACCTCGGCAAGATCGGCGTGCTGGTCGCGCTCGAGTCGGACAGGGGTGCCGCGGAGCTCGAGGCGCTCGGCCGCAAGATCGCGCAGCACATCGCCGCGACGAATCCGATCGCGCTCGACTCGTCGGCGATCGATCCCGAGGTGATCGCGCGCGAAAAGGCGGTGCTCGCCGAAAAGAACGCGGCGGGCAAGCCCGCCAACGTCGTCGAGAAGATCGTCGAGGGCGGCCTCAAGACCTTCTTCAAGGAGAACTGCCTCGTCGATCAGATCTCGATCCACGAGGACCATTCGAAGAAGTCCATCGGTCAGGTGGCGAAGGAGGCCGGCGCGACGATCAAGAGCTACGTTCGCTTCGCGCTCGGCGAGGGCGTCGAGAAAACGGCCGGCCCCGACTTCGCCTCCGAAGTCGCGGCGATGTCGAAGGGCTGATGGGTCGATGACCCGCCGCGTGTTCGGGCGCGGGCCAGTCTCCGGCTTAACGGGCGCGGGAAGCTGATGCTTCTCGCGCTTTTTTTCGTCGGGCTCGTCGCCGCGACCCTCGACGCGATCGCGGGCGGCGGCGGCCTCCTGACGCTTCCGGCGCTGCTGCTCGCAGGGCTCGATCCGATCGCGGCGCTCGCCACCAACAAGCTGCAGAGTTCGAGCGGATCGGTGTCGGCGACGGCGCATTTCGCGCGCCGCGGCATGATCGACATATGGCCCGGCGCCGCCTTTGCGCTTTGCGCCGCGACGGGCGCGGCGGTCGGCGCGCTGAGCGTCGGCCTGCTGCCGAAAGAGGTGCTGCGCGCGGCGGTGCCCATCGTCCTCATCGCGATCGCGGCCTATTTCGCCTGGGCGCACCGCCCGAACGCCGAGGACGCGCGTGCGCGTCTGTCGCCCGCCGCGTTTGCTCTCGGCGTCAACGCCTCCATCGGCTTCTACGACGGCATCTTCGGGCCGGGAACCGGCTCGTTCCTGATGGTCGGCTTCGTGACGCTGCTGGGCTACGGGACGCTTCGGGCCACGGCGCACACCACGCTCGCCAACGCCGCGAGCAACCTCGGCGCCCTCGCGATCTTCCTCGTCTCGGGCAAGATCGTCTGGCCCGTCGGCTGCGTCATGGCGGCGGGTGCGCTCCTCGGCGGCCAGATCGGTTCGCGGCTCGCGGTCCGCCACGGCGCGTGGTTGATCCGGCCGCTCATCGTGGCGATGTCTCTGCTGATGGCGGTACGCCTGCTCGCCGATCCTGCGAACCCTCTCGTCCGCTTGTTGTCCGGGGCCGCGCGGTCATGACGTTGGAGCTGCGCCGTACGGCGCGCCTCGTCGCGGCACTGAACCTCGCTTATTTCGGCATCGAGGCGACCGCCGCGCTGGTCTCCGGCTCGGTGTCGCTCTTCGCCGATTCGGTCGAGTTCCTCGAGGACGCCTCGATCAACATCCTGCTGCTCGTGGGGCTCGCCTGGAGCGCATCCGCGCGGGCCCGGCTCGGGATGCTGCTCGCGGGCGTGATCCTCCTCCCCGGCCTTGCGACGCTGGTCGCCGCCTGGCACCGCTTCGCAAGCGGCACGCCGCCGGATGCCGCGATCGTCGGCCTCGCCGGCGCGGGCGCGCTCGCCGTCAACGCCGGCTGCGCGCTGCTGCTCGCCCGCCATCGCGGCGAGGGCGGCAGCCTCGTCAAGGCCGCATTCCTGTCGGCTCGCAACGATACGCTGGCGAACGTCGCGATCATCGTCGCCGGCGCGATCACCGCTGCAACGCTCTCGCCGTGGCCGGATCTGATCACGGGCCTCGCCATCGCGGCGCTCAACGCGGGGGCGGCCTGGGAAGTCTTCGAGGCGGCACGCGGAGAGAAGGAGACGTCATGATCGTCAGGCCGAAGCCGACGCTGTGGGACGTGATGTTCACGCTCAAAGGGTCGATCGCGCAGCACATCGCGATCCGCCTGCTCGTCATCACGCTTCTCGCCATGCTGGTGACGCTGCTCGCGATGCACCGCCCGGAGCTGTTCGCGCGGCTCGGAACCGGCCCGTTCACGCTCGTCGGTTTGTCGCTGTCGATCTTCATGAGCTTCCGCAACAATGCCTGCTACGACCGTTGGTGGGAGGGGGGCCGACAATGGGGCTCGCTCGTCGGTGAGGTCCGGTCGCTGATCCGCGAAACCGCGTTCCTGAAGGACGACGAGGATCGTGCGCGTCTTCTGCGTGCCGTCTGCGCGTTCACGCACGCGCACGCCGCCTTCCTGCGGGACGGCGATCCGCGCGCCGCCGCGTCCCGCTGGCTCGAGCCCGGGCGCGATCTCGCCTATGCGCCGAGCGCGACGGACGCCGCCCTCGCCGAGGCCGGGCGCGCGCTCGATGCGCTCGTCGAGCGCGGGCGGGTGAGCGACTGGCGCTATGCGGCGATCGAGGCGCGCCTCACCCAGATGTCCGCCGCGCAGACGGCCTGCGAGCGCATCAAGGCGACGCCGCTGCCGTTCGCCTACACGCTGCTGCTGCATCGCACGGCCTATCTGTTCTGCTTCCTGCTGCCCTTCGGCTTCGCCGACACGCTGGGCTGGGCGACGCCGCTCGTGACCGCGATCGTCGGCTACACCTTTTTCGGTCTCGACGCGCTCGGCGACGAACTTGAGCAACCCTTCGGCTACGACGTCAACGATCTTCCGCTCGATGCGCTCGTGCGCACCATGGAGCGCGACATTCGCGCCGCGCTCGGCGAGCAGCGGCTTCCGCCCGCGCTGGAGCCGGTGGACTTCCTGCTGCACTAGTAGTGGGGCGGTCGCCCCGGGCCTCGATGTCGCGATGAAGGCGCTGGTGGTCGCGGCCGCCGACGCATGCATCGCCGCGGCCTCGGCGATCGCTCATGCAGCGGGCCCTGGCCGTGGTCGCTGTTGTCGGAGGCGTCAACCGCATCTCTCGGTCGGGTGCGCCGCGCAGGCCTCGTGCGGATACAGCGAGCTGAAACGCGCCCGTTGCTTCGGTCTCGCTCATTCAGGGCTCATTTTCGCCCGTTAGGGTCCAGCTCGAGACGCTTGGGTCTGCTGGCGTTCCGAGGATCCGACGTGACACGGCAGGGCAGAGTGGCTCAGACGAGATCGATGCGTTTACCGCGCGTGTTCCGCGCCGCGGCTTCGATGCTGGTCGGCGCATCCTTGGCAAGTTGCGCACGCTACGAGCGCCTTCCGCTCGATACCTCGGCGGGGCCAGCCCAGCATGTTTCCGATCTTGCGGATTACAGCGGGCGGCGGCTCACGCTGAGGGCGCTCGACCAGCTGGTCCTCGCCAACAATCCCGATCTTCTTGCGGCTCGCAAGCAACTCGGCGTCGCGACGGCGCAGGTCCTCATCGCCGGCATCCTGCCCAATCCACAAATTCAGGCGGCTTACCCCTTCCTCGTCGCCGGTCCAGGATCGGTCGACTCCTATAGCGCAGGCTTCACCCAGGACATCAAGGCGCTCATTCTGTATCAGACGAAGGGCGAAGTGGCCGCCGCTGCGAGGCAGAACGTGAACGCCACGCTGCTTTGGCAGGAATGGCAGACGATCGGCAAAGCGCGACTCCTCTTCGTCGACATCGTCTCCGGCGAACGCCTCTTGAGCTTCATCGCCAGGACGCGGCAGCTCCTCAAGGAGCGGTTCACGCTGACCAATCACGCGATCGCCCAGGGCAATGCGACGCTGGCGACGCTCTCGCCCGATCTCGTCGCGGTCGGCGACGTACAGAAGACCTACGACGATCTTGCTCGAGCGCAGCTCGTGCGCCGGCATCAGCTCGCGGCATTGCTCGGTCTCAGCCCGGACGCTCCACTCGATTTCGGATCGGTACTCGACGTGCCGCGCCTACCGCCTAAGCGCATTCAAGAGGATCTCGAGACACTCGCGGATCGGCGTCCCGACCTCATCGCGCTGCAATTCGGATATCGTTCGCAGGATGCCAAGGTACGCCAAGCGATTCTCGCGCAATTCCCCAATCTTCAGATCGGCATGTTTGCAGGGCAGGACACCAGCGATATCCTGTCGATCGGCCCTCAGCTGAATACCGAGCTTCCGATCTTCGATCGCAATCAGGGCGGCATCGCCCTCGAGTCTGCGACGCGCGATCAGCTCAACCGCGAATTTTCAGCCCGTCTCGTTGCTGCGAAAGGCGAGATCCGCGCGCTTCAATCCGAACAAAGGCAAGCCAGCCGTCAGCTCGCCGGGCTCGAGCCGCGGTTGCAGGAAGCACGGCGCATCGCCGAGACCGCAGAGGCGGCCTTCAGGCAAGGGACCTTCGACGAGCGGGCCTATGTCGACATCGAGTCGGCCCGCTTGGCGCGCGAGCAGGAGAAGGTCACGTTGATGCAGACCCTTCTCGACGGTCAAGTGACGCTCGCGACGCTGGTCGGCGCCGGATTTCCGATCGTTCGCATTCCTCCCGAGGCGGCGCCAGCCGATCCTCTCGGCATTTTCCGCGAGGCCGAGCGATGATCCGTCGTCAAAGCATATGCCTAGCCGGCCTGCTGTTTTCCGGCGCGGCGCTGGCAGCCGACGAGGGCGGGAACGCTCTTGTCTCGACGATCTCTCCGCGTGTGGGAAGTCTGCCGGAGATCGTCACGGCTTACGGAACCGCAGGTCCGGCACTCGATGGCAGCATGACCATCAGTCTGCAAAGCCAGGGCCGGATCCGTCGATTTCTAGTCACACCGGGCGAGGCCGTGCAAACGGGTCAGCCCCTGCTTGATTTTGAAGTGTCTCAGTCTGCTTTAGGCAGCTTCCAGCAGGCGCAGACGGCTCTCAACAGCGCCAAGCTCGACGAGGCACGCATCAAGGATCTTGTTCGGCAGAAACTTGCGACGAAGGATCAGCTCACGCAGGCGTCGAAGGCCCTTGCCGACGCACAAACCAATCTCGATACGCTCATCCGCTCGGGATCGAACAAAGCCGATTTGACGATGAGAGCACCGTTCGACGGCGTGATCTCGACAATCCCAGTCGCACAAGGCGACACCGTCTCGCCGGGCGCGGCGATGATGACGATGTTTCGTGCGGATGGCCTCGTCGTCAACGTCGGCGTGGAGCCCGCGCTGCGGGGGCGCCTTCGTGTCGGCGATGCAGCAACTCTCGAGGCTTTGACGACGCGCGAGCCGGCCAGTGCGGGCCAACTCGCGCGCGTCGACGGTCTCCTCAACCCGAAGACCCATCTCATCGACGCGGACATCACGACGAAAGCCAAATTGCTGCCGGGCGCCGCGTTTCGTGCCGACATCACTGTCGGTGAATTTACAGGCTACGTCGTCCCACGCGACGCCGTGCTTCAGGATGAGGGCGGAACCGCCCTCTACCAGATCATCGACGGGAAGGCGCACCGTGTGTCCGCCACGCTCGTCGGCAGCGCCGGGGAGCAGAGCGTCGTAACCGGCACGATCGATCCGGATCGGCCGATCGTCGTCGAGGGCAATTACCAACTCTCGAACGGCATGGCCGTTCGCATCGCGGCGGGCGCGACCGTGCAATCGGCGACTGCGGCCGCACCGTGAGCATCTTTTCGGCGGCTGAACACCACGCGCGTTCGATCATCTTCGTCGCGCTCTCGCTAGCGGTGGCCGGAATCGTGTTCGCGATGAGCCTGCCAGTCGGCCTTTTTCCTCAAGTGTCATTCCCGCGCGTCGTCGTCTCTCTCGATGCCGGCGACCGCCCCGCCGATCAGACCCAGGTCCTCGTCACACGCCCCGTCGAGGAAGCGATCCGCGCTGTGCCGGGTGTCCTCAATGTCCGGTCGCAGTCGACTCGAGGCTCCGCTCAGATCTCCATCGATTTCGGCTGGGGGCGCGATATGGCGGCGGCAACCCTGAACGTCGATTCCGCGGTCGCGCGCACGCTTCCCATGCTTCCACAAGGGGTACGATACGACGCGCGCAGGATGGACCCGACCGTCTACCCGATCATCTCCTACGCGTTGCTTTCGGACCGCTTGTCTCCGGTTGCGCTGCGCGAGCTGGCGCAATATCGCCTGGTCCCTTCTCTGTCCGCGATCCAAGGCTTGGCGCGGGTCGACGTTCAAGGGGGCGAGACGCGCGAAATTCAGGTCACAGCCGACCCGCGAAAGCTTGCCCTCTATGGACTTGGCTTCAACGACCTGACCTCGGCCCTCGCGGGGGCCAACGTGCTCCAGGCGGTTGGCCGCATTCAGGATCACGATAAGCTCTATCTCGTCATCTCGGCCCACAGCCTATCGGCGCTGGACACCATTGCCAACGTGATCGTGAGAAGCGATCCCACCGGTCTCCTGCGCGTGCGGGACGTTGCCAGTGTGGTCGACGGCGTTGCGCCGCAATGGTTGCGCGTTCTCGAGGACGGACGTCCTGCGGTCCTGTTTAACGTGTACGAACAGCCCGACGGCAACGCGGTTCGGATCGCCGCTGACGTGAAGGCGGCCCTTGCCGCCTTCCCTCTGCCCGCCGGGGTGACCCTGAAGAACTGGTACGATCAGAGCGAACTCGTGGTCCAATCCGCTGCCAGCGTGCGGGACGCCGTTGTGATCGGCCTTATTCTCGCAACGCTCGTTCTCTGGGCCTTTCTGCGAAGCTTTCGGCTTACGTTGATCGCATTGCTCGTGGTGCCGGCGACGCTCGCCATCACCATCCTGCTTCTTTCGATCTTGAATCTCAGCTTCAACATCATGACGCTCGGCGGGATCGCCGCCGCTGTCGGACTATTGATCGATGACGTGATCGTCATGGTCGAGCACATCGCGCATCGAGCGACCGCGCCCGAAGAACGGTCTAAGGGTCGGGCGAGAAGAGAAAGCGTGGTGATGACTGCCGCGCGTGAATTCATCGCCCCGCTCAGCGGATCGAGCCTCGCAACGCTGATCGTTTTCATTCCCTTGAGCTTCCTTGGTGGCGTCACCGGCGCCTTCTCGAAAGCGCTGTCGGTGACGATGGGATGCGCGCTGATCGTCTCCTACTTGCTGACCGCGTTCTTGGTGCCGGCCCTTGCCCGGTCGATCGTCGACTTCGACGCCTTGCCTCCCCAAGCGAGCGGCGGATCGTCCGGCCTTTACGCAAGGATGCATGAAACCATCCTCGACAGCCTGCTGCGCCGGCCTATCCTCGCCGTTCTGCTTATCGTGCCCGTCATCGGTGTCGGCGCCTACTCTGCGCTCCATGTCGCGACCGGCTTCATGCCTCCGGTGGACGAAGGCGGGTTCGTGATGGATTACTACACGAAGGCGGGAACTTCTCTCACCGAAACCGAACGAGAGATCGCACAAGTGGATGCCATTCTGCGGTCCACTCCCGAGGTCGACACGTTTTCGCGCCGTCTGGGCACCGGCCTCGGAGGAGATCTCGGTCAATCATATCACGGCGATTTTTTTGTTAAACTGTAGGACTCGCATGCCCGATCGACACCTGAGGGAATGGCGGCGGTGACCTCGGCGGTTAACGCACAGGTGCCGGGCGTCGATATCGAGACCGCGCAGCTGATGGAGGATCTGATCGGCGACCTGACCGCCGTTCCGCAACCCATCGAAATCAAATTGACAGGGGCTTCCCCAGTCGTACTCAACGCCACAGCCGAAAAGGTCGCGGCCGCGATCAAGTCCGTCGACGGTGTTACGGGTATCAAAGACGGAGTCTACTTGGCAGGCGACGCTCTGTCCGTGAGCGTCGATCCCGTCAAGAGTTCGCTCGAGGGAGCGACCGGTGATCTTGTCACCCAGGCGGTGGCCACCTCTTTGAGCGGCAATGTCGCCACGCAATTCGTTGCAGGCGAAACGACTGTCGGCATCCGCGTCGTCGGAACCGACGCGCGTCGCGCGACGAGCGCCGACTTACGAGAAACGGCGATACGCGCGCCTGACGGCCATGTGTTCCCGCTCGGTCGGATCGCAACCGTGACGACGGTGACGGGCCAACCCCAAATTGGCACTGAAAACCTTCAGCCGATGGTTGCCGTGACGGGGCGCATCGAGGGGCGCGGTTTAGGGGCGACGGTCGCTGATGTTCAGTCCGTACTCGGCAGAGCGGGCATGCTGCCGGCGGGCGTCACCTACACGCTCGGTGGCCTCTATGCTCAGCAGCAGATCGCGTTTTACGGGTTAGCTCGCGTTTTCATCGCCGCTCTCTTGGCCGAGCTCGTCCTGCTGCTCTTCCTGTACGAAAGCTTTGCACTCGCATTGTGCGTGATCGGCTGTTCGCTTCTGTCAACGGCGGCGGTCTTCACGGGCTTGTACGTCACGGGAGTCGATCTCAACATTACGGCGCTGATGGGCATGACGATGGTCATCGGCATTGGAACCGAGATGGCGATCTTTTATGTGTCTGAGTACGTCGATCTTGCATGTCGGATGACAACTCCTGATGCCCTGCGCGAAGCAAGCCGAAACCGGCTTCGTCCCATCACGATGACCACACTCGCAGCGTTGCTCACTTTAGCGCCCCTTGCGCTTGCCATCGGCAAAGGCTCTGCCATCCAACAACCCCTGGCGATCGCGATCATTTCAGGTTTGATGCTGCAGTTTCCGCTCGTTCTCCTTGTCCTGCCCGTTCTGATCCGTATGACGGTTCGCAAGAAGGATCCTGACCTTGCGCCGACGGTCGAGGGGGATGAGCTTCTCTCGAAGGCCCCTGCTCGACCTTAGGAGACGACCTGACCGCTCGTTCCATTTGCAGCGAAAACGGTGGTGAACAGTGCGTTCCCGGACGAGGCTCAGAGTTTGTGCGGGAACGGATCGAGTAGCCGAGACCGATGCTGGTGTTGAAAGTAGCGCCGCTCCCAGATCGGTCGGCGACGTGAACATCGAGTCGGCCGTCACGGCCGTGAATGAGTGCTCGCCCGTCCCGCCGAGGATGCCCGAGACCGTCGCTCCAAGATGCGGGTGGTGGACATATTGGAAGTCGTCGGAGGTGTCGTCGCCCGCCTGCCCTTAAGACAAAGTTCTCGCAATCATCGCCCTCGTCGTGCATCGCTGCTTCCGTACAACGGGTTTGCGGACTCGACGCAGCCTTCGCTTGCGAAGCTTAGGCCCGGTTGTATCGCCGATCCGGCGCGCACATGCGACATCGCCGCCGGCGAAACCCTGGGTGAACGCATCTTACTCGGGCCTTATACTGCGAAGGACTGCCATCCACGTCATCATCTGAAATGCTGCCCTCGCGAGGCAATCCGACTTCGCCTCTGCCGGCATCGCCGACTGCCGCGCTCGGGTCTGTTCGGCGCCTTCGCCGGATGCCATGATCGCAGAAGCGACTTCTTCATCCTGCAAAGAGGACCTCCGTGCCTGCCCGCCGAAACAGCTCGCACGACGCCGGCGCCAAAAAAGGCATTGGAGCATCGTCTCGATCCAGAACGCTGCGCCCGACCGACGACGAGCGAAGCGAGACGTCGGCGGAACTCGCGACCCTGTCCAACGCGCCGCCCGAGCCCGAGCGCAGCCTCGAGCGCGCGCTTGGTCTCCAGGTGCGGGCGCTGCGTCGCGAGCGCGATCTCTCGGTCGTCGACCTCGCCGCCGCGGCGAAGATTTCCGGGGGCATGATGTCGAAGATCGAGAACGGGCAGATCTCGCCGTCGCTCTCGACCGTGCGCGCGCTGGCGGAAGCTTTGAACACGCCGTTCTCCTCGCTGTTCGCGTCGTTCGAGGAGCGGCGCGACTGCTCGTTCGTGCCGAAGGGCAAGGGCGTCGTGATCGAGCGGCGCGGCAGCAAGGCGGGTCACGTTTACGAGCTGCTGGGCGCCGTCCTGGGCGGCGAGATCGTCGTCGAGCCGTATCTGATCACGCTGAAGAGCGACGCGGAGCCCTACACCGGGTTTCGGCACGCGGGCACCGAGCTCATCTACATGCTCACGGGAGAGGTCGTGTATCGCTACGCCGAGGAGACCTTCCGCTTGCGGCCCGGCGATTCCTTGCTGTTCGACTCCGGCGCGCTGCACGGGCCGGAGACGCTCGTGAAGCTGCCGATGACCTATCTGTCGATCATCATCTATCCCCGGCCGGGCCGTTGATTTCCTGAAAAGAAAAATCCTTTCTTCTTAATTGACCCTTTGTGGTGGCCCTGCTATGCCGAGAGCAGGAGACGCGCATGTGCGGGATCGTTGGACTCTTTCTGAAGACCGGCCGCTTCGAGCCGGATCTCGGCGCTCTCACAGCTCAGATGCTCGCGACGATGACCGATCGGGGCCCCGACAGTGCGGGCTTTGCGATCTATGGCACGCCTGCGGACGGCGTGAAGATCACGCTGCGCGGCGCGGATGCCTCCAGCCTGGAAGATGCGCTCGACGCGTTGGAGAGACAGCTCGCCATTCCCCTGCCGCACGTGACGCGCGATACGCACGCCGTCCTGACCGTCCCGCGCGAGAAGGTCGAGGCGGTGGCTCTCTTGCTCGCGGCTCGAGCGCCCTCGATCGATGTCGTGAGCCGCGGCGAGCGCATGGAAATCTACAAGGAGACGGGGCTGCCGGCGCAGGTCGCCGAGCGTTTCGCCTTGCCTGCGATGACCGGGACCCACGCGATCGGCCACACGCGGATGGCGACGGAGAGCGCGGTGACGACGAACGGCGCGCATCCCTTCTCGACGGGCGCGGACCAGTGCCTCGTCCACAACGGCTCCCTGTCGAACCACAATGCGCTTCGTCGCATGCTGCAGCACGAGGGGCTCACCTTCGCGACCCAGAACGACACGGAGGTGGCGGCCGGTTACCTCACCTGGCGTATGGGGCAGGGCGCGCCGCTACAGGCCGCGCTGGAATGGAGCCTCGAGGATCTCGATGGCTTCTTCACGTTCGTCGTCGGGACCGAGACCGGCTTCGCGGTTCTGCGCGATCCTATCGCCTGCAAGCCCGCGGTCATGGCCGAGACCGAAGATTACGTCGCTTTCGGGTCCGAATATCGCGCGCTGGTGGGCTTACCGGACATCGAACGCGCGCAGGTGTTCGAGCCGAAGCCGGCGAAGGTCTACGCCTGGGAGCGCGTCTGATGCCGGAGGTCGACCTGCGCCGGATCTCGCGCCGCGAGCTGAACCAGACGCTTCATACGCTCGCCCTCGATACGAACGAGACGCACTGGATCATTCAGCACCCGGACGGGCAGCACGCGATCGCCTGCGGCCTCGATCGGGCCATCAGCGTCGAGATCGAGGGAAACGTCGGCTATTATTGCGCCGGCATGAACAAGCAAGCGCATGTCACGATCCGCGGCAACGCCGGCGTCGGCGTTGCTGAGAACATGATGTCGGGCCTCGTGCACGTTGCGGGCAACGCAAGCCAATCGGCCGGCGCGACCGCGCACGGCGGACTCCTTGTCGTCGATGGCAATGCCGGGGCACGCTGCGGCATCGCAATGAAAGGCGTCGACATCGTCGTCAAAGGCTCGATCGGCCACATGTCCGCCTTCATGGCGCAGAGCGGGACGCTGACCGTGCTCGGCGACGCGGGCGAGGCGCTCGGCGATTCGCTCTACGAGGCGAAGCTCTTCGTGCGCGGGGCCGTGACGAGCCTCGGAGCGGATTGCATCGAAAAGCCGATGCGTGACGAGCACCGGACACTCTTGCGCGCGAAGCTCAAGGCGGCAGGCCTCAACGGCGAGATCGATGTCGGCGAATTCCGCCGCTACGGCTCGGCACGCAAGCTCTACCATTTCCACGTCGACAACGCGGGAGCCTATTGATGGACGAGGCGGTGCGCACACCTCGCACGCTCCCGCGATTCTCCGCGACCTTCGATCCGGCGACGCTCGCGGAGATCCGGCGGGCAGCGGCCACCGGCATCTACGACATCCGCGGCGCGGGTGCGAAGCGCAAGCTGCCGCATTTCGACGATCTGCTCTTTCTCGGCGCCTCGATCAGCCGCTATCCGCTCGAAGGCTATCGCGAGCGCTGCGCGACGAATGTCGTGCTCGGTACGCGGCACGCGAAAACGCCGATCGAGCTGAAGATCCCCGTCACCATCGCCGGGATGAGCTTCGGCTCGCTGTCCGCCAACGCGAAAGAGGCGCTGGGGCGCGGCGCGACGCTGGCCGGTACCTCGACGACGACGGGCGACGGCGGCATGACCCAGGAGGAGCGCGGGCATTCGCAGACGCTCGTCTACCAATATCTGCCCTCGCGCTACGGGATGAACCCCGACGATCTGCGCAAGGCCGATGCGATCGAGATCGTGATCGGCCAGGGCGCCAAGCCTGGCGGCGGCGGCATGCTGCTCGGCCAGAAGATCACCGACCGGGTCGCCGCGATGCGCTCGCTTCCACCCGGCATCGACCAGCGCTCCGCCTGTCGACACCCGGACTGGACCGGCCCCGACGATCTCGCGATCAAGATCGAGGAGCTGCGCGAGATCACCGACTGGGAGAAGCCGATCTACGTCAAGGTCGGCGCGAGCCGCCCCTTTTATGACACCGCGCTCGCCGTGAAATCCGGCGCCGACGTCGTGGTGATCGACGGCATGCAGGGTGGGACCGCGGCGACACAGGACGTCTTCATCGAGAACGTCGGCATTCCGACGCTGGCGGCCATCCGCCCGGCCGTGAAGGCTTTGCAGGACATGGGGCTCTACCGCAAGGTGCAGCTCGTCATCTCCGGCGGCATCCGCTCCGGAGCGGACGTGGCGAAGGCGCTGGCGCTCGGAGCGGATGCGGTCGCCATCGGCACCGCCGCGCTCGTCGCGCTCGGCGACAACGATCCGCGTTGGGAAGCCGATTACGTCAAGCTCGGCACGACCGCGGGCGCCTTCGACGATTGGCACGAAGGGCGGGACCCCGCCGGCATCACCACGCAGGACCCGGACCTGTCCGCCCGCCTCGATCCGGTGGCGGCCGGACGTCGGCTCGCGAACTATCTCGCCGTGATGACTTTGGAGGCGCAGACGATCGCGCGCGCCTGCGGGAAATCCCATGTCCACAATCTCGAGCCCGAAGACCTGGTGGCCTTGACGATCGAGGCGGCCGCGATGGCGGGTGTGCCACTCGCCGGCACCTCCTGGGTCCCGGGTCAAGGCGGCATGTGATCATCGCAGATTCGCATTCGTGAGCGGAGGGGTGTGATGCTGGATCTCGAGGCCGCCGCGAAGGAACGTGGCATCCGCTACTTCCTGATTTCCTACACGGACCTTTTCGGAATGCAGCGCGCGAAGCTCGTGCCGGCCTCCGCGATCGCCGCGATGGCGCGTGACGGTGCCGGCTTCGCGGGCTTCGCGACCTGGCTCGACTTGACGCCGGCGGACCCCGACACGTTCGCGAAGCCCGATCCCGACAGTCTCATCCAGCTGCCGTGGAAGCCCGACGTCGGCTGGCTCGCCGCGGATCTCTACATGAACGACGCACCCGTCGAGCAGGCGCCGCGCGGCGTGCTGAAGCGGCTGATCGCGGATGCGGCCAAGGACGGCCTGGCGATGAAGACCGGCGTCGAGTGCGAGTTCTTCCTCATCACGCCCGACGGCCTTGCGCCGGCCGATTCGGAGGATCGGCAGACGAAGCCCTGCTATGATCAGTCGGCGCTGATGCGGCGCTACGACATCATCACCGAAATTTGCGATTCGATGCTGATGCTTGGTTGGAAGCCCTACCAGAACGATCATGAGGATGCGAACGGGCAATTCGAGATGAACTGGCACTACGACGAAGCCCTCGTCACCGCCGACCGCCATGCCTTCTTCAAATACATGGTCCGCGCGATCGCCGAGAAGCACGGCCTGCGGGCGACCTTCATGCCGAAGCCGTTCGCGGACCTGACGGGCTCTGGCTGCCACGCGCACGTGTCGCTCTGGCGGGGCGAGACCAACGCCTTCGCCGACCCCGCCGGCGAACTCGGCGTATCGGACATGGGCTACCATTTCATCGGTGGCCTGATGCACACGGCGCCGGCGCTCGCCGCGCTGACGAACCCGACGGTGAACTCCTACAAGCGCATCAACGCGCCGCGCACGCTGTCGGGCGCGACATGGGCACCGAGCAGCGTCACCTACACCGGCAACAACCGGACGCACATGATCCGCATTCCGGAGCCTGGCCGCTTCGAGTTCCGGCTCGCCGACGGCGCGGCCAACCCCTATCTATTGCAGGCCGGGCTGCTTGCCGCCGGCCTCGACGGGATCCGCAACGCGCGCGATCCCGGCAAGCGACTCGACATCAACATGTACACGGACGGGCACCGCGTCAGCGGCGTCAGGACGCTGCCGCTCAACCTGCTCGACGCGTTGCGGGCGTTGGACTCGAACGCCGTCCTCAACGAGGCCCTCGGCGCGTTCGTGCCCGCCTACGTCAAGCTGAAGACGCAGGAATGGAACGATTACGCACGCCACCTGACCCAGTGGGAGCGCGACACGACGCTCGACTGCTGAGGCTCACGCGGCGCGCGCGGCGCTCCGGATCCGGAAGAGGCTGATGTCGTGCTCGGTCTCGCCGCGCTCGGCGAGGTCGGCGAGAATTGGCCCCAGCAGGCTCGCGAACTTGAACCCGTGACCGGAGCAGGGCGAGGCGAGGACGATGCGCGGATCGTCCGGCGCGAGATCGATGCGAAAGTGCGCGTCCGGCGTCCGCGTGTACATGCACGTCATCAGACGCGATGCGGGGCCGCCGACGTGCGGCAGGAAGCGCTGCAGCGAGCGCGCGATCTGCGCTTCGTCCTCCGCGCGCGTCGTTCGATCGACCTGATCGGCATGCGTGACGACGTCGCCGCGCACGTGTGAGGCCGACTTCACGCCGGAGCCGCAGAAATCTGGAAACCCGTAGATGTGGTCGTCTTCCGACTCCAGGATGAACACCGGACAGACGTCCGGCGCATAGAGGTCGGGACGCAGTGTCGGAAACCAGCCGACGACCTGACGCGTCACGGTCAGCGTCGACGAGAGGGCCGGCGCGAGGTCCGCCATCCACGCGCCGGTCGCGACGATGACGCTTCCCGCCTCGATCGTGCCGCCGGACGTTGCGAGCCGGATCGCGTTCGGCGTCGGCGTGATCGCCGTGACGCGCGTCGTCGTGCGGAGCTCCGCGCCGCGCCGCACGGCGGCGGCGACGAAACGGCGGATCGACGCCTCCGGCCGCAGAAAGCCGCCGTCCGGCTGAAACAGGCCGCGCCAGTCCGACGGGACGCGGAAGCCCGGAAAGCGCGCGTTGATCTCGCGACCGTCGAGTTCGGTGTGGTCGAGCCCGTGCAGGTGGGACGAGGCGAGCGAGTTGGTCACGACCGGGCAGCCTTGATAGCCTGCTTCGAGGATCCCCGTGATCGTCAGCAGCGATCCGGCCTCGCCGCCGTCGATCGTCTCGAAACGCCGCCATTCCTCGTAGGCGCGGCGGAGCAGCGGCACGTACGAGGGATGTTCGAAGTAGGAGAGCCGGATGATCCGGCTTTCGCCGCACGACGATCCCCTGTCGTTCGCCGGTTCGAACTGTTCGAGACCGACGACACGCTGGCCGCGCGAGGCGAGCTGGTAGAGGGCGGCGCTTCCGGCGGCGCCGAGGCCGATGACGGCGGTGTCGAATGTCGTCGTCATTCCAGACGCTGCAGCCTCCGCATGCAATTCGCCTCGGGCGAAGCAGCGACTGCTTTCCAGGCGGTCCGCCTGCATCGATTGCGATCACCACGGGCTCGTCGAGCAACGACATGCCCTCGAAATCTGCAACGGCATGTTCCTTGCCACGAAAGTTCTTTGCGTGCCAGGAAAATCGCCGATCCGGCGAGGCCGCTCCTGAGCGGGAGATCCAGCGATGGCCGAACTCAAGAAAGACAGCCTATCCTTCCTCGAGACCTTGGGCCAATCCGTCGCCAACGTCTCGCCGACGTTGACGCCGGCGCTTGCGGTCGCTGTCGTCGCCGGCATGGCGGGCACAGCCTCGTGGCTCGTCTACATCGTCGCGACGATCGCCTTGCTCATCGTCGGCGTGAACGTCGGCAAGCTCGCCAAGCGCATTCCGGCCGCCGGCTCGTTCTTCATCTATGTCTCGCGCTCGCTCGGGCCGTCCTACGGGCTGCTCGCCGGGTGGGCGATGCTGGCGGCCTATCTCACGACCGCCATGGCGCTGACGGTCGCGACCTCGATCTTCGTGAAGACGCTGCTCACGGCGCTGCACGTCTCGTTCGTCCCGAACACGATCGTGCTTTACTTCATCGTGTCGGCGCTCGCGGCGTTTCTCTCGATGCGCGACATCCGTCTCTCCTCGCGGGTCGGGCTCACGCTCGAGGCAATTTCCGTCGTCATCATTCTTGCCGTCAGCATCGCCGCTCTGTCGACCAAAGGCTTCAGCATCGATACGAGCCAGTTGACGCTCAAGGGCGTCGAGCCCGGCAAGGCCGTCCAGGCGATCGTCTTCGCGATCTTCTCCTATGTCGGCTTCGAGAGCGCGGCGACGCTCGGCAAGGAGGCACGCGAGCCGATGAAGGTGATCCCGCGCGCGATCCAACTCACCGCGCTCACCGCCGGCATCTTCATCGTCTTCACGACCTACATCATCACGCAAGGCTTTGCGGACGACGCGACGAAGCTCGGCGCGAGCGGCGCGCCGCTCGGCGACATCCTCGGCGATCGCGGCCTCCTGGTCGCGCTCGTCTATTTCGGCGCGACGATCTCGAGCTTCGCCTGCGCGCTCGCCTCGCTGAACGCGTTCGGTCGCATGATGTACTCGCTCGGGCGCTACGGCTTCCTGCACAGCGGGCTCGGCGCCGTCCATACCCGCTATCAGACGCCGTATGTGGCGCTGGCCTGCGGGGCGATCCTGAACTTCGTGCTCTGCGTCGCCTTCGTGCGGAATGCCGAGCTCGACACGTTCGGCTGGTATGGGACGCTGGCGTCCTACGGCTTCATCATCGTCTACATGATGTGCTCGATCGCGGCGCCGGTGTACCTGAAGAAGACAGGTGAACTCACCACGAGCACGATCGTCTTCGGAGCCGCCGGGACGATCCTGATGGCGCTCTCCCTGGTCGGCAGCCTCTATCCGGTGCCGGCCTATCCGTTGAACCTGCTTCCGTACATCTTCGCGCTCTACATGTGCATCGGTGCAGTCTGGTTCTTCGTCCTCAAGGCGAAAGCACCGACCGCGCTGTTGCACATCGAGCAGGATCTGGAGGTGGCGGACATCCCGCTCGGCGCGAAGGTTCTGTAGGCGCGAACGCGGGGCGGTCGCCGCGGGGCCGGGTTGGCTGCCCTCGACGGGGTAGCGGCATTGCATCCAGAAAGATGGTGGGCGGTGACGGGCTCGAACCGCCGACCCTCTCGGTGTAAACGAGAATTCAGCCCCGGAAATACGCGGACAAACGAGGACATTCATCCACCGAAATTTGCAGCGTCTACCTCCGCTTAGGGCGCATTGTCCGCTAGTGTCCTGGACATTGGGTAACAGGCCAAGACAGGCTCAATTTGTTACCCCTGTGAGCCGGGGTAACAGGAATGGCGAAGGATCTGACCGCTCTCGCCATCGAGAAGATGAAGCCGGCCGCCGCACGACGCGAGATCCCGGACGGCAGGATCCGTGGGCTCTACTTCGTCGTCCAGCCGTCGGGCGCTCGAAGCTGGGCATATCGCTATCGCGCGGCAGACGGCCGTTCGAGAAAGTTGACGTTAGGCGCCTATCCAAACCTCTCGCTGGAGGCGGCGCGCCGACTTGCCGCGAAGGCTGCGATGGAAGCGGCGGAGGGCGCTGACCCGGCCGCCGACAAGGCGCGCGCGAGAGCAGCCGCCCGCCAGCCGAAGGATCACGAGCTCGTCGAGGTCGTCGTCGCGCGGTTTCTTGAGCGCCATGCACGGCCGAAGACGCGTGAGGCGACGTTCAAGGAGTCGGCGCGGATCCTCGATCGCGAGATCGTCTCACGCTGGCGCGGCAGGCCGCTTTCAGCCATTCGCAAGGCCGACATTCACGCGGTGCTCGACGCGATCGTCGATCGAGGTGCACCAAGCGCGGCTAACAGAAGCCTCGAGGCGATCCGCCCCATGTTTCGTTGGGCGGTCGAGCGCGACATCATCGCTATCTCTCCCTGCGACGGCATCGTGCCGCCGTCGCCGAAGGTTCAGAGAGACAGGGTGCTCGACGACGAGGAGCTTTCCGCGATCTGGAGCGTCGCGGAGCGGCTCGGAAATCCATTCGGACCGATCGTCCAGCTCCTCATGCTGACCGGGCAAAGGCGCGACGAGGTCGGCGGCATGCGCCGCGACGAACTCGATCTCGATGCCGGCCTCTGGACGCTTCCACCGGCGCGCGCGAAGAACAAGCGCGAGCATGTCGTGCCGCTACCTCCGCTCGCGCGACAGATCATCGAGGTGCTACCGGCGGTGGAAGGGCAGGGCGGCTACCTGTTCACGACGACGGGCAAGGGCCCCGTTAGCGGCTTCGGCAAAGCGAAGGAGCGGATCGATCGGCTCCTATTAGAAGCTCGCCCTGGAATGCCGGCTTGGGTGCTTCATGACTTCCGTCGATCGGTCGCAACCGGCTGCGCGCGTTTGGGCTTTCCGCCGCAGGTCGTGGAGGCCATACTAAATCACCGCGCGGGCACGATCCGTGGCGTGGCACGCGTTTACAACAAGTACGACCACGCGAGCGAGAAACGACAGGCGCTTGAGGCCTGGGCTCGCCATGTGGAAAGCCTCGTCAGCCCGCAGGTCAGCAACGTACTGCCGCTGAAGGCCGCGCGGCCATGAGCGAGGATCGAGCCGAGAGCCTCGACGATCTTTTCGAAAAATACATCAAGCCGCGCGCCGAACCGACGCTCTACGCGGAGGATCGCGCCACCGCCGCGCTTCAAGTCATCCAACGCGCGCGGGCTCGGGAGGCCAACAGCACGCGGCCAGACATCGTCGCGCGCAAAGAGGCGCTCGTCGCGTGGCAGCTTCTGACCGCCGACCTCATGAGCTATTTGGCCGAAGCGCCGGGCGTGGGTTCGATGCCCGAGCAGCAGGCGATCCGGCGGCAAATGCTCTGGAGCACGTCCGGCGTCTCGCCTCTCGACGAGCCAGCGGACCTTTGTCCCGTCCTCCTGCCACGGGCCCTTTTCGAGAAGCTAGATGAGGCGTTCGCGGCGATCGAGGCTGGCGAGACGCCGGAGCTGTTCAAGCCGGCGGTCACCGGGCGTCACGGCCGAGCGTACGCCTGGCAGGAAGCGCGGGTGCGCGCCCTGGAGTGGGTGCATGTCCTTTGGGACGAACACCTCACCATGACCAAAATGTGCACGCCGGGATCCGGCCTCACCAAGCAGCAGGCACTTGAGGAAGTCGCCAGGGCGACGGGGGTTGCCAGCGAGACGTTGAGAGATTGGCAGAAAGAACTGGGAGGCAGGGCGGAGGTTCGTCTTCGCCTCGAAAGCGCAGCATCGGCCGGCCAAATTTTCCGCTGCCGACAGGCGGAGCTGCCAACGTCTCATCTGACCCAATTCGATGACGCTGCGGTCCACAAGCTTCAAGAGCTTCTCGCCGGCAAGGAAGAATTCAGCGAGGCGCTCGCGGCCTTCGGCGAGCGCTATGACGCCGAGTTTGGTTCTCGTCACTGGACTGGGGGCAATTCCGCAAAATCACCACCATTTCGCAAGCCGAAAAAATAGGGCTGCTTGACCTCGTCGAAGCAAGACGAGGTTAGAAATGAAATACAACGAAACCTTGGTGCCGGCCGTCAAAGTCGCCGAACAGTTCGGCATCACGCGGCGGACGCTGGGACGCTGGATCGTAGACCCGGGCATGGCGTTCCCGGCCGCCGTCGATATCAACGGTCGGCTCTACTTCGCCCAGTCGCAGATCGAGGCTTGGAAGCTCGCGCGGGCGACCCGCAATGCCACTGGCGGTGGCCACCGCCAGGCGGACGCGCTCCAGACGGAGGCGGCTTGAGCCATGCCTCACAAAACGAGAGAGGGCGGCAGCGCTGAGCACGCCGCCGCCCCCAATATCTTTGCCAAACAGAAGCCCCGTATCTTTAGCTCAAACGCCGCCCGCGAGCAAGACCTCGATCGCGCAGCAACTCGTTTGCTGCGCGACCTGATCGCTGCCGGCGCGATCGGCTTTAAGACGGACGGCGGAAGCCGCTGGTGGCACTCATGCGCGCCTGGCTCGCGCGATGCGCTGCGGCGCATCAAGGACGCCGCCGATCTCAGTAGGCCTGGCATGTCCTCCGCGATCGTGCACGCGATCGGCAGGTTGCGTCGTGAGGTGGCATGAGCAGCAACGTGACGCCGCTCAAGGCGGCTGCGGATCCGCCCAGCGTCACCGAAGACGCGGTCGCACTCGAATTCGCCAGGCGCCACGCGGATCACCTTCGCTTCGATCACGACGCAGGCGCGTGGTTCGTTTTCGACGGGTCTATCTGGCGACGCGATCGCAAACGCCTCGCCTTTCACTATGCGCGCGAGGAAGTCCGTCGCCTCGGCGAAGCTGAGAAGATTCGGCGCCAGACCTCTAACGCGGCCTTCGCTGGCGGCGTTGAGAAGTTCGCGCAGCGCGATCCCGCGCTTGCCGTCACCTCCGACCACTGGGATCGAGACGCGATGCTGCTTGGCACGCCGTCCGGAACGGTGGAACTTCGGACCAGCCAGCTTCGGGGGGCGCGGGCAGCTGACGCGATCACGCGGTCGACCGCGTGCGCCCCAGCTCGGGAGGCAGCTTGTCCACGCTGGCGTGCCTTTCTCACCGAGGCGACCGGCGACGACGCCGACCTCATGGAGTTCTTGCAGCGCTTTGCTGGGTACTGCTTGAGCGGCTCTACGCGCGAGCATGCGCTTCTCTTCATCTACGGCCCCGGCGGCAACGGCAAGTCCGTGTTTCTGAACACCGTCAGTGGCATCCTCGGCACCTACGCGACGACCGCACCGATGGAGAGCTTTTCCGCCTCGATCGGTGATCGGCACCCGGCGGACATCGCCATGCTCGCCGGCGCGCGCCTTGTGACCGCAAGCGAAACCGAGCGGGGGCGGATGTGGGCGGAGTCGCGCATCAAGCTGCTCACCGGCGGCGACCCGATCACCGCGCGCTTCGTCGGCCGCGACTTCTTCACCTTCGTGCCGGCCTTCAAGATGGTCATCGCCGGCAATCATAAACCCACTCTGCGGGGGCTCGACGACGCTCTGCGCCGGCGCATCAACATCGTCCCGTTCACGCGTAAGCCTATCGCACCCAACCCCGACCTCGAGGCCGAGCTGCGCGAGGAGTGGCCCGCGATCTTGAGGTGGATGATCCAAGGCGCTTTGGCTTGGCAGAGCCAGGGCCTTGTGCGCCCGCAGGCGATCCTCGATGCCACGCGCGACTACTTCGCCGCGCAGGATCCGATGGGGCACTTCCTGGAGGATGCCTGCGACTGTGAACCCGGCAATGAGCATAAGCGCGTCAGCGCTTCGGAGATCTTCGAAGCCTGGTCGCGCTACGCACGCGCCGCCGGCGAAGAAGTAACGAGCCAGCGCCTATTCGGAGACGAGCTTGAGAAACGCGGTTTTCCGAGAGGGCGACGCAGCTCCATCGGCCGCTTTCACTCGGGCCTTAGGCTCAAGCGCGGGCTCGAAGAGGCCGGCCGATGAAGCGCCTCCACAGCCTCCGGGCCATGACGGATGTCGGATCGTGTCGCCATTTTCCGTTATCCCTCTTTGCGCGTGCGTGCGCGCGTGTGCGTAGAACAGGAAATGCCGTCACGATCCGACATGCGACATGCCGGGTGTCGCGGGAGGGCCCGTCGAGGGCTGCGACGACTGCCGGACGCATCGAGCTCGCGGTTGCGCCTGTCGGCCGGCCAGCAATGGTGCGGCCGCTCGACGATGCCGTGCTCCACGTCAGCGCTGGCCATCCATCCCAGCCTGCGCGCACGGCGTGTCAGGGGCCTGTAGACGGGCATCGCGATAGTGCGCCGTCCTGGTGGCACGGCACGAAGGGAGAGCCACGTGCGGCCATGGCTGCGGCGGGGTGGGGGCAAGCAGCGCCGATCGCTTCATTGCTTCAAGGTACCTTCCCAGAGGGTCGGCTCGGGCCATCGGGGCGGAACGGCATCATTTCAGCGTTTTTGAAAAACCGAAAATTGCGTTTTGGTTTGTATTTCGCCTCTCCCGCCGGCGCCTGCCGCCGCTCGCGCGCGGCCGGGATCCGCACCTCCGCCGAGGTTCTCGAAGCCCGCGAGGCCGCGTCCTTCGCCTACGACGTCGCCAAGCGTGCCGCGCGGCTGGCCCGCGCGAAGGACGCTCACGACAGCCTTGTCGCTGCGGCGCATCGGGCGCAGGCGGACGCTCTCGAGATCGAATGCGCGGCGAAGCGGCGGTTGGCGGATGAATACGACGCGGCGCAGGAGAGGGGCGAGATCGCGAAGCCCGGTAACCCCAATTGTTCCGAACGGGAACAATTGCCGGGCCCCGCCGATCTCGGCCTCTCGCGCAAAGCCGTTCACGAAGCTCGCGAGTTCCGCGCCGCCGAGGCGGCTGCTCCCGGCGCAACGCGGGCCGCCCTCGACGGCCTCGCTGCCGCCGGCGGGGAGCGTCTCCGATGAGCAGCCCGCTTCGACTTGCCCTTGCTGTTCAGGAACTCGACCAGATCATCACCGCCGCCGATCGTGACATCCAGGTAGCGACCGAGGAGGAGTCAAACTGGGCGAGGCGCCGCCAAGCGGCGATCTCGCGTCGCGAGCAAGCGATGAAGGCGCGTGGGTTGATCTTGCGCCCGGACAGCGAGGACACCGAGGAGCGATACACCCGGAAGGACCTTTCCCTCCTGAGTGGCCTGAAGACCTCGACGGTGCGAGGCAAGATCACAATCGCGATGAAGAACGCGCCTGTCCAGGTCGTCTTAGTACCACCGCATGGTGAGGCGTCTTACCCGAAGCTTTGGTGCCAGCAGCACATTCTCAGCACCCGAAAAAAGCAAAAAAAGCATCATGACTGCTCGCGGTCGCGCGCGCGAAAGTGAGGACGTTGCTTGAAACGCTGACATCGAGGCGCACGAAATGACGTTGATCGCCGAGCTGGCAAGGGCAGTGGACGCGGAGAAGGTCACGTCGACCGATCTTCGGGCCGTCATCGATACGACCGAGCGCCGCCGCGTTGACGCGGAGAATACTCTTGAGCAGCTGCTCGATCGTCGCGAAGGTGCGCTGCTGCGCCAGTCCGATGCGGCAGTTCGTAAAATCGACGACGAGGTTGCGGGCATTCGTCTGGCGATCGAGCGCTGCGCGGCGACCTCGTCGCTGCTCCGCGAGCGGCTGGCGATCGTCGAGGCCGCCGAGGCCGATGCGGCCCGCGAAGCCGAGCGCGCCCAGATCGAGCAGCGCGTCCAGGCGGCGGCCAAGCGGTTGCAAAACGACTACGTCCGGCATGCCACCGCGTTGCGCGAGATCGTCGGCGAGCTTGCGGAAACGGACCTCGCCATCCGCGCCTTCGCCGCGCGCCATCCTAACGAGCCGGCGATCGTCTCCGCCGAACAGCGGGTGCGCCATGCGCCGGAAGAACGGCGCGTCGTCCAGCAGACCGAGACTTGGGTCTGGAAAGCGCCGAACGGGCGGCTTTCGGACGACGAGATGACCCAAGATGTGCGGCCGGAGTCGGTCGTCGACGCCCGACCGTCCTCGTTTCCTCGCATGCGTCGTGCGGACCGTCCTCGCGGCGGCAACTATCTCACCGAGATCGAGCACAACCGCGCTGACCCGAACGCGACCTATCGGACGGGCCTTGGAGCCGGCGTGCCTGTCAAAGCTGTCCGCGCGATCCGCCGCGTCGTCGAAGTCATGCCGCCTATTGCGCCGCCGCCGCTGTGGAAGACCCTGGCACTTCCCGAACTGCGGCGTGGCGCTCCGTCCTACACGGCGCCCTCGTTCGCTGATCCCAGGGCGGTGCTCGCCGCGCTCGCCGCGCCGCCTGCCGAGCGCCCCGTCGAGACGAAGGTCGAATATCAGGAGATCGAGGAGGATCGCGATGATCACGCAGCCTGAATACTTCAACCGCGCGCGCGTGCTCGCCGAGGCCGCGCAACGCGCCCGACGCGCTGCGAAAATGCGCGAGATGATCGACGCCGAGGCGCGGCGCCCTCTGCGTACTCTTCGAGTCGAGGACATCCTGGCGGCCGCGCGCCCGTTGCACGTGGGACTGAAGTAGGAGATCCACCTATGCCGCTCGACATCAAGCCCCTGGACGGCGCCAAGCCACGCCGCATCGAAGTGCCGCTCGCGTACCCGATCAGCGTCGATGGCCGGCCGTTGCGGACCATCTTCTTGCATCGGCTGAGCGTCGGCGCCATCGGCGAATATTTCGACGCGATCAGCGCGCTTCAGAAGGTGGATCCGGAGGCCGAAGCGCCGCCCTATCCCGGCATCACCGATCTCGACGGGCAGCCGATCCCGGCCGAGGTGCTCAAGGCGCTCGACGCCGACGACGAGGACGCGTTGAACGAGGCGTTGCTGAATTTTTTGCCGGCTCGGCTGCGCCCGACAACAACCGCAAGCGAGCTGAGCGCGTCGCGCTCGCCTTCGAATGGAGAGCCCTCCGGCAGTTCATCGGAAGCGTCGCCGGCTGGAGCCTCGCCGAGCTGACAGCGATGGGCTGGGATGACTTCCTAGTCGAATACGAGACGGCGCGGCGGCTAAAAGGTCTCTGACGATGACTAATCAGGTAAGCTCGCTCACCGTTCGCCTCGTCGATGATGCATCAAAGCCGGCGAGGACCGTCGGCCAGGCGCTCGAGGAGGCAGCGAGGAAGGCGAAGGACATCGCTAAGGCGATGTCCCAAACCGGCGCAACCAATCGGTTTGTCACCAGTCTTGGCCGGCTCAAGCTGTCCGCGCGCGACATCGAAGCGGTCGCGAAATCCTGGCGTGACTACAGCTCGAGCGTGCGGTTGGCATCGGCCGCGAGCGAGTGGACCGCAGCGCAGGCGGCGGGGGTTCGGCGATGGGAAAGCACCACGATCGCCGCGCTGCGCGAAGTTCAACGTGAACAGGCGCGCTTCGTCGCGTCCTCGAAGAAGACATCGCGCGAGGTCGCGGAGACAGGGCATGGCGAAAGCTCCCTGTGGTCGCACCGGGGCGTTCTCGGCGCGGCAACACAGGCCGCCGCCGCAGCGGCCAGCGCGCATTCGGTGGGCGACATGATCCGAGAGGCGGCGATCGCAGGCGCCGAGCGCCAGCATGTGAAGATCGCGCAGGCCGACGCGGGCATGACGCCCCGCGAAATCCGCGCCTCGGAAGCCGGTGCGATCCTGGCCGCACGCGGCGCGCCGAACATGAGCGTCTCGCAGATCATGGAACTCCATAAGGAAGCCCGTAGCGCGGTCCAGAACCCGCGCGAGGCGCTTGAGATGCTGCCCATGCTCGCGAAGGCGGCGTCGGTCCTCAAGGGGATGGGGGTGGAGAACGCCAACATCGCGGACATCGTGAAAGCCGGCGAGTCTCTGGGCCTCATGAACAGCCCGGCGCGGTTCAAGAAGTATCTCGAAGGCCAGATCAAGGCCATGGCCGTCATGGGCAAAACGATCGACACCACGCAGGTCTACGAAGCCGCGAAATATTCCAAGGCCGCCGGCGCGACGCTGTCCGATCGCTTCCTGAACGTGGTGATGCCCTCGCTAATTCAGGAGATGCATGGCTCATCTGCGGGCGACGCTTTGTCGATGCTGACGAAGACGTTTCGGGGCGGCCTTCAACACAAACATCTGCCTGTCGAAAAGCTCTCGTCGATCGGCATGCTGGAAGACCCTTCGCAGATCCGCCGGTCCAAGACGGGCCAAATCATGGGCTACGCAGGCAAGCTCGTTGGCGACCAGTATCTCGCGAATGACCCCGACAAATTTGCTGCGGTGCTCGACGCCCATATGGAGGCGGCCGGCATCAAATCGTTGGAGGACAAGACGAAGTTCATACAGGAGACGCTACCGAGCACTGCGGCCAACCTGATCCGCATCCTGATCCAACAGCGCAAGACCCTCGAGCAGCACGCGCGGCTCTATGACCAGGCGCCCGGCCTCGACAAGGCTGCGGACAACCAGCGCGCCGATCCAACGGCGGCTGTCGGTAACCTCAAGAGCGCGCTCAACGATCTATTGGCCGCCGTCTCTTCGCCGCTGATGAAGTCGGCGGGGCTCTCAATCTCCGACCTCGCGTCGCACATCCGGTCGCTCGGTGAGGCCGCCAAGGCTCACCCGAACTGGGCGGTCGCCGCCGGCGGAACGGCCGCTGCGGGCGGCTTGGCCGCGTCCGGTTACCTGGCGCGTCTTGCGCTCAACGGCTTCGGTTTGAAAGGCTCGGCCGCCGCTCTAAATGTTTCCGCTGCCGAACTGAGTGCTGCGGCGGCGCGTCTCGGCGCGGGTGGCGCGCTGCCTGACGTGGCCAAGAAAGCGATCCCTGCCGCCGGCGGCCTGCTCGGCTTCCTTGGCGGTGTGGCGCTGCCTGTCGCGGGCGCTAGCATCTTCGCCTACATAATGCGCCACTATGGTCAGCGCGTCCCCACGCAGGGGGAACAGGAGGCCTTGCCTGGCGCGGGCTTGGAGCTGCCGGGCATGGAAGGCGGCCTGCCCGAGGACTCGCGCGGCTTCCCCGATCCCGCGCCCGCCAAAGCGCCCGGCGGCAATCCGTACGGCAACCTGAGCGGCGCATCGATCCTCAAGTCGAAGGCCGACGACGCCCACCGTTCGCTCACTAAGCTCGATGGCTCCTTTGCTCCAAAGGTCGATGCAGCCGGGATCGACGCAGCCATCGCAGCCGCCGACAAGCTGCTCGCGAAGCTCCTGGCGAT
This sequence comes from Melastoma dodecandrum, assembly GCA_029817715.1. NCBI lineage: Eukaryota > Viridiplantae > Streptophyta > Magnoliopsida > Myrtales > Melastomataceae > Melastoma > Melastoma dodecandrum. The sequence continues at coordinate 1,705,705 of JARUPY010000398.1, read as the reverse complement.
CTCCGGCGCGGCTCGCGGCGCGCAAAGCGCAGTCGCCGGCATCTCGGTGCCGAGCCTCGGCGTCGCGCGGCGGTCGAACTTCGCGCCGTCCGGCGATCCTGGAAGGTAATGATGGCTCAAGCTCCAAGTCCGGCTGGTGAATTCCTCGAGATCTCGGTCTCGATCGAGGCGGCCGGCAAGCTGCTGATGATCTCGGGCGAGCGCGTCCGGCAACTCGTGCGGAGCGGACACGTAGAGAAGGCCGCGCGGGGTCAGGTGACTTTGGCCGGCGTCGTCCAAGGCTACATCAGAGCGCTCAAGGACGAGGAACGTCGCAACTCCAAATCGGCAGCCAGCGTCCGTCTGTACGCTGCGAAGGCGCGAGAGGTTGAACTCCGAAACGCTCGAGAGGAGGGGCGCCTGATCGACTTCGAAGATGTCGAGAGTGCCATCGCCGACATTCTTGGTGTCTATCGCGAAGAGATGCGCGGCGTGCCAGCCGCGCTCACGCGCGACCTAACGCTTCGGATGAAAGCAGAGGAGCTTCTGAATGGCGCCTTTGATCGGTGCCGCGCTCGCTTCGAAAAGGCGCAAGCGGCTCTAAGCAGGGGAGAGCTGGACGCGACGGCCGGGGACGATTCGATCGAGCAGGAGAGCCAAAGATCGTGAGCGAAGGCGCCTCATTCAAACCGCGCGTTCGGATCACCGCCGACGGTCAGTTTCGCAGTATAATCTCTCCCGCTGCGCCCGCACGTGGCGTCGGCGTCCCGATGCGCCCTGGCGCGCAATACATGAAGGGCGAGGTCTCCCCGGTATTCTCCGGCTGGCATCCCGTCTTGCGTGACCAACGCGAGGACGTGCGCTCGGCCTATTGGCGCTCGGCGGCGCGGACGATCGACCTCCTGCAAAACAGCGGGTGGATCTCGGGCGTCATCCGCCGCGCTCGAGCGCAGATCATGGGCGACGGGCTGCGCCTCGCCGCGAAGCCCGACTTCGAAGAGCTTGGGTGGACGCAGCAGGCGGCGGTGGACTGGGCGCGTCGCGTCGAGCGCCGCTTCGAAGCCTGGGCCTGCGCGCCGCTCGAATGCGATGCCGCCGGCAAATTCACGATCGATCAGCAGGCTGCGCAGGCTCTCTCGTCCTACTTCAGCCATGGCGAGTGGCTCGCTCTCGTGCCGTGGGTCCGCCGCGAGTCAGTGACGGCGACGAAGATCCAGCTCGTGCCGCCGCATCGCCTCGACCAGGACAGCAACGGCGTCGATCTCTACCAAGGCGTGCGCGTCAACAAGACGGGTCTCCCGCTCTCGTATCGGCTCCGGCTGACGATGCCGCTGCTCGAGGTAGGCGAGGTCGTCGAGCTGCGCGCGCGCGACGCGGCGAACCGGCCGATCGTCAAGCATTGCTACGAGGGCGACGCCGGCGTGATGCGCGGGATCTCGCCCTTCGCGCCGGTGCTGCGCACGATCCGGCAGTTCGACCAGCTTCAGGACGCGACGCTTGTCGCCTCGCTGATCCAGACGATCATTGCGGCGACCGTCACGTCGGGCGAGCCCACGCGCGAGGTTCTCTCGGCCTTTCAGTCGATGTCCGAGCAGGGCGTCGGCGGTGAGATCGACGACTATCTCGGCGCGAAGGCCGGCTTCTACGACGGCACGAACATCGATCTCGGCGGCTACGGGCGCGTCACGCACCTGTTCCCTGGCGAGAAGCTCGACTTCAACCGCTCGGAGCATCCGAACACCAACTACGAGTCGTTCGCGCGCCTGCTGCTGCGCGAGACGGCCGTCGCGGCGGGCTTCACGGTCGAAGACCTGACCGGCGACTACACCGGCGCGACCTATTCGTCCGTGCGCATGGCGACGACGACGAACTGGCCGGTGATGCTCTGGCGGCGCAAGCATATCGTCGCGCCGCTCTATCAGACCGCCTTCGAGTGCTGGCTCGAGGAGGACATCGACCGCGGCCTGACGCCGTTCCCCGGCGGGATCGACGCCTTCCTCGCGAAGCGCGCGGCGGCGTGCCGGGCCGACTGGCGCGGGCCCGCGAAACCCCAGGCCGACGACGGCAAGTGGTCGAAGGCGATGCAGACGCTCAAGGAGATGGGCTGCGTCACCGACGAGCAGATCTGCGCCGAGCTCGGGACAGACTGGGAAGACGTGTACGAACAGCTCGCTCGCGAGAAGGAGGCGCGTCAGCGCCTCGGTCTCCCGGAGCCGATCGTCTCGGGTTCGACGATCCTCGACGAGGATCAGCTCGACGAGGAAGTCGAGGGCGCCGGCGGCGGCAAGGACGGCGACCAAAAGGATGAGGTCGAAGCGGGCGGGGATGTAGTCGCGGAGGCGGCGCGAACGTACCGACCGGGCGAGACATTCGTCGACGAGATGGGGCGCCATTGGGTCATGGGCGGCGGCTTAAGCTCGGAAATTTTCTAGATCCAAGCCGCCGAGCGCTCGGCTGAGTCCGCCGCTCGGATCCTCCATCCCGGCGAGACCTTCATCGACGATATGGGCGGCCGTTCGCGGGCGGGCTGGCGACCACTTAAGATGGGAGAAAAGGCAACGGCAGGCGAGGAGGCGCGCCCCGCGCCTCCTCTATCTCGCTCATGAGCGATCCGAGTGTTCCTGCATCCAGGCGCGATGGCGCTTTTCGTCGCTCAACGCCTTCTCGAAGAACGCCTTCGACTCAGGGCGGGCTTCATTATGCCCGCTGGCGCGCTCGTAGGCGCTAACAGTGTCCTCCTCGTTTGTGCGCATCGCCTTGAGGACGGCACTGTCACCGATAAGGCCAGCGAGGGCCACCTTGCCTGTCGTTAACATCTGCTTCGCGTCGCCCTCGGCAGGTGCGTCGATGCCAATATCTGCCGCGATCTTCTTCAGCGTCTGCACATGGTGGACGTGATCATCGCGGAAGCGGATCACCTGAGCTTTCGCTGTGTCGTCTTTCAGGCGATCAATCGTCGTGTCGTAAGCGGCGATGGCATCGTGCTCGAGGTAGAGCAGGTTCCGCACGAGCTTGTCGAATGTGGACTCGGTTCCAACGGTAGTCGCCATAGGAGTGCTCCCGGTTGTGGATCGAGAGAACGCTTGCGAGCGATATGGTTCCTGCTCTTGTCCACCCAGAGCCGCTCACATGGCGGCCAGATGTGCCGAAGCAGCCATTTGGCGGAACATCCGAAGGTGCTGCTGTACGATCGGAACGGTCTTTCGAGCGGCGGCGCGGATCGGCCTGACTTCGCCTTCTCTGGCGTAGGCTCTTGTTGCGGCCAGCGCCTGCTGATGAGCCTGCACTTGCTGCATGACGTACGCCTGATCGAAAGCGGCGCCCGAGAGGCCCTGAAGCTGCGTCATCATCTCCTGTTGGTCGGGTCGGAGTGGCGGCGGCGGCGGAACAGGCATGCCGGCCTTGGCGATGGCTGCGTGCAGGTTGCGCGTCGTCTTCGAGTGGTCGCGAACCATTTCAGCGCCCATCCGCCGGATGGCGGGACTCCCCATCTGCTCGGCGAGGCGCCCTTCGCCAATTTCGAACTCGTCGGATTGGGAGGCGGCGGTGACGAGCTGCATTGTCGGGTCGCCGGTCGTTTTCTGTGCCGCGAGTGGGGTGAGCGCTCCGCTCACGAGAAAGCCGCTGAGAAGCGCGGCCAGCATAGGCTTTTGCATTCAGTGCTCCGTCGATGTGACGGCGCCGAACAGGCAGCGCCGCACACTGTTCCGAGCGATCTGCTGTCTGCGGCGCCCCACCGCGCGCAGCCATGAAAGCTTAAGGAGGGTGTGCGCACGCTCGCGGCATGGCAACGCCGCCGCCCAAGCCGCCGAGGACGCGAGCCCGCAAGACGGATGCGCCGATCGAGCGCGTCGCCTCCGCGGGTGCCGCGACAGGCGACACGAAGCTGCAAGCCGAAGGAAAGGCCGACAAGGCCAAAGGCGCCGCACACAATGCCGCCGGCGACGTGAAAGACGCCGCGAAGGATGCGCGCCACGCCGTCAAGCACTGACCGGATACGGCGGGAGGGGGCCAGCCTTCGGCCGGTCCCCTCGTGCGTCCTCTTGCCGAACGATTGCAGTTTTTCCCCAAACGGAACCAGCTTCACCGGCCGGATCCGGCGAAAGCAGCGGGCCGTCAGGCGAACCGATGCCGGCCGTGTTTATTTTTTTCGACTACTAACAAGTGATCGCCTCAGGAGCATGTAGGTGAAGCGGCATGTCGCCGGTTCAGGAAGAGGTCGGCCAGCCATGCTGCAGCAAATGCGTTTCGGACGCCGGATCTCGGTTCCATCGACCGCAGAAATCAAGCACGAGCTGCGCCTGATGGCAACGCTCGACGCCTTCGAAAACGCCGCCCTCACCGGCGACGTCAAGCGTCTGCAGGCTTCGGAAACGGCGGCGATGGTCGACACTCTGTCACGCGACCATGGTCTGCCTGAGGATCGGGCCCGGGCGCTGATCGAACAGGTCGTCCTTCGCCTGAATGCCGGCCACGATGGCGGCGCACGAGCGGCCGCCATTTAAAAGCGCCGGCGCGCTCGTCCTCGGATCGTCTTTTAGAGGCTACAACATTGCTCATCCGATATGGCTTCGACATCACGTTGGTGTGTGCCCAACCAACGCCGATGGTGGCCATGTTGGCGGTGCGGGAGGAGCGCCGCAGCGACGCGCAGATGCCTGAGGCCTTCCACACGACGCCGGACGTCCCGACCTCCTTGTATCGCGATCTTTTTGGCAACGTGTGTCGCCGCTTCATCGCGCCTGCAGGGGACCTGCAGCTTTGGGGCGACGGGACTATACGCGATTCCGGCGGCCACGACCCGCAGGTCCTCGACGCAGGCGAGACGCCCATCGCCGAACTGCCCGACGACACGCTCGTCTACCTGCTCGGCAGCCGCTATTGCGAGACCGACAAGCTCAGCCAGATCGCCTGGGACCTGTTCCAGAACGTCCCCAAGGGCTGGGCGCGGGCGCAGGCGATCTGCGACTACGTCAACGCGCACGTCACGTTCGACTACCAAGACGCATCTTCGATGCGCTCAGCCCTCGATGTCTACACGACACGGATCGGCGTCTGCCGCGACTTCGCCCATCTCGCGATCGCCTTGTGCCGCGCCATGAACATGCCGGCCCGCTACGCGACGGGCTACCTCAGCGACATCGGTGTTCCGATCGTCGATCCTATGGACTATTCCGCGTGGATTGAGCTCTTTCTCGACGGCGCATGGCGAACGTTCGATCCGCGCAACAACATCCCGCGCATTGGCCGTATTGTCGTCGCCTACGGGCGTGACGCCGCCGATGTTCCGCTGATCAACAGCTTTGGGCCGCACCAGCTGAAGACCTTTCGGATCTGGGCCTACGAACTCGATGGGGGGCGCGGGTATGCCCCCGCGCCGCAGAAGGCGCTGCCGTGGGGTTAGGTCGACGCGACCCGAGGTCGCCGCGCGGCGAGGCAAGGGATCGAACGAGACCATCGCCTTGCGTCGGACGAACAAGGCGCCTACGGTGGGGAGCCGATGAAGGCCGTGTCTTGGCCCGTGCGATCTCGATCGCACCGCTGACCACCTCCTGAGTTTCGACAGTCGCGACCCGTCCCGCACTCGCGGCGCGGCTTCGGACGCTGCAACGGAGTAATGGATGCGCGTGAATGCCAACGATAAGACGCCCTTCGATCAAGGAGCGAAGTCGGTTTCGACAGCGGACAATGCTCCGAACCCGTTTCCTCCTAGAAGCCGGGAGTCGCAGAACTTCGAACTGGGACGCGCCTACGCGTTGCAGAGGCGAGGCACAAGCGATTGGCGGCGGAGCCCGCGCGCCGGCGACCGCTGAGGCCAAACGGCACACGTCGCCGCGCGGGCCGAACGGGCGCATCCCCGGGCTCGTGAAAATCCGCAGATAGTCAGCCGTCCGGTGAAAACGTCCTCCGTCACGGCGCTGAGCGCGCACGGCGTCGAAGGCGGGCTTCGGGAGCAGGGTGTTGGCGAGCTACGACCTCAAAGCTTCACGCGAACGCGTCCGGGCCGTCAGCGACGCCATTTCGCGTCAGGTGAGCCTCCTCGCCGTCTCGAGCGGAGAGGAGGCCGCGAAAGCCACCTTGCGACTGGCGTCGTTGAGGGAGGTCAGACTTTTTCTCTGGCGCACTCACACGATGCTGTCTGCCAACGAACGACGGCTCAAAAGATGCGCGAACGTCCGCCGGCTCACGGAAGACTTGAGCGAGCGGCAGATGGATGTGCTGTCGCGCTTGGAATGCGTTCAGACGACCCGACGGCTCGGCGGAAGCCAACGACGGCGCTTCTGGCTCGATGGCGCGGATGTCACGCCGCACGTTGCCGCGCTCGCGATGCGCGGCGAAATCCTGCAATTTTCGACGGGTGTGCTTGAGCGTTGCTGAAGACGAGCGCTGCGTGACGCCTGAAGAATGGCGGGTCGATGCCGCGACACCGAAGGGCCGGTTTGCCGCCGCGCGGGGCGTTCTTGTCGACGGAAGATCGTTCAGCGATGAGATCGTACGATCGCCCACGACTCCGCTCGCGTTTGAAGACGCGGCCCTGCCCTTGCTTCGCTCGCTGCCGCTTGAACGAAGCCATAAAGACTTCGCCACGCTCAGCAACCATTACCGCACCTGACGATTACCGATGGACATTCACATTCAGGCGGGTTCTGCCCAAAGGCGCAGGATACGCGCCGCACCGAGACGAGATGCGCCGGACGTCCTCCCCAAAATATCCGGACCTGCACACGCGGGCGGCGTCGGAGCGGCTTGACCGGCAACGGCGTTTGGTTGCCTCGATGGCCGTCGGCGATCCGCGCAAGCCCGAGGCTCGCAATGTGCTCGACGAGATGTATGCCTGCGAAGACGCGGGTCTGCTCGAGCGTGATCCCTGAGCACGTCGACTGCACTGCTGCGGAGCGTCCGCAGACACTGAGGGCTCTTACATGCCGGTTGCGATCGTCAAGCTCGAGAATGTCGTCCAGCTCCAGAAGTACCAACGTCCCGGCATGAGCGGGCCTTGCATAGTCGAGTTCGTCGGCTTCGAGTTCAAGACACCGGAAGACGTCGTCATGCGTCTGAATTTCACAGTCACGGTCGCCGACGGCGACTTCGAAGCGGCTGTGAATGAGGTGCGCCGGAACGGCGGTGTCTACTTGCCCATCGAGGATGGTTCGCAGACACACTGGTTCTTACCGTGGCCCTGCGCCGCCGTGCGCATCAGAACGGAGCCTCAGCTCAGCTCCTGACGTGCGAAAGCGCTGCGCCGAGTCGAGGTCGGCGCCCGAAGACTATCGCGTGGGAAAGCGTGGGCGTCGGCGGATTGCTTCCAGATAGATCTAGGAGCCGGTCGTCTCTAACCGAGCCTTTCGCTTGAGGTCGGTCCCAGTCTCGCTGAAGGCGTCCACTATGACCAAGACCTGCACCTATTTTATTCACGCTTGAACGGCGTGATCAATGATGAGCATCGCAGCCGAGGACCCCGCCGACGCGTCGCGCCGCGCCTCGGAGATGCAACGGAACGGATTGACCGTCTCGGAGGCGGCGGCGCTACAGCGCCCGCTCCCGGACGATCAGATGAAGGTCGTGGGGCGCGGCGAGCGATCGGACCATCACGATGCGCAGAGCGGCTCCCTCCTAGCTCCGACGGCAGATCTTTCAGAGAGCCCAGCCTATCAACCGAACGACGCCCCATCCTGCGGCGGCGTAGATCGCGACCATGGCGCATAGAGCAAAGGTCATAGGCAGCCAGAACGTCAGAACATCCCGCACGCGAGCGACAAGCGTGTGACCGTCCCAAGATGACACAGACGTTGCCTCCCGAGCGCCTCCAGCTCTGGTTAGGGCAACGATCGTTCCTCTCGAACCGTCCGCTGCGGTTCGGGGGTTACCCGCTGGAGGTTGCGGCTTGCCATCGACAACAATGGCGGTACAGCATGACGAGCGAGCCGCAGTACCGTCTGCATGTCCGCGAGCCGACCGGGCGTGTCTTGGTCTCCACGGCGCTCTTCGACATCGCCGCCGCTCGCGATATCGCCCACGCAATGCGACGACGGGCTCGAGCTGATCCGCTGCGAAGGCTTCGGCGTTGAGGACATGCCGGCAGAGGAACTGCTTTCGTCTGGCGAAAAACAGCGTCGGCCGGCGATCTAGATGATAGCCGGGTGGCGAATACCCGCCGCTACGAGGGCTGCTCCGACGGATCCTTCTCCGTCTCCTTTTCGTCCGGCGCGAGCTTGTCGGGATCCACCGCTTCTTCCGGCTTCGGCTTCAGCGCGCCGTGCTCGAGGTCGGTCGGAAGAGCGTCTTTGCCGTCAGTCATCGCGAACTCGCTGCAAGGGTGCCAGGTCTCCCAACCGTCTGGCTCGACAAAGGTTGTGGCTGCCGAAGGGCGGGTGATCGGCACCGCACCCATCGCATCGGACGACTCAACTATCCTGGATCGATGAAGCTTTCTCGCGCCACGCTGTCGATCGTCCTCCTCGGCTTCGCTGCTCAGCCCGCGCACGCCAACGATATCGCCTTGCCGAACTCGATCCTGACGCCCGGCGCCGTCGACCCGACCGCCACCGCCGTCATCGTCTGCAACCACTCGACGAAGGAGCGCCGCTCCGTCACGTCGGCGATGAAAGCAGCCGTGCTCGCCGCCTACAACGTGCCGGAGGCCGAGAGCAGCCACTTTGAGATTGACCACCTCATCCCGCTGGCGATCGGCGGGTCGAACGCTCTGTGTAACCTTTGGCCGCAGCCTCGGGTGGAGGCCGACGAGAAGGACGTGCTCGAGGTCGAGCTACAGCGCGAGGTCTGCCACGGGCTTGTCAGGCAAGCCGTGGCGCAGCGCGAGATCGCCGAGGATTGGGCCGCCTCCTACCGGCGGCGTGTAGGCGGAACGCTTGAGGTGGCCATTGAGCCACCTGCTACGTCGAAAGCGCCCCAACCACGCAGCGTAGGAGCCACCATCCGCCGGGAGTTGCGCGCCTGGATCGCTCGCGCCGCGAACTGGTAAGACGGTCACGCCCAGCGCATAGGACGGGCACGTGCACGCCCCGGCGTCGGCGCGGCGCCGAAGTGAGGCGCCTAGATCCTATGATGTCGGCGCGTTCCAGACCGCACTGAAGCTGATCTCCCCGATCACGTTGCTAGGTGCATCTCGGACGACGAGCTTCCACGGCGCACCTCGCCAGAGCTCCGGCCGATCTCTTAGCAAGGCTCCGGCCGTCTGAAGAGCCTCTCTCTGTGCCACGGCGGCACTGTCGCACTCCATCCCCTCGTTATCGTACGAGGCGACACCATCGATCACGTCGAAGTAATATCGTGGCATAGAGATGTCCCCATTTGGCGGGGAGCGCGGTGCTCTCACTCGTAGCTTCGCCAAGCCTCGCCGCGAGTGCCTGGTAGGGTGACCTACCGCGACGCCCACGCCTTATCATAAGACATGTCGACCTGAGCTATAGTGACGCTTGGGGGCGTCGTAGGCGTGGTGCTCAGTCGACGGTTTGACCGAGAAATGGCCGGCGCCGAGTGCGTGGCCGGGGCGGAGCGTCCGCCGCTTCCGAGCCGCCTCCTTCAAACCATGCGCGTTCCGGCTCGTCGTCGGCGTCGTCCTGCTCGAGGTCAACGTAGACGCTCATCGCGCTGCCGCCCGCGAGATCGGCTTTGCCCGCGAGCGATGGCTCGAAGCCGCTGTCCTCCTCGATGTCGGCATCGCCGTCAATCAGATCGAGGAGGGCAATGGCCTGCTCGATCATGTCCTCCAGCTCGCGGCGAGTGAGCGGGCGCGCCCTTGTCGGGGCGCGCCAGGGACGCGCAGGCGCCTTCATGCCCCTCGCCAGTCGCAGCCTACGGCGCTGAGCACGAGCGCCCCCCGCTCGTAGGGGCTCGATCGGAGAGGATGGTCGTTCGCCTCCCCGACATCGACGTAGGTGATCAGGCTGCGGATCAGGCGCCAGCGCTCGTTGCGCGTTGCTCCCTGGTACCGCACGCCCTCATGTGGCCCGGCGATCCTCGGATCGTCGGCCATCTCCCACGCGAGGCAACGAAGCTCGGTGTCGAGCCAAGCCTTATAGGCTTCGAGGAGATCCGGCGTCGCCGGCTCGGCAACCGCCGTAGGCTGGCCGATCAGCGCCACGCTGCCGCCGATGAGCGGAAGCGAGGCGAGCCCGCGGAGGAAGCCGCGACGATTGACAGGGCCCCTCAAGCGCCCCTCTCCGAGGGCGCCCGCTCACCGGCTTGCTTTCGGGTCGCCAGACCCTCGATGATGCCGATGAGCTGCTCGAGCTTGCCTGCTTTCTCCCAGATCGTGTCGACGGCCGCATAGAGGGCTTGGATGTCGTCCCCGTCGCTCCCGCCCTGGCGCGCGACGTAGGTCGCCGACATTGCCAGTCCGCGAATGATGACGATGCGGTCCTTCGCGTCCTCGAGGTGTTCGGCGAGGTTCATCCCGGTGAACTCCATCGCTCTGGGCTGCTCGGCAAACGCCGGAGGCGGCTCGACGAACGGCGTCTTCCCGGCAGCTTTCCTCGACTTGGGCGCAGTTGTGCTATCGGTGGCGGCAGCCATCGGCGAACTCCTTTTCGCTGTTGGTCAGGGCCGCTTTCGGTGCTCCAACACCTTGGCGGCCCGCACTTTATACGTTATCGTAAATTCGTGGCTGGTCAAGATAAAACGATAACGAAAAAGCGAGGCAGGCCGGCCACAGGCCTTGGCCAGCTCATCGGCGTTCGGCTTCAACCCGATACTCTGTTGCAGATCGACGGCTACCGTGAGGCCGAGAACGACAAGCCGTCACGTCCAGAGGCCATCCGCCGCCTCGTCGTCGAAGGGCTCGCCACCCACGGCTTCCTGAAGCGCGGCGATCACGCCGAGCCGGCCGGGCCGGCGACCGAGGTCGTCAAGGAGATGGACGCCGCGATCGGCGCGGACCGCAAGAACAGGAAGCCTCAGAGATGACATGGCGCGTCCGGTACTTCAGCCCGAGTTTGAACCACGACTTGGTCTCGCCAGAGATCGAGACCGAGGAGCAGGCCTTCGAAGAGGCGTGGAGCCTTGCTCAGAACGGCGAGCAGGTGACCGGGATCGAGGGGCCCGACGGGGAGGTAGCCAGCGCGGACGAGGTCGAACTTTGGTTTCGGGAACGGCGTCCGACGAGCTAGCCGACAGCTTCTATCGACGAGCGCGCCGCGCCTCCTTGCCCGGCAAAGGATCTGCCAAGGAGGAGAGCGAGTGTATGAACTTACCGCGATCGTTGGAGCTGCTCCAATTGATGAGTTTGGCTCCCTGGTGTTCGACCGCCTGAAGAGAGTATCGTGCCACGCGCTCTGATACAGATGACGCATTGTACACCAGCTGAGTATTGGTCTTCTTCTCCCCGAACTTCATCCGCGCGCTTTCGAGTACCAAGCCGCTGACCGCGACTTGGCTTAGAACCCTGGTAGGGGAGTCGCTTTCACTCGAAAGATCGACGGTTTCGACAACGTGCATCGCGCCATTCTTGAGCACGAGATCGGCAATTAGGCCTTCGTGCAGCAACACACTTGGAACGATCCGGTGGGAAGAGATGTCCTCACCCTTCTTCGCAAGGACGCGATGCGTGCGAAACACCTTTTTGACCTGTGTAAGCAGATGAGTTCGTTTGGTGCGCACCTTTATGATGGCAGGCTCGGGGTCGACCATCGCCTTCATGATCGAGTCGAGGCGAGCCTCGTAGTCGGATATGTTCCGAGCGACAAAACTCCCGAGGTTCGATAGGCAGAGAGGTCCAACGCGCGACAGTACTGACAAACGGGCGTCGAGCCCCGACGCTCCGCTATCTCGGCTCGCCTCGTCGAGGCGCACCATCGTGTGCAGGAGATCGCTGAGATGCTCCACGGACAGCGCAGCAGAAAGCGCGCGCGCTTTGTCCAGACGCTTGCTCACCCTCAGGTCGAGCGCATCCGGCGTGAAAACGACCGCTCCTATGTTCAGCCGCTCCCCACGTGCGTCATCGGGAGCCAGCCGAACGATGGCGAAGCTATAGGAGGGTGCCATCACCAAGACCTCTCGTGATCTCCTCGGCACGTGCTTGGCGAGCGGAGCCCGACCACCAAGCCAAAAACTCTGCGGACAAGTGCTCCGGCAACCAGTCTGATGGCATCTGCTTAAGGAAGCCCTCCACGGTACCGGTGTGCAGTGCGTGTAGCCGGCTGAGCGTAGCTGAAGCAACGCCTAGATCGAACCCATGCAGTTGGCGGAGTAGGGTGCCGAAGCGGCGGGTGTTTTGAGTCGGACCGGGGACGCCTGTCCACGGCCACCTCCAAAAAACCGCCCGACTGAAGTCGAACGCGAGCAGGCGACGATGCCCCTGATCGTCGTAGGATATATAGTTCCCAAAATGCCGATCGTCATTAAAAATGAAGAGGTCGAGGGCGTAAATAGAAGAAAGTAAGGATGTCATATTCGGAAGACCGTTCCCGCCGGCGTTGGGAGGCGTCAGTAGATACGTCTTGGTGGTAACGTCATCCGCAACGCCAGCCACTCGCCGGGAGCCGAAGACGATCTTACCGTCGGGCATTTCTACAAGGGCCGGCGCCGGCGTGCTGATACCGACAGCGTCTGCGATATGAGTTCCGAGCCACTCGGATGCCCGGGTCGAACATCCCACATCGCCTTTGATGTAGTACCGCATCCCATCGTCAGCCTCAGCCTCCCCAAGAGAGTCCGCAGAAGGCGTCGCTTTAGGGAAAAGGATCTGAGCTTTGCGGGGAAAGAGTTGAAGCTGAGAAGGCACGATACCGAAGCCGAATTGCTCATCCCATCCCTTTCCGCGCAGCGCTTCACGTCAACGTGCGGCGGAAGCCCGTCCCCAGGTGCTTCGCTACCCCAGGGTTACCCTGATCACGGCCGCGAGACACGAAAGGCAGTTAAGATATTGAAAATATTGGTGGGCGGTGACGGGCTCGAACCGCCGACCCTCTCGGTGTAAACGAGATGCTCTACCAACTGAGCTAACCGCCCCTGGCCGATGCGTAGCGCCAGGCTCTGCGGCCATGCATCTAGCACCGAAGCGCTTCAACAGTAAGCGGGCGTGCTGTGATTCTCGCCGGGTCGTCTTCTTGCCGCCTGAAAGCGTGACCGTCGATTGACCGAGACTGCGCGGTGATTTATTAGATAGATACTTCCGAAATATGATATGCCTCTCATGTCTATTGATCGAGATGATGGTTGCATTTGCTCTTCCGCAAAGATCGGAGGAAGATCAAAATCCAGTCGCGACAAGGTTTGGCCGGTTCGAGTGGCAATTGCGTCGCTTGCTATCCTGATCGCGGGAGCTCGGTTTTGCTTCACAATGGAAGCGCCAGGCCTCAACACCATAAGTCAATTGCTGACGTGGCTGAGGCGCTCTCGCTCCTGAACGCTGCGGTACGACGCTCGTAAAGAAAAGCGGCGGGTGTCGCCACCCGCCGCCTTGATGCCTCAAGCCTCCGCCGCTCTCAGTGGGCCACGACGCCGGGCTGCGTCTCGTCCTCGGGCAGGGGAGCCGATTGGGTCACCGGCTTCACCTCTTCCTCCCAGACGATGGGCGTCGGCTGTCGCACGAGGGCGTGCTGCAACACCTCGTCCATCCGCGAGACGGGCACGATCTCGAGCGCGTTCTTCACGTTGGACGGAATGTCGGCGAGATCCTTTGCGTTGTCCTCGGGGATCAGCACCTTCTTCAGTCCGCCGCGCAGCGCGGCCAGCAGCTTCTCCTTCAAGCCGCCGATCGGCAGAACGCGTCCGCGCAGCGTCACCTCGCCGGTCATCGCGATGTCGCGATGCACCGGGATGCCGGTGAGCGTCGAGATGATCGCCGTCGCCATCGCGATGCCGGCCGACGGACCGTCTTTCGGCGTCGCGCCTTCCGGCACGTGCACGTGGATGTCACGTCGATCGAACAGCGGCGGCTCGATGCCGAAATCGACGGCGCGCGACCGAACGTAGGACGCGGCGGCGGAGATCGACTCCTTCATCACGTCCTTCAGGTTGCCCGTCACCGTCATGCGGCCCTTGCCGGGCATCATGACGCCTTCGATCGTCAGGAGCTCGCCTCCGACCTCCGTCCAGGCGAGGCCGGTGACGGCGCCCACCTGATCCTCGACCTCAGCCATGCCGAAGCGATATTTCGGCACTCCGAGGAAGTCCGAAATCGTCTCGGCGGTCACGTGGACCGTCTCGACCTTCTTGAGCAGGATCTCCTTGACCGCCTTGCGGGCGAGGTTCGAGATCTCGCGCTCGAGGTTGCGGACGCCGGCCTCGCGCGTATAGCGGCGGATGAGAGTCAGCAGCCCCTCGTCGTCGATCGACCACTCGTTCGGCGCCAAACCGTGCTTCTTCACCGCCGCCGGGATGAGATGGCGACGCGCGATCTCGACCTTCTCGTCCTCCGTGTAGCCCGCGATCCGGATGATCTCCATGCGGTCCATCAGCGGCGGCGAGATGTTGAGCGTGTTGGCCGTGGTCACGAACATCACGTTCGACAGATCGTAGTCGACCTCGAGGTAATGGTCGGCGAACGCCTTGTTCTGCTCGGGGTCGAGCACCTCGAGCAAAGCCGACGACGGATCGCCGCGGAAGTCCTGGCCCATCTTGTCGATTTCATCGAGCAGGAAGAGCGGGTTGGACGACTTCGCCTTGCGCATCGACTGGATGATCTTGCCGGGCATCGAGCCGATATAGGTGCGGCGATGGCCGCGGATCTCGGCCTCGTCGCGCACGCCGCCGAGCGACTGGCGGATGAATTCGCGCCCCGTCGCCTTGGCGATCGACTTGCCGAGGCTGGTCTTGCCGACGCCGGGCGGCCCGACGAGGCACAGGATCGGCCCGTTCAGCTTGTTCGCGCGGCTCTGCACCGCGAGATACTCGATGATGCGCTCCTTGACCTTGTCGAGGCCGAAATGCTCCGTCTCGAGCAGCTGCTCGGCGATGTTGAGGTCCTTCTTGACCTTGGAGCGCTTGTTCCACGGGATCGACAGCAGCCAGTCGAGGTAGTTGCGCACCACGGTCGCTTCGGCCGACATCGGCGACATCTGACGCAGCTTCTTCAGCTCGGCAGTGGCTTTGTCGTTGGCCTCCTTCGACAAGCGAGTCGACTTGATGCGCTCCTCGAGCTCAGACAGATCGTCCTTGCCGTCCTCGTCGCCGAGCTCCTTCTGGATCGCCTTCATCTGCTCGTTGAGGTAGTACTCGCGCTGCGTCTTCTCCATCTGGCGCTTGACGCGCGTGCGGATGCGCTTCTCGACCTGGAGAACCGAGATCTCGCTCTCCATCAGAGACAGGCACTTCTCCAAGCGCTTGGCGATGGACGTCATCTCCAGCACCGCCTGCTTGTCGGAGATCTTGACGGCAAGGTGCGAGGCGACCGTATCGGCGAGCTTCGAGTAGTCCTCGATCTGCGTCACCGCCGAGACGACCTCGGGCGAGATCTTCTTGTTGAGCTTCACATAGCCCTCGAACTCGCTCACGACGGAGCGGGCGAGCGCCTCGACTTCGACCTCGTCGATGTCGTCGTCGGCGATCGATTCGGCATCGGCCTCGTAGAAATCTTCCGTGCTGGTGTAGCGGTGGACCTTCGCACGCGTCTGGCCCTCGACGAGCACCTTCACGGTGCCGTCGGGCAGCTTCAACAGCTGCAGGACCGACGCAAGCGTGCCGGTCTCGTAGATCTGATCGATCTTCGGATCGTCGTCGGTCGCGTTCTTCTGTGTCGCGAGAAGGATGAGCTTGTCGGCCTTCATCACCTCTTCGAGCGCGCGGATCGACTTCTCGCGGCCGACGAAGAGCGGCACGATCATATGCGGGAAGACGACGATGTCGCGGAGCGGCAGGACGGGAAAGTTCTCGACCACGCCGGGAGGAGAGGGCTCGCGCTTCGGGTTTGCCATTGTTTTTTCCTATCTCCGGCCGCGCCCTTGTCTAAAAGCTGCGATGGCCGGGAACTGTATCAGCTTCGTTCGCTGAGATGGCGACGCGAGCGCTGCCTTTCAACCGAGTTCCGCTGCCCTGATGGAGGGGCGAAAAGCCGCCGCGGATGTCCGCGACGGCCCGTCGACAGCTCAGGTCCCGGTGTTGGTCTTCTCGCGCTCGGAGTAGATGTAGAGCGGCCGCGATTTGCCTTCGATCACGTCGGGACCGATGACGACCTGCTCGACCGAATCGAGGCCCGGCAGATCGAACATCGTGTCGAGCAGCACACCTTCGAGAATCGAGCGCAGCCCGCGTGCGCCGGTCTTACGCTCGATGGCGCGCTTGGCGACAACGTTGAGCGCCTCGTCCTGGAAGGTGAGGGCGGTGTTTTCCATCTCGAACAGCCGCTGGTACTGCTTCACGAGCGCGTTCTTCGGCTCGGTCAGAATCTTCTTCAAAGCCGATTCGTCGAGATCCTCGAGCGTCGCGATGACGGGCAGACGGCCTACAAACTCCGGGATCAAACCGAACTTCAGGAGATCGTCCGGCTCGACCTTGCGCAGCACTTCGCCCATGCGCCGGTCGTCCGGCGAGGAGACCTGCGCGGAGAAGCCGATCGAGGTCGACTTGCCGCGGTTCGAGATGATCTTCTCGAGTCCGGCGAAGGCGCCGCCGCAGATGAAGAGAATGTTCGTCGTGTCGACCTGCAGGAATTCCTGCTGCGGGTGCTTGCGGCCGCCCTGCGGCGGCACGGAGGCAACCGTGCCTTCCATGATCTTCAGGAGCGCCTGCTGTACGCCTTCGCCCGACACGTCGCGAGTGATCGACGGGTTGTCCGACTTGCGCGAGATCTTGTCGATCTCGTCGATGTAGACGATGCCGCGCTGCGCCCGCTCGACGTTGTAGTCGGAGGCCTGCAGCAGCTTCAGGATGATGTTCTCGACGTCCTCGCCGACATAGCCGGCTTCGGTCAGCGTCGTCGCATCCGCCATCGTGAACGGCACGTCGAGGATGCGCGCCAGCGTCTGCGCGAGCAGCGTCTTGCCCGAGCCCGTCGGCCCGATCAGCAGGATGTTCGATTTCGCCAGCTCGACGTCGTTGTGCTTCGTCGCGTGGTTGAGGCGCTTGTAGTGGTTGTGGACGGCGACCGAGAGGACGCGCTTGGCTTGGAACTGGCCGATCACGTAATCGTCCAGGACTTTGCAGATCTCCTTCGGGGTCGGGATGCCGTCGCGGCTCTTGACGAGCGCCGACTTGTTCTCCTCACGAATGATGTCCATGCACAACTCGACGCATTCGTCGCAGATGAACACCGTCGGTCCGGCGATGAGCTTGCGGACCTCGTGCTGGCTCTTGCCGCAGAACGAGCAGTAGAGCGTGTTCTTCGAGTCGCTGCCGCCGACCTTCGTCATGGCTTGTCTCCGCGCAGCCGACACGTGCACGCCGGGCGGTTCACTTGATACCGTACAGCCGGCCGAGGCAAATCGCCGGCCCGTCGAACCGCTGGCGCTGCACGCTCCTCCAGCGGTCCTTCGTCTTCTCGGTGCGTCGGGAGCCAAGCCCGCATTCCGACCCGCACCATTCAAGCGGCCTTGCGACCGCCTGGATAGTCTGATTTGGCCATCGGCCGCCCCGACGGCCTTGCGTCACATCGCTGCAACAGAGATGCCCGCCAATTTGCGACTGTCCGGGCAAATCAGTTAATCGAACCTTA
Source organism: Melastoma dodecandrum (assembly GCA_029817715.1). Classification (NCBI taxonomy): domain Eukaryota; kingdom Viridiplantae; phylum Streptophyta; class Magnoliopsida; order Myrtales; family Melastomataceae; genus Melastoma; species Melastoma dodecandrum. The sequence goes on along the minus strand of JARUPY010000398.1, from coordinate 1,688,115 downwards.
AGATCCGTGTCGTCGGCAGGCAATCCGGGTTAACAACCTGACCGACAAGTCAACGCCGCCAAGCTTACGCCTGTCGGCGAGCCGCTTGCCGGCGTTGCCGCGGCGCCCGAAGCGCCGCGACGCAGATGCCTAGGCCTTGGCCGGCGCCCCTTCCTCCGGCCGCTTGACGATCACGTCATCGACGATCCCGAACGCCTTCGCTTCCTCGCCGGACATGAAGTGGTCGCGGTCGAGCGTGCGCTCGATCTCATCGTAGGAGCGGCCCGTGTGCTTCACGTAGATCTCGTTCAGACGCTTTTTGACCTTCATGATGTCCTCGGCATGGCGGAGGATGTCCGACGCCTGGCCTTGGAAACCGCCCGAGGGCTGGTGGACCATGATGCGCGCGTTGGGAAGGGCGGCGCGCATACCGGCGTCGCCGGCGCAAAGCAGCAACGAGCCCATTGAGGCGGCCTGACCGACGCACAGCGTCCGGATCTTCGGGCGGATGAACTGCATGGTGTCGTAGATCGCGAGGCCCGCCGTAACGACGCCACCCGGCGAATTGATGTACATCTCGATCTCCTTCTTGGGGTTTTCGGCCTCCAAGAAGAGCAGCTGAGCAATAATGACCGACGCCATATGGTCCTCGACCGGGCCGGTCAGGAAGATGATGTGCTCGCGCAGCAGGCGCGAATAGATGTCGAACCCGCGCTCGCCGCGCGTCGTGTTCTCGATGACCTGCGGGATGAGATAGGAATTGTAGTACTCGACCGGGTCGCGATCGCGCATGGCGGGCTCTCTCTGGCATGAATCGGGCGGCGCCCGGCCTGCGAAAGATAGGATGCCGGAGGCGCCGACGCAAAGGGCAGGGCGCCGCGGACACCCGCGACGCCGTCCCGACCGCTGAGCGTGGTTACGCGGCGGCCTGGTTCGTCGCCTCGGCCTCGTCCTCGGCCGTCAGCTCGTCCTTGGTCACCTTGCGTTCGGTCACCTTGGCCTTCGAGACGATGTGGTCGACGACCTTGTCTTCGAAAAGCGGCGCCTGGATCTGCGCCATAGCCTGGGGGTTGTTGCGGTAGAAGTCCCACACCTGCTTTTCCTGCCCGGGGAACTGCCGCACGCGCTCGATGAGCGCTTGGTTCATCTCTTCCTGCGTGACCTTGACGCCGGCGGCCTCGCCGATCTCGGCGAGCACCAGGCCGAGGCGCACACGGCGCTCGGCGATCTTGCGGTAGTCGGCGCGGGCGGCCTCTTCGGTCGTGCCCTCGTCCGCGAAGGACTTGCCGGTCTGGGTCTGCTCGGCCTCGACCTGGCGCCAGATCGCCTCGAACTCCTGCTCCACGAGGCCCTGCGGCAGCTCGAACGCATAGCGCTCGTCCAGCGCATCGAGAAGTGCCCGCTTCCACTTCGCCCGCGAGGCGGAGCTGTAATCCTTCGAGATATTCTCGCGCACGGATTCCTTCAGCTTGTCGAGGCTCTCCATGCCGAATTTCTTGGCGAGCTCGTCGTCGACGACGAGCGTGCCGGGAGCGGAGACCGCCTTCAGCGTGACGCCGAAGTTCGCGGCCTTGCCGGCGAGCTGCGCCGCCCCGTAATCGGCGGGGAAGCTGACGGACACGGTGCGCGACTCGCCTGTGCCCATGCCGACCACCTGGTCCTCGAAGCCGGGAATGAACGAGTTCGAGCCGAGCACGAGGTCGACGTCCTCTCCCGCACCGCCCTCGAACGTCTCGTCGTCGATCTTGCCGACGAAGTCGATCGTGACCTTGTCGCCTTTCTCGGCGACGGCACCCGTGCCCTTCGGCTCGAAGGTGCGGTTCTGCTCGGCAAGCAGGTTGACGATGCGCTCGACCTCCGCATCCGGCACCTCGGCGACGAGCTTCTCGATCGCGATGTCGTCAAGCTGGCCGACCTCGACTTTCGGCAGGACCTCGAGCGCAACCTTGAACTTGAGATCGCCTTTCAGCTCGAGCGCCCGCTCGAGGACGTTGTCCTCGCCGTCGACGTCGAACTTCGGCTCGCCCGCGACGCGCAGCTTGTTCTCCTCGATCATCTTGGAGCGCGCTTCCTCGATCGCCTTCTGCAGCACGTCGGCCATGATCGAGCGGCCGTAGAGGCGCTTCAGATGCGCGACCGGCACCTTGCCCGGACGGAAGCCCTTGATGCGGGCCTTGCCTTGCAGCTCGCCCAGCTCGCTCTCCATGCGGCTCGACAGATCGGAAGTGGGCAGCACGATCTCGAACTCGCGCTTGAGCCCTTCGGAATGGGTCTGGGTGACTTGCATCGGACGTCTGCGGCCTGGTCTTGAGGAGCGCGGATGACCGCGCGAAGGATCGGAGCGGCAGGAAGAGTGGTGCGGGCGGAGGGACTTGAACCCCCACGATTTTCACCACTGGAACCTAAATCCAGCGCGTCTACCAGTTCCGCCACGCCCGCGAACGGCCGTGCGACGGCGCGGTCGGTCCGCTCATCCTGCTGTTAAGGGCGTGCTCTATAGCACGCGCGTTTTCCGGTGCAGCAAAAAAAATGGAGAAACCGGCGGCGGGGACATCGCCGGAGGCCGCGCTATAACGCGCCCTCGGAGGGCCGAATGCGGATCGATCGTCGCGGGGTGATGCAGGGGCTGATCGCAAGCCTTGTCCCGCTTCGCTCTGGCAGGGCTTCGGCCGCCGAGCCGGTCATCTGGGAGGCGCGGAAGGGGTCAGCCGCGCTGGGCGGACGGCCCAGCGTCGCGATCTGGGGATACGACGGCCGCAGTCCCGGACCCGTGCTGCGCCTTCGCAGAGGGGATCCGCTGCACCTGCGCCTCGCCAACAGGCTCGACGAGCCGACGACCCTGTCCTGGACGGGCCTGCGTGGCGCCCCCAACGCCATGGATGGCGTGGGCGGGCTGACGCAGGCGCCGGTGCCACCGGGCGGCCAATTCGATTATGCCTTCACGCCGCCCGACCCAGGCCTCGTCTGGGTGCAGCCGCATGTCGGCGCCGCAAGCCTCGGGCAGGTGGCGCGCGGCCTCTCGGGCGCACTCGTCGTCGAAGAGGCGTCGCCGCCCGCGGTCGACGACGACAAGCTCCTGATTTTGCAGGACTGGACGCTGGATGCGAGGGGCGCGGCCGTGCCGCCGTCCTCCGGCGCGCCGCCCCTCGCGACGGCCAACGGCGACGCTCTGCCGCTCCACGCGACGCTCCGACCGGGGGCGCGGCTGCGTCTACGACTCCTGAACGCCTCCGTCGGAGCGATCGTTCAGGTCGCATTCGACGGCTTTGAGGCCGCGATGGTCATCGCGATCGATGGGCAACCGAGCGAGATCTTCCAGCCCATGCGCGGCATCATCCCGATCGGTCCCGGCTCTCGTTTCGAGCTGATGCTCGACCTGCCGCGGGAGCCCGGTCACGCGAAGCTGCGCCTCCAGCGCGAAGGCGCTCCGGCGGCGGACCTGATGGCGATCGACGCCAAGGGAGCGCCGCTTCCCCCGCATTCGCCGATCGCCAGGCTGGCGGAAAACCCGGCACTCCCGACGCAGATCCATCTCGAGCGCGCGCTGAAGCGTGAAATCACGATTGCCCAGACGAGCGCAGACGCGTGGTCGCTGGCGGTGGGCAAGACGCAGGTGGCGGGCGCGGCGCCGCTCTTTCGCGTGCGGCGCGGCGAGCCGGTCTCGCTCACCCTCGCCAACACCACAGACCTCCCTCAGCAGATGCATCTGCGCGGACACGTCTTCCGCGTGCTGCACGATCTCGACGACGGCTGGGACCCGTACTGGCGCGACACGATCCTGCTCGCGCCTCGCAAGACGAAGCACATCGCCTTCGTCGCCGACAATCCGGGCAAGTGGGCGCTCGAGAGCCTGATGCTCGCCCGTCAGGCGACGGGGCTGTTCGGCTGGTTTGAGGTTGTATGACCTCGCGGCGTGACGTCGCTCAGCGCGCGTCTCGCTTCAGCATGTCGTGTCCCGGCAGGTCTTGCCTCAGCGCGTCGTGGACGCCGCCGGCGGGGCTGCGGGCGCGGGCGCCGCTTCGGGAGCGGTCGCCGTTCCCGCCGGCGGACTCCCCGGCCGGAAGCGCCGCACGAACAAACTGGCGATCACCGCGCGGGCAATATGCTCGGCCTGGCACTGCGTGCCGAGCTCGCTCAGGTGGTAGTTGTCGCTCGTCATGAGATGCACCTTCGCGCGGGTCTGCGCGATGAACTTCATGGCCTCGTAGCGTTTGACGTAGAGGATGTTTTCTTGGCGCGCGAGCGCCTCGAGCGCGCGTTTGATCGCAAAGTAGTTTTCATCGCGCGCGAAGCGGCTGGTGTATTGCAGGCCGACGAGCGCCACGTCGATATCGTTCGACTTCAGCCACTCGACGGTGCTTTTCACGATCTCGGTGAACTGGTCCGGTTCGACCCGCGCCAAGGCGTCGTTGGTGCCGAGCTGCCAGAGGACCAGATCGGGCTTCACGAGCGCGACCTCGCTACGGATGCGGTCTGCCGAGGTTTGCGCCACCTCGCCTCCGGTGCCGCGATTGATCACATCGACGTCGATGCCCTTCAGCGCGAACTTCAGCATGTCCTCAAGCTGCACAGGGTAGCTCTTCACGCCGTTGTCGAGGCCGATCGACTGGCTCGCTGCCGAGCCGACGGCGAGGATCTCCAATGTTTTGTGGGCTGCGATCGCCTTCGCCACGTTCGGCAGGGGCGCGTTCGCGAAGATGTCAGCCGCGGGCGCCTCGCAGGGCGGGCTCAGGGCTGGCGGCTGTGCCGGCACGGCTGCGGGGAGATCCTGCGCGAGCGCGCCGCCGGTCAGGGCGAAGAGGAGACCGCAGGCGAGGGCAGAGCGGGCGCTCTGGCCGGCTCGGCCGACATGCGGGTTTTCCATTCGTGTACCCATGCGATGAGGGCCATCAAGGCGACGCCCACGATAAACAAAGCCACGTCGGTCACAACTGCGCCGCCGTATATAAAACGGACGATTTGTCCGCAGAGGCTCAGGACGGAGCCCGCGCAGAAGACCTGCAGGCCGTTGCGGCCCAACAGCGAGAGGAAGCGCCCGAGCCCCGGCAGCCAGCGGTTGACGACGCTGAAAATCTCGCCGCCGACCGCGATGATCGCCAGGACGCTGAGCAGCCGGTCCGGCGACATGAAGGTCTTGTCGAAGACCCGGAAATAGAGGTCGAGCTGGGGCAGCGTGATCCAGTCGAAGAAGCGGGTCGAGGCGATGACGACGCCGACGACCAGGATCGGCCAGGCCACCCAACGGATCACGGGGAGATGGGTGCGGCAGAAGGCGCCGAGGTCGGTCCGCTTGCCCGCGAGCAGGAAGCCGAGGACGTAGATGAGCTGCCAGGCGAAGGGCGAGAAGAACCAGGTGCCCTCGATCGGCCAGGAGGGGATGTTCCAGCCGAGCTTCAGTGTCACCACGTAGAGGCCGACCGACAGCGGCAGCACGATCGACGGGAACGCCCGGTAGAGGAGCGCGATGAAGGGCGCCGCCACCATCAGGACCACATAAAGCGGCAGGATGTTGAAATAGCCGAGCTGGTAGGTCAGCAGCACGAGGCCGATATGCGCCTCGACCGGCTGGTGGAAGATGGCGCCGACGTTGTGCCAATCGAGCAGGAACGGCGCGTCGAGCCAAACGGAGGCCGCGGCAAGGATGAAGATCGCGACTTCGGTGATGAAGGTCTGCGCGACATAGATCGTGAAAGCGCGACCCCACAGCTTGTAGACGACGCCGGAATTCGACAGCGGCCGCCGCGGGTTCTCGATCGACAAGCGCATCGCCCAGCCGGCCAGGAAGACGAAGAGTTCGGCCGAGTCCGACAGGGTCAGGTTGCGGTAGGTGAAGCGCTCGAAAAAATTGCCCGGGATGTGATTGACGAAGATCGAGATGAGCGCGTAGCCGCGCCAGAAGTCGATCCCGTTCGGTTGACGCATGAGCACTCCGGGGCGTTGGGCGTGCGACCTCGCCTCCCACCACGAGATTGCGGCCGTTTCGCGAATCCGCGGGGCTAGCCCCGCGTAATCATGTGGGAAGCCAGAAGCTCACGGAAAACGGCGGGGATCGCCTCCGGCAGATCCTCCGAGATGAGACCGGGCCCGAACTGCCGGGCCGCCGACGCATGCATCCAGACGGCGGCACACGCGGCCTCGAAGGCCGGCACGGTCTGCGCGGCGAGGCCGGCGACGAGGCCAGCGAGAACGTCGCCCGACCCGGCCGTCGCCAGCCAGGGCGCGTCGCTCGCCGCAATCGCGGCGCGCCCATCCGGCGCGGCGACCACCGTGTCGGCACCCTTGAGCAGCACGAATGCGCCGCCGAGGCGCGCCGCAGCGCGCGCCCGGTGAGGCTTTGCGTCAGACATATCGACCAAGCGTCCGAAGAGCCTTGCAAATTCGCCATCATGGGGTGTCAGAATCACAGCGTGTCCACAGCCGCGAATGGCCCGAAACAGCGCCTCCGGCGTGTTCGCGAAGCTCGTCAGCGCGTCCGCGTCGAGCACGATCGTCCGCGCCGGAGCGTCCGCGTTCGCCGACGCGAGAGCCGCCTCGACCAACGCACGGGTCGGCGCGCCGACGCCGAGGCCGGGCCCCAACACGACGGCGTTCTTGCGGGAATCGCTCAGGACGTCGCGCAGGCCGTCCGGCCCGTCCGCTATGCGCGTCATGACGGCGGTGAGGGCCGCCGCATTGACGGGCAAGGCTTCGGCCGAGGTCGCGAGGGTGACGAGGCCCGCGCCGATGCGCAGCGCGCCGCGCGCCGCCAACCGGGCCGCTCCGGTCTGGGCGATCGGTCCGGAGACGACGACGGCATGTCCGCGCGCATATTTGTGGCCCGCGAGGCCCGGCAGCTTCAGCTCTGCCGCCCAGAGCGCCGGCACGTTGAGGCGCGTTGGCGGGGCGATCTGCGCCAGGACGTCGGGTTCGATACCGATCTGCGCGAGCGTGATGCGCCCGCAATGGACGCGTCCGGGCAGGAGCACGTGGCCGGGCTTGAGGCGGAAGAAGGTGACCGTCTCGTCGGCGGTGATCGCCCGCCCGCGAACCTCGCCGCTGCGTCCATCGATGCCGGACGGGATATCCACCGCCATCACGGCACGCGCAGGTGGCCTGTGCCAGGCGTCGACCTTCGCGATCGCCTCGGCGGCCTCGCCGGCGATGTCGCGACCCAGCCCGGCTCCGAAGAGGGCATCGAGCACGAGGCCGTCATCGTCGAGCCGCAGGTCGGCGAGCGGCAGAAAAGGGCCGCGCCAGGCCGCCGCGGCGTCCGCCGCGTCCCCGCCGAGCCGGCCGGGATCGCCGAGCGCGAACAGAGCCACCTCGAGGCCGGCCTCGGCGAGATGGCGGGCCGCGACATAGCCGTCGCCGCCATTGTTGCCAGGCCCGCAAAGAATGACGACGCGCCGTCTCGCGCGCCCCGCGAGACGGGACAGGGCCGCGCGCGCGACCGCGGCGCCCGCATTCTCCATCAACGTGGCGGTCGCGAGGTGGCGGCTCGTCAGGCGGTCCGCCTCGGCCATCTCGGTCGGCTCGAGAAGCTCGAGCGGGAGATCGTCATGCATCGGGCACGTCAACGCCGCTGTGGTTCGTGGGATGCCACCGTGCTTCGGCGGAAATGCCGTCAAGTTGACAAGATTTTACGCGCTGCGGTACCCAAAGCGATGTTATCCAAGGAATGCGCGCCGGTCGTGCGCAGTCAGCGTGTCCCATGAAGTCTCGCATCGCGAAATTCGGCATCGGACAGGTCGTCAAGCACCGCAAATACGCGTTCCGTGGCATCGTCTACGACGTGGATCCGGAATTCGCCAACACCGAGGAATGGTGGCAGGCGATCCCCGAGGACGTGCGACCGCGCAAGGACCAGCCGTTCTATCATCTCTACGCCGAGAACGCGGACACCGAATACGTCGCCTATGTCTCGGAACAGAACCTGCTCGCCGACGAGTCGGGCGACCCCGGCCGCCACCCGCAGGTCGAGGAAGTGTTCGTCCGCGTCGACGACGGCGCCTATCAGGTGAAGGCCGCGCGGCTGAACTGACGCGTCCCGCAACGTGTGGTCGATAGCAAAACGGCGCCACTCGGCGCCGTTTGCGTGTCGGATCGCAGCTTTACTTCGGCTGCGGCATCGCCGCGCCGCCCGTCGGGCTCGCGGCCCCCGTGCCCTTCTGCGCCTCGAGGCGCTTGCGCTCGTCTTCGGCGCGCTTCTGCAACTCGGCCTGCAGCTTCTGCTGCTGCTCCTGCAGCACCTTCGGGTCGATCGCCGGGCCATCGAACGCCTTGCCGAAGCCCTCGAGCGGGACCGCGAAGACGACCTCGTTATTGGCCTGATTGCGGACGCTGACGTCCATTTCGGTGCCGCCCTTCATTTGGTTCACATTGGCCGTCTTGATCTTGGCCTCGGCGAAACATCCGTTCGGGAAGCAGATCTCGTAGGTGCCGTCGATCGGCTGGCTGCCATCGACCACAAAGCGGAAGCCCGGGCGAAGCATCAGGCCGATCGGCATCAGCATGCGCACGACCTTCGTATCCTCGCCCTGGATGTCGTAGACCGCGAGCGCGAGAACCGGCGGCTTGCCCGCCTCGGCCGAAAAGTCGCGGGTCGTATAGCAGACCTGCTTGTTGGCCGCCTGATCCTTACCGCAGACCTTGGTCCAGTCCTTCTGGGTTGGTGTCAGCGTCAGCTTGTTGTTTTGCGCCTGCTGGGTGGGCGCGGGGGCCTCGGGCGAGACCGGCGTCTGCTGGTCGCTGGCTGGGGCGGCGGGCGCTGGCGCCTTCTTCTTGGCGGCGAAGGCCGGCCCCGCGGCGACGAGGCCGCCGATGAGGGCCATGGCGAACATGCGCTTAGACGTCAGCGACATCGAGGATCCTTTCGTTCGGGCGCTCGTCCGGTCTCGGAAGGGAGCGTGCAGGCGTGCGGAGGTGGCCCGTCTCGCCGGGCGCCGGAGCGCGCTGCTCTTCCCCTGCCATTGAGGCGACATAGTGACGAGGCGCGGCCTCTATAAGCGAGGGGCGCCGCTCGCGCCATAGGAACTCGCGTGAAAATCGCTTCGGCGACGCGCGTCCTCGTCCCGGTGGGAGAAACATCCCCGCCAAACTGGACACGGCGCGACCCGCGGCGGAGAATGGGTGCGTCGAATCCACCGAGACATCCATGACGTTCGCATCGCCGCGCGGGCCGGAGTTCGAGCCGTTCGCCATCGGAGGGCTCGACGCGTTGCTCGCCGCCGCGGCGAGGGACGCGCGCAACGCGCTTCTCGTCGCGGACGACGAGGGGCGCGCGAGCGCCGGCGTGATGGCGCGCCGCATGGAGCGGATGGCGGCCGCCCTGGCCGCGGCAGGCCTTCGCCCTGGCGAGCGCGTGCTCGTCGCGGCGGGCGCACAGACATGCGCGCTCGTGGCCCTCGCGGGCGCCCTGCGGGCAGGTCTGGTTCCCGTCCTCGCGCCTTGCGGGCTCGAGCCAGTCGAGCTTGCGGGCTGCGCGCGGGCGTCCGAAGCCGTCGCGCTCGTCGGGCCGTCCCGCTACGGCGCCATGTCGCTGAGCGAGACCTACCTTTCGACCGCGGCCATCGCGAGCAGCATCCGCCTTCTCGCCACCCAAGGGCCGGACGCGGTCGACGGCACGCTCGATGTGTCCGCCCCGGCGCTCGACGCGATGGGCAACGCCGCCAGTCCGGACGCCCCCGCCCAAGCCGCGCCGATCGGGACCTTCGAGGCGTCGGACAAGGAGCCGCGCCTCGTCCTGCATCGCCAGGCCGGCCTCCTGGCGGATGCGCTCGCTCTCGTCGACGAGGCGCGGATCAATCCATCCCGGCGCCTGCTCGTAACGTTGCCGCCGACGAGCCTCGCCGGCCTCGTCGCGGGGCCGTTCGCAGCGCTGCTCGGGGCCGGGTCGTTGTGCTGGCACGGCCCGTTCGAGGTCGCGGGCTTTCTCGCGGCCTGCGATGCGGAGCCGGGCGCGCATCTCGTCGCGCCGGCGGGGATCGGCGCCGCCTTTCGCGAGCCGGCGTTGGCCGGCAGCCTCGGCTCGCTGATCCTCGTCTCGCGCCACGCCCGCCCGGAGGCCTTCACGCCGCCGGAAAGCCTCGCCTGCGAGCGCCCGATCGTCGATCTCTACGCCTTCGGGGAGGAGACGGTGCTCTCGCGCCGGCGGATCGACGGCATCGCGCAACTGCCCGAACGGGTCGATGACCGCAGCGACGTCGGCGCCTTGGGCGCGCAGCTCAACCGTGCCCGCGCCGCCTCGCTCGCGCAGGGCGAGCGTTCGTGAGTCTCACCCTGGTCATCGCCAATAAGGCCTATTCCTCGTGGTCGATGCGCCCGTGGCTGCTGTTGCGGACCTTCGAAATTGCGTTCGACGAGATCGTCGTGCCGCTCGATCACCCCGGATCGAAGGCGGCGATCCTCGCGCACAATCCCGCCGGCAAGGTGCCGGTGCTGCGCGACGGCGACATTCGCGTCTGGGATTCGCTGGCGATCATCGAATATCTGGCCGAACGCTTTCCGGATCGCTCGATCTGGCCGCAGGATCGCGCGGCGCGTGCGCTGGCGCGCGCGTTGGGCGCGGAAATGCATTCGGGGTTCAGCGCGCTGCGCCGCGCGCTGCCGATGAACATGCGCCGCCTGAACAAGCCGGCAAAACTCGACAAGGACACCAAGGCCGAGGTTTTTGCGAACGTCGCGCGCATCGAGGAGGCGTGGGCGGATGCGCGGGCGCGTTTCGGCGCCGGCGGCCCCTTCCTGTTCGGGGCGTTCTCGGCCGTGGACGCGATGTTCGCGCCGGTCGTGAATCGCTTCGAGGCCTATGGCGTCAAGGTCGGTGCCGGCACGCAAGCCTATATGGATGCGATCAAGGCGCTCCCGGCCTGGCGCGACTGGCAGACGGCCGCGGACGGGGAGGGCTGGCGGCTCGAGCGGATCGAGGCCGCCTGAGCGCGCATGAGGCCAATGGAGCCTCGTATGCGCGACGTGGAGCCGGTCCTGCGAGCCGGACGCTACGAAGGCGCATTGTCGCCTCGCTGAAACACGTGCAAGAAGGCGCGTGCCGCTCCACCTCATGAAGCTCTGCGTCGGCGCGGAGTCGATCGCCGATCTGGAAGCCTTCATCGCCCAGCGTCTCGCCGCCTGCCGCGCGGCGAAACAGGCCGTCGAACACGTGCACGTGACGCGGATGACGCCGAAGCGGATCGAGGATCTGCTGCCCGGCGGCTCGCTCTACTGGGTGATCCGGGGCCAGATGGCGGCGCGCCAAATGCTGCTGGACATCCGTCCGTTCACGGACCGGGACGGCATCGGGCGTTGCGCGTTGGTGCTCGAGCCGCAGGTGGTCCCCGTGCTGGCGCGACCGTGCCGCCCCTTTCAGGGATGGCGCTATCTGGACGAGGCGACCCGGCCGGCCGTTCTGCACAGCGGCGCCGGAGCCGCTTCGCTGCCGGAGGCGTTGCGCGCGGAGTTGCACGACTTGGGCCTGCTCTGACAAGCCGCTTGCGAAGCGCGCACGCAGACGCGACGGTGCGCGGCACGCGCCGCCATGGCCACGCTTGCTGACGAGATCGGGATGCTTCGACGTCGATGCCGCGCCTGACCGAAAAAGCCGTGTCCGTCGGTGTCGTCGTGCTGGCACTGGCGGTGCTGGTGCGCGGCAACGTCTACGCGGCGCTGGCGATCTTCGGGATGAGCCTCTGGCTTCTCGGACGCTCCACGCGTCCATCGGATCGGCCCGGCCGAGGACGCGTCGTGCGGGTGCGCTCGCGGCTGATCGAAATGGATCTGCATCGCGACAGCGGCGCGATGTCGGGCCGCATCCTCTACGGCGTCTTCGAGGGACGCCGGCTCGAGGCGCTCGACCGGGGGCAATGCGAGGCGATCTATGCGCGGTGTCTGCGCGAGGATCCGGACGGCGCGCGGCTCCTAGCAGCGTCTTTCGATCGCCGGTTTCCCGGCTGGCGTCCGGCACGTCACGCTGACGGCGACACGCGGCGCGAGCAGGCGCGAGGCTCGGGTCGGATGACGGAGGAAGAGGCTTATCAGGTACTGGGCCTTGCGCGCGGCGCGGCCCGCGACGAGATCGTCCGCGCGCACCGCAGCGTGATGAAGCGCTGGCACCCCGATCAGGGCGGCACCGCTGCTCTCGCCGCGCGCGCGAACGAGGCCAAGGAGGTTCTGCTGGGGCGGCCGGGCTGAGTCGCGGCGGCGGAGGAGATCGATATCGGAACGCGTACGCATGGCCGCCTCGGCATGTAGAGGTCGTTGTCGGAGATCAGTTCTTGGTGGCGAAGCAGGCCATGCCGGCCTTCTTCAACGACGTGCAGGCGCGCTCGGCCGCGTTTGCGTCGAGGCCGGCGAAACGGGCCCGGAACAGCGTCCCGCCGCCTTTCGCAACCTTCTCCGTGAAGGGCTTGGCGCGAAGCAGCGCGCCACGGCTTTCACCTTTCGCGCGCCCGATCAGATCGTTCGCCTGCGCGAGCGTCGGCGTTGCGCCGATCTGGATCATCCAGCCGCTGTGGGCTTCGCTCGGGCGCTCCGCGGGAAGCTCCGGCGAGAGGCTGGCGATCTTCACCGCTTTGGGCTTTTCGCTGGCCGCCGCGCGGTCGCGATGCGCGTGGCGCAGGGACGAGGGCGTCGTGGTCGTGTTCTGACCGAAGTGCGGGGTCGAGCCGTCGATCTGGCCGCGCGGGCGGATCGAACCGGTCGCGGTCATGTCGCGGTCGCCCGAGCGCGGCAGCGCCGAGACGAAGGCGGGGCGCGCCTTGGGCGACGGGACGTCGGATGAGAGGCTCGCGACACGCAAGGGGGCGGGCGGGATCGGGCGGCGCACCTCCGGCTCGATCTTCGGGACGGGCACGTCCGCGACGCTCGCCGGCGCGCTCGCCTCGGCGTCCTCGGTCACGCTGGGACGGCCCTCGGCCGCCTCTTCGTCGACGGGTTCGACCGGCGGCGCGCTCTCGCCCTCGTGCTGCACGACGGGGATCGCCTCGGCGACCTGCTGCTCGAGCGCCGCATTCTCGGCGATCATCGGCGCCGTGCGCCGCGTGGCACATTTGTCGATCTGCGACTCGATGAGGTCCGCCATGATGCGGTCGCGCCCGAGGCGCGTACGCCCGCCGAGCACGACGGAGACGAGCCAGTGCCCGTTGCGCTTCACGGACGAGAGCAGGTTAAAGCCGGACGAGCGGGTGTAGCCGGTCTTGATCCCGTCCATCCCTTCCACCTGTTCCATCAGGTGATTGTGGTTTTGCATGAACTGCCCGGCGTAACGGAACGACGGCGTCGAGAAGAAACGGAAATAGTGCGGAACGCGGTCGTGGATCGCACGGCCGAGAATTGCGAGGTCATGCGCAGTCGTCAGCTGGCGATCGTCGGGCAGGCCCGACGCATTGACGAAGAGCGATCGCGACATGCCGAGGGCGTGGGCCTTGCGGGTCATCAGGCGCGCGAATGTCTCTTCGTCGCCGCCGATGCGTTCCGCGACCGCGACCGCCATGTCGTTGGCCGACTTTGTGACGATCGCCTTGATCGCGTCCTCGATCCGGATCGTCGAGCCGGGACGAAGGCCGAGCTTCGTCGGCGCCTGGGCCGCCGCGTGCGGCGAGATCTCGATGCGGCTGTCGAGGGTAAGTTCGCCACGCTCCATCCGCTCGAACAGGAGGTAGAGCGTCATCACCTTGGTGATGGAGGCCGGATGGCGCAGCGCGTTCTCGTCGCGCGCGAAGAGGACGCGGCCCGTGTTGCCGTCGACGGCATATTCGGAGAAGGGCGGCGTGCCCGAGACCAGGCTGACGCGCGGATGGAACCCACGATGGGCCACGCCGAGGCGCACGCGGTGGGCATGATAGGCGAAATGGTGATGGTGGTGCCGGGCCTCGGCGGGCGTGGCAAGGGCGGCAAGACCGACAGCGGTCAAGAAAGCCCGGCGAAAGAAGTGACGCGTCGCCGTCTGCAACTCGACCATACCCATCCTCGTCACGCCGGTGTCGGAAACGTCGCAGCCGGCCCTGTGGCTCGAGGATCACGCTATCGAGAGGCGGTTACTTCACGGTTAAGGCATCGAGTCCGATGCCGACTTCCCGTGCCGAAGCGGGACAAATGCTGCGACGCACAAAAAAGGGCTTGAACCTTTTTGTGCGCCGCACTACATCCTGGTCAGCGCCGATCGATGGCGCTGGCGCTCCCGCCCGAAGCGGTGGGCGCAGGTTCACCAGTTCGCTAGGAGCTTTAGATGGCCACGCAGTTCGACGACATCCAGAAGATCAGCAAGGATCAGCTCGAGACGTTTTCGGCTACCGCCGCGTCCGTCGCTCGCGGCTGGCAGGCGATCGCGACCGAGACGACCGATTATTCCAAGCGGTCGCTGGAGAGCACGACCTCCTTCATCGAGAAGATCTTCGGTGTAAAGTCGGTCGATGCGGCGATCCAGCTGCAGTCTGAATTCGCGAAGAGCCAGATGGAGGGCTTCGTTGCCCAGGCCACCAAGCTCGGTGAAATCTACCGCGACATCGCGAAGGACGCCTTCAAGCCGGTCGAGACCGCGATCCAGAAGGGCCAGTCGGCCGTTCAGCAGGCGTAAGTCGCGGTTCTTCGCGCCTTTACAACGCTCAGAGCATTTGAAAGGCTCGGCCGTCGGCCGGGCCTTTTTGCTTGGACGCGCCCCGGGCGCCCTTCTTGCATGGCGTGCCGGAGACGGGCGAAGAGATGTCACAGCCAGCGAGTTCGATCGATCGGTGGAGCGGCCCTAGCAATGCCGCCATTCACGCCGCATATTTTCGGCAGGACACGAGGACAGGCTGATTTGGTGAGAATGCCGCTTTCCGACGAGGGGGACGACCGAATGGAAGCGGCACCGTGGCCGCGAGCGCCGGGTCTCGTCGTGGTGCGCCTCGCGAAGGAGCCGCAAAAACCCGGCGAGACCGGCGACGACGACGGCGGACGGAGCGGCGGTGCGGGCACCGCGGTCATCACTCGCACACGCACGCAGACGCGGCGGCCCGGCATGTATCGCGTCCTGCTCCTCAACGACGACTACACGCCCATGGAATTCGTGGTCGCCGTGCTCCGCAAATATTTCTCGAAAGGCCCCGACGAAGCGACACGCATCATGCTGCACGTGCATCAGCATGGCGTCGGAGAATGCGGCGTGTTCACTTACGAGGTCGCCGAGACGAAGGTCACGCAGGTGATGGACTACGCAAGGAAGCACCAGCATCCGCTGCAGTGCATCATGGAAAAGAAATAGAGGCCGACATGCCTTCCTTCTCTCGGAATCTCGAGCAGTCCTTGCACCGGGCGCTGGCGATCGCGAACGAGCGCAATCACGAATATGCGACGCTGGAGCATCTCTTGTTGAGCCTCGTCGACGATGCGGAAGCCTCCGCCGTTCTGCGGGCCTGTTCGATCGATCTCGAGCTTCTGAAGAAGAACCTGCGCGACTACATCGATCGCGAACTCGAGAACCTCGTGTCCGACGGGCGCGAGGACGCCAAGCCGACGACCGGCTTCAACCGCGTCATCCAACGCGCCGTGATCCACGTGCAATCGTCCGGCCGCGAAGAGGTGACGGGCGCCAACGTGCTCGTCGCGATCTTCGCCGAGCGCGAGAGCCACGCCGCCTATTTCCTGCAGGAGCAGGACATGACGCGCTACGATGCGGTCAACTACATCAGCCACGGCATCGCGAAGCGCCCCGGCCTCACCGATACCTCGAAGACGCCGCGCGGATCGGACGACGAGTCCGAGCGCGAGAAGGACGGCAAGGACGCGGTCGACTCCAAGAAGAAGGAGGGCGCGCTCGAAGCCTACTGCGTCAACCTCAACAAGAAGGCGAAGGACGGCCGGATCGACCCGCTCATCGGCCGCTCCGCCGAGGTCGACCGCACCATCCAGGTGCTCTGCCGCCGGCAGAAGAACAACCCGCTGCTCGTCGGCGACCCCGGCGTCGGCAAGACCGCGATCGCCGAAGGGCTCGCCCGCAAGATCACCAAGGCCGAGGTGCCCGAGGTGCTCGCCGACGCGACCGTCTTCGCGCTCGACATGGGCACGCTGCTCGCCGGCACGCGCTACCGCGGCGACTTCGAGGAACGCCTGAAGCAGGTGATGAAGGAGATCGAGAACCACAAGAAGGCGATCCTCTTCATCGACGAGATCCACACGGTGATCGGCGCCGGCGCGACCTCGGGCGGCGCGATGGACGCGTCCAATCTGCTCAAGCCCGCCCTCGCGCAGGGCTCGCTGCGCTGCATCGGCTCGACCACCTACAAAGAGTACCGCCAGTACTTCGAGAAGGACCGCGCGCTGGTGCGCCGCTTCCAGAAGATCGACGTCAACGAGCCCTCGATCGCCGACGCCATCGAGATCATGAAGGGTTTGAAGCCCTACTTCGAGGACTTCCACAAGATCAAGTACACAAGCGAGGCCGTGAAGGCCGCGGTCGAGCTTTCGGCGCGCTATATCCACGACCGCAAGCTGCCCGACAAGGCGATCGACGTGATCGACGAGACGGGCGCGAGCCAGATGCTGCTCCCCGAGGCCAAGCGCAAGAAGACGATCGGCGTGCGCGAAGTCGAGGAGACCATCGCGACGATGGCGCGCATCCCGCCCAAGACCGTGTCGAAGGACGATGCCGAGGTGCTCGAGCATCTGACCGAGACGCTGGAGCGCGTCGTCTACGGCCAGAACTCGGCCATCGAAGCGCTGACCTCCGCGATCAAGCTGGCGCGCGCCGGCCTGCGGGACGGGGAGAAGCCGATCGGCTGCTACCTGTTCTCGGGGCCGACCGGCGTCGGCAAGACCGAGGTGGCGCGCCAGCTCGCGATCTCGCTCGGCGTCGAGCTGATCCGCTTCGACATGTCGGAGTACATGGAGCGTCACACCATCTCGCGGCTGATCGGCGCGCCTCCCGGCTATGTCGGCTTCGATCAGGGTGGCCTTTTGACGGATGCGATCGACCAGCATCCCCATTGCGTGCTGCTGCTCGACGAGATCGAGAAAGCGCATCCCGAACTGTACAACATCCTGCTGCAGGTGATGGACCACGGGAAGCTGACCGATCACAACGGCAAGCAGATCGACTTCCGCAACGTGATCCTGATCATGACGACCAATGCTGGTGCGTCCGACATGGCACGCGCGGCCTTCGGCTTCACGCGAAGCAAGCGGGTGGGCGAGGACACGGAGGCGATCAACCGGCTGTTCACGCCGGAATTCCGCAACCGCCTGGATGCCATCGTGTCCTTCGGTCACCTGCCGCAGGAGGTGATCGTCAAGGTCGTCGACAAGTTCATCATGCAGCTCGAGGCGCAACTCGCCGACCGCAACGTGACGATCGAGCTGACCGACGAGGCTCGTAAGTGGCTCGTCGAGAACGGCTACGACGAGCAGATGGGCGCGCGGCCCATGGCGCGCGTGATCCAGCAGGCGATCAAGACCCCGCTGGCCGACGAGGTGTTGTTCGGGCGATTGAAGAACGGCGGCACCGTGCGCGTCATGGTCACGGCGGGCGAGGATGGCGCCAAGAAGCTCGGCTTCGTCTTCCCGGAGGGCCCGGTGCTGCCGCGGCCGGAGCGCGACATTGTCGAGGCCGGTAAAAAACGCGTCCGCGCGGAGCCCGAAGTGCGTCGTGCCAAGGCCCGAAAGCTGAAAGACGGTGATCCGGAGCCGCACGACGACGACGTCGAACCGACCGACGATCCCGATTACGACAACGAGGAGCCCGTCGCCGATCGCGACGAGCCGTCGCGATCGCCGCTAAAAAGCTGACGGCATTGCCGGGGACCGGCTCGTCAGGTGTCTGGCGATTCGGTTCGCCGTCGCTATGGCCGCGTCGAACGCCGCGATCACGCGATCGATGGAGCGGACGAGGTTCAGCTCACGATCTCGAAATAAACCTCGACGTCGTGCCCTTTTCGTTCGCGAAAGTCCGCCCGGTTTTCAGGAATATACGTCTCGGCGCCCTTCACTTCGTTGAGCACTGCGGCAGAGACGACATGACAGGCGCTGAACCTGGAAGCTGGCCGAAGATGGGGGTCTTCTGCATAAGGTATAAATACCTGAGAGCGACCGAATGTCAATCCCGCGATGCCGCGAGCGCCTTGCATTCGTCATGTCGGAAGCACGACACGAGGTGGTCGTTGACGAGGCCGCAGGCTTGGCAGAACGCATAGACGATCGTCGGCCCGCAGAATTTGAAGCCGCGTCGCGCCAACTCCTTCGAGATCTTTAACGAGAGCGGCGTTTGTGCCGGAACGTCCTCGCGCCGTTGCGCATCGGTCTGGATCGGCGCGCCGTCATGGAAGTCCCAGAGCAGCTTGGCGAGGCCGCCGTCCTCTTGCAGCTCGAGATAGGCGTGCGCCGAGGCCACCGCGCCGACGATCTTCGCGCGATTGCGCACGATGCCTGCATTTGTCATCAGCGCCTCGACGTCGTGCTCGCCGAAGCGCGCGATCCGTGTCGGATCGAAGCCGGCGAACGCCGCTCGGAACGCCTCGCGCTTGCGCAGAATCGTGATCCAGGACAGTCCCGCCTGAAACCCGTCGAGGATCAGCTTCTCGAACAGCGCGCGATCGTCGTATTCGGGGACGCCCCATTCGGTGTCGTGGTAGGCGACGTAGAGCGGATCGGTGCCGCACCACCCGCAGCGGCAGACCGTCGGCGGATCAGATGACGTCGGCGGCATAGGCCGGGGCTTCGACGCGGCTGGCGACCGGCAGCGTGACGGACGCGAGCGTCTCGCCCGCGAGCACGGGCTGGTTGGCGCTCGCCGCCTCCTCGAGCCGATCGATGCGCGCCATCGCGAGTCCCTCGCGCTCGCTCAGCGACGTGACGTGGCCAGCTTCCATCGCGCCGGCGCGCAGCGTCGCGCCGAGGGAAGGCGGGTCGCCGAAGAACTGCAGCCTGACGATGCGCTTGCGTGCCGAACCCCGATGCTGAACGCGCGAGACGACCTCCTGCCCCACGTAGCACCCCTTCTTGAAGTCGACGCCATGCAGGAGGTCGAGATTGGCATCGTGCACGAACGTGTCGCCATAGACGAAGTCGACGCCGCCCTTCGGTACGCCCAGCGCCACGCGCAGGGCCTCGTATTCGTCTGCATTGCCCGGGAAGGCGGACGAGAGAACGTCGCGCGGGGCGACGATGCGATAGCCGAGCCCATTGTGGCGCGGATCGCGGAAGGCCGGCCCGGGCGCCTCCATCAGCGCGCCGCCCCAGGCCGCGGCGACGCCGAGCTCACCCGAGCGATCGGTGACCGTCACCTTCGCGCGCAGTTTGAACATGTCGAGCTTGCGTGCGAGCTCCGTGGCCTGATCGCGGCGGACGTCCAGCCAGAACGCGTCGGGGCGGCGCAGGACGAGAAAGTCGAAGAGCAGCTTGCCTTGCGGCGAGAGCAACGCCGCGTAGCGCGCCTCACCCGGGTTCATGGCGAGCGTGCTGTTCGTGACGAGGCGGTTGAGCAGCGTCTCCGCCTCCTCGCCGGAGACTTCGACGATGCCGCGATCCTCGAGAATGCACGCGCTCATCATCGCTCCTTTTCCAGCGCCATGTTGGGAGACGTTCGGAAAAGGTCAACCAGCCTCGGGCCGGGTCGTCGGGCGCCGCGCCCCGCGCCGTCCTGAGTGTCGAACGCTTCGACGCGTTGGGGCCGCGCGACAAGGCGCGGGAGTACGCCGCGCCCCGGTAATCTTTCCGGACCCCTTTCGTGACCGGCGTCGCGATGCGATAGAGCACGCGGCGCTCTCAACGGACCCGCGATGCCCGAGACCTACGACCTGCTCATCAAGGGTGGGACCCTCGTCAATCACGAGGGCATCGGTGCGCGCGACATCGGTATCGTCGAAGGCCGCATCCGCGCGATCGGCTCGCTGTCGGACGCGAGCGCGGGCGAGGTCATCGACGCGACCGGCCTGACGATCCTGCCGGGCGTCATCGACACGCAGGTTCACTTCCGCGAGCCGGGTCTGACACACAAGGAGGATCTCGAGACCGGATCGCGCAGCGCTGTGATGGGCGGCGTCACCGCGGTGTTCGAGATGCCGAACACCAATCCGCTGACGACGGGCGAGGCGGAGCTGGCCGACAAGGTCGCGCGCGCGCATCACCGGATGCATTGCGATTTCGCCTTCTGGGTGGGCGGCACGCGGGAGAATGCGGCGCATGTGGCCGAACTCGAGCGTCTGCCGGCCGCGGCCGGCATCAAGGTGTTCATGGGCTCCTCGACCGGCGCGCTGCTCGTTGCCGATGACGACGGCGTCGCCGCGATCCTCGGCAACGTGCGCCGCCGTGCGGCTTTTCATTCTGAGGACGAGTTCCGGCTCGAGGCGCGCAAGGGCGAGCGCGTCCCAGGCGATCCTTCGAGCCATCCGGTGTGGCGCGACGAGACCGTGGCGTTGCGTTGCACGCAGCGTCTCGTCGCCATCGCGCGCGAGCAGGGCGCCCGCATTCACGTGCTGCACATTTCGACGGGCGACGAGATCGACTTCCTGCGAGCGCACAAGGACGTCGCGAGCTGCGAGGTGACGCCGCACCATCTCACGCTCACGTCGGCGGATTACGCGACGCTCGGCACGCGCCTGCAGATGAACCCGCCCGTGCGCGATGTGGCCCATCGCGATCGCATCTGGGGCGGCGTCGCCGACGGCACGGCCGACATCCTGGGCTCGGACCATGCCCCGCACACGCTGGAGGAAAAGGCGAAGCCCTATCCGCAGAGCCCGTCGGGGATGACCGGCGTGCAGACGCTGGTGCCGATCATGCTCGATCACGTGGCCGCGGGGCGCCTCACCCTCGAGCGCTTCGTCGACATGACGAGCGCAGGGCCCGCGCGGCTGTTCCAGATCGCGCGCAAAGGGCGTGTCGCCGCCGGCTATGACGCGGACTTCACGATCGTCGACCTCAAGCGCCGGGCGACCATCACCGCCGACTGGATCGCCTCCCGCTCGCAGTGGACGCCGTATGACGGCCGCGCCGTGACAGGATGGCCGGTCGGCACCATCATCCGCGGGCGGCGCGTGATGTGGCAGGGCGAGCTGGCCACCCCCTCGGGCGGAGAGGCCGTGCGCTTCGTCGAAACCTTGCCGCGGGGGCACCGACGACGCAGCTAACGCTCCGCGCTCGTGCCTCTGATGAGCGCGGCGATGGCCTGCAGGCGCTCCGGCCGCAGCGAGCCGGTAAGCGCGAACGTGTTCGGGCCGCGGCGCCAGCTCAGCGTGCCTCCCACCCTCGCCGGTGCCGTCTCCGCGGGAAGGCCCTGCGAGCGCGCGACGGAGACCACCACGTTCTCGGCCCTCGCATCTTTGTAATAGAAGACGAGCGACTGCGGCCCCGCCGGCCGGCTCTCGGCGCGCGTGAACACGAAGCCCGCGGCCGAGAGGTCGGGAATACGGGTCGTCGGCGGCGGCGCGACGGTGGTGCTGGCCGCGACGCGCCTGTCAGCTCCGGGCGTCCCCTCGTCTCCGATCGCATCGGCGCTGACCGTCGCGATCGTCCCGCTCGGCCCCGAGCGAAGCCCCAGGTCGACCACTTGCGGCGTCTCGTCCGCGCGCTGGAGGAGCAGCCAGGACGAGGCGAGCACGCCGGCTGCGACGACGAGGACGCCGGCGCCCGTCATCACATGGCTGCGGTGTCGACCGGCGCCGGGGTCGCTCGGCGCGCGCAGCGTCGTCACCGGGGAAGGGACACAATGCAGGGCCGGCGGGGCGACGAGCCGCATCGAGGGCGGCAGCGGTTCGTCCTCGACGCTGGCGAAGGTCGCGCGGATGAGGTCGTTCTGCTCCTGCCAGGCCTCCACCTTGGCGCGCTCCTTCGGAGAGGACGCGAGCGCGCGCAACGCTTCACTCCGGCGGGCGGGGTCGAGCCGCCCGTCGACCAGCCCGTGCAGATCGCCTTCGCTCAGCGTCAGGGCGGGGGCCATCAGGTCACGAGGCGCAGATGCGGGGCGCTGCGCGGGCGCATCGACGGCATGGGACGAGACTGCAGCGCGTGATCCAGCGCGGTGCGCGCGGCGGTCAACCGGCCGAGCAGCACGGCGCGCGAGACGCGCAGGATCCGGGCGGCCTCGCCGTGGTCGAACCCTTCCAGCGCCACGAGAAGCAGCGCTTCGCGCTCCTCCAGCGGCAGGCTCATCAGCGCGGCGGAAAGCTTCGTCTGTCGTGCCCCGTGCGAGAACGCGCCCTCGTTCGAGACGAGAGCCGGGCGCCCGCCGCCGGCCGCGAGGGCCGGAGCGCCGGCGAGTGTCGCCTCGCGGTGCAATTGCGTGACGGTCGCGTAGAGACGCACGGCGAGCTCCGCCGAACTGCCGATGGTCCGCGCGCCGAGCGCCCGCATCATCGTCGCGCGAACGAGGTCGTCGGCGCTGCCCGCCACGCCGGCGTGGCCGGTCGAGAGGGCGCGCGCGTAGCGTCGAAGCCGCGGCGCGATGCTCGTGAGGTCGTCCCGCAGGGTCACCCGTCCCCCTCCCAGCGTTGCCGTGGAATCATCGCGACAACGTCTCATTAACCAAAAAGTAACCGTCGCGGGTCGGCCGGTCACTTCAATTTTCGTGCGTGGGCCTGCGTCCCGCGGGTCTTGCACTGGTCGTGGCGCTGCGCTTTAACCCGGCACAGGTTCGAGACGCCGCGCCGGCGATCCCGAGCGCTTTTTCAGGACCGGACGCGAGCATGAATCAACCGGGTTTGAAGTCCGCGCCAGCGCAGCAGGCGGGCCTCCTCGCAGGCAAGCGCGGGCTGGTGCTCGGCGTCGCCAACAATCGGTCGATCGCGTGGGGCATCGCCAAGCAGGCCGCGGAGCAGGGGGCGGAGCTCGCCTTCACCTATCAGGGCGAGGCGCTCGGCAAACGCGTCCGGCCGCTCGCGGAGGAGCTGGGAGCCAAGGTCGTCGGCCATTGCGACGTGACCGACGCGGCCTCGATCGACGAGGTCTTCTCGGTCGTCGAAAAGGATTGGGGCGAGCTCGATTTTCTCGTCCATTGCGTCGCCTTCTCGGATCATCGCCAATTGACCGGCCGTTACGTCGACACGACGGCCGAGAATTTCGCGATGACGATGATGATCTCCTGTTATTCGTTCACCGCTGTCGCCCAGCGTGCCGAGAAGATGATGAAGAACGGCGGCTCGATGCTGACGCTGACGTATTACGGCGCCGAGAAGTGGATGCCGCACTACAATGTCATGGGTGTCGCCAAGGCGGCTCTGGAAGCCTCGGTCCGCTATCTCGCGGCCGACCTCGGCGAAAAGAACATCCGCGTCAACGCGATCTCCGCCGGGCCGATCAAGGCGCTCGCTGCCTCGGGGATTGGCGATTTCCGCTATATCTTGAAGTGGAACGAGCAGAATGCGCCTCTGCGCCGCACGGTCTCGATCGAGGAAGTCGGCAACACGGCCGCGTTCCTCCTGTCGGAATCGGGCCGCGGCATCACCGGCGAGGTGCTGCACGTCGATGCCGGCTACCACATCGTCGGCATGGTGAATCCCGAGGCGCCGGCCATGGCCGCCCTCATTCGCGAAGTGAAATAGTCCCGGTTTCCTTCTCCCGCTGGCGGGAGAAGGTGTCGCGGCGGGAGCCGTGGCGGGTGAGGGTCCTCGTATGCGGCAGCACCCCTCGTCCGACCTCGCTGCGCGAGGCCACCCTCTTCCGCGAGCGGGCGAAGGCAGGGTCTGATCGGATGTCGCACAACACCTTCGGCCATCTGTTCCGGGTCACGACCTTCGGCGAAAGCCACGGTCGGGCGATCGGCTGCGTCGTCGACGGCTGTCCGCCCTCGATCGATCTGGCGGAGGCCGACATCCAGGCCGATCTCGACCGTCGCAAGCCCGGACAGTCGCGCTTCACCACGCAGCGGCGGGAGTCCGACACGGTTCGCATCCTCTCCGGCGTCGTCGAGCGCGATGGACGCCAGGTGACGACCGGGACGCCGATCATGCTCCTCATCGAAAACGAGGATCAGCGCTCCAAGGACTACGATGCGATCAAGGACACCTTCCGTCCGGGTCACGCGGATTTCACCTACGAGGCCAAGTACGGCCTGCGCGACCATCGCGGCGGCGGCCGTTCCTCGGCGCGCGAGACCGCGGCCCGTGTCGCCGCGGGGGCCGTTGCCCGCAAGGTGCTGGCGGGCGTGACGATCCGCGGCGCCCTGGTGCAGATGGGCAGCCGCGTCGTCGATCGCGCGCGCTGGGACTGGGCGGAGGTGCCGCGCAATCCGTTCTTCTGCCCCGATGCCGAGACCGCCCGCCTCTACGAGGAGGATCTCGACCGCATTCGCAAGGCGGGGTCGTCGGTGGGCGCGGTTCTGGAAGTCGTCGCCGAGGGCGCACCCGCAGGATGGGGCGCGCCGATCTACGGGAAGCTCGACGCCGAACTCGCCGCGGCCTTCATGTCGATCAACGCCGTCAAGGGCGTCGAGATCGGTGACGGTTTCGCGGCGGCGGCACTCAGCGGCGAAGCGAACGCCGACGAGATGCGCGCCGGAAACGATGGCGTCCCTTTGTTTCTGTCGAACCATGCCGGCGGCATTCTCGGCGGCATCTCGACGGGCCAGCCGATCGTCGTGCGCTTTGCGGTCAAACCGACCTCCTCGATCCTCACGCCCCGCCTCACGATCACTCGCGAAGGCGCGCCGCAGGAGATCGTGACGAAGGGCCGTCATGACCCGTGCGTGGGGATCCGCGCCGTTCCGGTGGGCGAAGCGATGATGGCCTGCGTGCTCGCAGACCAGTTCCTGCGCCATCGCGGACAGGTGGGATGAGGGCGAGCCTCGCCATCGCCTGTTTCGTCGCGGCCGCGCCGCTCGCCGCGCGCGCCGGGACCTCGCCCATGGTGCGCGGGAGCTGCATGCCGCGACCGGCGGCCACCGCGCCCGCTGCCGCGATGCCCTCGCGCGCCAACGCGCTCGCGTTGCTGGGTAGCGTCACGCAGCTTCAGACCTCGGAGCGCGGGCGCGCGCTGCTCGCGTCGAACCTCGCGACGACCGTCGCCATCAACAACGCGGCTTCGCCCGCCGAGCAGCGGCTCGCGCTGCGCGACGCGCAAGTCACCGCCGCCAACGCGTTCGCCCTGGCCGACGGGCTCGGCGGCACGATGGGCGACGCCTACCGACGCAAGGCCACCTTCACGAGCGCCAACGACGGCGCGACGATCGAGATCGGGCAGGTCGGGCCGGCGGTCGCCGAGCTGTTCAAGGCGGCTGGCAGCGTCTCCAGCGGCGATTCCGGAGAAGGCAAATGCGCCTTCGCGAACGGGGTCGAGCCGTTCCAGGGCGGCACCTACGAGCCGCCGGAGGGCGGCGTCCTCGACGTCATCGGCAAAGCCTACGGACTGCCGGCCGGCGCCCCCGGCGGGGACAAATACGGGGATCCGCGGCCCTTCCAGGTCGCGCCGCCGGACGGCAGCGGCGCGCACCGCATCCGGATCTTCGAGGCCACCGACTTCTTCGGTGTGCCGATGTCGTCGCGGGTCGTCCTGTCCGGCCCGACGCCGGAGGATCGCGCCGCCGGCCGCTATGCGGTGTCGCTGGCGGACAGCCCGAGCTTTCCGAGCGGCCACACGACGTTCGCTTATACCGAGGCGCTGTTGCTTGCCATGATGGTGCCCGAGCGCTATCGCGCGCTCGCCTACCGTGCGTCCGAATATGGCAACTCGCGCATCGTGGTCGGCGCGCATTACGCGCTCGACGTCATCGCCGGACGCACGCTCGCGACCTACGATCTCGCGCAAGATCTCGCGGGCAAGCCCGGATACGCGCAGGGCTTTTCCGCCAAGCTCGCAGCCGCGGCGCGCGAGCTGCGGAGCGACCTTCAGCAGGACGGCTGCCCGGATATCGCGCATTGTGCGCTCGAGCGGATCGAACGCGCGGACGAGGCGAGCGTGATGGCCGGCGGCCGCCGCAAGCCCGCATCGCCGCGCGAGGCCTACGCGTTCCGCCTGACCTACGGTTTGGCGGCCCTAGGCAGCGACGGCGCGGCGCCGGACATCGTGCCGGTTGCCGCGGGCCTGCTGCTGGCGACGCGGTTCCCCTATCTCACGCTCGAACAGCGCAGCGACGTCCTGCGCTCGACCGAGGGTCGGTCCGGCCATTTCCTCGATGTCGATCCGGCAAGCGGGCGCCCGATCGCGACCCTGTCCGATCCGCCGGCCTCGCAGGCCGGGGCCTATGCGCGGCTCGATCTCTTCGCGGCCGCCGGCGGCTACGGCGCCTTGTCGGACCAGGTCGTCGTCGAGCAGGACGCGAAGGCCATCGCCTCGCCCGATCTGCAGCCCTTCGCTGCGTTCGCGGCGTTCGACACCTGGTCGAACGACATCGGCGGCACCGGCGGCCTCACGAAGCGCGGCGCCGGGCGCCTCGTGCTCACGGGTGCCGACACCTACGCGGGCGCGACGCTCGTCGAAGGCGGCACGCTGGAGGTCGCGGGATCGTTGACCTCGACCGCGACGGCGGAGGCCGGCGGCACGCTGGCCGGCGGCGGGCGGCTCGCCGACGTGTTCGTGCTGCAGGGCGGCACGCTGGCGCCGGGCGGCCGCGATGCAAAAGGACACGTTGCGGGCACGACCATCGCGGGATCGCTCGCGCTCGCGGGCGGCGCGACGCTCGCCGCCCCCGTTGCAGGCGCGGACCCACTCGTCCGCGTCGGAGGCCAAGCCATTCTCGACACGCCGAAGCTCGTCGTGGCGGGGAAGGTGAAAGCCGGCGACAACCTCGTGCTGATCGCCGCCAAGGGTGGGGTACAGGGCCGGTTCGGCGCCGTCAGCCTGGCCGAGGCGGGATTGGAGGGCCGGCTCGATTATACCGCCGATGCGGTGACCTTGACGGTAGTGCCGAAGGACGTCGCGCCCCGCTGACCGATGCGGGCGCTGTCCGCGCCTTGACACGCCCGTGGGGCGCATGCGGTTGTCCGCCCCGCCTCCCGACGCCCGAACTCTTCGAAGGACCTATGCACCGCTATCGTTCGCACACCTGTGGCGCCCTGCGCGAGACCGATGCCGGGACCGAGACCCGGCTCGCCGGCTGGTGCCACCGTATCCGCGACCATGGCGGCGTCCTCTTCATCGATCTGCGCGACCACTACGGGATGACGCAGTGCGTGGTCGATCCGGACTCGCCGGCCTTCGCGCAGGCCGAGAAGCTGCGCGCGGAATGGGTGGTCCGGCTCGACGGCAAGGTGCGCATCCGCCCCTCCGGGACCGAGAACGCGGAGATGCCGACCGGCAAGATCGAGGTCTACGTGACCGCGATCGAAGTGCTGGGGCCGGCCTCCGAACTGCCGCTGCCCGTCTTCGGCGATCAGCCTTACCCGGAGGACATCCGCCTCAAATATCGCTTCCTCGATCTGCGGCGCGACAAGCTGCACGCGAACATCATGCTGCGCGGCCGCGTCATCGATTCCATGCGCGCGCGCATGAAGGGGCAGGGCTTCTTCGAATTCCAGACGCCGATCCTCACGGCCTCGAGTCCCGAGGGCGCGCGCGACTACCTCGTGCCCTCGCGCATCCACCCGGGAAAGTTCTACGCGCTGCCCCAAGCGCCGCAGCAGTTCAAGCAACTGATCATGGTCGCGGGCTTCGACCGCTACTTCCAGATCGCGCCGTGCTTCCGCGACGAGGATGCGCGCGCGGACCGCTCGCCGGGCGAATTCTACCAGCTCGATATCGAGATGAGCTTCGTGACGCAGGACGACGTGTTCGCGGCCGTCGAGCCCGTGCTCCGCGGCCTTTTCGAGGAGTTCGGCGGCGGCCGGCCGGTGACGCAGACATTCCCGCGCATCACCTACGCGGACGCGATGCTGAAATACGGCTCCGACAAGCCGGACCTGCGCAATCCGATCGTCGTCGCCGACGTGACCGAAGAATTCTCGGGCGACGACGTGACGTTCAACGCCTTCAAGAACGTCATCAAGCGCGGCGGCGTCGTACGCGCGATCCCGGCGCCGGGCGCCGGCGCGCAGCCGCGTTCCTTCTTCGACAAGCTCAACGACTGGGCGCGCGGCGAAGGCGCCCCTGGCCTCGGCTACGTGATCTTCGAAGGAGAGGGCGATGCGCTGACCGGCAAAGGACCGATCGCCAAGTTTCTTCCGCCGAACGTGCAGAAGGCGATCGCCGCCAAGGCCGGATGCAAGAGCGGCGATGCCGTGTTCTTCGCCTGCGACCTCGCCGACAAGGCAGCCAAGCTCGCGGGCGCGGCGCGCCTACGCATCGGCAACGAACTCGCCCTCACGACCTCGGGCACGTTCGAGCTCTGCTGGATCGTCGACTTCCCGATGTACGAGTGGAACGAGGACGAGAAGAAGATCGACTTCTCCCACAACCCGTTCTCGATGCCGCAGATGGAGCACGATGCCTTTCTCGCGCTCGACATGGGCGACGAGGACAAGATCCTCGGCCTCAAGGCCTACCAGTACGACATCGTCTGCAACGGCGTGGAACTGTCGTCCGGCGCGATCCGAAACCATCGCCCGGACGTGATGCGCAAGGCCTTCGCGCTCGCAGGCTACGACGAGAGCGTGCTCGAGGAGCGCTTCGGCGGCATGTACCGCGCCTTCCAGTACGGCGCCCCGCCGCACGGCGGCATCGCGCCCGGCGTCGACCGCATCGTGATGCTGCTCGCAGGCGAGGAGAACCTGCGCGAGATCGTGCTGTTCCCGATGAACCAGCGCGCCGAGGATCTGATGATGGGCGCGCCGTCCACGGTCACGGCGAAGCAGCTGCGCGAGCTGCACATCCGGCTGAACCTGCCGGAGACGAAGACGGGCGCGGGGACCGTGGGCGTTAAGGATCAGAGCTGAGCCGACCGGTCGTTGCGTGCTCCATTTGTGCTATGATGTCGACAGATGAGCCGCACGATGACCCGAGACGACATCCTCGCCACTTTGAAATCCGCCGAGCCCGCGTTGCGAGCGAAAGGGATCGCGCGCGCCGCGCTTTTCGGCTCGCAGGCAAGGGGCGACGCGCGCAACGACAGCGACATCGATATCATGGTCGAGCTCGACGCCGACGGACGAATGGGCCTGTGGGAGTACGCCGGTGTCGTACGCATGCTGGAGGAAATGTTTCCGCTGAAGGTCGATGTGGCGAACCGCGAAACCCTCAAGGCGCATGTCAGGCCGAGCGCCGAACGAGATGCGGTGTATGCTTTCTAGCACCGTGATCGCGGCGCTGATCGACATCCGGTACAACATCGCGCTCGCTGGCGAATTCATTCGAGGTCTCGAGCTGAGTTCCTTTAGAACAGATCTCAAGACGTTCTACGCGACGACCCGCGCTCTCGATATCATATCGGAGGCCGGTCGACGGCTGCCGGAGGCGCTCAAGGAGCGTCATCCGCAGATCGCGTGGCGCGACATGCGCGACGCCGGAAACTTATATCGTCACGATTACGATGACGTGTCGCCAACCTTGGTCTGGAAGACGGTCAGGGAGAGCCTGCCGCCGCTGCTCTTGGTGGTGGGGGCGGAACTGACCGCTGCAGACCTCGCGGATTCACGATCGAAAGACCACGACGTATGACCGCACACACCAAGCCCCAGAACCTCGTCAAAGGCGCGACCGGCGATTGGGAGATCGTCGTCGGCATGGAGATCCATGCGCAGGTGACGAGCCGCTCCAAGCTCTTCTCCGGCGCCTCGACGCAGTTCGGCGGCGAGCCGAACGCGCATGTCTCGCTGGTGGATGCCGCCATGCCCGGCATGCTGCCGGTCATCAACGAGGAATGCGTCGCGCAGGCGGTGCGCACCGGGCTCGGACTGAAGGCGCAGATCAACAAGCGCTCGGTGTTCGACCGGAAGAATTACTTCTACCCGGACCTGCCGCAGGGCTATCAGATCTCGCAGTACAAGAGCCCGATCGTCGGCGAGGGCATCGTGCATGTCGACCTGACGCCGACCGAGAGCTTCGAGGTCGGCATCGAGCGCCTCCATCTGGAGCAGGATGCCGGCAAGTCGCTGCACGACCAGTCGGCCACCGACAGTTTCGTCGATCTCAACCGTTCCGGCGTCGCGCTGATGGAGATCGTCTCCAAGCCCGACATGCGCTCGGCCGACGAGGCGAAGGCCTACGTGACGAAGCTGCGCACGATCCTGCGCTACATCGGCTCCTGCGACGGCGACATGGAGAAAGGCAACCTTCGCGCCGACGTCAACGTCTCCGTGCGCCGCCCCGGCGCGGCGTTCGGCACGCGTTGCGAAATCAAGAACGTCAATTCGGTCCGCTTCATCGGCCAGGCCGGGGACGTCGAGGCCCGCCGGCAGATCGAGATCCTCGAGGACGGCGGCGAGATCGTGCAGGAGACGCGGCTCTTCGATCCCGGCAAGGGCGAGACGCGCTCGATGCGCAACAAGGAAGAGGCGCACGACTATCGCTACTTCCCCGATCCGGACCTGCTGCCGCTCGAGTTCGACGACGCCTTCGTCGAACATCTGAAGTCGGATCTGCCCGAGCTTCCCGATGCCAAGCGCCAGCGCTTCATCGCCGATTACGGCTTGCCGCCGTACGATGCCGGCGTGCTCGTCGCCGACAAGGAAACGGCCGACTTCTTCGAAGCCTGCGTGCGTCACGGCACGGGCGCGCGCGATGCGAAGGCGGTCGCCAACTGGGTGAACGGCGACGTCGCCGCCTTCGCCAATTCGAAAGGCCGCGCCGTCTACGAGACCCATCTGACGCCGGCGCAGATCGCGGGCCTCGTCGACCTCATCGCGGACGGCACGATCTCGGGGAAGATCGCGAAGGACGTGCTCGCAATCCTCATCGCGGAGGACGGCGGCGATCCGCGCGAGATCGTCGACACGCGCGGCATGAAGCAGGTCACCGATACCGGCGCGATTGAAGCCGCAGTGGACGCGATCATCGCGGCGAACCCCGACAAGGTCGAGCAGGCGAGGGCGAAGCCCACGATGCTCGGCTGGTTCGTCGGACAGGTCATGAAGTCGACCGGCGGCAAGGCCAATCCGCAAAGCGTCAATGCGCGCGTGAAGGACAAGCTCGGGCTCTGAGCAGCGGCGTGCCGCCCGAATCAAAGATTGACGCTTTGTGAAAGCGCCATGTCGCGCGCAAGCGGAATCGTCGAACGACGCCGTCGGGCGAGTTTTTGCACATGATTTTTTGCGGCACCGGCTTGCGCTCTTCGTGCGGAGGCACCTGCGCCGCGCCGGCCGCGCTCGCCCGGCAGATGCCGAAAAGGTCCGGCCCGACCTTTGGTAAGTCATCGAACCTTTCGTATGGCGACACCTCATCGATCGGACCAAGGGCGACAAGCCTAAGAGGCTGAATTTACATCATCTTTTTTTCACATCTTCGATCGCGAGGTTTCGGCGGCCTCGGCAAGCATCTTCACGCCTATCCGTTTGGCGTCCTACCGGTTTTCTTGACTCCGCGCCGTCCAGTTCTCCATCGGTCGAAGGCGGATCATCACCGTCGACGGCAGTCGAGAGCCAGTTCGCAGCCGCGTCGGTGCAGCATCGCGGGTCACCACCACTTGCACGCGCAAGCAAGCACGATACCTTTTCATTTGCCCTCAATCGGCATCAACACACGCGCTGCCCAACTTGCGCTGTCCAAGTACAGGGGACCCTCTATGGTGAAGGCAACGAAAAAGACGACGACCAAGAAAGCGACAAAGAAGTCGCCGGCCAAGAAGGCGACGAAGAAGGCCGTGAAAAAGACCGCCGCCAAGAAGGCGACGAAGAAGTCTCCGGCGAAGAAGACCGCCGCGAAAAAGACCGTGAAGAAGACGACCGCCAAGAAGACGGCCGCCAAGAAGACCACGGCGAAAAAGACCACGGCCAAGAAGGCCACCGCGAAGAAGACCACGGCCAAGAAGACGACCCGCAAGGCCGCCGCCCGCAAGCCGCGCAAGGTCGCTGCGCCGGCCCCGACCACCTCGACGGAATCGGCCTGACGATCGTTCCCGGGGACAACGCGATCGAGCGGAAGTCTGCCTGACATGCGGTCGGCGCTATCTCGCGCCGCTGCTTTGTCACGGCAAGCTTCCGCTGCGTCGGCGCATCGACGCCGAAGTTCCCGCTGATTGCGTGCGGGTCAGTCCTTCTGCGACAGGCACTCGGTGGCGAAATCGCGCCAGATCTCATCGCCCGCCTGACCGGCCAACTTCTTCGCCTGCCAGCGTTCGCCGCACGTGCGCATGCGCGCGCGAGACGCAATCGGCAGGTTGAAGGGGGCCGGCAGTGTTTCGTCGTCGACGGGCGGGGGAGCCGTCTTCGCGGTCGTTCCGGTCGTATCCGGCGCGCTCTGCGCGGGTAGGGCCGGCTGGCTGCGCCGTGCACCGTGCCGCACCGGTTCACGCGCCGCGGCAGGGCCGATGAGCGCGATGACGAGAGCGAGGGAGGCTGCGCCTCGCACCGACCGCACAGCGGAGGTCGCCGCGATCCGCATCAGCGTTCGGCTGAATCCTTCTTGGTCTTCTTGTGCTTTTTGGCTGCGGGCGCGGCAGGCGTCTGCTCGGCCGTCAGAGTCGGATCACCACCGGGCACCTCTTTGGCGCGCGTGAAGGTCTCCGTCTGGCAGAGGAAGCCGAGGACGCAGCCGCGCAGGTCGGCCTGGTCATTGGGCTCCTTGTCGGTCTTCACGTGGAAGGTGATGCTGTAGAGCTTCCCGTCGTCGGGATTGTAGGCCTTGCCGCTCCAGTGGTCGTCCTCGGCCGTCATGTCGAGCAGGATCTCGAGGCCGACGATCGGGTGGCTGCGCTTGGCCGGGTCCTTGTTGAGGGCATCGCGCTTGGGCGAGCCGTCCTTCTCGGTCGGCTCCTTCAGCCAGACCAGCGTGCCGCAGAAGTTGGTCTTCACCTCGTCGCAGGGGTGCACGCGAATGATGGATTCCTGATCCTTGGTGTACCAGATGCCGTCGGGCGGGGTCGGCGCGTCGGCGTACGCCACGCCGGCCGCCATCACGGCAAGGGCACCCGTCAGTCCGGCAAGACCTAACGTCGTCGGCAGCCGTCCACGGCGGGCCTGAGCCATCGTCATCCTCCAAGGGCGGCGCGTAGCGCCGCAGCGTCGACAATCCGGGCTGGCGGAGACGGAGGGATTCGAACCCTCGATAGGGCTTTACAACCCTATAACGGTTTAGCAAACCGCCGCCTTCAGCCTCTCGGCCACGTCTCCGTAAAGCCCGAAAAAACGACGCATTTAAGATGCCGCGGCGTCGCGGGTTGATATGCCCGAGCCACCCTCCGATGGCAAGCACGGGCATACGGCGCGTCGGCTTTTCGAGGTGTCAGCGCGAGCGCCCCTCGAAACAATGGTCGCTCGCATGCGTCGCGCGCCAGAAGGCGTGTTCGCCGATATCGCCGCCCGGACGCGGTGCATGCCGCCGGCAATAGCCGGCGTGCTGCCACCAGGAGCGCAGCCGATCGCCACGATTGCCCGGATCGATCCCGATGCCGGGGCGGTGCCAGAAGGCGCAGGTTTCGCACGTCTGACGCGCGGCGCCGTCGTCCTCGGTCCGCGGGCGGCCGTCGCCGCAGGCGTCGCCCGCGCGCGTCTCCGGCCAGCGCGCCACTTCGAAGGGCGCAAAGGTGGCATCCGGCGCATGGCGCCGGCAACTCGCGTCGCCGCTGTCGCCGTCCCAGAAGGCGCACGCGCGGCATTCGGTGGGAAGCGGAGTGGACATCATTGCGGATCCCGGGCCGCGACGTGGAGCGGCGGCGTCCAGCCGCCGCCGAGCGCGACGAAGAGGTTGACCGACGCACCGAGCCGACGCGTCAGCACCGCGAGAGCGGTGCGCTGCTGGTCGAGCAGCGAAGTCTGGGCTGTGACGACGTCGAGATAGTTGGTGGCGCCATCCCGATAGAGCGTGAGGGACAGATCGAGCACTTTCTTCTCGGCCGTCACCGCCGCCTCGAGGCGTTGGTTCTCACGCGTGAGATATTTCTCTTGCGCCAACGCATCCTCGACGTCCTGCACCGCCTGCAACACGGTCTGCCGATATTGCGCCACCGTCTCGTCCCGGCGGGCGAAGGCGGCCGCGAGCTGTGCTTTGCGCGCCCCGCCGTCGAAGATCGGCAGAGAGATCGACGGGCCGAGCGAGAAGAGCTCGTTTTGCAGGTCGAGGAGGCGCAAGCCGCGATCCTGCGTGCCGCCCGACAGGTTGATGAAGAAGCGCGGGAAGAATGCCGCCTTCGCGACGCCGATCTGCTCGTTCGCGGCGGCAACTTCGCGCTCGTAGCGCGCCACATCAGGGCGGCGCTCGAGCAGGGTCGACGGTGCGGCGACCGGCCCGCGCGGCGTCGCGATCGCGACCGGCGCAATGGGAATCGAGAATTCCGAAGCCGGCGTGCCGGTGAGCGTCGCAATGGCATGTTCGAGTTGCGCGCGGCGCGCGCGATCGTCTTCAAGCAGAGCGCGTGCGGTCTCGAGCTGCGCCTGCGCGCGCGCGACGTCCATCGGCGACGCTATTTTTCCCGCGAGGCGATTCTGCGTGAGCGTGAGCGCGTCCTGATAGGCTTTGACAGTGTCTTGCAGCAGCCGGAGCTCGCGATCGAGACCGCGCAGCGCCACGTAGTCGCGCGCGAGTTCGGCATGCAGGCTGAGACGAACGCTCTCGAGCAGCGCGGCCTGGGCCTGCGCCTCGGCGGCGTTCGCCTTGATCGTGTCGTGGACGCGCCCCCAGAGATCGACCTCGTAGGCCGCCTGGATCTCGAGGCGGTTGTCGCCGTAGTAGGTCGGCTGGTTGTTCGGGTCGGTGCGATAGGTGCGGTGTGCGGACTGCCGATTGTCGGTGAGTTGGCTGTCCTGCTCGAGCGTCGGAAAGAGCCCGGCCTCGGCGTGCTGCACGTCGGCGCGCGCCTGTTCGTAATTGGCGAGCGCCGCCGCGAGCGTCTGGTTGGCGTCGTCGACGCGCGGCTCGAGTTCGTTCAGCGTATGGTCGTTGAACGCGGTCCACCAGGGTCCGCGCGGCTCCTCGTCGGAGGGCTGCGCGACGTGCCACATGCCGCCCTCCTTGAAGCTCGTCGGGACGGACGCGCTCGGCGGCCTGTAGGGCGGGGCGAGATCGCAGCCGGCGAGAAGCACACCCGCCGTCATCATCGCGAGCGACAGACGCAGGTTCACTTCGCGGCCTCGTGCCTGGGGGCTGCATCGCCGCTCGGTTTGCCGTCGATCTTGTCGATGCGCACCGTGTCGCCGGTGGCGATCGAATCGGAGGGGCTGAGCACGATCTTGTCCGTCGGCTCGAGGCCAGAGCCGACCTCGATCTGCGGGCCGGTGTCGACCAGGATGGAGATCGTCTTGAGCGTGACCTTGTCGTTGGCGACGACCGCGACCTGCGGCGCCTGGTTGCGGAAGATCATCGCGCTCGAGGGGATGACAAGCTCGTGCGGGTCGAGCGGCAGATCGAAGCGCGCGGTGGCATAAGCGCCCGGCGAGAGCTTGCCGTCCTTGTTGTCGAAGATCGCCTCGACGAGCAGCGCGCGCGCGACGCTCGATATGGCGTCCGATGTCGTGTCGAGCGCGCCTTCGAACGTCCGGTGCGGATATTGCGGAAGGCTGAGCGTCACCTTCAGCCCCTTGTGCATGCTTGCGGCATAGACCTGCGGGACCTGCGCATAGACGCGGACCTTGTCCACCGACGACACGTCGAAGAGCGCCTTGGGGGCGGTGTTGGTGGCCGAGACCAGCGCGCCGACGTCGATCCGTCGGGCCGTCACGATGCCGTCGAAGGGGGCGACGATGTCCTTGAAACCTTCCATCGCCTTGACGCGATCGAGATTGGCCTGCGAGGCGGTGACCTGCGCCTTGCGGGCCTGCGCATCGCTCGTCTTCTCGTCGGCCGCCTGCTGCGAGACGGCCTGGGAGGTGCGCAGAGACTGCCAGCGCTTCGCTGTCACGACCGCGAGCTCGTAGTCGGCTTGCGCCTTCGCGAGCTCGCCCTTCGCCTGTTCATACTGCTGGTCGAGGTCCGGCGTGTCGATCTTGGCCAGCACCTGGCCGGCCTGCACGCGCGCGCCGATGTCGAAATACCACATCTTCACGTAGCCGTTGACGCGCGAGTGGATGGGGGCCGTGTAGAAGGCCTGGATATCGGCCGGCAGGATCAGATGCTGGTCCTCGGTCGCCCGGCCCGGCGAGACGAGATCCACCGTCGGGATCGCCTGCTCGTCGGTCCAGCGGGCGAGGTCCGCATCGCTGCGGGTGCGATCGAGAACACCCCAGGCGGCGAGGCCGCCGAACACGATCGCGGCGAGCACGAGGTAGCGCACGGGGCGCGGCCGGTGCCCGGGCGGCTGCTCGGCGTGGTGGGGCTCGTTCGGCACCGACGTCATCCTGCGCTCCTACCTCAAGCGTGCGACGGCGCGGCGTCGAGATCGCGTTCGTCAGCCGAGGCGGCTCGTTGGCCGCGGCTGTGCACCATCTTGAACACGACGGGGACGAAGAACAATGTCGCGATGGTGGCGCAAACCAGGCCGCCGATCACGGCGCGCCCCAACGGTGCGTTTTGCTCGGCGCTGAGTGCCATCGGCCCCATGCCAATGACCATCGCGAGCGCGGTCATGACGACGGGTCGGAAGCGTGTCGAGCCGGCCTCGATCGCCGCCTCCAGGGGCGTCAGGCCTTCCGCGAGCTTCTCGCGGCAGAAACTGACCACCAGGATCGAATTGGCCGTCGCGACACCCATGCACATGATCGCGCCGGTCAGAGCCGGCACCGACAGCGTCGTATGGGTGATGAAGAGCATCCAGACGATGCCGGCGAGCGCGGCGGGGAGGGCGGTGATGATGACGAAGGGATCCAGCCACGACTGAAAGTTCACGACGATCAGGAAGTAGATGAGCACCACCGCGAGCGCGAGCCCGATGTAGAGCTGGTCGAAGGCCGCGGTCATCGTCGTCACCTGGCCGCGCAGCTTCACGGTCGAGCCGCCAGGTACGGCATGCGCGGTGTCGTCGAGCACCTTCTGGATGTCGCTGGCGATCGCGCCGAGGTCGCGCCCGGTCGTCGTCGCGTAGATGTCGATGACCGGCTGCACGTTGTAGTGCGAGACGACGCCGGGCGACGCCGAGCGTACCGTGCGCGCGATGCCGCCGAGCGGCATCGGCCCGTTCTTGCCGTCGACCTGGAGCGCGTTGAGATCGCTCATCGAGTCGAGCCAATATTGCGGGGTCTGGATGACGATCGGGTAGGAAACGCCGTTGCTCGGGTTGAGCCAGAAGGTCGGGTTGGTCTGCAGGCTGCCGGCGAGGTTCACCTGCATGTTCGTCGTCACGTTCTGCTCGGTCAGTCCGATCTGGTCTGCGAGCGAGCGGTCGACGTTCACGTTCAGCGTCGGGTAGTCGAACACCTGCTGGATGCGCGCATCGGCGACGCCGGGGATGCGCTTGATCTGCTTGAAGATCGCCTCGGCGTAGGCGCGGTTCTCCGGCTTGCGGCCGATCACCTGCACGTCGATCGGCGCCGGCAGGCCGAAGTTCAGGATCTGGCTGGTGATGTCGGCCGGCAGGAAGGCGAAGCTCGAACCGGGGAAGAGCTTCGGCAGGTTGACGCGCATCTTGTTGACGAGATCGGCCGTGTGCGGGGCGAACTCCTCGTGCATCGAGATCAGCACGTCGGTGTCGATGACGCCGATCGTGCCGGAATTGCCGTAGGCGACGTTGATGCCGGAGATCGGCATGCCGATGTTGTCGACGACGCTCTTGATCGCCTCCGGCGGGATCGTCTTGCGCACCGCGGCGTCGACCTCGTCGACGAGCTTGGCGGTCTCCTCGATGCGGGTGCCCGTCGGCGCACGCACGTGCAACCGGATCTGCGCGGACTGGACGGCGGGAAAGAAGTTCTCGCCGAGGAAGGGCACGAGGAGGAACGAGGCGACCACAGCCAGCAGGAAGATCACCACGAAGCGGCGGCTGGCGCCGAGCGCCATGGTCAAGAGCCGCTCGTAACTCGAGCGCAGCTGCTCGAAGCGGCGCTCGAAGGCGCGCTGGAATTTGATGAGCGGATTGCGCGTCGGGGGCAGGGGCGCGCCGTGCTCGTGGTGACCAAGGGCGGCGAGCAGGTAGTTGGCGATCGTCGGCACCAGCGTGCGCGACAGGATGTAGGAGCCGACCAGCGCAAAGATGACCGCCTCGGCGAGCGGCTTGAACAGGAAGCCCGAGATGCCTCCGAGCGTGAACATCGGCACGAAGACGATGCAGATGCAGAGCAGCGACACCGTCGCCGGCACGACGATCTGGCGCGACCCGTCCATGATCGCGTCGTCGATCGGCTTGCCCTGCTCAAGGTGATAGTTGATGTTCTCGATCGTCACCGTGCCTTCGTCGACGAGGATGCCGACCGCCAATGCCAGGCCGCCCAGTGTCATCACGTTGATCGTCTCGCCGATCACCGACAGCAGCGTGATCGAAAACAGGATCGAGAGCGGGATTGACACCATAATGATGGCGGCCGATCGCAGGCTGCCGAGGAAGATGAGAATCATAAGCGCGGTCAGCGCCGCGGCGATCGCCGCCTCGCGGAGCACGCCGCCGACGGCGTCGTTGACGAATTTCGACTGATCCCCGACGGCGGTGAGGTCGAGGGTCTTCGGCAGGCCGGCGCGGATGTTGGGCAGCAGCGCCTTGACGCCGTTGATGACCTCGAGCGTCGAGGCAGAGCCTGCCTTCTGGATCGTCATGAGGACGGCCTTTTTGCCGTCGACGCGCACGATGTTCGTCTGCGGCGGGCTGCCGGCGTGCACGAAGGCGACGTCGCGCATGTATACGATGGTGCTGCCGACGCTCTTCACCGGCAGGTCGTTGAGCTTGGCGATCTCGCCCGGCGCGTCGTTCAAATTGATGATGTACTCGAAGCGGCCGATCTTCTCCGTGCCGACCGGGGTGATCTGGTTCTCCTGCGCGAACGCGGCGACTACGTCGGAGGCGGTCACGCCATAGGCTTGCATCTTCATTGGGTTAAGATCGACGTTGACCTGCAGGATCTTGCCGCCGTAGGGCGACGGCACAGCGGCGCCGGCGACCGTCGCGAGCTGCGGGCGGATGAAGTTCTGCGCGTCGTCCGCAAGCTTCGCTTGCGACAACGAGGTGCTCGACAGCGCAAGCTGCAGAATGGGCACCGACGAGGCGTTGAACAGCAGGACATACGGGGGCGTAATGCCGGGCGGCAGCAGCTTCAGCACCGTTTGCGAGGCCGCCGTGATCTGCGCGATCGCCGTGTTGATGTTCACGGTCGGCTGGAAGAAGATCTTGACGACGCCGTAGCCGGAGAGCGACTGCGACTCGATGTGCTGGATGTCGTTGACCTGCGAGGACAGCGTGCGCTCATAATAGTACACGGTGCGCCCCGACATCTCCTCCGGCGGCAGGCCGTTGTATGTCCAGACCGCGCTGACGACCGGAATGCCGATGTTCGGGAAGATGTCCGTCGGCGTCTTAAACCAGGAAATGACGCCAAAGATGAGGATCAACACGGCCATCACGACGAACGTGTAGGGCCGCGACAACGCGATCCGGACGATGGCGAGCATACGCGTCCTCTGGGAGCCGCGACGTGGTGCGGCGGCGAATGCGGCATCGACGAGCTGCCAAGCCGCGCGGGATCGACCCCGCGCCGTCCGCCGCGAGGCCGTCAGACCATACGCGGCCCCGATTGCGGCCGAAACTAAGTTTCTCTTTAGCGTCGAGGCGCCGTTCAGGTGCCGGGTGGCGGCGCGCTATGCGCCGGGATGATGTCGAACACGGCGCCTGGACCGCCATCCCCGATGCGCAGCGCGAAGCTATGCAGCTCAACGATGGTCGTCGCCATGCTGAGGCCGAGCCCGGCACCGGGCAGCTCGCGTGCCGCGGGCGAGCGGTAGAAGCGCTTGAGGATCTTATCGCGGTCCTGCGGCGCGACCCCCGGGCCGTCGTCGCGGACCCGCACGAGCGCGCCGTCGCGGCCGGCCTCGACACGCACAGAGCCGCCGGCCGGCGTGAACTTGATGGCGTTGCCGACGAGGTTGGCGATCGCCTCTCGCAAGAGATCGCCGTCACCTGAGATCGGCACCGCCTCCGACGCGTCGAGAACCATCGTCAGCCCTTTGGCTTCGCCCAGCGGCTCGAAGAGTTCGAAGACGTCGCGGCACACCCCGGCGAGATCGAGCTGGGCGAAGGCCTTGCGCCGCAATCCGTTCTCGAGCTCGGAGATGCGCAGCAGAGCCGTCACGGTCGTCATGGCGCGATCGAGGGCGCCGAGCGCGTCCACCGCGAGCCGACGCAGCTCGGCCTCCGAAGGTCCCGCAACTCCGCGCTCGAGCCGCGCCCGCATCACGGCGAGGGGCGCGCGCAGGTCGTGCGCGATGTTGTCGCCGACGGAGCGGATCTGGGCGAGGAGTCGGACGATCTCGTCGAGCATCCGGTTCACCGCGCGGACGAGTTCGTCGACATCGTCGGTCGATCCGCGCGTCGGCAGTCGCACGTCCAGCTCGCCTTGCATCACGCGCGTGATCGCCTGCTGGATCGAGGTCAGCCGGCGCAGCGCGCGCATGCTCACGACGGTGCCGACGACGAGCGCCAGGACGACGATGGGGATGATCGCCGCCGCGAAGGCGCGCTGCATCGCCCCCGCCAACTGGTCGACGTAGACGAGGCTGCGGCCGAGGACGAGCTGGCCGCCGTCGGCGCGCCGTTCGGCGACGAAGATCGCGTTCTCGCTCTGCCAGGCGTCGGGCTGGGGGGGCGCCGTCCGCACGAGATGCGTCGCGCCGTCGACGGGGATCTGCAGCCCCGCGGCGACATTGCCGAAGGTCTCGCGGCCGGCGGTGTCGTAGAGGCCGACGTAATCGATGTGGCGCAGGTCCTGCGTGAGGCGCAACTCCAGCTGGCGGCGCAGATAATCGACGGGCGCGTCACGCGCCTTGGCGGCCTCGTCCTGGAGCACCGAGCGCACGAGGGCGACATTGCCGGTGTAGACCTCGAAATAGACGAGGGCGAAGACGGCGTAGGTGGTCGCGACGAGCGCCAGCGCGAAGACGAGGGCGATGCGAAATGCGGTCGAGCGGAGGAGTGTCCTCATTCTCGCTCGTGCGGGCTCGCATCGAGCCGGAAGCCGAGCCCGCGCACGCTGATGATAAGCCGCGTTTCGCCATCGGCATCGATCTTGCGGCGCAGGTTGCCGATGTGGACGTCGACGACGTTGGTCTCGACCGGCGCGCGGTAGTGCCACACGTCCTCGAGCAGCATCGCCCGCGTCACCGTCTGGCCGGCGTGGCGCATCAGATATTCGAGCAGCCCGAACTCGCGCGGCAGCAGCGCGATCTCGCGAGGCCCGCGCGCGACGGTGCGCGCCAGCCGGTCGAGGACAAGCGGTCCGACGACGAGGCGCGTGCGCGGCTCGCCCTCCGCGCGCCGCTGCATCGCGACGACGCGCGCGATCAGTTCGCCCATGGCGAACGGCTTGATCAGGTAGTCGTCGCCGCCGGCTCTCAACCCCTCGATGCGATCGTCGACGCTGGCGCGCGATGAGATGATCAGAACGGGTATGCGATGGCCGGCGGCGCGCAACGCGGCGACGATCTCGAGACTGTCGCGATCGCCGATCATGCGGTCCATCACGAGCGCGGCGGCGGACCCGCCCGCCCGAACTTGGTTCATGACCGCCGCCTCGTCCGGCAGGGGTTCGATCGTCAGGCCCGCTTCGGCGAAGCCCGCGACGATCTCGCCGGCGAGCGCGGCATCGTCCTCGTACAGATAGATGGGTCGGTCCTCGACGCACACGAACGCTCTCGCTCTCGATGGCGGGCGCGTTGACCCGCCCGCCGTTCCGCGAAAGTCAACATAGGTGAAGGTGCAAGCCGATGCAGCGAGGGCCGGACAAGAAAGAAGGCCGCGCGATTTCCCGCGCGGCCTTCGCGTTGCGCAGCCTGTCGGCTGGTCGATCAGTACTTCGCGACGACCGGCGGCGCCGCCACCGGGTTCGTCTGGAAGGGGTAGTAGCGCAGGCTGGTCAGGACGATGTTCTCGTTCTGGCGAGGCGTGTAGGGCACGGCCCCAGCGGGGAGACCACCGTTGCCCGGGAAGAGCTCACGCACGGTGTAAGAGTACTGCGCACCGACGCGAACCTCGCCGAAATTGCCCTTGTAGAGCTTGTCCCAGAACCCGATCGTGCCCTGGTAGATACGCCGCGTGTTGCCAGCGCAGGTTCCTGCGGCCGCGTAGTTGAAGCAACCCGTGTTGTTCGCGGTCGGA
This sequence comes from Melastoma dodecandrum, assembly GCA_029817715.1. NCBI lineage: Eukaryota > Viridiplantae > Streptophyta > Magnoliopsida > Myrtales > Melastomataceae > Melastoma > Melastoma dodecandrum. The sequence continues at coordinate 1,646,018 of JARUPY010000398.1, read as the reverse complement.
ACGCCGTAGCCGGCGAATGTCGTGCCGGCGGCGTTCGTCGCATAGAATTTCGGATCCTGCTGCTCGACACCGCCGAAGGCATAGACGTCGATCGACGGCGTGGCGTGGAACGTGCCGCCGGCGAGGATCATCTGCTCCGGAATTGCCGCGAGCGAACCGTTGGCATTGAAGGTGGCGTCGGTCAGCTGCGACGTACCGTAGGTTCCGATGCCGCGACCCCAGAGGCCCGAGACCTGGAGATCGAGCTTCTTCGGGATCGCCGGAACGATGAGGCCGCCACCGATGCCGTAGCCGGTCGTGTTCGTGTTCGAGGCAAAAGTCGGAGCCGCCACCGGGAAGGCAACGCGGTCGTACAGATCGCGGTAGATGCCGAAGCCTTCGATGTGAATGTCACGGTCGGCGAAACGCGCCTCGTAGGCGACCTTGCCGATCACGTCCGGCACGTGATTCAGCGAGAAGTTCGTGACGTCGTAAGCCGGTGCGCCTGTAGCGACGGCCGCCGCATTGACCCCGTTGACACCACCATTCAGGTTGTTCGTGCCCGGCAGATCGCAAGTGACTGCGGTCCCCACCGCGCCGGGCGCCGCTGCAGGGGCCGTGTTGTTGATGCCGCCGTTACAGCCGGTGAAAACATTCTGCGACGCTTCTGCCGAGAGCGAGACCCACAGACGCTTGTCGAAGTCCTTCGTCAGACGGATTTCCGGCACGCGCTTCCAGACGAAGCCGGGAATATACTGCGCGTCGATCTGCGGCGGCGTGAGCTCGTTGCGGGGCGTGATGCCCTTCGAGTTCATCGTCGCCAGCGACCAGGTCTGGCCGGCGAGGACGTGCAAGCCGTACTCGTTGTTGTCGAGCGTGGCGTAGAGGTGCCGCACGCGCGGCAGGTAGGAGTTCGACTCGTTGGAGTTCGAGGTCGTGCCCGAACCGAGGAAGTCGCCCTCGAAATAGCCCGAGATCAGCGTGCTCGGCGAGATCGCCGACTCGGCGAGGACCGCGAAGCGCGACTGGCGCGCGCTGAACCGCTCCTCGTTGGTGGCGCCCTGCGGGCCGAACGGGATGGCGTTGAACTGGGTGGCGATGTCCGACTGCGTGGTACGGGAGCGGAACGCGCTTTCCATCGCGATGAAGCCGCCGGGCGTGATCGTCAAAGCACCGAAGCGCATCTTGTTGTCGGCGGTCACGAAGACCGGGGTCGCGCCATACGGAATGGCCGGACCGGGCGGCGGCAGCGCGACGGCGACGCCCTTGGGCGCATGACGCACTTCTTTACGGGTCTCGGCGACCGAACCGCGCAGCGCGCGGATCTGGGCCTTCAGCTCCGCGATCTCCTTGGCGAGCTCGGCGTTCGACGTTTCGGCGTGCAGTGCCGACGGCGCAACCGATGCCAGCAATGCGGCAACGAGGCCGTAGCGAAGGCTGCCCCTCGCAAGGTTCGAAGCTTTCACGAAATCCCCCATACGTGCGTCGAGTCGGCTTCCCCAAGCCGTCCGCTGATGGGTAGCAAGCGGATCGCGAAAGTTCCATGACACTTTGTTTACGTAGAGGCTGACGCGTGCGTCTGCCGAAAACGTGAGACTTTTTGGTCACGTTTTCGGCACGCCCAGGCCTTTTACGCGGCCTGTTCAGTTGCGACTGGAAAGTCCACCCACGGGGCCGCCGGTCGCGGTGCCGCAGGATCGCGCTCCCGTGCCGTAGGACAGGCCGTCGCAGCGCTCTCGATAAGGCGGCCCGTTGATGTCCTCACCCCTCGAATTGTAATGCGGCGTGTGATCCCATGTCGCAAAACGGGGGGGCTGCTGCGCCTGAGCGGACGCGTACAGTCCAAGGATGGCAACGCCTGCGGAAAGTAAAGTCATCTTCATGAATTTATCCTCCATGTGCGGAAAACGAACATGGTTCGTCGAACAAGGCGCCTCAATTAAAAGATGCTTGAAAGTGGTTTTCTAAATGAGATTTTAGTGCTGTGGAGTGGGATGTCCCGTATCATCGGCGCGGTACAGTCGCTTCGATGTTCGGCGGCGGCGGGTTTGCGGACTGATCGCGCAGGGCGGCGGTCGGACGCCGCCCGACCAGAAGGACCGCCGCCCCGGCGAGTGCGATCAGAACAACGGCAAGTCGAAAGCGGAGCGTGGAGGAGGGGAGCATGTCCTTGCCAAAGTGTCCGCAATGATCGAGGTCTGCAAGGCAGCGTCGCCGCGCCGTATTGAGAGTGGGACGACGATGGCCGTCTCGACCCTGCCTTTGTCCGCGTTGATGGTGGGGGCTCTCGTCCTGGCGCCGGGACCAGTGCAGGCGCGGCATCGCCTCCGCGTCGCCGCAGCGGTGCCGAGTCCCGACGCGGTAGAACTCGACGCGCTGGCGCCGCCGTCACGTCGCGGAACCGTCGAGCAGACCTATGGCGATGCCTCTTTCGCACGAGCGCGGGCCAAGGCTCGCGCGGCACGCCTGCCCCTCACTCGACCCTATCCCTGCGATCCGCGCGTGGTAACGAGCGCCGGATACATCTGCCGCAACAGGTCGGCAGAAACCGGGTATGGCCAATACGATGCCTTCACGCCCTCCTACGTCAGTGCGCCGCAGACCGTTGCGGTTCCCCATTCGGATGCCGAGTCGCCCTTGCTGTCGCCGGTGACGTCACTCTTCTGGGCGGTGAACTCAGCCCGTTGGGATCGACACGACTGACGGCCGGCGTCGGGCGCCCGCAAGACTGCGTCATTTCGGCAACGCAGCCCCACCGCGTTCACATGACGCCGTCCGCCCGCGACCCACAGCGGCGGTTCTAAATCATTGATTTAATTCGAGATCTTCCGTAACGCAGAAGATATGTCTCGCCGTAAGAGCGAGTGAGAAAAAGATAACTATAGCGGGTCTGCATCTTTCAATCTTCGATAGGCACCGCAGCAGCTCACGCCTGTCTGCATCGGGGGCGCAAGTGTATACCAAATTGATTTTGCGGCGCGTGCCGCGGAAGCGCGTACGCGCGTCTGTCGCGGTACCCGTCCTTGCCATCGCGACCGTCGCCGCGGTTTCCGGGAGCGCGGGCGCTCGTGCCGACGAATCCGCGCGCGTCACCGCGCTCGAACAGGAGATCTCCGAGCTCAAGGCGCATATCTTCAAGGTCGAGCACGCGCTGGCCGAGACGCGCATGGATACGCGGCGCGACATCGCCAAGCTGCGCAAGCAGCGTCCCGCGGTCGTTGCGGCGCCGGCCCCGTCGCCCGTGCCGGTCGATGCCGTGCCGGCCTTCGTCACGGCATCGAAGCAGCTGCAGTTCGGCGCCCTTACGATCACGCCCGGCGGCTTTGTCGCGGGTGAGAGCGTTTATCGCGCCCGCGGCACCGGCGCGGAAATCGCGTCGGCCTACAATGCGCTTCCCTTCCCCAATTCGGTCGTCAACCACGTCGGCGAGTTCCGGCCGTCGGCGCGCAACACCCGGATCGCGTTGCTGGCCGAAGGCGCGATCACCCCGGCCATGCTGGCTTCGGGCTATGGCGAATTCGATTTCATCGCTGCCGCTCCCACGGCCAACTCGATCACGAGCAATTCCTACCAGCCGCGCATCCGCCATCTCTATGCGACCCTGGACGACACCGACTACGGGATGCACGTCCTCGCCGGGCAGAACTGGTCGCTTTTGACGCTCAACACGAAAGGCATCACGCCACGTAACGAGCTGACCCCGCCCGTCATCGACGCCTCGCAGATGCCGGGATCGATTTACGCCCGGCAGATGCAGATCCGCCTGACCAAGGACTTCGACAAGAAGTTGTGGCTGTCGCTCTCGGCGGAGGAATCGGAGACGACGACGAACAATCTGTGCGAAACCTCGAGCAGCAACACGGTGAACGTGCCGACCAGCGCGGCGCTGCCCGGCGGTGGCTTGATCACCTGTGGCCAGGCCGGCGTCGGCGGGGCCTATGCCTCGACGACGAACTACTCGTTCAACCATCTCCCGGACGTCATCGGCAAGGTCGCCTACGAGGCGACCGTCGCGGACCGCGCCGTTCACCTCGAAGCAGACGGCATCTACCGCGACTTCTACGATCGCGTCGAACAGACCGCTGCGAACACCGGATTCGTGACGCGCGGCTTCGACAAGGACAAGGCTGGATACGGTGTCGGTGCCGGTCTCGTTGCGGCGATCGTCCCGCGAAAGCTCGACGTCCAGGTCAACGGCCTTTATGGCCGCGGCATCGGCCGCTACGGAGCGGCGGCGCTCAACGATACGACGGTGAACCCGGACGGCTCGCTGCGCGCGATCGAGCAGGTCACGGCGCTCGTCGGTGTCACGGCGCATGTCACGCCGTCGATCGACATCTACGGCTTCGCCGGCCTGGAAAAACAATTCGGCAACGTCAATCCAGGCGCGGCCGCCTTCAACGACAGCGGCTGCTATATCGAAGGTGCCTCGTCGACCACTCGCGGCAACGGCGCGGTCAAGCAGGTCTGGGAACTCACCGTCGGCATGTGGGACAAGCTCTACAAGGGTAACTTCGGCGAGGTGCGCGCTGGGCTTGAATATGCCTATCTCAAGCGTGGCATCTACAACGCGCCGGGTCTCTTCACGCCGGAGACGGACGATCACGTGTTCTACACCAGCCTGCGATACTACCCGTTTCAATAGCCGGGCTTGCGTCAGTTGATCCCGCCAGCCGGCCCGCCCGTCGCCGTCGCACATTGCGCGTTCTCGAGCATCGGGTAGCGGTGCGGACAGCCGCGGCGCAGCAGCTGATAGCGCCAGCTGCCCGCGACAGGACCTTGGAGAACCGGCTGAGAAGCGCTCATCGCCACATAGGTGCTCGGATCGGCGTAACGCGACTGTGCGTGTGCCGTCGCAAAGGAGGCGAGCAAGCAAAGTGCAGAGGCAGTAATCGCGATCGTCCGGGATCGCTGGCAGACGCTTATAAATCCGAGAGGCATGTCGCTCGCTCCACTGAGCGAGTATCGCCGTCTGCATTCGATTGAACAAGCAAACGGGAAATAATGTTTTCTTTAAAGTCCGGTTTGAGGAGGAGGCTCCTGGCGGGCAGCGATGGCGGCGCGTTGCACTCGCGGTTGCACGCCGTCGCCGCAAACGTCGAACCGCTCCGCCGCGCATCGTGCGGCGAAGCGTCCGGATCGTTCGACGCTCAGTTACGCGAGGCGGCACCGCCCGGCTGCCCGCCAGACGCGCTCGGGATGTTCTCGCCCGTGCCCGCGCCGGAGGAGGCCGGACCGTTGATCGAGTGACCATTCTGCGGCGCAGCGGGACGCAGAGACTTGGCGGTCGCCGCGTGGTGGTGATGATGGCGGGCGAGCGCAGGCGAGGTCACGGCCACGAGGGCGACAACGGCGAGCGCGACGTTACGAGATAGCATTCGAGATGACTCCATGATTGGCGAGCCTGGAATGCGCCACCCCACCCGCAGGTTCATCGCGTTACATCTTTTCGTGCTCCAGCAATTATTTCGGTGTTCGGGACGTCAGATACGCGCGTCGGCCCGGGCGAGGAACGCTGCGATGTAAGCGAGCGTGGGCGCGTCGGTCAGCAGAGGAGCGTGGCCCTGGCCGACAATTTCGAGCCCCTCGCAGGCAACCCACCGCGATGCCATCGCGGTGAAGGTCTCCTGAGACAGGAGGTCCGAGTTCGCGCCTCGGATCGTGAGCACGGGACGCGTGGCCAGCGTGTCGAAGGCCTCCCAATTCTCCGGCAGAGGCTTCGAGAGATCGAAGGCGGCGAGCGTCTCCGCGAGGGCCGGATCGTAGCGCAGGTGAAGGTCCGCCTCGTCGTCGCCGAAGGTCGTCGTGGCGAAGACGCGCCATTCGTCGGGGGTGAGGCCGTCGAAATGCTGTCCGGCGCCGATCTTCAGCAGCTTGATCGCTTCGTCGAGAGAGGACGGCCGGACCATCTGCCCGACATAGCCTTTGATGCGCACGAGGCCTTCCGCCTCCAGTCGCGGGCCAATGTCGTTGAGGACCGCCGCGCGGATCATGCCGCCGTGCTCGCTCGTCGCCAGCGCCATGATGTGGAGGCCGCCGCGCGAGGTGCCGACGAAGTGGCCGGCCTCGATCCCGAGATGCGCGAGCCCGTCGAGGAGGTCGTCGCGCTCGGTCGCAAGGTCGTATCCCGCCCCCTCGCGGGACCAGTCCGAGCGCCCGCGCCCGCGATAGTCGAAGGCGACGACGCGGCGCGGGGCGACGGGATCGTTGGCGAGGGCCTGCGCCAGCGGGACGAAATCCGCGGCGCTGCGCGTCAGCCCCGCGAGGCAGATCGCGGGCGCACGCCCCTCGTCTCTGGCGGGCACGACGTCGATCCCGTGCAGGCGAAGGCCGTCGCGCGAGAGATAGGTGAAGCTGGGAAGATGCCCGTTCACGACGTGCCCTCGGTTCGAAAGATCGCGTTAACCAATCCGCCAAGCGCGTGGAGCGCGTAAGGCTTCCTTAAGGCCGATGGCCGAGCGTTGCCAGACGGTTCGAATTGTCGGGATGTTCCTCAATGGATCTTAACGTGTCATCCGCTCAGCCGCGCGTTCTCGTCGTCGACGACGAGCCGCTGCTGCGGATGTTCAACGCAGATCTTCTGAGCGACGCCGGCTTCGATGTGTACGAGGCGGGCAACGCCGACGAGGCGCTCGCCCTGCTCGAGACCACCACGGGCATCCGGGTCGTCTTCACCGATGTCGAGATGCCGGGCCATATCGACGGCTTCGCCTTGGCTCGGAAGATCGGCAGCACCTGGCCGCAGATCGGCGTCCTCGTCACCTCCGGCCGTCGCACGCCCGAGAACTTCAGCGGGCCCAGCTGCACGTTCGTGGCCAAACCATACCGGGCCGCCGAGGTCCTCGAGCTGATCGACGCGTTCATGCACGCGCGGCACTGATGGTCGCCTCAAGCGCATCGACCGCAGGCCATACGACTGTCGATGCCGTTACCGCGGCGCGTGCGCGCCTGTCTGCAAGACAGACCATGCCTTAATTGGAACGGCTGACCCGAACCCGTCCAGATCGAGCTGTCAATGACGTGAGCGCAGCTCGCGCCGCCTCTGGCGGTCGAAGATCATTGACAGCTCGATCTGGACGGGTTGCCTTGCCGCTGTTCCAAGAAAGGTAAGCTGTGCGCGCCGCGCTAAGGCAAAGTGTGCGCGCTGCGCCGTGTCTCGGCGCATCAAGATGACGAAGCACCGGCCTTCGATCGTCGCCGCCTACGCTCTGACAAAGTCGCCTCAGAGCTTCGCTTCGCGCTCCGGCTTCGTGCCGAGGCTCACCTTCGCCCGGTCGGCGAAGATCGCCTGATACATCACCATGTTGGCCATCACGCGTTCGACGTAATTGCGCGTTTCGGTGAACGGAATGCGCTCGACCCAGTCGATGGGGTCGACACCGGGCGTGCGCGGGTCGCCGTAGGCGTCGATCCACTGTTTCACGCGGCCGCCCCCGGCGTTGTAGGCGGCGAAGGTGAGGATATACGAGCCGCCCTGTTCGGAGAGCAGCTCGCCGAGATGGGCGGCGCCGAGCTGGGCGTTGAACGCGGCATCGGTCAGCATGCGCTGACCGTCGTAGGTGAGGCCGGCCTTTGTCGCCGTGTGGCGTGCGGTGGCGTCGATCATCTGCATCAGGCCCTTGGCTCCGGCCTTCGAGATGACTTGCGGCAGGAACGCGCTTTCCTGGCGAGCGATGGAATAGACCACCGGGGCAGGCGCCGAATTCTGGAGCGCCTCGTAGGGCGGAATGCCGAAGGTCGGGAAGGCGAGCTCGTCGAGTGCGATCCCGCGCTGGCTGAGGATCTTGCCAATCGTCAGCGCGAGATGCGCGTCGCGCTGCGCGGAGATGACGGCAGCGAGCGCGGCGGCCTGACGTTCGTCCTTGACCGTCTTGGCGACCTCGAGCGCCAGCGCCAGCGCCGCGTCCTTCTCGTCGGCGGCGTAGAGAACCTCGATGACGCGGACCGCCTCGTCGCGCTCGTCGCCGGCGGCGACGGAACTCGGAATGTGGACCGGATCGGTGGCGAGCCCGAGCGTCTGGCGCGCGAGCTGGCCGTAATAGGTCGAGGGATAGTCGGCGGCCTTGCGATAGAAGGCTTGCGCCTTCGCCGGCGCATTGGGATCGACCGAATTCTCCGCCGTACGGCCCTGCCAATAAGCGATGCGGGCGATCGAGGTCGGCGTTTCGGCGAGCTTCGCGGCCATGAAAAAGTGGTAAGCGGCGCGCGGCGGGTCGTTCATGAAGCGCAGCGCGATCCAGCCGGCATGGAACTGCGCGTCGATCCGGTTTTCGCGCGATTCGGCCGCGGGCGTCGCGCAGATGACATAGGCCGAATTGATCTTCCCGTCGTCGAGAAGGCGGCGAGCCAGAACGCGCCGCTCCGTCCACCATTCGTCGCCGTCGACCAGAGCGGCCGGATCCTTCGGCGCAGTCTGAAGCAGGTTGGCCGCCTCGAGAAGCTTGTCGGCATGACGCAGCCGTTGCGCCTGGGCCAGGATCAGGCCGGGGTCCTTGCGCAGCGGCTCGGGCACGGCGGCGAGTGCCTTGTCGGCCGCTGCATTGCTCTCGCCGGCGAGCGCGAGCCGCGCCTTCTCGAGGGCGACGACGTCCGGGCCGGCTTCCGCGGCATATCGCAGGGCGCTGCCCGATTGGTTGGCGTAGATGAGCTTGTCGGCGCGATATTTGTAGTCCGCCTTGGAGAGCTGGGCACCGAAATCGGTCTTGAAGCGCGCCTCGATCGCGCCGGACAGGTCGCCTTCCCGGAACAGGTCGCGGGCGAGCAGGATCGCGTCGTTGACGCGCCCGTCGGAGAGTTCGGCCTTCGCGAGGGCGTAGCGCCCGAGCGTCGTGGTGGGCGGCGTCGCGGCGAAGTAGGTCTCGACCGTGCGCGCGTCCTTGACCTGGAGAAGGCGTGCTTCGACGAGATGCTGGAACCAGCCCTGCGTCGGCCAGGTCGGATGCTGCGCCATGAAGGCGTGCAGCCGCTCGAGGCCGACACGCGGTGCAACCTCGCGGATCGCGACCCATTCGAGCGCGGTGCGGGCGAGCGGGGTCGTGACCTTGGCGGCCGCCGCGTCGCCGGCGGCGAGATTGTCGGCCCGGTAGGCGAGCACCGCGTCTTCGATACCCGTCGGGTCGATCTTGAGCGCCTTCAGCCGCTCGTTCGCCGCGGCGATGGCGAGGGCCTGCTTCTGCGCGATCGCGGCGGGCGGCGTCTCCTTGGGCGCCTCCAGCGAGGGCACGGTGCCGATCTGGCCGGCCACCTGCGGCGCCGGCGCGGCCGGCTTGTCGAAGTGGAGCGCGGCGCGCAGGCTGGTCGCCGCGGTCTTCGCGTCCTCGAGCAGATTCATCCATTTTGGCAGGCGCGCGTCACCGACCTTGGTCGGCACACAGCCTGCCACGCAGACCGCGGTCGTCCCCAGTAAGAGCAGGCCGATTTTGTTGTTGATCATGCCCAACCTTCACTGAGCGCGCGCCACGCTACGCCCGCTAGGGTTAACCAAATCTTTACGGTCGGACCCCGACCCCCGCGAAACCGGCCCCTCCCGGAGTCGCCGAGGCTAATCATTGCGTTCCGCAGGCGAGCCGTTATGTCTCTTCGGCTTCGACTGACGATGGGCAGCAGGAAGCCCGAGAAATACGGCGTCCCAAGGGCGATTTGGAAGGGCGATTATGACCGCGCGCGCACGTTTTAGAGGCTCCATCACCGCGCTTGTGACGCCCTTCAAGTCCGGCGCCTTCGACGAGGAAGCCTTCCGCGCGCTGGTTGCTTGGCAGGTCGAGAGCGGGACGCACGGCTTCGTGCCCGTCGGCACGACAGGTGAGGGGCCGACGCTCACGCACGAAGAGCATCGCCGCGTCGTCGAGGTCTGCGTGGCCGAGGCGAAGGGTCGCGCCGCCGTGATCGCGGGCGCCGGCTCGAACAACACGGAAGAAGCGCTCGGTCTCGCGCGCTTCGCCGAGAAGACCGGCGCGGACGGCGTTCTCGTCGTGATGCCGTATTACAACAAGCCCTCTCAGGAGGGTTTGTATCGCCATTTCAAGGCGATCAACGATGCGATCGGCATCCCGATCATCATCTACAACATTACGCCGCGCTCGGTCGTCGACATGTCGATCGAGACGATGAAGCGCCTCTACGAGCTGAAGAACATCGTCGGCGTGAAGGATGCGACGATGTCGCTCGCGCGCACGGCGATGCAGCGCGCCGAGCTTGGGCCCGACTTCATCCAGCTTTCGGGCGAGGACATGACGGCGCTCGGCGTGATGGCGCATGGCGGCCACGGCTGCATCTCGGTGACCTCCAACGTCGCGCCGCGCCTGTGCGCCGACATGCAGGAGGCCTGCCTCGCCGGCGATTACGCCAAGGCGCTGTCGATCCAGGATCGTCTGACGCCGCTGCATGCCGCGCTCTTCGTCGAACCCAATCCCGCCGGGCCGAAGTGCGCGCTCGCCGAACTGGGCCGCCTTGCGCCCGACGTTCGCCTTCCGATGGTCGCCGCGAGCGGAGGGGCCCGCGACGCGATCCGCAAGGCGATGCAGCACGCCGGCCTTCTCAACTAAGGATCGGCACCGCCTTGGCGCCCAAGCCCGAACGCTACAAGATCGCGGCCGACAACCGCCGCGCTCGCTACAATTACGAACTCGGAGAAACCTTCGAGGCCGGCTTGATGCTGGCCGGGACGGAGGTGAAGGCGCTGCGCACCGGCAAGGCTACGATCGCGGAGAGCTACGCGTCGGTGGAGCGCTCCGGCGAGGTGTTCCTCATCAACGCGACGATCCCCGAATATCTGCAGGGCAACCGCTTCAACCACGAGCCGAAGCGCGCGCGGAAACTCCTGCTCCACGCGCGCGAGATCGCCAAGCTGCAGCAGGCGGTGGAACGCGAGGGCATGACCATCGTGCCGCTGAAGATCTACTTCAACGACCGCGGCCGCGCGAAGATCGAGATCGCGCTCGCCAAGGGCAAGAAGCTCCACGACAAGCGCGAGACGATGAAGGAGCGCGACTGGAAGCGCGAGCAGGGGCGGCTGTTGAAGCAGGGCTAGGTTGCGGCGAGATGGGCCCGCACCTCGGCGAAGAGCTGCGTGAACATGGCTTGCGTCAGTACCCCCGTGTTGGTGTTGTAGCGCGAGCAATGATAGCTGTCGAAGACCTCGATCGTGCGTCCCGCGGCAAGCGCGACGACATGGCAGGCGCCGTGGCGGAAAGGCGCCGCGGCCAGTCGGACGCCGAGAGCGCGTAGAACGCTCTCGTGCGCGATGCGGCCCAGCGCGACGATGGCGCGAAGCTGCGGGCGCTCGGCGATGACGGCCGACAGGAAAGTGCGACAGGTCGCGATCTCGAGCGGCAGAGGTTTGTTCTGCGGCGGCACGCAGCGCACGGCATTGGTGACCGCGCAGTCACGGAGTTCGAGTCCGTCGTCGGGTCGCTTGTCGTAGGTCCCCCGTGCGAACCCGTGCGCGAGCAGCGTCGCGTAGAGGAGGTCGCCGGCGTAATCGCCCGTGAAGGGGCGCCCCGTGCGGTGGGCGCCCTTGAGCCCCGGCGCGAGGCCGACGATGAGGAGACGCGCGTCCACCGGGCCGAAGGTCGGCACCGGGGCGTTGAACCAGTCCGGCTCTTGCTGACGGGCGGCATGCCGGAAGGCGACGAGCCGCGGGCAGACGGGGCAGTCGCGCCCGGGGTCGGGCGCCGCCTCGAGACCCGCGCCCGCTGCTGTCGTCAAGCCTCGTCCGTTGTCTCGGCCGATGCGACAGCGGAGACCGCGTGAGCGGCTGCCGCCGCGCTGCGCCGGTCGATGCGCTCGCCTCTTTCCTGATAACGCTGCATGCGCTCGGCCGGGTCGCGCCCGATCTTGCCGGCGAGATGGATGAGGTCGATGAACTCGTCGGCCTGCCGGCGCAACTCGTCCGCGATCATTGCCGGCTGGGTCGAGTTGGTCGAGACGACGGAGACGCGGACGCCCTTGCGTTGGAGCGCCTCGACCAGCGACCGAAAGTCACCGTCGCCGGAAAATAGAACGATATGATCGAGGTGTTCCGCCATCTCCATGGCATCGACAGCCAGCTCGATATCCATGTTGCCTGTGACTTTACGCCGCCCAAGCGCATCGACGAACTCTTTCGTCGGCTTGGTCACGACTGCGAAGCCATTATAGTCCAGCCAGTCGATCAGCGGGCGAATAGAGGAATACTCTTGGTCCTCCACCAGCGCAGTATAATAGAATGCGCGGATCAGTTTTCCGCGGCTCTGGAACTCCTTCAGCAGCCTCTTGTAATCGATGTCGAAACCCAGCGATTTCGCCGTCGCGTAGAGGTTTGCGCCGTCGATGAACAGCGCAATTCGGTCAGTCTCGGCCATTATAATAATCCATCCGCGTTTTTATTGGTCTTGCAGCTTTTGCGTGTCGTCGGCCATGCTTCTTCAGGCTGAAGTGATCTTTTCCTGTTTCCGCAGGTTGAATCCCTTCTTGTTGCAGCAATGGCTACGGTTGGGTCATTCGTCAAGGACAGCCTCACCAAAAATGGCCTGATTAGGGGTTCCTATCAAACAAGTTTACTCATAAAACGATTGCGAATACGCTCGTCTTTTCGATAAGAGGCACCCTCGAGGGTTGCAATGACTGGGAAGGTTTCCTGATGGCTCGCGTCACTGTTGAGGATTGCGTCGATAAAGTCGAAAATCGCTTTGAGCTTGTCTTGATCGCCAGCCACCGCGCGCGGATGATCGCGTCTGGATCCGCTTTGACTGTTGATAGAGATAACGACAAAAATCCGGTTGTCGCGCTTCGCGAGATCGCCGAATTGACGCAGGTGCCCGAGGACCTCAAAGAAGACTTCATCCATAGTCTGCAGAAGCAGGTCGAGGTGGACGAGCCCGAGGCCGAGGTCGTGCCCGCGCTGTCGTCCGCACCTGCAACCCTGCAATCCGATGCCGCTGTCGACGTGCAGTTCGACCGAATGACCGAAGAGGATCTGCTGCGCGGGCTCGAGGGCCTCGTCCCGCCGGCCGCGACGGACGACGAGGGCGAATAAGTCGCCTCGATTTGGTGTTTCGGCCGCTCGCGGAAACAGGCATAGCTGAGGAGGCCGGAGCCGCCGGCCTTCCTCTAGCGGGGGCGGATAGACCACCTCCATGATGCGTCAATACGAGCTGGTCGACCGAGTCCGCCGTTACAATCCGCAGGCCGACGAGGTGTTGCTGAATCGCGCCTACGTCTATGCGATGAAGGCGCATGGCGCTCAGGTCCGCGCCTCGGGCGATCCCTATTTTTCACACCCGCTCGAAGTCGCGGCGATCCTGACCGATCTGCGTCTAGACGACGCGACGATTGTCGCCGCCGTTTTGCACGATGTCATCGAGGACACGGCGTCGACGCGCGAGGAGGTGGACCGCCTTTTCGGCCGTGAGATCGGCACGCTCGTCGAAGGGCTGACCAAGCTGAAGCGGCTCGATCTCGTCTCCAAGAAGGCGGTCCAGGCGGAGAACTTCCGCAAGCTGCTGCTCGCCATCGCGGCCGACGTGCGGGTGCTTCTCGTGAAGCTCGCCGATCGCCTCCACAACATGCGCACGCTGCATTTCGTGCCGCCCGCCAAGCGCGCACGGATCGCGGAAGAAACCCTCGACATCTACGCCCCCCTCGCCGGCCGCATGGGCATGCAGGGCCTGCGCAGCGAACTCGAAGACCTCGCCTTCCGCCATTTGCGGCCGGACGCGTATGCGACGATCGAGGCGCGGCTCGACGACGTCGGGCGCAAGAACGTGAAGCGCATCACGGCGATCGAGACGGAGATCGCGGAGGCGCTCGCCCAGAACGGCATCGAGGCCGAGGTGACGGGACGCCAGAAGCATCCCTATTCGGTCTGGCGGAAGATGGAGCGCAAGTCGATCGCCTTCGAGCAGCTCTCCGACATCTTCGGCTTCCGCATCATCGTCGGCAGCGTCGCGGAGTGCTATGCCGCGATCGGCGTGCTGCACACGAAATGGCCGACGGTTCCGGGTCGTTTCAAGGATTACATCTCGACCCCGAAGCCGAACGACTATCGCTCGATCCACACGACGGTCGTGGGCCCAGGCCGCCAGCGCGTCGAGCTGCAGGTGCGCACCGCCGCGATGCACGAGATCGCGAGCAACGGCATCGCCGCGCATGTGCTCTACAAGGAGGGGCTGATCGACGGGGATGCGGCCCTCACGAGCGAGGCGAAGGCCTTTCAATGGCTTCGCCGCACGATCGAGTCGCTCGCGGAGGGCAGCTCGCCCGAGGAGTTCCTCGAGCACACGAAGCTCGAGTTGTTCCTCGATCAGGTGTTCTGTTTCACGCCCAACGGGCGCCTGATCGCGTTGCCGAGAGGCGCGACGGCGATCGATTTCGCCTACGCCGTCCATACCGACGTCGGCAACCAGGCCTCCGGTGCGCGGATCAACGGCCATACGGCGCCGCTGTTGACCGAGCTGCAGAACGGCGACGAGGTCGAGATCATCCGGCAGGAGGGCCAGGTGCCGCCTGCCGTCTGGGAGACGCTCGTCATCACCGGGAAGGCCCGCGCCGCGATCCGCCGGGCGACGCGTGAGGCGATGCGCGCGCAATATGCCGGGCTCGGCCGCCAGATCGTGACGCGCGCCTTCGAGCGGGCCAATCGTCCCTTCGTCGAGGAACGTCTCAAGGCCGCGCTGCCGCGCTTCGCGCGCGCCAGCGTCGACGACGTGCTGGCCGCGGTGGGGCGCGGCGAGATGTTCTCCGGCGACGTTCTCAAGGCGGTCTATCCCGACATCATGGATGAGCGGCGACCTCCCGGCCTGCCGCGTGTGCGCCACGAAGGCGGGTGGTTCGGTACCAAAACAAACGCGAACCTCCTCTTTCACGTGCCCGGGGTAAGCGAGGAGGTCGACTGGAAGATCATGGCGAAGGACGGCATCCATCCCGACCTCGCGGTGGAGCTTGCACCGAACGGCGGCGCCGTGCCGGGCGACCGCATCGTCGGCATCCTGACGCCGGGTGAGAAGATCACCGTCTATCCGATCCAGTCGCAGGAGCTGACGCAGTTCGAGGACCATTCCGAGCGCTGGCTCGACGTGCGATGGGACCTCGAGGAGGGCGACCGCAGCTTCTTCCCGGCCCGGCTGCAGATCACCGCCATCAACGAGCCGGGCACCCTCGGCACGATCGCCACGGTGATCGGCGAGAACGGCGCGAACATCGACAATATCGTCATGAAGCCGATGTCCCCCGACTTCCGGGTCCTCGTCGCCGATCTCGACGTGACGGACGTCAAGCATCTCTCCACGATCGTCTCGCAGCTTCGCGCGCGGCCGATCGTCAGCAAGGTGGAGCGCGTGAACGGCTGATGGAGAAGAAGCTGCGCCTCGGCATCAATGTCGATCACGTCGCCACCGTGCGCAACGCGCGCGGCGGCGCGGTACCGGACCCGGTGCGGGCCGCGCGGCTCGCGGTTCACGCCGGCGCCGACGGCATCACGGCGCACCTGCGCGAGGATCGTCGTCATATCCGTGACGAGGACATGCGACGGCTCAAGACCGAGGTTCCGGCGCCGCTCAACTTCGAGATGGCGGCCACCGACGAGATGGTGGCGATCGCGATCGCGACGCGCCCGCACGCCTCCTGCATCGTGCCGGAGAAGCGCAGCGAGCGCACGACCGAGGGCGGGCTCGACGTCATCGGCGGCCACGACCATCTCAAGATCGCGACGAAGGAACTCGGCAAGGTCGGCATCCGCGTGTCCCTCTTCATCGAGCCGACGATCCATGCCGTCGCCGCGGCGCGCTCGATCGGCGCGCCGGTCGTCGAGCTGCACACGGGAGCCTGGTGCGAGACGCTGGCGCATGGCGAGAGCGAGCGCGCCGCGCACGAGTTCGAGCGCATCCGCCTCGCCGCCATCGAAGCGGAGCGCCAAGGCATCGAATGCCATGCGGGCCACGGCCTCGACTACGAAACGGCGCGCCTGATCTCGGCGCTTCCGCAGATCGTCGAACTCAACATCGGCCACTTCCTCGTCGGCGAAGCGATCTTCGTCGGGCTCGCCGTGGCGATCGGAGAGATGCGCAAGGCGATGGAGGGCGGCCGCCGCGGGGTCACGGCATGATCGTCGGCATCGGCACGGATCTCTGCAACATCGATCGCGTCGCCCAGTCGCTCGAACGATTCGGCGACCGCTTCATCAATCGCTGTTTCACCGAGACCGAGCGCCGACGCGCGGAGGGGCGCGCGGAACGCGCGGCGACCTACGCCAAGCGCTTCGCCGCCAAGGAGGCCTGCGCCAAGGCTCTCGGCACCGGCATCCGCGACGGCGTCGCCTGGCGCGACATGGGCGTCGTCAACCTGCCGTCCGGGAAGCCCACGATGCGGCTGACCGGCGGCGCGGCGACGCGTCTCGCCAAGATCATTCCGCCCGGCCACGACGCGATCATCCACCTCGCGATCACGGACGAACATCCGATGGCGCAGGCCTTCGTGATCATCGAGGCGGTCGCCCGTCCTTCCTGAGGCCCAATATGACGTGTCGTCTTCGTATAGTCCTCGCCCTCGCCCTCTCGATGCAGCCGCTCGCGGCGCAGGCGGCCGACAAGGTCCGCCTGCTGACGAGCTGGTTCGCCGAGCCGGAGCAGGGCGGTTTCTACGAGGCGCAGGCCGAAGGGCTCTACGAAAAGGCCGGGCTCGACGTCTCGATCGCCATGGGCGGCCCGCAGATCAATACGATCCAGCTGCTTCTTGCCGGCGAGGCCGATTTCACGATCGGCTACGACTTCCAGATCCTCTCGGCGCGCTCGCACAATCTGCCGGTCGTGACGGTGGCGACCTGTTTCCAGTCCGACATCGCCGGCATCATGACGCACGCGGACGTGAAGAGCCTCGCCGACTTGAAAGGCAAGCCGATCCTGATCGGATCGGCCTCACGCCTCACGTTCTGGCCGTGGCTGATGGAGAGGTTCGGCTATGCCGACAGCCAGGCGCGGCCGTATACGTTCAACCTGCAGCCGTTCTTCGTCGATCCGAGCCTCTCGACACAGGGCTACGCAACCTACGAGCCCTACGTCGCGCGCCAGCACGGCGTAAAGACCAAGTTCTTCCTGCTCGCGGACGACGGCTATCCGCCCTACTCGACGACGATCGTAACGACCGACGCCTACGAGAAGGCGCACGGCGACGTCGTCGCGCGCTTCGTGAAAGCCTCGCTCGAGGGACTGCGCGACTACCTGAAGAATCCCGCCCCTGCCAACGTGCTGATCAAGGCGGCCAATCCCAAGATGAGCGATGCCGAACTCGCCTATGCCGACGGCGTGCTGCGGGAGCGCCACGTCGTCGACGGCGGCGACGCCGAGCGACTCGGCATCGGCATCATGACGCCGGAGCGCTGGCGCAAGACCGCCGATTTCATGATCGGCGCGAAGCTGCTCGACGCGAAAGCGGACTGGCGGGGCGCCTTCACCGACAGGTACGTGAAGGGCCTCGCCATTCACTGAGCGTCAGGCGGCGGCGACCATCCGCGCCGCGTGCCCGCTCGCGCGATCACCCGACAGGGCCACGGGGAGCGCGTCCTCCGTGTCGATCGGCAGGAACCGCCGCGTCGCGCCGTCCATCGCGAGCACGGTCCCGCTGGCGATGTCGAAGAGCCACCCGTGCAGCGCCAGCGTTCCGTCGGCGAGACGCGCGGCGACGCTCGGATGCGTGCGCAGATGCATCAGCTGGGCTGCGACATTCTCCATCGCCAGGATGCGCGCCGCGTCCGCGTTGCCGATCGCTTCCTTGTGGGCGCTGCGGAAGGCGTGGAGCGCGCATCGGCAATGGCCGAGCCAAGCCCCGACCTGAGGCATTTCGGCGGCGGCTTCGGGATTGAGCACGGCCTTCATCGCGCCGCAGTCCGAGTGGCCGCAGACGACGATATTGTCGACCTTGAGCCCGACAACCGCATATTCGATCGCCGAGGTGACGGCGTCCGCCGCGTTCGGCACGAAGGGCGGCACGATGTTGCCGGCGTTACGGGCGACGAAGATCTCGCCGGGATCGCTCTGGGTGAAGAGTTCGGGAACGACGCGCGAATCGGAGCAGGAGATCACCAGCGCCTTGGGGCTCTGCCCCTGGCTGGCGAGACGCTGGTAAAGAGCCCGCTGAGCCGGGAACACCTGCGTCCGGAACCGACCGACACCTTCAACGAGACCGTCCAACATTTCGCCTGCTTCTCCTTCTCGTGCGGGCCGACGGGCCCGACACGAGGGAAGATGCGGGGCGTCGATGTCTGCCGGTCATCCTCGGCGTAACAAAGTGTGTCGTCGGTTCGGCCGGCCGAGCGCCTCTCGGCTTGCGGTGGCTCCGCAACCCACTAGATTGCGGCCACCCGCATTGCCGCGGCAGGATACACCATGCCCTTCGTCGACGCGCTACAGGCGCCGGTCCGCAAGACGGGCCAGATCAAGCTGCATGGTGCGGACGCCTTCGCCGGAATGCGCAAGGCCGGTCGGCTGACGGCCGAGGCGCTCGACATGCTGACCGGCTACGTGAAGCCCGGCGTCACGACCGAGGAACTCGACCAGCTCGTCTTCGACTTCGCGATGGCGCACGGCGCCTATCCCGCGCCGCTCGACTATCGCGGCTACCGCAAGTCGATCTGCACCTCGCTCAACCACGTCGTCTGCCACGGACTGCCCGATCGCCGGCCCTTGAAGGACGGAGACATCGTCAACATCGATGTCACGCTGATCGTCGACGGCTGGCACGGCGATTCGTCACGCATGTATCTCGTCGGCGAGGTACCCCGGCGCGCCCAGCGCCTTGTCGAGGTGACGCACGAGGCACTGGTGCGCGGCATCGCTGTGGTGCGCGCGGGCGCGACGACCGGCGACATCGGCGCGGCGATCCAGGAATACGCAGAGGCCGAGCGTTGCTCCGTGGTGCGCGATTTCTGCGGGCACGGTCTCGGCCGCCTGTTCCACGACGAGCCGAACATCCTGCACTACGGCCGCCGCGGCGAAGGCGTGACGCTGCGCGCCGGCATGCTCTTCACCGTCGAGCCGATGATCAACATCGGCCGCCCCCACGTGAAGATCCTTTCCGACGGCTGGACCGCGGTGACGCGCGACCGCTCCCTGTCCGCGCAGTTCGAGCACACGCTCGGCGTCACCAAGGACGGATGCGAGGTCTTCACCTTTTCGCCCGTCGGCTTGCACCAGCCGCCCTATCTGACCCAGTCCGCCGCCTGAGCCAGCCGGTGAGCGACGCTCCTCTCGAGGTTCCGCATTATGCCGGACACCGGGAGCGTCTGCGCGAGCGCTTCCGCCGGGGCGGCGGCAGCGCGCTCAACGACTACGAATTTCTCGAGCTCATCCTCTTCCGCGCCATGCCGCGGAGAGACGTGAAGCCGATCGCCAAGGCCTTGATGGCGCGTTTCGGCTCGTTCGCCGAGGTCCTTGCCGCTCGCCCCGAGCGGCTCGCCGAGATCGCAGGGCTCGGCGAAAGCGCTGTGACCGAGTTGAAGATCGTCGAGGCGGCGGCGCGACGCCTCGCGCAAAGCGCGATCGAGGGGCGGCGCAATCTCGGTTCGACCTCGGCGGTGCTCGACTATTGCCGCACCGCCATGGCCTATATCGACCGGGAGGAGTTCCGCATCCTCTTCCTCGACAAGAAGAACCAGTTGATCGCGGACGAGGTGCAGGGGATCGGCACGGTCGATCACGCGCCCGTCTATCCGCGCGAGGTCATGAAGCGGGCGCTCGAACTCTCCGCGACGGCGCTCATTCTCGTGCACAACCACCCGTCCGGCGATCCGAGCCCGTCGACGGCCGACATCGGCATGACCGTGCAGATCGCCAACCTCGGCAAGGCGCTCAACATCGTCGTTCACGACCATCTGGTCATCGGCCGGCAGGGCCACGCGAGCTTCCGCGCGCTCAAGCTTCTCTGACGCGCTCGCGCACGCTTCGTTAAGACATCCGCATCGTGCCGCGGGTAGGGGCGACGCGGGAGCAAGAATCATTAATCCTGTTCGGGCACCTTGCTGGGCACGAACGGGAATTCTTGATGCGAGTTCGGGCAGACGGCGCCCCTCTTTTCAAGCGGACGAGACTCAGGCTCGAGGCGGTTTCCGTCGCGTTGGCCGTGGGCTTCGGCGTGCTCGTCCTCGTCGACGAGCCCTGGGCGCAGCACGCCCGCATCGCCACGCTGTGCGCGCTTTCGACCTTGCTCCTCGCCTCCCTTTTGTGGCGCGCCCGACTGCGCATCGGCCAGCTCGAGGCGAACGCCGCCGCCGCGATCGAGCATGTCGGCATCGACCCCCTGTCGGGCCTCGGCAACCGCGTCGCCTTCGAGCGCATCCTCGCCAAGATGGTCGTCGAGTCGAACATCGACGCGCCGAGCGCGCTCGTCGCGATCGACATCGACAAGTTCAAGGCGGTCAACGACACGCACGGTCACCACGCCGGGGATCGTCTCATCGTCGAGGTGGGGCGTCGGCTGAAGCGCGTCATCCGCGACGGCGACTTTCTGGCCCGGCTCGGTGGCGACGAATTCGCGCTCGCGATGTTCGGGGTCGACAGCGCCGCCCGCTGCGTGCGTCTCGTGCAGCGCATCCAGGAGGCGATGCGCACGCCCTTCGATCTCGGCCAGGCGCAGGTGTTCGTGACGCTCTCGATGGGCATCGCGCTCTGCCCGCAGGACGGCGCCACGGACGACACGCTGAGCCAGGCGGCTGATCTTGCGCTCTATCGCGCCAAGAACGAAGGACGGAATCGGTTTGCGTTCTTCGACAAGACGATGGAGCAGGAGCTGCATCTCGGCCAGACGATCGCGGACGATCTGCGCACCGCGATCAGCGGGGGCGGCCTCTTCCTGCTCTACCAGCCGCTGATCTCCGCCTGCGGAACGCGGATGACGGGCCTCGAAGCGCTGGTGCGGTGGCGCCATCCGCAGCTCGGCCTCATTCCGCCGGAGACCTTCATTCCCCTCGCCGAAGCGCGCGGTCTCATCGGTCCGCTCGGCGAGTGGGTGGTGATGCAGGCGTGCCGCGACGCCCGCCGCTGGCCGAGCCTGCGCATGGCGATCAACGTGTCGCCGGTGCAGTTCCGCCAGCGCGACTTCGTGAAGACGATCGCCGGGATCATCGCGGCGAGCGGCGTCGAGCCCTCCCGCATCGACCTCGAACTGACCGAAGGCGTGCTCATCCAGGATGCAGAGCAGGCCGAGACGGTCATCATGGACCTGCGGGCGCTCGGCATCCGCATGGGGCTCGACGACTTCGGCTCCGGCTATTCGAGCATGATCTATCTGCGGCGCTTCGCCTTCGACAAGATCAAGATCGACAGGGCGTTTCTCGAATCCATGGAAGCGAGCGGGGAGGGCGCGATCATCCTCGAGTCCATCGTCTCGCTCGGCCATGCGCTCGGCCTCACGGTCACGGCCGAAGGCGTCGAGCACAAGGAGCAGGTCGAGTTCCTGCAGAGCCTCGGCTGCGACGAGATGCAGGGCTATTTCTTCGCTCCCCCGATTTCCGCCGACGAAGTCGACCAGCGCCTGTCCCTGCAAGCCTGGACGACACAAACCGTACCAGAGCCATCGGCGGCGCCGGATCGCTCGGCCGCCTGAGACGCTTCGGCGCCACCCGCGTCGTCAGCGCGGCGGTGCCGGGAAAACGACAGGACCACACGTCACGAGAAAGGCTCGGCGATTCGCGTCGTCGTGCCAGACGAACGCGCATGTGTGGCCGAGGGGGGCCGGGAACCACCTGACGCGAGCTTCGGTCCCGGTCCTATAATCGCCGTCCCAGCCGGCCGATCGAACGCGCGCGCGCAGCCGCGAAGTCCTGCAGGAATGCGACGACATGCGTACCGTTAGACCGTCGTGCCGGATCGCCGAGTGCGACGTCCGCATCTTTACGCGCAAGTCGCGTCGCCGCGTCCGAAACCGTCGCGAGGCCGTCCCACCAGAAGCGGTCGAAAGGGATTTGCGACGCCAGCCATTGGTCGGAGCCATCGCGATCAGCATCGACGAGGGCTCGCGCGCCGGTCGAGGTCATAGGGCCGATCTCGACCGCGTATAGTCTCCGGCGAGAAAACATCCGCCAAGATGAAGGACGCTTTGCGCGACCGAGAAGCTGCACGTCTGCGTTCCGGTCTGCAGGGTCGAGCCGTCGATGCGGCGCCACCGCATGTTCATGATGTTCCCGTCCAAACCGGACCGCGCGATCATCTCGCCGCGGTCGTCGAACGATACGAAGCCACTGGCGGCATTCGTCCATCGCCCCGTCAGGGGCTCTTGCGAGCAGGCACAGAGCTGGAGAAGACATGCGGCGGCAATGTACCGACGTTTTCGGGCAGCGGGTGAATTCATCCGGCAGCCAATCCTGCGGCTCGTCATCCGCTGCAATAGCGGAACGAGCGCTTTCAAAACAAGAAAGACCGTTGACTTTGAAATAATCGGGAAAACACGGCGGTCATTATCTCCCGTTCGACACATATTCCCGTCGTAAAGTTCCCGGGTGTGTAGATGCGTAATTCCCGATATTTGCCGTATATAAGAATCATCTGAGGATCATCTTGCGCGTAAGGCGTCTGTTGGTACCGTTGCGGTGCCTGTCGTCGACTATCTGCACGCGCGTAGCGATCAGCCGGGACGATAAAAGGGCCCGCCGCGTGGCGGTTCTGGGAGGAACGCACATGAAGTCCATCGGCCTGGCTATGGCCACTGCCTCTTTGATTGCCTGTTCGATGCCTGTGATGGCACAGGACGGTCAGACGCTCTCGCAAGTCATGCAAAACCCCGCTGAGTGGGGGTTCCAACGTGGTGATTACGCCAACACCGCATATTCGAAGCTCGATCAGATCAACACGAAGAACGTCAAAAACCTTCAGGTCGCATGGACGTTTTCGACGGGCGTGCTGCGCGGACATGAAGGCGCGCCCCTGGTGATCGGCGACGTAATGTACGTCCACACGCCGTTTCCCAATCTCGTCTATGCGCTCGACCTCAACAACGACGGCAAGATCCTGTGGCGTTACACGCCGAAGCAGAACCCCGACGTGATCCCGGTCATGTGCTGCGATACGGTGAACCGCGGTCTCGCCTACGACAACGGCAAGGTGTTCCTGCACCAGGCCGACACGACCCTTGTCGCGCTCGACGCCAAGTCCGGCAAAGAGCTGTGGAAAGTCACCAACGGCGATCCGAAGCGCGGACAAACCAACACCGCGACCGTCCTGCCGGTCAACGGCAAGGTCATCGTTGGCATCTCGGGTGGCGAATTCGGCGTGCAGTGCCACGTGACCGCCTACGACGAGAAGGACGGCAAGATGCTGTGGCGCGCCTTCTCGGAAGGCCCGGACGACCAGATCAAGGTCGATCCGGAGAAGACCATGTCGCTCGGCAAGCCGGTCGGCAAGGACTCCTCGCTGAAGACCTGGCAGGGCGATCAGTGGAAGACCGGCGGCGGCTCCACCTGGGGCTGGTATTCCTACGATCCCAAGCTGAACCTCGTTTACTACGGCTCGGGCAACCCCTCGACCTGGAACCCGAAACAGCGTCCGGGCGACAACAAGTGGTCGATGACCATGTGGGCGCGTAACCCCGACACGGGCGAGGCCAAGTGGGTCTACTAGATGACCCCGCACGACGAGTGGGACTACGACGGCGTCAACGAGATGCCTCTCGTCGACCAGAAGATCGACGGCAAAGAGACGCCGATCGTCGTCCACTTCGACCGCAACGGCTACGGCTATACCGTGAACCGCGAGACCGGCGAACTGCTCGTCGCCAAACACTTCGATCCGGCCGTGAACTGGTCGCCGGAAGTGGTGATGGACAAGTCGTCCAAGGATTACGGCCGTCCGATCGTCGTCGCCAAGTACTCCACGGAGCACAACGGCGAAGACGTGAACTCGAAGGGCATCTGCCCGGCGGCTCTCGGCTCCAAGGACGAGCAGCCCTCGGCTTTCTCGCCGAAGACGGGCTTGTTCTACGTGCCGACGAACCACGTCTGCATGGACTACGAGCCCTTCAAGGTCTCTTACACCCCGGGTCAGCCCTATGTCGGCGCCACCCTCTCGATGTACCCCGCGCCGAACAGCCATGGCGGCATGGGTAACTTCATCGCTTGGGACGCCACGAAGGGTAAGATCGTCTGGTCGCTGCCCGAGCAGTTCTCCGCCTGGGGCGGTGCGCTCGCGACAGCCGGTGACGTTGTCTTCTACGGGACGCTGGAAGGCTACCTGAAGGCGATCGACTCCAAGACCGGCAAGCTGCTCTACAAGTTCAAGACGCCGTCGGGCATCATCGGCAACGTCATGACCTACGCCCATAAGGGCAAGCAGGACGTCGCCGTCTACTCGGGCGTCGGCGGCTGGGCGGGTATCGGCCTCGCGGCCGGCCTGACCGACCCGAACGCCGGTCTGGGTGCTGTCGGTGGCTACGCCGCCCTCAACAACTACACCGCGCTCGGCGGCACGCTCACCGTCTTCTCGCTGCCGAACAGCTAAGAAGACGACAGGGAGAGTAGCCTGAGATAATCGGGAAACAATCCTCTTATTCTACCAAAATCCTCGTGCTTCATTGTCGAGGTGAGGTCAGGAAGGGCTTCCTCCTCATTTCTGATCCCGTCGACTTGCGTCGGCGGGATTTTTTTATTGCAGAAACCTCGGATTACAAGCGCCT
This sequence comes from Melastoma dodecandrum, assembly GCA_029817715.1. Taxonomy (NCBI): domain Eukaryota; kingdom Viridiplantae; phylum Streptophyta; class Magnoliopsida; order Myrtales; family Melastomataceae; genus Melastoma; species Melastoma dodecandrum. The sequence continues at coordinate 1,621,409 of JARUPY010000398.1, read as the reverse complement.
CTGTCTGGTCGCCAGCGCGGCGAGCGCCTCGCGCGTATCGACGTCCGCGAAGATGCCGGCATCCTCCACCTCGCAGCGTCGGATGCGGCGACCCGGTTCGGCGAGGACCGCACGCGCCCCCTGATCGCCGCGCAGGTGGGCGAGCGCGGGAAACAAGGCCCGGCCGAGCAGGACGGGATTGCCGTCGCGTCCTTCATGCGTCGGCACGACCGCATCGTCCGTGATCTCGAATGCGGCGATGATTGCGCGAAGCGTCGTCGTGCGGACCAGCGGCATGTCGGCGAGCAGCACGAGAAGGCCTTCGATCTCGTCGGGCAGAGCCGCCAGCGCCGCCTGCAGCGAGGTCGACAGGCCATCGGCGAACGCCGGATTGGCGACGAGCTCGACCGGCAAGTCGCCGACGGCCGCCGCGACGGCGTCGCCGGCATGCCCCGTCACGACGAGAACTAGCGCCGCTTCCGCATCGAGTGCACTCTGCGCGACGCGCCGTACGAGCGGCTCGCCGTCGAGACGCGCCGTCACCTTCGACGCGTCGGATGCGGCACCGAAACGCGTGGCGCGCCCGGCGGCGAGCACGGCAGCCGCGATGCGGCGGCCGCTCATCCGGCCTCGACCTGCCGGCGCTGCGGACGCGACACGATCTCGCTGAGGAGGCCGCCGACGCCCATCTTCCGCAGATCCGCGGACCGCACGTCGAGGCCGGCGAGGAAGCGGCGCAGCACGAAGTCGAAGCCGTTCTCCTTCGGCGAACGCGCGCAGCCGGGGGCGCCGATCACGGGAACGCCGCTCCCGTCCGGGCCGTCGAGCCGCCCGAGCATCAGGAGGTTGCCGGGATCGACCGGCATGCCGAGATGCTCGACCACACCGCCGGCCATCTCGACCGCGGCGGGAACGACGTCGCGCCGATCGGTGATGGCGGAGGCGCCGAAGATCACGATGAGGTCGCACGCGTGCAGGCGCTGGAGGGCCTCGGCGAGGGCGCGGACATCGTGTTGGACGCGCAGCTCCGTCGCGATGCGCGCGCCGGCCGGAGCAAGCCTGGCTTCGAGCGCCGCGAGGGTCTTGTCGACGGTCGCCGGCTTCAGCGCCGGCAAGAGGGGCGAGGCGACGCCGACGCGCAGCGGCGCATAGGGCGCGATGCGGACCGCCGGCGTCGGCGCCGCAGCCAGTGTCGCCGCGAGCTGCGCCGCGGGCACGGCGAACGGGATGACCTTGATCGTCGCGATCATCTCGCCGTCGACCACCGGCTGCAACGCGGGCAGGGTCGCGACGGTCACGGCTTCATCCACCGCATTCACGTCGTCGATCATCGTCGTGTCGATGCAGACCAAACCGGCGCGCGCGGCCATCAGGTTGCAGCGGCCGGTGAACGGCTTTTCGAGCCGCACGTGTGGCCCGGCGATCTTCTCCGCGAGCGCACGAGCCGCAGCATTCTCCGCGACGTCGCCCGGCTCCAGCCGCGCGCCGACGATCGAGGTGACGCCCGCGCCTTCGAGCGCGGCGATCTGCGCGGGGCCCAGCACCTCGCCCTTGCGAAGGGCGACGCCGCGGGCCTTGATCGAATGCGCCAGGATGAAGCCGTCGCCCGCGGCGACGGCCACGCGTCCGAACCTCACGCGGCGCGGTCCTTCTCGCTGCGCAGCGGCTTGCGGTGGCGTGCGGCGATCACCTCGCCGAGGATGGCGACGGCGATCTCCGCCGGGTCCACGGCCCCGATGTCGAGCCCGACAGGGGCGTGGATCCGGTCCAGCGCCGCCTCGTCGAATCCCTCCGCGCGCATACGCTCGAGCCGGCGCGCATGGGTCTTCCGCGAGCCGAGCGCGCCGATGTAGAAGCACGCGGCATTCAGCGCCGCGACGAGGGCGGGATCGTCGATCTTCGGATCGTGGGTGAGGAGCACGAGGCCCGTGTAGGCGTCGAGCGGATGCGCGGCGAGCGCCTCGTCCGGCCAAGCGGCGACGAGGTCGACGCCTGGGAAGCGCTCCGGCGTCGCGAAGGCAGTGCGCGGGTCGACGATCGTGACGTCGAGGCCGACCAGCGCGGCCATCGGCGCGAGCGCCTGGGCGATATGCACGGCGCCCACGATGAGCAGGCGCACCGGCGGCAGGTGCACGGCGAGGAACAGCTCGTGCTCGCCGATCTTGATCATCCCGCTCTTGCCGATCCGGAGTTGCTCGGCCACCTCGTCCGCAAGCGGATCGGTTTTCAGTCCCTCGCCCCAAATCAGACGCTGCGGATGGCCGGACGGCGAGGTCACGAACACGGCGGGGCGGCGGGCGGCGCGCTCGGCATTGAGGATGCGAAGATCCGCGAGGCGCACTAGTCGAGCCTCTCGAGGAGGACGCGGATCCGACCGCCGCACGAGAGACCCGAGCGCCACGCCGTCTCGTCGGCGACGCCGAACTCGAAAAGCCGCGGTTGGCCGGTCGCGATCACCTCGCCCGCCTCGGCGACCACGTCGCCTTCGACGCAACCGCCGGAGACGGAGCCGAGGAACGACCCCTCGCCATCGATCACGAGCTGGCTTCCGGCCGGGCGTGGGGCGGAGCCCCAGGTCTCGACGACGGTCGCGATGGCGACCGCCCGTCCGTCCTCCTTCCAGGCCTGCGCGGCGTTCAGGATGTCGTCGTCCGTGGAAAGCATGGGGAAGCGCCTCGTGTCCGCAAAGCTATATAGGGGCGCGCGAGGCGGCTCGCCCGGTGCTACTTCTGCTTGGCGATGATCTTGTCCTTGATCCCGTCGTAGACGCCCTGCGGGAGGATCTTCTTCTGCACGAGATCGTCCTTGCCCTTGTAGGGGCGGCCCTTGATGATGTCGTCGGCACGCTTGTCGCCGACGCCCTTCAGCGCCATCAGATCGGCCTTCGAGGCGGAGTTGATGTCGAGCAGCGTCTTCGACGAGGTCATGGCGGGCGGCGCGGCGGGGGCGCCCTGCAGGGCCAAGGCCGGGGCGGCTCCGACGAGGCAGGCAAGCGTAACGAGGGCGATCGAAAGCTTCATGGTGCGATCCTTTCGCGACTCGGCCGGCGGGCCGAGGCTCCTATAGGGGATCGCCCAAGCTGAGCCGTCAATCGGCCGCGGTCGCGTCAGGGCGCGAAGATCAGCGTGAGGTAGACGAAGAAGACGACGAGGTGCATCGCGCCCTCGAGGATCGTCGTCCGCGCGCCCGAGAAAGTCAGCGTGCACAGGATCAGCGTCATCGCCAGGAGGATCATCTGCGCGGGAGCGAGACCGAGCACGATCGTCTGACCGGTCGCGACGCTGGCGGCGACCACGGCCGGCACCGTGAGGCCGATGGTGGAAGCGGCGGCGCCGAGGGAGAGATTGATGCCGCGCTGCAGCTGGTTCGAGGAGACGGCGCGCATCGCCGTGATGCCCTCCGGTGCGAGAACGACCAGCGCGATCACGACGCCGCCGAGTGCGGCGGGCAGCGAGGCCTCTGCGAGCCCACGCTCCAGGAGGCCCGCCAGCGCCTTGGAGAGAAGCACGATCGGCAGGATCGACGCGACGAGGCGCAGGGCGTGGCGCAGCACCGCGCGGCGCCGCGAGGCTCCGTCGGGATCGAAGAGTTCGGCCTCCTGCGCTGCGCCCTCCGGGTCGGTGAAGAAGGCGCGGTGGCGACCGGTCTGCACCGAGAGGAAGACGCCGTAGAGCACGGCGGTGAAGATCGCGAAGGCGACCTCCTGCGGCGCGCTGAGCGTGCCCCCCGGCGTCGAGCGGGTGAAGTTCGGCAGCACGAAGGTGATCGTGCTGAGGGGGATGATGACGGCGAGGAAGGCGGACGCGCCTTGAAGATTGTAGCTTTGCGCGCCGTGCCGCAGCCCGCCGACGAGGAGGCCCGCGCCGACGATGCCGTTGAGAACGCACATCAGGACGGCGAACATCGTATCGCGCCCGAGCGTCGCGGCGTCCTTGCCACCCAGCATCACGGCGACGATCAGCGCGACCTCGATGAGGACGATCGACAGCGTGAGGATCAGCGTGCCGAGCGGTTCCTGCAGAAGGGTCGCGAGATGCTCGGCCTCCTCCGTCACGCCGAAGGCGGACCAGATCATCACCGCGAGCAGCACGGCGAAGACGAGCGCCTCCTGCCAGCTGGTCAGGCCAGGCAGGAGATGAGACGTCGCGGCGACGACCGCGACGCAGGCCCAGGCGAGCGCGAGCCGGACCAAGCTCAATCGACCGCGACGAGGACGTCCGACGCCTTGATCACCGCCACCGCCCTCTTGCCTTCTTCCAGGCCAAGCTCGGCGACGGCCTCGTTGGTGATCGCGGCAAAGATCTTGGATCCGCCGACGTCGATGATGACGTGCGAGGTGGTGGCGCCCTTGTGGACCTCCACGATCGTACCGGGGAGCTGGTTGCGGGCGGACAGCTTCATGGGTCGGTCTTTCGTGCGCTTGAGGAGACCTCCGCTTACGGGGCCGGAGAGGCGAGGGCAACACGGGCGCTGAGGACTGTGCTGCGCGGCCGTCCATCACCTTTGTATGAACGCGCGAGCGCTGCCGCGTTCTCGACGCGATTGCCGAGTCTTTTCTCAGCCCACGAACGGATTTCGAGGAAGCCTATATGACGTTCCAGGCCATTGTTCACGCACCGACTTTGCGCGCCGGGGCTCGCCTCAACATCGCGGATCTGGAGCAGGGCGCCTCGGCGACCCCGCGGCGGCTCGGCGTCGGCGATCAGGTGGAGCTGCGCTTCGGCGTCTGCTGCCCCGATATCGCGCGGGCCGTCGTTCTCGCCTACGTTCCGCAACCCGAGAGCGCGGTCATCGCGTGCGAAGGGCGCGAGATCACCATCTGCCGGCCGGCGGGGCACGATGGTTCGGACGTGCCGGGCCTCCTGTCCGAGGTGTGGTTCGTCGCCTGAAGCGTGTTCGATGGAACGATCCCCACCGGGGCGGCATTCGGCGACAGCCAAGGGGACTAAGAGGATGCCGCGCTTCTTCTTCGACATCGGAGACGACGGACATGTGTTCGTCGACGGTGAGGGGTTGGAGCTGCCGAGCGCGCATCGCGCCAAGGTCGAGGCGGTCGCCGCTCTGCCTGCCATCGCTCGCGAGGCGGACGTCGGCGAGCACTGGGCAGTGCATTCGCGCGTCCGCAACGAGGTCGGCGACCTCGTGTTCGAGGCGACGCTGAGGTTCGAGTGCAAGCATCACCGCTGACGGGTCAGGCTTCCGTCAGTTCCGCCTGCGCCAGCACGCGCGCCTGCTTGATCCGGGAGGGGTCGAGATGAAGGTAGCTGGCATCGAACCCCGAAAAGGCCGTGAGGTCGGCGCGGCGCGAGAGCGTCACACTGCGGTCGCGAACGCTCAGGTAGCCGTCCTTCTTCAACGATTGCAGGCTCTTGTTCATGTGCACGAGCGAAAGCCCGAGCGCTTCGGCGAGGGCGGCCTGCGTCACCGGCAGCTCGAACGTGTCGTCGTGCAGCGCGCCGATCGCCTCGAAGCGCGCCGCCATTTCGAGGAACAGGTGCGCGATGCGCTGCCGCGCGTTCCGCTGACCGACGTTCGCCGTCCATTCGCGGAAAATCGAGGCATCGACGAGCGTGTCCAACCACAGCGAGCGCCAGATGACCTCGCGCTGGGCGGAGAGAGCCAGGATCTCGTCGTGCGCGATCCAGAAGGTGCGCGTCGGAACATGCGCCTGGATCTTGTGGTCGGTGTACGCGAACAGGACGGATTGAAGATCCACGGCGTCGCCCGGAAGGTGAAAGGCGACGATCTGGCGGGCGCCGTCGCCGAGCGTCTTGGCGCGGCTGACGAGGCCGCTTTCGATGAGGATGCAGTGGCGCGAGGGCGTCGCGTCCGCGATCACGGTCTCGCCGGCCGCGTGATCATGGTAGCGGCCGGGCAGCGAGAGCAGGGCGTCGCGATCCTCCGCAGGGAGATGCGCGCGCCGCTCCAGCTTGGCCACATATTGATGAAGTGCGGAACTCTGCTGCATTTCGCCTCTTCCTAGGCGCTGCGGTGCTGGCTGTGCCATTCGACCAAAGCCGAGCTTGCGAGCGCCCATCCCCCTGCGCTCAAGACTAAGGCACCGGAACGGTTGTTGAATAGCCTTGGGAGACAAGCATTGCGACAAAAAACCTGGCGGGCGGCAATAACCTGCATTGTGACATGTCTTTTGACGAGTGCCGCAGCGAGCGCACGGCCTCGAGGGGGCGACGATCTCTTCGGCCAGCTCGTCGGCAGCTGGTCCGGCGGCGGCTCCGTCCGCACCACCGACGGCGCGTCCGAACGGCTGCGCTGCCGGGCCAGCTACAGCTCGTCGGGACCTGCGACCCTGACGATCGACCTGCGATGCGCCAGCGACAGCTTTAAGCTCGATGTCGAGAGCACGGTGACGCGCGCGGGCGATCGGCTCTCGGGTGCCTGGCGCGAGACGAGCTTCGGCGCCTCGGGGCAGGTCGCCGGAACCGTGTCGGGCCAGCAGGCGTCGGCCGTCATCGAGGGCATGGGCATGTCGGGGCGCCTCACGCTGAGCCTGCGCGGCACCGCGCAGGCCGTGACGCTCGCGGCCGAGAACGTCGGCTCGGTCTCGGTCGTGCTGCGGCGGGAATGACCAAGAGGATGTAACGCGGATGCGGAGCCGATGGACGGCGCTGATCTGGATCGTGTCCTTGGTTGTCGTCGGTGTCGGCGCCCTTGCCGCCGGGCAGTTCGTCATGATGGCGACGTCGCTCGATCCGGAGGCGACGGTGAGCGACGGCGGCGAGGTGTGGTGGGACGCCATGGTCGCGGTCGGTGCCTTCGTCGCGCTGGCCGTCGTCTGCATCCTTTCGCTCGCGCTTTGGCATACGCGCCGGTTCAAGCCGGCGGCCGTCGGTCTCTTAATGCTGCAGATCGCGGCGGTGGGCTGGGCCTGCGTTCACATCTACGAGGAATATCTGTGAACGGTTTGAACCGGCGTCTGCCGGCGCCATCTAAGGGCGGGCCGCAACAGGATCGGACGCGAGCACGATGATCGACCTCTATTATTGGACGACGCCGAACGGCCACAAGATCACGATGTTCCTCGAGGAGGCAGGGATCCCCTATGCCATCCACGGCATCAACATCGGCAAAGGCGACCAGTTCGCGCCGGCCTTCCTGAAGATCGCACCCAACAACCGCATTCCGGCGATCGTCGACCACGAGCCGAAGGACGGCGGCGACCCGATCTCCGTCTTCGAATCGGGTGCGATCCTGCTCTACCTCGCCGAGAAGACGGGCAAGCTCCTTCCGCACGACATCCGCGGTCGCACCCGGGCGCTCGAATGGCTGTTCTGGCAGATGGGCGGTCTCGGGCCGATGGCCGGACAAAACCATCACTTCAGCCAGTACGCGAAGGAAAAGCTGCCCTACGCGATCGATCGCTACGTGAACGAGACAAACCGGCTGTACGGCGTGCTCGACAAGCATCTCGGCAGGCACAAGTTCTGCGCCGACACCTACTCGATTGCCGACATCGCCTGTTACCCCTGGATCGTGCCGTACGAGCGCCAGGGGCAGAAGCTCGACGATTTTCCGAACCTCAAGCGCTGGTTCCACGAGATCGCGGCGATGCCCTCGACGAAGCGGGCCTACGCCAAGGCGGACGCGCTCAATTCCGCACCGACGGTGGACGAGAACTCGCACAAGATCCTGTTCGGGCAGACGGCGAAGCGCGCCTAGCTGCTCCGCCTCATCATCTCGATCGGGAGCGCGATCGTGACCTGAAGCCCGCCGCCGGGCCGATCGTCGAGCGTGATGGTGCCGCCTTCGCGCTCGACGGCCTGTCGCGTGATCGCGAGGCCCAGCCCCATGCCGCCCTTGGCGCGATTGCGTGAGCTGTCGCCGCGGAAGAAGGGCGAGAAGACGAGATCGCGGTCGGCGGCCGGAATGCCCGGTCCGCGATCCTCGACCACGATGCGCATGCGGTCGCCGTCGTCGGCAAGGCTGACATGGGCGCAATCGCCATAGGCGATCGCATTGTTGATGACGTTCGAGAGGGCGCGCTTGGTCGCGAGGGCGCGAAGCTCGACGGCCAGATGGTCGGGGCCGGTATAGGTCGCGACGTGTCCGGCATCCGTCGCATCGTCGACGAGGGTCTGCAGCATTGCGGCGAGGTCGGTGCGTCGCGGAGGCTCGGAATCGGTCTCTCCGCGCAGATATGCGTTCAGATCTTCGAGCATCGCCTCCATCTCGGCGAGATCCGCATCGAAGGCGGTGCGGTCCTGCGTATCGGCGGTGAGGTCGGCGCGCAGTTTCATGCGCGCGATCGGGGTGCGCAGATCATGCGAGACGGCGGCGAGCGCCTGCGTGCGATCATCGAGAAGCTTGGCGATACGCGCCTGCATCGCATTGAACGCGCGCGCGACCGCCCGGATTTCGCGTGGGCCCTGGCGGTCGTCGAGATCGACCGGGGGACCGACGCCGATCGAATCGGTGACGCGCACGAGCATGCGCAGCGGAGCGGCCAAGGTGCGCACGACGAGGAGGGCCGCGAGCAGCACGCCGACGGAAACGACGGCCATCGAAACGAACTGCCCGTAGAGGTTCGGCGCGACGCCGCCGAGCCCGCTGATGCGGAAGGCGAGCGCCGACCCGTCGCCGAGCTGCAGACTGCCTTTCGCCGTCGTGTCTGGGTCACCCGGCACCGGCTGCAACGCGAGGTGGCGCTCGGCGAGGCCCGGGCGTGCGGCGAGGAGTTGGTCGCGCACCTTGCGCGTCCGCGCGTCGGTCGCGGGGAGCGCCAACTCGCCGGGCTGCGCGAGCCAGCTTAGGGCGAGGTCGGTGTCCGACAGCGTGCGCGCGACCGCCGAGCGATTGACGGGCGCGGTGACGGCGAGAACCCGCGTTGCCGTGTCGAGCTGCTCGGCGACGTGGCGCGCCTCGGCCTCGTCGCTCGAGACAAGTTCGGCACGTTCGAAGACGACCCCGCTCCCGAGCAGCTCCAGGATGACGGTGACGAACAGGACGAGCCCGACGCGCCCGACGAGCCCTGCCGGCCAGAGGCGCGCCCGCATCTAGAGCGTCTCGACGTCGGCGGCGAAGATGTAGCCGACCCCACGCACGGTGCGAATGAGGTCTCCGTCGTCCTTGCCGAGCTTGCGCCGCAGGCGGCTGACCAGAACGTCGATCGAGCGGTCGGACGCGTCGGCGAGGCGGGTGCGCGACAATTCCAGCAGCCGCTCGCGGCCGATCACGCGCTGGGGATTTTCGAGGAAGGTGACGAGGAGGTCGTGTTCCGCGCCGGAGAGATCGACGGCGGTGCCGTCCGGCGCGCTCAATTCGCGGCGTCGCCGATCGAGGCGCCAGCCGGCGAAGACCATGGCATCGCGCGGCTCGCGGCCGACGCTGTCGTTGCCGTTTCCGGCGGCGACCCGCCGAAGCAGGGCGCGGATGCGCGCCAGCAGCTCCTTGGCGCCGAACGGCTTCGGCACGTAGTCGTCGGCGCCGATCTCGAGGCCGAGCACGCGGTCGATCTCGTCGCCGTGCGCCGAGACCATGATGATGGGCACCTGGCTCGTCTTGCGGATGTCGCGGCAGAGATCGAGGCCGCTGCGACCTGGTAGCATCACGTCGAGCAGAATGAGATCGAAGGTGGCGCCGGCGAGGATGCTCGCCATCTCCCGCCCGTCGCGCGCGCTCGTCGCCTCGAAGCCGTTCTCCTTCAGCACGCGCAGGATCAGCGTGCGCATGGACGGATCGTCCTCGACGACGAGGATGCGGGATGGCTGTTCCATCATCGGCACTTGGATCTGGTGGCGGTTGAAGGAGTCACGATCGGCCGCTCCCAAAGCACGTCTTCGTTCAAAACAACAGCTCCGATCCCAAAAGAAGCTCCGGCCGAAAACCTTCGCAACGCGGCATACAACTTTAGGCGATGTGCGCTTTGCGCGACACCGCTCACCATTCCGGATTTGAATATAGTCTGCGCGAGAAAATTGCCGTTTGTAGATGTCGTGGTGATCGGCAGCGTCTGCCAGGCGAACTCGGCAAGGCCACGCGGAGGTTAGGCGTGGACCCGATCGCTCATGTGCCAGCTGTCGCCAGCACTGCCACGGTGGAGCGGCCGCCCCTCGTCTCGTTCATCGTCATCAACTACAATTATGGACGTTATCTCGAGCAGTGCGTCGGATCGATCTACCAACAGGATTATCCGAACTTCGAATGCATCTTGATCGACAATGCATCGACAGACGATTCATCTGAAGTCATCAGGAAGCTCACCAGCGACCATCCGAGCTTGACGGTCATTCTCAACGATCGGAACGACAACCAACTCGGCGCGGCGCACCGCGCGTACGGCGCGGCGAGAGGCCATTTCGTCGCCTTCATCGATGCCGACGACTATCTGCTGCCTAACTACGCGAAAACGCACGTGCTGGCCCACCTCGTCGCCCGGGACCCGATCGCCTTTACGTCCGGAGACATGATCGAGCTCGTCGGCGACATGGTGCGCTCGACCAGCGTCATGAGCGGCTTCATCGGCAAGAAACACAGCGCCGCTTATAAAAAGGGCAACCTTCCGGACAATTATCTCGGCGCATGGATGACGCAACGATCCGCGGCGTTGAAACTCAGGAGCGTCTCGACGACCAACACGTTCTGGGTGTGGGCACCGACATCCGGCACCGTCTATCGGCGCGAGGCGCTGGACCTCTTCATTCACAATCCAACCATAAGCCGGATCAAGCTGAACCTCGACAGCTATTTCACCTTCGCGCTGAACGCGCTCGTCGGCAGCCTCCTGATTCAGGAGGTCGTGGCGGTTTATCGCGTGCACGGCGACAACAATTTCGCGCGGTCCGGCCAGTTGCAGCACCTGTATTCGTTCGATCCCGACAACGATTTCGGCGCGTTCGCCGCTTATTGCGCGCTCGCCTATATGGCGGAAGAATACGAAACATTCGATCGTCGCACCTTCGACGTGCGGCACCTGAACCGGGCCATGGGCACGCTCGCGCATGTCGCGCGAAACAAGTCGCGGCTGAGGGACACGTTCAGAGCCTCGTCGCGGAGCGTCCTCCGCCGCTACTGGCAGTGGCGCTCCAAAAGCGTGCTGCCCTATTTGCGTTGAACGTGACCGGACGCTTGGTGGCCCCTCCGGGGCTCGAACCCGGACGCCTCGCGGCTCAGCATTTTAAGTGCTGTGCGTCTACCAATTTCGCCAAGGGGCCGCGTCGCCCTTATGCACCGCGCGACAGCGAAGGCAATCGGGCCGTAGCTAGAGATCATGGGTCTCGTCGGAAGACGCCGCGCCCTCGTTGCTGCCGGCATGGGACTCACGCCGGCTTCTGCCGATTCGGAGCGCTCAGAAGCAGAGGGCGATTCGCAGCTTGGCGATCGAGCGTCTCGATCAAAACTAGCTCGCCAAGCCGGCGTTTCTGTACAATGCATCATTCTCCAGGATCGAACCTGGCGAACGGCTAACACTTTAGTTTATGTCTCACGCAGCTTCTGCTTATTAATTGAGCGCCGCTGCGCCTCGGCGTGCTAATATCGCCGCATCTCCTCGCCGATTTTCTTCACGATGCTCACGCCGGCTATCACTGCGCCGAGCATTTGCTTTACCTATTACGTCTTTCATCGGCTTGGGGGCCGGTCATGCATTCGAAATCCTCTGCGTCTTCCGCAGCGATGTTTTTGGCCTTGTGCTGCGCTGTCCCGGCTCAGGCCCAGGTCTTCACGCCGGTCGCCAATCCGGTCTGGACCGGTCCGTATGTCGGCGCGTTCGGCGGCTACGGCAGTGGCACGTCGACCCAGCGCGACAGTGGCTTCGTCTATGTGCCTCCGGCGCCGGCCGGCGGCGAAGGTGGTCCGCCTCCGGTCGCTGCGGTCGCGGATGGCGCCTACAACCTCAGCGGCGGTCTCGGCGGTGCGCTGTTCGGTTATTCCACGCAATTGAGCACCTTTGTCGTCGGCGTCGAAGGCGACATCGCCGCCGCGCATATCGCCGGGTCTTCTCCGTTCTGCGGAACCCCGGCTCACCTGTGCGGCACGACGATCGACGCGGTCGCCGACGTGCGCGGCCGCATCGGTTACGCCTTCGGTGCCTTCCTGCCGTTCGTCGCGGGCGGTCTCGCGGTCGATCGTGTGCGAGCCTTCGACGCTCTCTTCGGTGCGCAGGGCGCGAGCTGGCGGACGGGCTACACGATCGGCGCCGGCATCGAATACAAGGTCATGCCGAACGTCGCGTTGCGCCTCGAGTACCTCTACTCGGATTTCGGATCGTCGGCGCAATTCCAGATCGTGCCGGGCGTGCCGGAGCGAATCTCGGCGAAGACGAACGTCGTCCGGGTCGGCATCAGTTGCGGTCTCTACGACGTCCCGGGGCCGGCACCGCTCGTCGCCAAGTACTGACCCTTGCGGGAGTCTGCGAGGTCACGCGACCTCGCAGATGAACGTGCGCAACTTGCCCGATCCGGCGCGTTCGATCGCGTCGCGGTAAACGACGGTCACCTCGAAGGTTTCGTCGCCGTGGCGGGCGAGCATGTTCTTCAGGCGATCCGTGTCCTCCGTGCTCAATCGTCGACGAGCGACGAGGCGCACCTCGATCTCTCCGAGCGCCGGCTGCACGATCTGGAACTCGACGATGTCGGGCATCCGAGCGATCGCATAGTGACGGATGTCGGCACGGACCGACTCGCCGGAACGCAGCTTGAGATAGTCGTGCGTGCGCCCGAGCAGCGTCGCGATGACGGGAAGCCCGCGCCCGCAGGCACACGGCTCCCCCGCCACGGCCTCGTCGCCGACCTCGTAGCGGATGAGAGGCATCGCGTAGTTGTGGAGGCTGGTGACGACGACCTTGCCGGACTCGCCCGGCTGGCACGGCGCGCCGTCTCGACCGATAACTTCGAGATGCACGAACTCCGATTGCACGTGGAGTTGCCCGCTCTGCGGGCATTGCAGGGCCATGTAGCCCAGTTCGGCGCAGCTGTAGCATTCGATGATCGGGACGCCGAGCAGCGCCGTGCAGGTCGCCCGCAGCGCGGGCGTGACGCTTTCGCTGATGCAGAACACTGCGCGCAGCTGCTTGAAGCGCTTGCCGCTCGCCTCGCATTGCTTGAGGATCAGGTTCAACTGGCTCGGCCGCGTCTGCAGGTAGGTCGGATCGATGCGACGGATCGCTCGCACCTGCTCGGCGATCTCGAGGCTCGGGTTGATCTTGAACTGTTTGCCCGCACGGCGCAGCGAGGTCGCGGGGAGGGACCACGATCCCTGCTCGACGACGGGACGGCCCGCCATCTTCAAGGCGCCATCGGTCAAGAGGACGAGTGTGCCGCCGAGATCGATCTCGTGCCAGGCGCGGTCGCGCAGATTCACGCACTGCCAGTGGAAGTCCGTCAGCTCGGTCGTGATGATCCGCACCGGCCGGCTCGTCGATCCCGACGTCGTGCGCTCCCGCGCAGCGCCATGAGCTTTCGGGAACGATTTGGCGCGAAGCCGCTCGCCCGCCTCCTGCACGTCGATGCGCGTGAGGATGGGGATCGCGTGCCAGATGGCCGCCGCGGGCGTCCTGCCCGCGCGATAGCCCGCCCGGCGAAGGCGCTCCGCGTAGAAGGGCACTTCGGCGGCGGCATGGCGCAGGAGACGATCGAGCTGCGCGTCGCGCAGGCGCGCCAAGTCCTCCGGCGCCAGACGTTCGGTCTGGCTAAGCCCGTACAACGCCGAGAAGAGAGACGCCGTCTGCCCCGTGAGCACGTTGGGCCACTCGATGCCGGGCGCGTCCGCCTTCAGCTGATCGAACAGCGACGACATCGACATCCCCTGAACCCCCAAGTCTTGCTTGGGGCGACGATCGCACCTTTCGGAAGGCGGTTCAAAGCGGCCCGCCGGTCGGGACGATCGAGGATTTGAGCGGGACGGGAGGAGGACGACGCTTGAGTCCGGACCGCCTGACGTTCGTCGTATCGGATGACGGCTCGCACTTCGAGAGCGCGGATGCGCTGCGGTTCGAGGCCGATCGATCCTGCATCTACGGCGTTCTCGACCCGGCCGTGGCGCATCTCGTCGCGACGGCGGCGGCCGGCCACGTCTCGGCCGAGGGCTGCCGAAACGCGATCACGTTGATCGTCGAGGACATCGCGCCGCCGCAGGACGATCGCACGCGAGGTCTGGAGGTCACATCCTTTCTGGTGTCGGGCGACGCCATCGCGCTGGCGCGCGGATCCGGCGATGCCCTCAAGGATCGCTGCTACGTGCTCATGGAGCGCGTGCTGTCACGTGCGCGGATGTCCTGCGATCTGCGTGTCGTGCACCGCGCCGCGGCTGCGAACCCTGCGATCTCGCGCGCGACGTGCGATGTGATCCTCCCGCATCGGGGGCTCGAGCGCCACATGCGGCTCAGTGTCGATTCGCTCGTACGTCAGACGCACAAGGCCGACATTCATCTCGCGCTCGATCAAGACGACGTCGGCGCCTCGTTGTCGGAGGTGCTTCGCACCCATCGCGACGTCCATGCCTATCGCCTGTCGCCGAACCCCGTGGGTCCGTATGTGGCGCGGCATGTTCTCGCCATGCGTTCACGCGCGGATTTCGTCGCGTTCCAGGACAGCGACGACGCGTCTCTGCCCCATCGTCTCGGCACGTTGATGGCTGCAGCCGAACGCTTCGGCGCCGGGATCGTCGGGTCTCACGAACTGCAGGTCCACGAGCGGGATCGCAAGGTCTATGCGATCTTCTATCCGCTGGACGTCAACGCCGCTCTCCAGCGAACAGGCGCGCAGCATCAACTCCTCTTTCCGACATCCGTCGTCAGGCGGGATGTCTTTCAGCGCACGTCCGGCTTCTCGACGCGCCGGGCCTTCAGCCTGGACGTCGCGTTCTGGTTGAGCGCCTCGCTCACCACGAAGATCATGAACGTCGACGAATTCCTCTACGTGCGACGGCGCCATGCCGCGTCCCTGACCATGCGCCCGGACATCGGCTCGAATTCGCCGGTCCGCCGAGCGCTCGTCGCGGGACGGCAGGCGGACTTCGCGGCGATCGTCGCGGGGCGGCTGCGGATCGAAGAGTCTCGGCTCGCCGTCCGCCATCGCAGCGGCGAGGTCATGTTCGAGGATCTCAGAACGGGTGCCGTGACGCCCGTGTGCCTCGCCGGGGCCGAAAACCTGGACCGGCGCACCGAGATCTCGTGAGAGGCGTCGGCCGCGCGTTCGGCAGGGACGGCGATCACGGGATCGAATGGTCGGAGTGGCGGGATTCGAACCCACGACCCCTAGTCCCCCAGACTAGTGCGCTAACCGGGCTGCGCTACACTCCGACTGCGGCCCTTATAGTGGGCCGCGCCGCGCGTGCAAACCCGTTTCGCGTCAGGTGGTCCTGCGCAGATCGTGGAGGATGCGCGCGCAATCCTCGACCGTGTCGAGGAGATCGAGCAGCCCGGCGCGCAGGCCGGGCGGTGGGGCGAGGGCGGACGGCAAGCCCTCCGTCTGGGGCTCCGGGATCGAGAGCGCCGGCTCGGCGTGGTGAAGGAGTTCCTCGAAGCCGTCCTGCACCTGCGGCGCGACGAGATCGTCGAGGTCGGGCGCGGCGGGCGCCTGTCCGGTGCGCAGGCTGCGCGCGCCCTGTTCCTTGAGGAGGCGCCGGACGCCCTTGATCGTGTAGCCCTCGTCGTAGAGCAACTGGCGAATCGTTCGCAGCAGCGCGACGTCCGCCGGGCGGTAGTAGCGGCGCCCGCCGGCTCGCTTCAGCGGCCGGATGTGCGGGAAGCGGGTTTCCCAGAAGCGCAGCACGTGCTGCGGCAGGTCGAGGTCGTCCGCGACCTCGCTGATGGTCCGGAACGCATCCGAACTTTTTTCCATGACGGCTCAGGCTCCTGCGGCCTGAGTCTTATCCAAGATTCGAGGCCTGCCTATGGCTTTGCGGCGGCACCCACAGGCCGACTCACAGGTCGTCGTCCTCGTCGGGCGGCGCCTGGCCGTTCATGTGCGCCTTCAGGACGTTCGAGGGTTTGAAGACGAGCACGCGCCGCTGCATGATCGGCACCTCGACCCCCGTCTTCGGGTTGCGCCCGATCCGCTCGCCCTTGTCGCGTACGACGAACGAGCCGAAGGACGACAGCTTCACGTTCTCGCCGATCGCGAGCCGGTCCGTGACCTCTGCCAGAACCATCTCGACGAGACCGGCCGATTCCTTTCGCGACAGCCCAACCTTCCGATAGACGGCCTCGGCCAAATCGACCCGCGTCAGGGTCTGTGAGGGCGCACGCGCAGGCGTGACGCTGTCAGGCCGCGTGTCGACCTGGATATCCGATTTCGTCATCAGGCCCTCCCGAACCTTCCGAGATGACGCTCGAGAATTATTGTTGGGCGACGTCCGGCTGAATTGGACTTTGGGCCGGAGCGCCCGCTCAGGGTCGGGAAAATGGCTCGGAAACGCGTGCCGAGGCAAGGCCTTGACAGCATTTCGAAGGCAGTCTTTCGGCTACCATCGGATGAGCGCCGAAGCCCAGGTGAAGCCGCCGCCCATCGCCTCGATCATCACGAGATCGCCGCGCTTGATGCGCCCGTCGGACACCGCCGCGTCGAGCGCGAGGGGAATGGAGGCGGCGGAGGTGTTGCCGTGCCGGTCCACCGTCACGACGACCTTTTCGCGCGCGATGCCGAGCTTGTCGGCGGAGGCGTCGATGATGCGCCGGTTCGCCTGATGCGGCACGAACCAGTCGATGTCGGCCGCCGCGATGTTCACCGCCCGGAACGCATCCGTGATGACGTCCGTCACCATGCCGACGGCGTGGCGGAAGACCTCGCGACCGTCCATCCGGAGATGCCCTGTCGTCTGCGTCGTCGAGGGGCCGCCGTCGACGTAGAGCTTGTCGCGATAGCGCCCGTCGGAGCGCAGGTGCGACGTCAGCACGCCCCGATCTGCGATCGTGCCCTCGCCGGGCTGCGCCTCGAGCACGACCACGGCGGCGCCGTCGCCGAACAGCACGCAGGTCGTCCTGTCCTCCCAGTCGAGCAGGCGCGAGAACGTCTCCGCGCCGATGACGAGCGCGCGCTTGTGGGAGCCGGAGACCAGAAACTTGTCGGCGGTCGCGACCGCGAAGACGAAGCCCGAGCAGACGGCCTGCACGTCGAACCCGGCGCCGTGCGTCATGCCGAGGCCCGCCTGGATCTGCGTCGCGACCGCGGGGAAGGTGAAGTCGGGTGTCGAGGTCGCGACGACGACGAGGTCGATGTCGGCGGCCTGCAGCCCCGCGTCGGCGAGCGCCGCCTGCGCCGCCTTCAGCCCGAGCACCGAGGTCGTCTCGTCGCTCGCCGCGATGTGGCGCCGGGTGATGCCGGTGCGCTGGACGATCCAGGCGTCCGAGGTCTCGATCTCGCCTTCGAGGTCCGCGTTGGTGACCACCTTGGACGGGAGGTAGGCGCCGATGCCGGCCACGACCGACCTGAGGCGGCCCGGTGTCTGTTGCGTCACGTCGGTTCCGTTCGCGCTGCCTCGGATGGCGCGTCTTTGAGCAAGGCCGCGGGCTTTTCGGCGACATCGGCGGGGTCGGTCAAGGCCAGCGCGAGCATGTCGCGGATCTTGCCGAGCAGCTCGTGGCGCACCATCGCATAGCCGAGATCGATCGCGCCAGCCGTGCCGACCTCGTCCATTCCGCCGTGGCTCTTGATCACGATTCCGTCGAGACCGAGAAACACGCCGCCATTGACGGTGCGCACGTCCATCCGCGCGCGGATCTCGTCGAAGGCCTCGCGCGCCAGCAGATAGCCGAGCTTGGAGCGCCACGAACCTGTCATGGCCTGGCGGATGTACTGGCCGATCTGCTTGGCGGTGCCCTCCGCCGTCTTGAGGGCGATGTTGCCGGTAAAGCCTTCCGTAACGACCACGTCGACCGTGCCTTTGCCGAGGTCGTCGCCCTCGACGAAGCCCCGGTAGTCGAGCGTCGGCAGGCGTGAATCGCGCAGGGTGCGCGAGGCGGCCTTCACCTCTTCGAGACCCTTGATCTCCTCGACGCCGACGTTGAGCAGGCCGACCGTCGGGCATTCGATCGAAAAGACGATGCGCGCCATGGCGGCGCCCATGATCGCGAGATCGACGAGCGTGCGGGCATCCGCGCCGATCGAGGCGCCGACGTCGAGGACGATCGAGCGCCCACGCAGCGTCGGCCAGATCGCGGCGATGGCAGGTCGGTCGATCTCATGCATCGTCCGAAGGCAGACCTTGGCCATGGCCATCAGCGCGCCGGTGTTTCCGGCCGAGATCGCGACATCCGCGTCGCCACGCTTCACGGCGTCGATGGCGAGCCACATCGACGAGGTACGCCGGCCGGCGCGTAAGGCCTGGCTCGGCTTGTCGTCCATGCGGACGGCGACATCGGTGTGGTGAACCGAGGCGACCTTCGCGAGCGCCGGGTGGGCGGCGAGGACCGGCGCGATCTCCGCCTCGCGGCCGTAGAACAGAAAGCTCGCGTCGGGATGGCGCTGCTGCGCGATCGCCGCGCCGGCGACGATCACCTTGGGGCCGTGATCGCCCCCCATCGCATCGATCGCGATCCGCACCATGTCAGCGCATCCGAAAGGCCGCCGGACGGCGCGCGTCAAAGTCTCCGCAGCAGGTCACGGCTTGTCCTTCAGACGCTGCAGGGCAGCGAAAGGCGACGGGTCCGGCGCCTCGTCGTCGCCCACCGAGACCTCGTCGAAGGCGACCCCGGGCCTGCGCGGGTAGAGGTCGCGGCCGAGCATCAGGAATTCGACAGTGACCGCGCCGAGGTCGATGATCCCGTCGACGATCGGATCCGGCGGGTCCTCCTCGCCGCCGAGCACAGCCGGTGGAGGCGGAGCAGGCGTGCGGGCAGGGCGCGCGTCGGCGTGTCGGCGGCTCACGCGATCGCCCTTCGAGCCCTCGGCAGGCGCTGGCGCCGGCGCGAAGGCGAGGTCGATCTCCTGCGTAATGTCGCTGTCGAATGGCTCGAGCGTCACGACGCAGATCTGAGTGATGCTCGCGTCCAGCGTTCCGGACACCTCGTAGCGCCCTCCGCCACCTCGCCGCTCGACGGTGAAGGTCGCGACGAGCTTCCCCAGGCCGGGCAAGCCGGTGTCGGCGGCGATCGCCGCGCGTTCGGCCTCGCTCGCCGACACCTCGACCTCGAGGCCCGTGTCCGGCACGGAGTCGACGTCGATCGGCCGCGACAGCGGCAGATCGGGGCGCGGCGCGAGGCGCGCGTGGGAACCGGGAGCCATCAGGCGGCTATCCGCTCGCGGAGCGGGAAGGTCACGGCGCCGTCCACGAACGCCTGCAGCTCGAGCTGCCGCAGGTGCGCGTCGCAGGCGAGCGTATACGCGGCCAGGGCATCGGCATGCGCCGGATCGCCCGCTATCCCGCCGGCGCCGAGCACGTTGCGCGCGATCACGTCGGCCAGCGCCGCGTGGCCCTGGCGGAACGCGGCCTCGTAGGCGGTGCTGCGGCCGAGGAAGGCCTCGGCGAGGCTCTTCATGCGCTTGGGCACCACCGTGTCGCCGACTCCCATCTCGCGCAGCGTGCGGTCGAAGTGGCGGAAGATCGTGTCGACGAGATGCTGCGCCATCTCCGGCCCCGGCGCCTCGCAGGCCTGAAGGCGGCGCAGGACGAGCACGGCGTGCAAGGTGAGGCTCTCGAACCGGCCCTCGAACGTATCGGGCACGCCATAGGCCGCGTAGAGGTCGGGGACGCGGGCGCCAGCGACGATGGCGAGGTAGAGACGGTCGATGACGATGTCGTTGGAGGGGCGCCGGAACCAGCCGAACATCAGCACGCGCGCCTTGGATCGAAGCCGTCCGAACGGCGCGGCAGACCGCAGATCCGGCTCCTTGCTTTGGTCACAAGCGGGGGTTAGGCATCCTCGCCGTCGAACGCAAGCGAAACTTGCGTCGGCGACGGGTAGCTGGGGGCGCAAGGGTGCAGATGGATCGGGATCGGAGCTCGTGGCTCGACGCAGGGGCGCGCGCGGCAACGCGTCTCGCCACCGTCGCGCTTCTCGGCGCGGGCCTTGCCGGGTGTCTCGGATACGACGGCGACGTTCAGCACGGCTATCAGATGGACCCGCAGGCGGCCGCCGACGTGAAGCCGGGCCAGACCGCCGAGCAGGTGCTGGTGACGCTTGGCACCCCGTCCACGACGTCGACCGTGGGCGGCGACGCCTGGTACTATATCTCGCAGAAGACCGACCGCTCCGTCGCCTTCATGCGTCCGACGGTCCAGGATCAGCACATCTACGCGGTGTATTTCGACAAGGGCAAGAAGGTGACCCGCATCGCGAATTATGGCCTGCACGACGGCAAGGTGGTCAACTTCTCCACCGACAAGACGCCGACCATGGGCGCCGACGCCGGCCTTTTGCGCGGCATGTTCACGAACGTCGACCCGATGGGCGGCATGCTGCAGGGGATGCAGAACCGCCACTAACATTCGGCTCCGCGGTCTATTTCGCCGCTCCCGCTCCGCGCCAGACCGGGATGTCCGCGCCGAGGCGGGGGCTCGGTGTCGGGGCCGCCAGACGCACGCCGTCCATCACGATCGGGCTGGCCAGCCCCGGAATCGCGGCGCCTGCACCGTCGAGGTCGAGCCGCAACCCGCGATGGCGTACCTGCGGATCCTCGAAGACCTGCGCGAGATCGTTGATCGGGCCGGCCGGCACGCCGGCAGCCTCGAGCGCGGCCAGCAGCCCGGTGCGCGTGAAACGCCGGGTTTCATCGGTCAGACGCGCGACGAGCGTGTCGCGATGGGCGATCCGTGCGGCATTGGTCGCGTACGCCGGCTCGTCCGCCAGCGCCGAGAGGCCGAGAGCTTCGCAGAAGCGCTGGAACTGGCCGTCGTTGCCGACCGCGACGATGACGTGTCCGTCGGCGACCGGGAAGGCTTGATACGGCACGAGGTTCGGGTGGCCGTTGCCCATTCGCTTCGGCGGCGTGCCCGCAACGAAGTAATTGAGCGCCTGATTGGCGAGCATCGCCGCCTGGACGTCGAGCAGCGCCATGTCGATCGTCGCGCCGACGCCGGTCGCATCGCGCATGCGAAGCGCAGCGAGGATGGCGACGACGGAATAGAGGCCGGTCGAAAGGTCGGCCATGGCCACGCCGACGCGCTGCGGGGCGCCATCGGGCTCGCCCGTGAGGTCCATGATGCCGCCGAGCCCCTGGATCATCGCGTCGTAGCCGGCGCGCTGGGCGTAGGGCCCGTCTGGCCGAAGCCGGTGATCGAGCAATAGACGAGCCGTGGGTTCGCCGCGCGTAAGGTCGCCACATCCAGCCCGTAGCGGGCGAGGTCTCCGACCTTGAAATTCTCAATCACCACGTCGGCGCCGGCCGCCAAGTCGCGCACCGTCGCCTGCCCCTCGGGCGCGGTGAGATCGAGCGCGACGGAGCGCTTGCCGCGGTTCGTCGCGTGGAAATACGCGGCGGACGGCGCCGCTGCGTCCGCCTCCGCGACGAACGGCGGACCCCAGGCGCGCGTGTCGTCGCCGCGCCCGGGGCGCTCGACCTTGAGGACGTCCGCGCCGAGATCCGCGAGCAGCTGGCCGGCCCAAGGCCCGGCCAGCACGCGCGCGAGTTCCAGAACGCGAAGGCCGGCGAGCGGCGGGTGCGGCGACGTGGCGTTTGTCATCGCGCAGCTCTAGCCAATGCCATCGAGGCCGGCGAGGCCCAAAAGCGCGCGCTCGCATGGTGCCGGCGGCCGACGCGCAGGTGGCCGACGAACGATCCACAAGTCGTCACGCAATTGCCAAGCTTCACGAAAACGCGTCGTGAAGTCGTCGAAAGCCTGGCTTAAGCTCGTCTTAAGAATTAATCGCTCAAAAATCCAGCAACCTGCGGGAGCCATGCATGTCGAGCATCGGCAAAGCGGCGATCGAGCGGCGATTGAGCGAGCTTGATCGCTACGACGTCTTGGACACCTCCTCGGAGGAGGCTTTCGATCGAATAACGCGGCTGGTCTGCCGGCTCTTCGGCGTCGCCATGTCGACGGTCACGTTCATCGATGGGCACCGGCAATGGTTCAAGTCGCGCCAGGGCGTCGACGCCTGCGAAACGGAACGCGGCCTCGCCTTTTGCCAGATTCCCATCGCGACCGATGCCCCTCTCGTCGTCGAGGATACGTGGCTGGACGAGCGCTTCCGCGACCACCCGCTGGTTCTCGGCGGCCCTGCGATCCGCTTTTACGCGGGCGTGCCGCTCCGCAGCACGCGCGGGCCCGTGATCGGGACGCTGTGCGCGATGGACACGCGGCCGCGGCCGTTCAGTGCGGTCGACCTCGACCTGCTCTGCGATCTCGCCCGCCTCGTCGAGTCGGAGCTGGAGCTGCGGGTTCAGGCAACGACGGACGCGCTGACGGGTTCGCTCTCGCGCCGCGCCTTTTTCGCTGCGGCGGAACAGGCCGTGGCGCTCGCGAACCGTCACCGCTACGATTTCAGCTGCCTGATGCTCGACATCGACCACTTCAAGGCGGTGAACGATACGCTGGGCCATGCCGCGGGCGATCACGTTCTGCGACGCTGCGCGCAGGCGTGCCGCGAACGGCTGCGCAAGTCCGACGTCTTCGGTCGGCTCGGCGGCGAGGAATTCGGCATCCTGCTGCCACATACCGGCCCGTCGGATTGCCTGAAAGTGGCGGAGAGCCTGCGCGAGACGATCGCGGGCCTCCGATTCGAGCAGACGGACGGGCCCCTGTTCGTGACGGCGTCCTTCGGAGCGGCGATCCTGGATCGCGGCTGCGCCGGCGTCGACGGGCTGCTCGAGCGCGCCGACCAGGCGATGTACCAGGCCAAGCGCGGGGGACGGAACTGCAGCCGCATGTGGCAGGGCGGCATGACCGAGACCCTGGGCCTCACGCGGCGCGTGTTGAAGGCCGGGACGATCGCCTTCAACCGCGGCAATTCCACCATCGACTGCACGGTACGCCGCCTGTCGGACCTCGGGGCCCGGCTCGACGTCGTGACGACCGACGACGTGCCGCGCCGCTTCAAGCTGACGATCGCCGCCGACGCCACGTCGCGTGCATGCACCGTGGTCGAAAAACGCGAGCGCCAGCTCGAGGTGGTGTTCGAATAGGGATCAGGCGGCTTCGCGCCGGCGCCCGAGCCAGTGCGCGACCGTGGTCGACAGACCCTCGAAGGTCATCGGTTTCGTCAGTGTCGCATCCATGCCCGCGTCGAGACAGGCCTGCAGCTGATCGTCCGCGCAATTCGCGGTCAGGGCGAGGATCGGCACATGACACGCCGGAGCGGGAAGGGCCCGAATGGCGCGTGCCGCGGTCAGGCCGTCCATTCCCGGCATGACCATGTCCATGAGCACGAGCTCGTAGGCATGCGCCCGCACGGCCTCGAGAGCCGCGGTCCCATCGCAGACGCAATCGACCGCATGCCCGTCGATCGCCAACATGTCGGCGATGAGCTTGCGGTTCAGGTCGAGATCGTCAGCCAGCAGGATGCGCGCGCCGGGGCGCGAGGTCGTCAGCGAGGCGGTCGAAGGCCCGCTCGCCTCGACGAGATCGTCGGCGTTCGCGCCGGATGCCATCGGAAGCTCGAACCAGAAGGTCGAGCCGGACGACGTCGACGTGACGCCCACCGTGCCGCCCATGGTCTCGACGAGGCCTTTCGTGATCGCGAGCCCGAGGCCCGTCCCGTCGGTCTCGCGTTCCTCCGAGCCGACTCGCGAAAAGCGTTGGAAGAGCCGGTCGAGTTCAGCGTCCGCGATGCCGATGCCGGTATCGCAGACGCTGAAGCGCAGGCCCTCGGCGGCGCGCCGAATCTCCAACGTGAAGCCGCCGTGGTCGGTCAACTTGACCGCGTTGTTGAGCAGGTTCAGCAGCGCCTGCATCACCTTCTGCCGGTCGAGAGGCGCCTGCGCCGGCACGTCCGGCGCGACGACGAGCCGTGACTCGAGGCGCTTGTCGACCGCCGCGGGCCCGACGAGACTGAGACACGTCTCGGCGAAGGGGCGGATCGCCACGAGAACCGGCTCGCTGGAGGGCAGCTCGGCCGGTGCCGCCCCGTCCAGCGACTGGTTGATGATGGCCAAGACGGCGCGCGCCGCCGCCTGGATCGTGCGCGCATGCGCGCTGATGAGTTGCGGACGCGTCTCGGTCTTCAGGAATTCCGTGAACCCGACGATCGCCTGCAGCGGCGTGCGCAACTCGTGGCTGGCGTCGATGCTCGCAGCGGCACGCGCCGCTTCGGCGTCCTGCATCGCGCGAAGGCGCAGGCCGGCCGCTGCCAGATCTCCGAGCGAACGCGCCACGGTCGCGAGCATCGCCCGGTCGGTCTCGACCCAGGTCGTGGGCTCGTCGCGCGTGATGGCCACCGCGCCGAGGATCTCGCCCGTATCGTCGATGATCGGTGCAGCGAGATGCGCCCGTCCGTCCGCACCGGCGCGGCTGACCGTGTCGCCGCGCTCGAGGGCATGCGCACAGACGTCGAGCAGCTCCTGATCGAAGGCGGCATCCCCGACGTCGGCGCCGAGATCGCCGACCGAATCCATCGCGACGGCGGCCCGCCCCCGCAGAACGTGACGCGCGAGCTCGAGCTGACGACGCGCCACCTCGCGAGGCACAGCGGTCCAGAGTCGACTTCGTCCCGGATCGACGACAGCGTCCATCGCGTCTGTTCCGTTCAGACCCTCCCGGACGCTGCCGCGTGCTCAAAGGCGTCGGCTTACGATCAGACCGAGCGAATCAATTCGAAGCTATAGATTATAACGAAACTCGTGGACGCCAAACAAAACTGAAAATGCCGGTCCCGTGCGGGGTAAAGCAGCGCTCGCTGCCTATGTCTTTCTACGGAATGGCGACGCGCGAACTTTGCATGTCGCGCTTATTCCGCGGCATCCACCAGCGCGATCGGCGCGGTCGTCGGTTGTCGCAGCTTCGCGGAGTAATGAGAGGCATTCCCACGGCCTGCGCAGGCTTCGCGCGCGAACAAAATCAGGTGGTGGGCCGGCAGACAATAGTTGAGCAATGCCTCGATCTTGCCACGCAACAACAAGGGAAGAGCAAACTTCCAGAACGTCAGCCGATAGTCGCCGTCACCCTTGATGCCCACGTGCCAGAGCAGCTTGCCGAGGATCGTGAGACCTTTCTTGACCATGGCGCGGTTGGTCCGCTCGGGCGACAGCGGCTTCTTGATCCGATTCGGCCATGTCGCCTTGAGCTGGTGGCGATAGCGGTTGAACAGCGTTTCCGGCCGGTAGGCGCGATCCATGCAGTCCCGCCACATGTCGAGCACCTCGTCATACGGCATGAGAAACGCGACGTTGGATTCGCGATCCTCGCGCTCGTCGAGGCGCCCGGCTTTCTGCAGGCGCTCGTAGAGCGGCGTCTGCGGCAGCGCCTGCAGCAAATTGATGGTCAGCATCGGGATCTGCGAGGTCTCGATGAAGTTCAGGATCTTGTCGCCGCTCTGAGGTGTATCCGAATCGAGGCCGAGGATGATGCCGGAGACGACCTGCATGCCGTTGTCGTTGATGATCTTCACGGCGTCGAGGATCGGCATGACCATGTTGTGGCCCTTGTCGATCTGGATGAGCGCGTCCGGCTCCGGCGTTTCGATGCCGCAGAAGATCGCGTCGAACCCGGCCTCGCGCATCATCGCCAGGACGTCGGGTGAGCGGGCGATGTTGAGCGTTGCCTCGCAGGCCAGGTTCAACGCATAGCCGTTCTTCTTCTGCCACGCGATAAGGTGCGGCAGCAGGTCCTTGATCGCTTTGCGGTTGCCGACGATGTTGTCGTCGACGAAATAGACCGACCCGTTGACCCCGTAGGCGAGCAGCTTGTCGAGCTCAGCGCAGATCTGCTCCGGCGACTTTAGGCGGGGGACACGGCCATAGAGACCTGGAATGTCGCAGAACTCGCATTTGTAGGGGCAGCCCGACGAAAACTGGATCGTGCCAAGCATGTAGCGGTCGATCTCCGCGAGTTCGTAGGCCGGCATCGGGAACTGCGATAGTTCGCGGCGCAGTTTGGTTCGAAGAACGACTTGCTGGCGAGGCCGGTCGCAGCTGTCGCCGAGACACGCGATAATCGCATCGGTTGCATCGCCGAGTTCGCCGACGTGCAGGTAGTCGAAGTCCGGATAGGTCTCAGGGCAGGCGGACACGGACGGACCGCCGAGAACGGTGACCTTGCCGCGTGCATGCGCGCGCCGGTTGATGTCGTCGATGTGGCGGCGCTGGATGTGCATGCCGGAGACGAAGACGGCGTCGGCCCAGTCGAAATCAGAATCGGTCGCCTTCGCCATGTTCTCGTCGACGAAGCGGACGTCCCAGTGGTCGGGCAGGTAGGCTGCGATGACGAGCAGCCCCTGCGGCGGCATAAAGGCGCTGGTCTTGTCGGTCAGGTGGTAGGCGTGCTCGAACGTGCCGAATGACGGCTCGTAATGGGGAAAGACACAAAGGATGCGGCGGGTGGCGACATTGGTCGCATGGGTCATCGGGGAAGGATCTCGATGCTGAAGGCTGCGCCTGATCCGGGCAGATTACCGCGTGGCGTTCCCCGGCGCCAGCGCAGGAGGCGCGATCGGTTCGCCATCACGCGATTGCGAAGCGCTCGCGCGCTCGTTAACTGGACGCCGTCGCCTTTCATCCATGTCCCTTTCAGGTCGTCTCTTGAGCGTCAACGCCGCCCGCAGAGCTTTGCTGGTCGTCAATCGGTCCAGCCGCAGCGGCGATCGCAGAATCGATGCGGCGCGCCGCAAGCTCGAGGAGTTCGGCGTCGCCCTCGTCGAGCAGAGCTGCGACGGGCCGCAGGAGGTGTCGCCGTTGATCGTCGCGCACCGGGACGCGGTCGACTGCGTCGTTCTCGGCGGCGGAGACGGGACGTTGAACGCGGCGGCGCGGGGGCTCGTCGAGACGCGCTTGCCGCTCGGCGTCCTGCCGCTCGGGACCGCCAACGATTTCGCCCGCTCGGTCGGGCTTCCGGTCGATGATCTGGAGGCGGCGGCGCGGATCATCGGCGAGGGTCGCACGCACGACGTCGACGTCGGCGACGTCAACGGTCATTTCTTCTTCAACGTCGCAAGCGTCGGCATCGCCGCGGATCTCGCGAAGTCGCTGACGCGACAGCATAAGCGCCGCTTCGGCCGGCTCAGCTATGCCCTCGCCGCGATCCGTCTGCTCCTGCGCGCGCGGCCCTTCCACGCGACCCTCGACGACGGCGCTGCGAAGGTGATGGTGCGCACGATGCAGATCGCGGTCGGCAACGGGCGCTACTACGGCGGCGGCAATGTCGTCGTCAGCGATGCGCGGATCGACGATGGATGGCTCGATCTCTACTCGCTCGAGTTCTCGCAGGTCTGGCGCATGGCCGTGATGATCCGCGCCTTCAAGCATGGCGAGCATGGCGCCCTGCGCGAGGTCCGCACGGCGCGAGGCGGACGCTTCGAGGTGACGACGCGGCGACCGCGTCCGATCAACGCCGACGGCGAACTCGTCACGCAGACGCCCGCGATCTTCAGCCAGAAGCGGCTCGCCGTGCGTGTTTTCGTCCCGCAGTCCTGCCCGCTGGTCGACGGGGCGCCGTGAGCGCCGTCGTCCTCGATGACGGGATCGGGCGCGCCGAGATCGCGCTCCGTGGTGCCGAGCTGGAGACCTGGTCGGTCGGCGGGACCGAGCTCGTTTGGGAGCCGGATCCGGCGATCTGGCCCGAGACGGCGCCGCTGCTCTTCCCGGTCGTCGGTTGGACGAAGGGAGGACACGTCACGTTCGAGGGCACATCCTATCCTCTCGGGTTGCACGGTTTCGCACGCGGCTAAACCTTCGAGGTGGTCGAGCAATGGCCCGCCCACGTCCATCTGCGGCTCGCCGCGTCGCCGGCGACCTTGCGCCTCTATCCGTTCCGCTTCGTCTTCGACGTCCGCTACGCGCTCAGCGCGGGGGCGCTGCAGGTGACCCTGACCGTCGCCAACGCGGACGCGCGCGCGCTGCCCTACGCGTGCGGTCTGCATCCGGGCTTCCGCTGGCCCTTCCTCGGCGGCACGGCGGAGGATTACGCGATCCTCTTCGCGGAGCGCGAGCGCCATGCGGTCCCGCTGATCTCGCCGGACGGCCTCTTCACGCGGCAGATGCGGCATATTCCGATCGACGGGCGCCGGCTGGACCTCTCCGAAGCGCTCCTCGCCAAAGAAGCGCTCTGCTTTCTCGATGCGCGGAGCCGCGGCCTGCGCTTCGCGCATCGCTCCGGTGCCGCGATCGATGTGGCTCTGGAGGATTTTCCGCATATCGCGCTGTGGTCGCGCGCGCCCGGGCGCTTCCTCTGCATCGAGGCCTGGACCGGTCACGGCGATCCGCTCGACCATGGCGGCGACCTCGCGACGAAGCCGTCGATGCGCTGGCTCGCGCCCGGCGCCAGCGCCTCGCACAGCGCGAAATTTTCCTTCGCCACGCCGCATCTTTTGTTGCGCGGCTAGAGGTTGGCAGCCTGGGGCAAACCTGAAAGAACCGGGTCACTTTTCCGACAAGAACGACCCGAGAGGAAGCGCCGATGACCGTCTCCGAACACTCGAACGCCGCCGTGATCCGCGACGGGGCCGACGGCGCCAAGGTCATCGATGGCAAGATCGCCTCGGCGCAGGTTCTGGCCGAGGTGACCGAGCGCACGAAGGCGCTCGCGAGCAAGGGCGTGAAGCCGGGTCTCGCCGTCGTGCTCGTCGGGGAGAATCCGGCGTCCCAGGTCTACGTCAAGGCCAAGGGCAAGGCGGCCAAGGAGTGCGGCTTCCATTCCGTGCAGCACGATCTGCCCGCGACAACGTCGGAAGCCGATCTGCTCGCGCTCGTCGCCGGGCTCAACGCCGATCCGGCGATCGACGGCATCCTCGTCCAGCTGCCGCTGCCCAAGCACGTCAACTCGACCCTCGTGCTCGAGGCGATCAACCCGGAGAAGGATGTCGATGGCTTCCATCCGGTGAACGTCGGCCTCCTCGCGATCGGCTCGATGGAGCGGGCGTTGGTGCCCTGTACGCCGGCCGGCTCGCTCGTGCTCGTCGAGAAGGCCGCGGATGCGCTCGGTGCAAAGCTGGACGGCATGAACGCCGTCATCGTCGGGCGCTCCAACATCGTCGGCAAGCCGATGGTCCAGCTGCTGCTGTCGAAGAACATGACCGTGACGGTCGCGCATTCGCGCACCAAGAACCTCGCCGACGTGGTGCGTGCGGCGGACCTCGTGGTGGCCGCGGTCGGGCGGCCGGAGATGGTCAAGGGCGACTGGATCAAGAAGGGCGCGATCGTGATCGATGTCGGCATCAACCGCACCGACGGCGAGATCAAGCCCGACGGCACGAAGAAGACGAAGCTCGTCGGCGACGTCGATTATGCGGGCGCGGCGCGGAACGCGGCGGTGATCACGCCGGTCCCCGGCGGCGTCGGCCCGATGACGATCGCGTTGCTGATGGCCAACACGCTGCGCTCGGCAGAGCGCGCCGCGAAGTAGGTCGGCGCAAAACCGCTCAAGCGAAGGGCGGCGCGTCCGCGACGCGCCTGCCCCGTCGTCGGCGATCAGCCTTCGGCTGCTTCCGCCGTCTTCACCCGCACGGGGCGGCGCAGGAACATCGGCACGTGATCGCCGAGGCCGAGCACGGGACGATCCTCGCGCTCCTCTCGACGCGGCCCGCGGCCCGTCTGGCCCTCGGACTTGCCGCGACGCGACCGCGGCGGCAGCAGCGCGTCGCCGGCGCGCGGCGCGGGCGCCGGCTCCGCGGCGCGGGGTGTTCGTCCTTCGTGACGGCGGTCTTCGCGATGTCCTTCCTCGCGATGTCGTTCCTCGCGAGGACGCTCGTCGTGGTGCTTGTCGTCGCGCGCGCGACCCTCACGGCGACCGCCTCGGCGCGAGCTGCGCGGCTCCTCGTGTCGTCCGCCGCGGCCGCGGCGCTCGTGGCCCTCGCCGTGCCCGCCGTCCTCCGGGAGCTGATCGAGGGCGACGCCGTCGACCCAGTCGATCTTACGGGCAATGACCTTCTCGATCTCGGTAAGATATTTGTCGTCGGCCCGCGTCACGATCGAAAAGGCGGTGCCTGAGCGGCCCGCGCGGCCCGTGCGGCCGATGCGATGCACGTAATCCTCGGCATGGGTCGGCACGTCGAAGTTGAAGACATGGCTGACGTCCGGAATGTCGAGGCCGCGCGCCGCGACGTCCGAGCAGACGATGACGTTGACCTGGCCCGACTTGAAGGCATCAAGCGAGATCATGCGCGCGCGCTGGTCCATGTCGCCGTGCAGCGCACCTGCCGAAAATCCATGCTTGACCAGAGACTTGTGCAGGAGGGCGACATCCCGCTTGCGGTTGCAGAAGATGATCGCGTTCTTGAACGCGTCCGCGCCGCGGATCAGCCGGCGCAGCGTTTCGCGCTTTTCGGGGCCGCCATGCGAGGCGACGAGGCCCTGGGTGATTGTGGTGGCCGTGGTCGCCGCCGGGGCAATCTCGATGCGGACGGGATTGTGCAGGAACTGCTCGGTGAGCCGGGTGATCTCCGGCGGCATGGTCGCGGAGAAGAACAGCGTCTGGCGCGTGAAGGGCACGAGCTTGCAGATACGCTCGATGTCCGGAATGAAGCCCATGTCGAGCATACGGTCCGCCTCGTCGATGACGAGGATTTCGATCCCGGTCAGGAGCAGCTTGCCGCGTTCCGAGAAGTCAAGAAGGCGGCCGGGCGTTGCGATGAGGACATCGGCGCCGCGCGTGATCTTGGCTTCCTGGTCCGCGAACGAGACGCCGCCGATGAGGAGCGCGACGTTAAGTTTGTGATTGATGCCGTATTTGCCGAAGCTCTCCTCGACCTGGGCGGCGAGCTCGCGGGTCGGCTCCAGGATCAGCGTGCGTGGCATCCGGGCGCGTGCGCGGCCCGATTCGAGACGCGATAGCATGGGCAGCACGAAAGCAGCGGTCTTGCCGGTGCCCGTCTGCGCGATGCCGAGAATATCGCGGCCGGAGAGAGCCGGCGGAATCGCTTGCGCCTGGATAGGCGTCGCGGTGGTGTAGCCCGAGGCTTCCACCGCTTGAAGGACCTTGTTGCTAAGGCCGAGGTCTTGGAATGACATTGATATCCCGATGAGCGCGTGCGGGGACCATCTCGGATCCTGTGCGCCCGGAATGTTCCGGACCGACGTTCGTCGCGCACGCGTGCCTGTTGGAGGCGATCGCGAAACGACCCGACGGGCTTACAAGCGCACGTCGCCTTTCGCTACGCGCGGTGTCATCCAGAAAGCCGGCGAATGCAAGGCTCTCGTCGTCGCGGCGCGGCACAAAGCCGAGACACGGCCTGCGCTATAATGTCGCAATCACGACGAAGCGGGCTTCGTCTCGCGCGGCGCCTGCGCGGAGGGCAGAGCGAGCAGCAGGCGCAGCAGCGGCGCGTCGTTGAGGATCGCCATGGATTCCTTCGGCTTCAGCCAGCCGAGCGCCTCCTCGAAGCTCGTCGCGTCGTGCAGCTTCGCTTCGGCCAGCGCCCAGTCGGCCGAGATGTCGCCGCGCCGGCGCGGCGCGTGGCAGCTCTGGAACACCGAATGGGCCGCCTGCAGGCTCTCGTCGGCGTGGAGCGCGGCGAGGCCGTTCGGCGCCTCCTCCGGCGCGCCGCCGGCCTCCGCCAGGATTTGCGCCGTGCGCGTGACCACCGTCGGCTTGCTGCGCTCCTCCGGCGTCGTGAGGAGGCCGATGCGCCGCAGCGCCATGCCCACGGAGAGCAGTCCCGTCATCCAGGAGAGGAAGATCGCGAGGATGAGGCCGGCGATCGTCGGCGACATCCAGGCGACGAGCATCGGCGAAATGAGAAGGCCGCTGATCAGCGCGAGCACGCCGAAGACCACGTGGGAGCGGTGGCGGCGCACGATGGCCATGAACGGGATCGAGCCGTCGTCGCGCCGTTGCGGATTCCAGCCCGTGTCGAAGCCGAAGAGGAAGTGCACCACGTGGCCCGTCTGGATCAGCATCATGACGGGCGCGAGAAGCGCCGACATCAGGACTTCGAACAGCGCCGAGATGACGAGCCGGATGACGCCGCCGCTGCCGCGCCGCGTCTTCGAGTGCGCAATCGAGAGGATAAGCCCAAACACCTTCGGCAGCAGAAGCACGATCATCGTGACGGTGAAGAGCTCGAGCGACCGCGCCGCGTCGAAGCGCGGGAACGCCGGCACCAGCGAAAACTCGCTCGTGAAATATTCCGGCTTCACGTAGCTCGCCTGGAGGACGAGCACCATGCCGACGAGAAGCTGCAGCATCCAGAGCGGCGAGGCCAGATAGGCGAAGATGCCCGTCGCGAAATGCTGTCGCGAGGCCGGATGAAGGCCGCGCGCGGGCAGGATGCGCATGTGCTGCAGATTGCCCTGGCACCAGCGTCGGTCGCGTGCCGACAGATCGATGAGGGAAGGGGGGCTTTCCTCGTAGCTGCCGTCGAGAACGGGCAGCATGTAGACCGTGTAGCCGGCGCGCCGGATGAGGGCGGCCTCCACGAAGTCGTGGCTGAGGATGTGGCCCCCGAAAGGCGCCTTCCCGGGCAGGTCCGGCAGCCCGCAATGGGCCGCGAAAGCAGCGACGCGGATGATCGCGTTATGGCCCCAGTAATTGCCGTCGCGACCCATCCAGGTCGAAAGGCCCGCCGCGATCACCGGCCCGTAGATGCGGGCCGCGAACTGCTGGATGCGCGCGAAGAGCGTGTTGCGGTTGATGATGAGCGGCAGCGTCTGGACGATGCCGGCATCGGGGTCCGCCTCCATCGTCGCGGCGAGGTTCACCATCGTGTGGCCGAGCATCAGGGAGTCGGCGTCGAGCACGAGCATGTGGTCGTAGCGCCCGCCCCAGCGCGTGACGAAATCCGCGATGTTGCCGGCCTTGCGGTTCGTGTTCTGGGGGCGGTGGCGGTAATAGAGGCGCGCCTGCGGACCGAGGCGCTGGCGCATGGCGAGGAGGGCACGCTCCTCCGCGACGAAGACGTCGGGGTTCGTCGTATCCGAGAGGAAGAACCAGTCGAAGGCATGGCCGAGACCGGTCGCCTCGACCTCTTCGTACATCGCCTGGACCGCCGCGAAGACGCGCTCGGGCACCTCGTTGTAGATCGGCATCACGACGGCGGTGCGCGTCGAGAGGGACGCCGGAATGCCGGGCGCCTTGGGCGCGAAGAGCAGCATCCAGAGGAAGCCGACCGTGGCGCTCGTGCAGGCGAGGGCGATCCAAGAGAAGTTCGCGACGAAGAGAAAGAGCAGCGCCCATTCCAGCGTCGTCGTGCCGCCCACGGACACGACCTGATACATCTCGTTGGCGCCCCATGCGGTCAGCGCCAGCGCGCCGCCGAAGATGAGCAGGCGGGCGAGGACGATGCCGCCCTGCGGGGCACGCGAGACGCGCTTTCGGGGCGGCACGGCCTGATGCAGATCCTGCACCGGCATCTCGAGACGCGCTTCCTCCGGCATCGCGGGCGACGGGCCAGGCGAGGCGACGTGCGTCGTCGTGCCGCCTCCATCCGGCGGCGCCATATCTGCGGTCAGGCTCATACGGCGGTCCAGCGATACAGCCAGGTCTCGCTGACGGGTTTGCCTTGCGCCTGAAGCTGGAGGCGCAGCTCGGAGGAGTCGGCGTTGCCGGGGTCGAGCTCGAATAGGATGTGGAAACCCTTCTTGTCTGGGGTCGTGAAGGTCCGCACCATCGTGATGGAGCCCGCCGTCGCGGTCAATGTCTGCGCCAATTGCTGGGTGCGCTCCGGGTCGGCCAGGATGTCGCCGTGGAACTCGACGAAGAAGCGGTGACGATTGCCGACTGTGCCCGCATGCGAGCGGATTGTGCGGGCGAGATCGGGCGTCTCCGGCGGGTCCCAGCACCAGAATTGACGATAGGCGAACATCATCTCGGCGCCCGGCTTCAACGGCTCCTTGGGGCGCCAGAAGCATAGGATGTTGTCATTGGCGTCGGATTGCGAAGGGATCTCGATGAGCTGGACGCCGCCCTCGGCCCAATCGCCGAGCGGCTCGATCCATAGGGAGGGTCGTTTCTCCCAGTGCTGCTCCTCGTCGACATAATCCTGGAAGTTGCGGTCGCGGATGAGGCATCCGAAGCCGCGCGGCTTGTTGTCGACGAAGGTGGAGATCTGCAGCGTCTCGCGGTTCGTCACCGGTCGCCAAACCCACTCCTCGGCGCCCGTCAGCATCTGCAGCCCGCAGATCTCGCTCACGTTCGGCCGGTAGTCGTCGAACTTCTTGTGGTCCATGTAGCCGAGCAGGTGCGTGCCGCTCATCGTGGCGAGACCATAATTGTCGAGATACGCACGCGGGAAGAGGGTGCATTCCGTATCGATGATCGTCGCGCCGCCGGGGCGGATCGTGAAGCGGAAGGCGCCGGCGAGGCTCTCGGAATCGAGAAGCGCGTCGACGACGATCAGATCATCGACGAGGCTCGGCTTGTGGATGTAGAGCGCCTTGAAGAGCGGCATCTCTTCGCCCTTCGGATCGCCGATCTTGAGGGCCAGCGCCCGCGCGATCAGGCCCGAGACCTGGCCGCTCGCCAGCGCATGGAAGAAATTCGCGCCGCGAAAGCTCGCAACCTCGGCGTAATCCTTGTCGTCGCTCTTCGCGAGGATGCGGAAGCCCCCGAAGCCGATGTCGCCGAGCTTCTGCGAGGGTTTCAGCTTGTCGAAATCGAACAGCTTGACGTCGTAGACGAGACGATAGGCCTTCTCGTCGGCGACGAGGTAGATGTCGATCGCGTTGGGGTTTTGCGGCCCGCGATGCAGCGGCTCGACGACGAAGCCAAGGCTGACGTCGGCCCAAATGCGGGCCTCCGGCTTGAGCTTGATGTGGTTGTATTGGTCCGGATTGAGCGTCTTGAACGGGTCGGGCAGGTCGCGATTGACGGGCTTGAAGCCCTGTTGGGAGAGATCGCGCGCCATCTGAACGATCCCGCCCTGCGGGATCGGGACGGGCGGGGCCAGCAGCACGCCGCTGCCTGCGACGGGCTCCTCCGGCGCTGCGGCCGGAACAGGCTCCGATGGCGCGGGTTGCGCGGGCGGTGGGGCGGCGGGCTGCGCCTCGGCGATGCGGCTCGTGGAGATGGCGGCCGCGCCGCCCAAGGTGAGCTTGAGTACGTCGCGACGCTGAAACATGCCCTAAACATCACCCCGAAGACGTCGCCACCCGGTCCGGCCGGTGACCCGAGGGTTCACCGGCGCGCGACGATCTTTGCCCCGAGCCAACCATGGCGTATTCGCGGGCGAAGAGCCAGCCGGAGTCGGACATGAAAATTGACACAGCGTCAGCCGATTGCCTCGCGGTGGTGCTGGCGGCGGGCGAGGGCACGCGGATGCGCTCGGCACGCCCGAAGGTGCTCCACGAGATCGCGGGCCGCTCCTTGCTGGCGCACACGCTCGCGGCGATCGCGCCGAACGGCGCGCGTGTGGCGCTCGTCGTCGGGCCGGGGCGGGACGACGTCGCCGCGCAGGCCCCGGACGCCCGTGTCTTCGTGCAGGGCGAGCGGCGCGGCACCGCTCACGCCGTCCTCGCGGCGGCCGAGGCCCTCGAAGAGGGCTGCGGCACGCTGCTCGTCGCCTTCGCGGACACGCCGCTCGTGCGGCCCGAGACCTTGGCGCGGCTGCGCGACGCGCTCGCGCAGGAGGCCGCCGCCGTGGCGGTCGCCGGCTTCGAGGCGGCGAACCCGTTCGGCTACGGACGCCTCGTCGTCGAGGCGGGCCGGCTCGTCGCCATCCGCGAGGAGAAGGACGCGAGCGCCGCCGAGCGGGCCATCACGCTCTGCAACGGCGGCCTCATGGCGCTCGACGGACGCGTGGCGCTGGATCTCCTGCGCGCGGTCGGGTCGGACAATGCGCAGGGCGAGTTCTACCTGACGGATGTCGTCGCGCTGGCACGCGCGCGAGGTCTCGCGAGCACCGTCGTGCGCGTCGAGGAGACGGAACTGCTCGGCGTCAACGATCGCGTGCAGCTTGCGCGGGCGGAAGCCGTGCTTCAGGCGCGCCTGCGCGAGGCCGCGATGCGCGGCGGCGTCACGATGATCGCGCCGGAGACCGTGACGCTCGCCTACGACACGACGTTCGAGCGCGATATCGTCGTCGAGCCGCATGTCGTCGTCGCGACCGGCGTCGCGATCAAGGAGGGCGCGCGCATCCGCGCCTTCAGCCATCTCGAGGGAGTCGAGGTGGGACCGCGCGCGATCGTCGGGCCGTTCGCGCGCCTGCGTCCCGGCAGTCGCCTCGCGGAGGATGTCCACGTCGGGAATTTCGTCGAGGTGAAAGCCTCCTCGCTAGGGCCGGGCGTAAAGGCCAACCACCTGACCTACATCGGCGACGCCACCATCGGCGCAAAGACCAACGTCGGCGCCGGCACGATCACCTGCAATTACGACGGCTTCCTGAAGACGCGCACGACGATCGGCGCGAACGTGTTCGTCGGCTCGGACTCGGCCCTCGTGGCGCCGGTCACGATCGGGGACGGCGCCTATATCGGCAGCGGCTCGGTGGTGACGCAGGATGTCGCCTCCGATGCGCTCGTGGTCGCCCGCGCGCGCCAGGTCGAGAAGCCGGGCTGGGCGCACGCTTTCCGAGAGCGTCGACGAGCCGAAAAGGCGGCGCGCGACAAGGGCTGAACGGCGGGACGCCATTGGCAGGCGCGCGGTGGCTCGTTATTGGCTTCGCCCGAGCTTGAAGGGAATCGTGCATGTGCGGCATCGTCGGCATTCTCGGCCGTGAGCCCGTCGCCGGGCAGCTCGTCGAAGCGCTGAGGCGGCTCGAGTATCGCGGCTACGATTCAGCCGGCATCGCGACGCTCGAAAGTGGCCACCTGACGCGTCGGCGGGCGGAAGGCAAGCTGCGCAACCTCGAGAAGGTGCTCGGCGAGCAGCCGCTGGCGGGAACGATCGGCATCGGTCACACGCGCTGGGCGACGCACGGGCGCCCGACGGAGGTCAATGCGCATCCGCACGCGACCGCGAAGGTCGCCGTCGTGCACAACGGCATCATCGAGAACTTTCGAGAGTTGCGCGAGGCGCTGCGTGCCAAGGGCCATCAATTCGTCACCGAGACGGATACCGAGGTCGTCGCCCATCTCGTGACGGATGCGCTCGACGGCGGTCTGACGCCGGCCGAAGCCGTCGCCGTCAGCCTGCCGAAGCTGAAGGGCGCGTTCGCGTTGGCGTTCCTGTTCGACGGCCAGGAAAATCTGATGATCGGCGCGCGCCAGGGCGCGCCTCTCGCGGTCGGCTACGGGCAGGGCGATCGCGCCGGAACGATGTATCTCGGCTCGGATGCCCTGGCCCTCGCGCTGTTCACCGATACGCTGACCTATCTCGAGGAAGGCGACTGGGTGGTGCTCACCCACGACGCCGCGAAGTTCTTCGACTCGCGCCACCTGCCCGTCGAGCGGCGGCGCCTGAAGACGATGGCTTCGGCCTTCCTGGTCGACAAGGGCAATCACCGTCACTTCATGGCGAAGGAGATCCACGAGCAGCCCGAGGTCGTGGCGCGCACGCTCGCGCACTACCTGGATATGTCCTCGGGCCGGGTCGCGCTGCCTTTCGAGCTGCCGGTCGACCCGGCCGCGCTCGATCGCCTCACGATCACCGCGTGTGGCACGGCCTATATGGCGGGGCTGACCGCGAAATACTGGTTCGAGCGGTTCGCGCGGCTGCCGGTGTCGATCGAGGTCGCCTCCGAGTTCCGCTACGGCGAGGTGCCGATGGGGCCGGGCGGCCTCACCCTCGTCGTGTCTCAATCGGGCGAGACGGCCGATACCCTCGCCTCGCTGCGCTATGCCAAGGCGCAGGGCCAGAAGATCGTCTCCATCGTCAACGTCGGCACCTCGACCATGGCGCGCGAGAGCGACGTCAAGGCCCTGACGCTCGCCGGCCCCGAGATCGGCGTCGCCTCGACCAAGGCCTTCACCTGCCAGCTCGCCGTGCTCGCCTGTCTCGCGCTGGCGCTCGGGCGCGCGCGTGGCACCCTGACACCGCAGGACGAGGCGCTGCTCGTCGGCGAGCTGATCGCGATCCCGGGCTTGATGGCCGAGGCGATCAAGCGCGAATCCCAGGTCGAGCACCTCGCGCGCGAGCTCGGCCGCGTGCGCGACGTTCTCTATCTCGGCCGCGGCACGTCCTATCCGCTGGCGTTGGAAGGCGCGCTGAAGCTGAAGGAAATCTCCTATATCCACGCCGAAGGCTATGCCGCGGGCGAGCTCAAGCACGGGCCGATCGCGCTCGTCGACGAGGACCTGCCGGTGATCGTCATCGCGCCGCCGGACGGCGTCTTCGAGAAGACCGTCTCCAACATGCAGGAGGTCTCCGCCCGCGGCGGCCGGCTCATCCTGATCGGTGATGCGCGCGCCGCGCGCGACTTCGCCGCCGAGGCGTCCGAGATCATCACGCTGCCCGACATGACCCCGCACTTCACGGCGATGGTCTATGCGATCCCGATCCAGATGATCGCTTACCACACCGCCGTCTTCATGGGTAAGGACGCCGACCAACCGCGCAATCTCGCCAAGAGCGTCACGGTGGAATAGTGCGCCCGAGCGTCCTCGAGCGCCTGCACGACGTCGCGCTCCGCCACCCGGAGGCGCCGGCAGTGGTCTCGGACGAGCGGGTCGTCTCGTACGCGCAGTTTCTGCGGCTCGTGTGGGGCTTCGCCGCGAGGTTCGCGGACATCGCGCAGCCGCGCGTACTGATCGCCTCCGAGAAGAGCGCCGAAACCTATGCCGCGATGTTCGGGGCGCGGCTCGCCGGCGGTACCTACGCGCCGGCCAATGTCGCGGCGACGCGCACCCGCCTCGCGGCCATCCGCGAGGCCTTCGCGCCGCACGTGATCCTCGCCGAAGGCGAACTGGCGGACTGGTTCGCGACCGATCCATCGGCTCAGGTGCTTGATCCGGCCGCCGTCACGCCGAGCGACGATCCGATCGACGCCGTCGATGAAAACCCGCTCGCCTACGTGATCTTCACCTCCGGCTCGACGGGCGTCCCGAAGGGCGTTGCGATCCCACGCACCGCGCTCGACCATTATGTCGCCTGGCTCGGGCCGGCGCTCGGCATCGGCCCCGGCGATCGCATGCCGCAGCACCCCAACATCGGCTTCGATCTTTCGGTGCTCGACATCTACGGGGCGCTTTGCTTCGGCGCGGCGCTGCACCCGTTCGTCGGACAGCGCGCGCGGCTCCTCCCGGCGCGCAAGATCGAGGAGGATCGTCTCACGATCTGGAACTCCGTGCCGAGCGTCGTGTCCGCAATGGCGGCGGCGGGCGAACTCGACGCCGCGCATCTGGCGAGCGTGCGGCTCTTCACCTTCTGCGGAGAGATTTTACGCGCCGATCACGTTGCGAGCCTCTTCGCGGCGCGGCCCGACGCGCGTGTGATGAACACCTATGGGCCGACCGAGGCGACCGTGGCGATGACGGTGCGCGAATTCTCACGCGCCGAACATGCCGTCGTCTGCCAGCCTGCCGCGCCGATCGGGGAGGCGATCGGCGAGATGGGCCTGCATCTCGTCGGCGAGGCCGACGAGGGCGAGATCGTCATCACCGGTCCGCAGCTCGCCGCCGGCTACTGGGGCGACGAGGCGCTGACGGCTACGAAGTTTCGCGACGTCGCGCATGCCGGCATCGTCGAGCGCGGCTTCTACACCGGCGATTACGCGCGCCGCGTGGGCGGCGAACT
Source organism: Melastoma dodecandrum (assembly GCA_029817715.1). Lineage (NCBI taxonomy): Eukaryota > Viridiplantae > Streptophyta > Magnoliopsida > Myrtales > Melastomataceae > Melastoma > Melastoma dodecandrum. Next base: position 1,581,848 of record JARUPY010000398.1, on the reverse strand, counting down.
CTACTTCCTCGGCCGGCACGACGAGATGGTAAAGCTGCGCGGCCATCGCGTCGATCTCGGCGAGGTCCGCGCCGCGTTCGCAAGGCTCGGCTGGAGCTCGGTGTACGTCTACGAACACGACGGCAAGCTCATCGCGGTGATCGAGAAGGTAGCAGGCCAAACCTTCGACGAGCGCGCTCTGCTGGTGCAGCTCGCGGTTCTGCTCGAAACCTATGCCGTTCCCGCTTCGGTGCGGCTCATCGATCGCCTTCCGCGCAACGCGAACGACAAGATAGACGGCGCTGCTGTGAAAGAGTGGATCCGTCATTGCGAGCGGAGCGAAGCAATCCAGGAGCCGCCGGGCTGAGACCATGGCCTGGATTGCTTCGCTCCGCTCGTAATGACGGGACATCACTTCAGCGCCGGGATGTCCCGGTAGAAGTCGAGTGCCTCGGGGTTGGCGAGCGCGTCGGCGTTCTTCACCTCGCGGCCGTTGACGATGTCGCGCACGGCGATCTCGACGACCTTGCCGGATTTCGTGCGCGGGATGTCGGGCACCGCGACGATGACGGCGGGCACGTGGCGCGGCGTCGCGCCGGTGCGGATCGTCGTCTTGATGCGCTGCACCAGCGCATCGTCCAGCGCGACGCCGTCCTTCAGGCGCACGAACAGCACGATGCGGGTGTCGAAGTCCCAGGTCTGGCCGATCGCCAAAGCCTCGAGGATCTCGTCGATCGTCTCGACCTGGGCATAGAGTTCGGCGGTTCCGATGCGTACGCCCCCGGGGTTCAGCGTCGCGTCCGAGCGGCCGTGGATGATGTAGCCGCCCGCCGGCGTGCGTTCGGCGTAATCGCCGTGATGCCAGACGTTGTCGAAGCGCGCGTAATAGGCGTCATGGTAGCGCTGGCCGTCCTCGTCGTTCCAGAAGCCGAGCGGCATCGACGGGAAGGCGTTGGTGCACACGAGTTCCCCCTTCACGCCGGGCGGAACCGGCTGGCCTTCGTCGTCCCAGATGTCGACAGCGAGGCCGAGCGCCGGCACCTCGATCTCGCCGACGCGGACCTCGCCCATCGGATCGCCGCCGAGGAAGCAGGCGCAGATGTCGGTGCCGCCTGACACGGAGGCGAGGTGCTGTTCGGCCTTGATGGCCTCGTAGACGTAGGCGTAGTTCGCTGGCGCTAGCGGAGAGCCGGTCGACAGGATGGTGCGCAGAGCGCTGAGATCCCGCGTCGCGATCGGCCGCAGCCCGGCCTTGCGAAGCGCGTCGATATATTTCGCCGAGGTCCCGAACAGCGTGAAGCGCTCGGCCTCTGCATATTCGAGGATGATGTCTGGACGCGGGTGGAACGGTGAGCCGTCGTAGAGCATCACCGTCGCCGCGCAGGAAAGCGCCGAGACCAGCCAGTTCCACATCATCCAGGAAAGCGTCGTGAAATAGTAGACGCGGTCGCCCGGCTTGATGTCGGCGTGCAGGCGATGCTCCTTCGCGTGCTGCAGGATCAGCCCGGCGCGATGCACGATGCATTTCGGCACGCCGGTCGTCCCCGACGAGAAGAGGATGTAGACCGGATGGTCGAGCGGCAGCCGCTCGAAGGTCGGCTCGCGCGCGTCGTAGGGCGCGATGAATGCCCCGAGCGCGACGGCGCCCTGGGGCAGGGCCTCCCCGCTCCCGAGGTGAGCCGCGACGATCACCTTGCGCACTGTGGGAAGGGCGGCGGCGATCTCGGCGACCTTGCCGAGGATGGGAAAGGATTTGCCGGCATACCAATATCCGTCGCAGGTCACGAGCACCTTCGGCTCGATCTGGCCGAAGCGGTCGACGACGCCATTGACCCCGAAATCGGGCGAGGCGGAGGACCAGACGGCGCCGAGCGAGACGGCGGCGAGCATCGCCGCGATCGCCTCCGGGATGTTGGGAAGCAGGCCGACCACGCGGTCTCCGACCCCGACGCCCTCCGCCGCGAAGGCCTGTTGAAGCCGCGAGACGAGCGCGCGCAGCTCGTCCCAAGAGAGGCGGCGTCGCGCCTTGTCCTCCGCCCAAAGGACGATCGCGTCCTCGCCGCCGCGCGTCGCCAGCAGATTCTCGGCGAAGTTGAGCCGCGCGTCCGGAAAGAAGCGCGTGTCCTTGATGTGCGCAGCGGGCGCCAGCACCCGCTCGCCTTTGTCGCCGACGATGCCGCAGAGCTCCCAGATCGCGAGCCAGAACGCGTCGGGCTCCTCGACCGACCAGGCGTGCAGCGCCGCATAGTCCGGCAAGTCGCGCCCGGCACGCTCCGCGCAGGCGCGGCGGAAGGCGTCCATGTTGGTCGCGGCGACGAACTCCGTCGAGGGCCGCCAGATCGTGGCGGAGAGAGCGGGGTCCGGATCGCTGTGCGTCATCGTCGGCTCGGGAAGCAGAGGGGCTGCGCGACCCTATGCAAGTCGCATCCCGAAAGCGACGGGCGCGACCGTCATTCCTCGCCGGGCGCGATCATCGCCGCGAGGCCGGCGAAGAGCACGGCGCCGCGATAGGCGGCGAGGCGCGTGTCCTCGTGGCGCAGTTCGCTCACCAGCACCGCCGCGGACACGGCCGCGACCAGCGCGCCGCCGAGCCGCCGCGTCATGCGCGGCACCATCAGGAGCCCGCCCACGCACTCGGCCGCCGCCGCGCTGCGCATCTCGTCCTCGCTCCAGCCCAGATGACGGAAGAGGCCGCGATACCCACGATTGCCATAGAGCTTGTCCGCCCCCGCGAGGGCGATGGCGGCGCCGGAGGATTGGTAGAGGATGGACATTGGTTCGCTCTCCTAACGAGGCGCGAACGCTGCCGCGAGGCGTTTCGTTCGTTCACCGCGCGGTGGCTGACAGCCAGGCGGCGACGTCGGCGATTCCCGGGTCGCTAGTTTCGTGACCCATCCCTGAATAGGCATGAAAGGCGACCGGCACACCGAGGCGTCCGAGCGCCGCCTTGGCGGCTTCTGCCGCTGCGACGGGGATGCGCCGGTCCGCGCTGCCGTGCGCGACGAACAACGCAGGTGGGGCGCGTAACGGCGTCCTACCGAGCGCGGCGACTTCGGCGGGAAAGATCGAGCCGCTGAGCACCACCGCACCGCGGAATCGCCCGGGCTCGCGAAGCGCCACCTCGTAGGTCATGACGGCGCCCTGGCTGAAGCCACCCAGGAAGATGCGCGCCGGATCAGCATGGAAGCGTTCGAGGGCTGCAGCGACCACCAGATCGACGATCTTTTCGCTCACGGCGATGTCCCGCTCGCGGCTCGCCGGGCGGTACCACCGAAAGCCGCGCCCGTCGGCGAACGGCGCGCGTGGCGAGACGACGACGAAGTCGGGCGGCAACTGGTGCCACAGGTCGATCATGTCGCGCTCGTCCGCTCCTGCGCCGTGCAGCAGGACGATCAAAGGCGGGCGCGCGGTGGGGCGGTCGGGCGCGTGGGCGAGAAGCGTCAATTCGCCGGCCGCCGCGGGACGGCCCAGCAGAGCCGTTCCCACGAAAACGCCGACCACTGCGAAATGGCTGCGTTTCGGCACGAAGCGTCTCAATACGCCCGCGAGATGAGGATCTCCTCGACGCCCGGCGCGCCGGTGAAGAGGCAGGGGCCGAAGCTCGTGGGCTGATCGCTCGGTACGTTGCGGATTGTCAGCTTCAGGCTTTTCAGCTTCGCGTCGACGGCATCGAGGTCGGCGCCCTGCGGGCGCGACCAGGGCGCGCGCACCCAGCCCTTGAACTCGGCCGCCTCGTCGTCGCCGGCGGCCTGTCCGAAATAGGCGGCGAGGTCGTCGAAGGTCGTCACGCCGCGCACGATGTTGGCGTCGAGTCGCGCCTTCGCCTCGGCGTAGAGCGCGCCCTGGATCTCCGCCAGAAGCTCCGGCACCTTGGCGACAAATTCGGCGCGCGGCAGGCTGTGCGAGAGGGTCTTGTCGCCGTCGCGCAGGCGATCACGGCGCATGTAGGTGACGGTGCCGGACGCCGCATCGCGCGGGCCGATCTCGACGATGATCGGGGCGCCGCGCTTCACCCAGGCCCAGCGCTTCTCGGCCGATTTCGTCGCCTTGCGGTCGACGAGAACGCGCGTGCGGGCGCCCAGCGTCGTCGTCGCGCCGACCTCGGCCCCCAGCGCCTCGCAATAGGCGAGCACCTCGGCGTCCTCGGGCTTGTCGCGCAGCATCGGCACCACAACGATCTGGCGGGGCGCGATAGCGGGCGGCAGACGCAGGCCATCGTCATCGCCATGGGTCATGATCACTCCGCCGATCAACCGCGTGGACACGCCCCACGAGGTCGTATGCGCGAAGACCATGTCGCCGGCAGCGTCCTGGAAGCGGATCTGCTGCGCCTTCGCGAAGTTCTGCCCGAGGTAATGCGAGGTGCCGGCCTGCAAGGCCTTGCCATCCTGCATCATCGCCTCGATCGAATAGGTGTTGACGGCGCCGGGGAAACGCTCGTTCGCGGTCTTCTCGCCGGTGACGACGGGCAGCGCGAGAACCTCGCGGGCGAAGTCGGCGTAGACGCCGAGCATCTTGAGTGTCTCCTCGCGCGCCGAGGCCTCGTCGGCATGCGCGGTATGGCCTTCCTGCCAGAGGAATTCGCTGGTGCGCAGGAAGATGCGCGTGCGCAGCTCCCAACGCACGACATTGGCCCACTGATTGATGAGAACGGGAAGATCGCGGTAGCTCTTGATCCAGCGCTGGAAGGCGTCGCCGATGATCGTCTCGGAGGTCGGCCGCACGATCAGCGGCTCCTCGAGTTCAGCGCCCGGGTCGGGGCCAAGCTTGCCGTCCGCGCCGATCTTGAGGCGGTGGTGGGTGACGACCGCGACCTCCTTGGCGAAACCCTCGACGTGCTCCGCCTCCTTGGCGATGAAGCTCATCGGGATGAAAAGAGGGAAGTAGCAATTCTCGTGGCCGGTCTCCTTGATGCGCCGGTCGAGGTCCCTTTGCATCTCCTCCCAGACACCGTAGCCCCACGGCTTGATGATCATCGAGCCGCGAACGGGGCTCGTCTCCGCCATATCCGCCTCGCGGACGACGGCCTGGTACCAGGCCGGAAAGTTTTCCGCGCGCGTGACGGAGAGGGCTCGCTTCAAGGTCTCGGTTCCGCTCGTGGAGGGCGGCGCCGGTCTGACCGAGGGGGACGGCTTAGTCAATCGGACACGGGCGGCATCCTACAAGCCGACGATCAGGTTCCCGAGCGCGAGCAGCACATAGGCGCCGACCACGATCCAGAAGGCGTGCTGCGTGATGCCGTCGATCCGCGTCTGCGTCGCGACGACGCCGAGGATGGCGAGCGCCAGCGACACGAGGAACGCGCTGTGATGGGGCTGTTTCGTCGGCAGGATGCTGCGCGAGCGTGGCTTGGCGCGTGTTCTCAGGACCATGTGCGACCTCTCTCGTTCGTGCGGCATTGTAGGCGCACCGACATGACAGCGCGAAGCGCTGATGCGTCGGCGAGGCCACGGCGGCTCAAAAGCGCACCGTCGTCAGAAGCAGGCTCGTCTCGCTGGCGGTGATCCCCTCGATGGCGCGGATGGCGTCGAGGGCGCTCGAGAAGGCGGCGAGGTCCGGGGCGTCGAGGTCGGCGACCATGTCCCATCGGCCGTTCGTCGTGTGGACGGCGCGCACGGCCGCGATGCCGCGCAGCGAGTCGAGGATCGCCTTCGAGCGGCCGCCGGCGATCTCGATGGACATCACGGCGCGCACGCGGGAGCGATCGTCCTCGGCGCCGGTGCGGACGGTGAAGCCGAGGAGGACGCCGCTTGCATGAAGACGGTCGAGACGGTTCTGCACCGTACCACGCGAGACACGCAGGCGTTTGGCCAACTCGGCCGTCGGCAGCCGCGCGTTGTCGCGCAGCAGGGCCAACAGGCGACGGTCGAGATCGTCCAAAGGCCGGTCTCCTCGCAAAACGTCAGTCGGCCCCATCAATATGCGCAATTCTTAACGCAGAACAGCGCAGTTCTTGATCTTCTGCTTGCCGTCGACTCGGTCCACCTTGGCGGGGTTGCCGGTGGGGGTGCCAATGACTCAGCCGACCTTTCTTCTCGTCGATCCCGCGCATTTCGATGTCGCCTACGCGATCAATCCCTGGATGGCGCCGCAGGCCTGGGCGCGGGACCGCGTGCGCCACCTCGACGCCGCGCGTCGCGCGTCGCGGGAGCTGATCGCGGCGCTGCGGGGCCGCGGCGCGCGTGTCGATGTCGTGCCCGGTGTCGCGGGAGCGCCCGATCTGGTCTTCCCGGCGAATGCCGCCGTCGTGCTCGACGGCCGTGCGGTGCTCGCCCGTTTCCTTTGCCCCGAGCGGCAAGTCGAGGAGCCGATCTTCCGGCGCGCCTTCGAGGATCTGCGCCGGCGCGGCGTGATCGAGGAGGTTCTCGAACTGCCGGACGGCGTCGTGCAGGAGGGCGCGGGCGATGCCATCTGGGACGTGCGGCGCGGCTTCTTTTGGACGGGTTACGGTCAGCGTTCGAACGCGGCGGGCATCGAGGCCGTCGCCGCCGCCTTCGGGCGCGCACATGTGCCGCTCGAGCTCGCGACGGCGCGCTTCTATCACCTCGACACCTGCTTCTGCCCGCTGCCCGGCGGCGAGGTGCTCTACTATCCGCCCGCCTTCACACCGCAGGCGCAGGCGCGGATCGCGGCGCATGTCGCGCCGTCGGATCGCATCGAAGCGGCGCCCGAGGATGCGGCTGCCTTTTGCGTCAACGCCGTCGCCTTCGGACGGACGATCGTGATGGCACGGGCTCCCGAGGCTCTACGATGCCGGCTCGAGGAGCGCGGCTACGAAATCCTCGAGATCGACCTCGCGCCCTTCATTATGTCGGGCGGCGGCGCCTATTGCATGACCCTTCGGCTCGATCGAAGCAGCAGCGACGGCGACGCCCTCGTCGCGGAGGCCGCCGAATGACCACGTCCGCGCTCCGGCGCGCGCCAACGGCGAGCGAGGCCTGCCGGGCGCGCGAGGCGACCTACGGCGCGCGCAACTACAAGCCGCTCGACGTCGTGCTGACGCGCGGCGAGGGCGCCTACGTCTGGGACGTCGAGGGGCGCCGCTATCTCGACTGCCTGTCGGCCTATTCGGCGGTGAACCAGGGCCATTGCCACCCGAAGATCCTCGCTGCGCTCGCGGCTCAGGCGAGCCGGCTGACGCTCACCTCGCGCGCGTTCCGCAACGACCAGCTCGGGCTCTTCTACGAGGAGCTCTGCACGCTGCTCGTCGCCGAGAAGGCGCTGCCGATGAATTCCGGCGCGGAAGCCGTCGAGACGGCGCTGAAAATCGCCCGCAAATGGGGCTACGAGGTCAAGGGCGTGCCGGCCGAGCGCGCCGAGATCATCGTGTGCGCCGGCAATTTTCACGGCCGGACGATCGGTATCATCGGCTTCTCGACCGATCCCGTCGCGCGGACGAACTTCGGACCGTTCGCGCCGGGTTTCGTCACCGTGCCCTACGGCGATGCCGACGCCCTCGCGCGCGCCGTCACGCCCCGCACGGTCGCGGTGCTGTTGGAGCCGATCCAGGGCGAGGCCGGCGTCGTCATTCCGCCGACGGGCTATCTCGCGGCCGTGCGCGCACTCTGCACGGCGCAGCGGGTCCTGCTCGTGCTCGATGAAATCCAGACGGGGCTCGGGCGCACGGGGCGTCTCCTGGCGCAGGAGCACGAGGGCGTCGCGGCCGACCTCACGCTCGTCGGCAAGGCCCTCGGCGGCGGCGTCTATCCCGTCTCCGCCGTGGTCGGCCGCGCCGAAGCGCTCGACGTCTTGAAGCCGGGCGAGCACGGCTCGACGTTCGGGGGCAACCCGCTCGCCTGCGCCGTCGCGCGGGCCGCGCTCCGGGTTCTGATCGAGGAAGGCATGATCGAAAATGCGGCGCGCATCGGCGCTCGCCTGCTGACGAACCTGCACGCCGTCGCCGGGCCGACGGTCAAGGAGGTGCGCGGGCGCGGCCTCATGCTGGCGATCGAGATGCACGAGGACGCAGGGGGCGCGCGAGCCGTGTGCGAGCGCCTGCGTGCGCGCGGCCTCTTGGCGAAGGAGACGCACGACCATACGATCCGCCTCGCGCCGCCGCTCCTCATCACCGAGGGCGAGGCCGATTGGATCGCCGATCAGGTCGAAGCCGCCCTCTGAAGGAAAGCCGGCGAGGCATGACGCCGTACGAGCATCTGCAGCACGTGCGCACGATCGCGATCGTCGGGCTCTCCGCCAAGCCCGCTCGGGCGTCGCACGACGTCGCGGCCTTCCTGATACGCCGCGGCTACGCGTGCGTCGGCGTCAACCCGGCGCTCGCCGGTCAGCGAGTGCTCGGCGTGCCCGTCGTCGCCCGTCTCGCTGATCTGCCCGAGCCCGTCGACATGGTCGACATCTTTCGCAACTCCTCGGCCGCAGGCTCCGTGGTCGACGAAGCGCTCGCGCTGTCCTTGCAGCCGAAGGTGATCTGGATGCAGCGCGGCGTCGTCGATGACGCGGCGAGGATGCGCGCCGAGGCGTCCGGCGTCGCCGTCGTGATGGACAATTGCCCGAAGATCGTTCTCGGCGCGTGAGGCCGGGAGAGAGCTGCTCGAGCGCTGCCTGAAGCTGGGCCATTTCCTTGCCGAAACTTCCCGGTTCCTGTAGGCCGGCACGGAAACGGTAGGAGCGACATGGCCTCGGCGAGTCGGACGGTTCACTGTCGGTGCAACGGCCAGGAGGTTTCCGGGACCTTCGAGGTCGACGGCCGTTTCCTGGTCCTGACCTCGTCGCTCGGCGTGCAGAAGACCAACCTCGGTCTGCAGGATCCGCGCAAGCTCGCCGCGCGCCTTCTTCGCAACATCTGCAAGGTGCGCACGGGCTCGCTGGCGCCGGACGTCGCCGCGCAAAGCCTCGAGGCGGCCGAAGCGCCGGCTCCGGTGCAGCCGACCGTCTAGCTCCCTAGGCCAGCCTGTATCGTCCTTCGAGACCGTCCATGCCCTCGTGCACGACGCGTCCGCGATCCATCAGATCCTCGATATGGGCCAGGACCGAGATGCCGGCCGCGGCGCGCGTGAGCCGTGCGTCGAGCCCCTCGTAGGTCGCGGCGACGATGGCATCGATGCGTGTGTCGCCGACCCCCAGGCGGGCGAGGATCGAGTGTTCGCGCTGGCGCCGATGGTGCTGCAGGGCGCGCACGAAGCGCGCCGGATCGCGCACGGGGCCGCCGTGCCCCGGCCAGTAGATTGCGTCCGTTCGCGCGCGAAGCTTCGCGAGCGACTCCATGTAGGCGCGCATCGAGCCGGAGGGCGGCGCGACGATCGTCGTCGACCAGGCCATCACGTGGTCGCCTGAAAATAGCGCCCGCTCCTGTGGCAGCGCGAAGGCGAGGTGGTTCATCGTGTGGCCGGGCGTCGCGATCGCGACGAGCTCGAAGCCGTCCCCGGAGACCGCATCGCCGTCCGCGAGGACGCGATCGGGCGCGAAGGTCAGCTCGTTCGCGGCGGCGACGGCGGCGGTCTCGTCCTTCCGCGGCGGCCGGGCCGGCGCGTAGGGCGCGCAGCCGAGGACCGGAGCACCTGTGCGCGCTTTCAGAAGCGCTGCGGCGGGTGAGTGATCGCGGTGCGTATGGGTGACGAGGATCTGCGCGACCCGCTCGTTGCCGAGCGCGGCGAGCAGCGCATCGACATGCGCAGGAATGCCGGGGCCGGGATCGATGACCGTCACATCGCCATGGCCGACGACGTAGGTGCAGGTGCCCTTGAAGGTCATCGGCCCCGGGTTCGGCGCCACGATCCGCCGGACGAGTGGGGTCAGCGTCTCCAATCGTTCGATCGGCGGATCGAACGCGCGGTCCAGGGGAACATCGGGTTCAGTCGCCATCGTGGGATAGGGGCTCGCTGTGCTCGATCTCGGCGGCCTGCGCCTGTTCGCTAGGCATGAAGGCGCGCGAGAGGGCGTGATAGACCCCCTCCTTGCAGACGAGGCGCGATGCGGCATCGGCGATGAGAGCGGCGACCATCAACGGGATCACCATTCCGTGGTCCTGCGTCATCTCGGAGACGATGACGAAGGAGGTGATCGGCGTCTGCACGACGCCGGTCAGATAGGCGGCCATGCCGATGAGGACGAGCGCGCCGACCGGCACGGTCGCGAAGACGGCATGGAAGATCGAGCCGAGGCCGGCGCCGATCGACAGCGACGGCGCGAAGAGACCGCCCGGGATGCCGCTGATCGCCGAAAACAGCGTCGCCAGAAATTTCAGCGGCATGAACAGCAGCGAGAGGTCGCTCGTATCATGGAGGATGCCGCGGGCCTGGGCATAGCCGGTGCCGAACGAGGCGTGATGTCCGAACAGACCGCAGACCGCGACGCCGAGCCCGCAGGCGGTGGCGAAGGCGATCGGGCGGCTGAGGGCGAGGCGGCGAATGCCGCGCGTCGGATCCCCGGTGAGGCAGCGCACGACGATGCGGCTGAAAAGGCCGCCCGCCAAGCCGCCGACGACCGCGCAGATCGGCACGACGAGCCAGGCGCGGCCGAGCGGGAAGGTCGCGTCGGTGGTGCCGAAATAGGTGTAGTCGCCGAGGATGGCGAGGGAGGTGACGCCGGCCGCGATGATGCAGCCGATGACGAGGCCGCTGGCCTTCGCTTCGAAGGAGCGCGACAGCTCCTCGATGCCGAAGACGATGCCCGCGAGCGGTGTGTTGAAGGCGGCCGCGATACCGGCGGCGGCGCCCGCGAGCAGCAGGTTCTTCTGGTAGACGATCGGCGCCTTTCGGCCGATGAAGCCCATGATGGAGGCGCCGACCTGCACCGTCGGCCCTTCGCGGCCGACCGAGGCGCCGCAGAGCAGCCCGATCATCATTACGACGACCTTGCCGACGGCGACGCGGAGCGAGACGAGCCGGAAGCGCGCGGCGGGATCCTCGATCTTGCGGGCGGCGATGACCTGCGGGATGCCGCTGCCCTGCGAGTTGGGGAACACGGTGCGCGCGAGAAAGACCGCGAGCGCGAACCCGAGCGGGGTGAGCAGCAGCGCGACTGCGGGATTGGGGCCGACGAGCCGGCCGAAGAGCTCCTGCGCCTTGTCGGCCGTGAGCGCCATCAGGACCGCCGCGCCACCGACGCAGAGGCCGCCCACCAGGAAGACCGCGCGCCGCACCCACTGGTCCATGGCCAGGCGCGAGAGCCCCAAGCGGCGAAACAGGCGCAGACGGTTCGAGGTCGAACGGAGACTCGTCATCGGCTCGCAGGTTGGGTGGCGGACGACGCGCCGACACCCCGGCTTATCGACCGCGGCGCGGGGACGGGCAAGCGCATTCAGGCACGGGCCGTGCCGAACAGGCCGCCGGCCCGCGTCAGATCCCGCCGTACCACTGGTAGCCTTGGTCCTCCCAATAACCGCCTTTGCCGTCGCCGATCTCGTCGAACCTGTCCACGAGCTCGATGCTCTTGATGTACTTTGTGTTCTTGTAGCCGAGCTGGCGCTCGACGCGCAGGCGTACCGGGGCACCATGGGCGACAGGAAGATCCTGCCCGTTCATCGCATAAGCGAGGATGGTCTGCGGATGGACGGCGGCGTCGAGGCCGATCGACCCATAGAAGACAGGCGCGGCGTCCGGGTCCGTGGTCGCGTCGCCCGTTTCCGTCGTGTAATCCGTGGCATAACGGTCGAAGCAGTGAAACAGCACGAACCGCGCCTCGCGCTTCGGCTTCACGAGATCGAGCACGTGATGCAGCGGCGTGCCCGTCCATTCGGCGATGGCGCTCCAGCCATCGACGCAGTCGTGGCGCGTGATCTGGCTTCGTTGCGGTAGCGCCTTCAGATCGGCCAGAGTGAAGGTCCGTGGTGCCTCGACGAGGCCGCCGACCGGCATCGAATAGGATGCGAAACGTGCGGCGGCCAGCGCCTTGTACAGAGGATCCTTGGGGTCGATGGAGCCATTCGGCTTGAAGAAAGCCGAGATGGCGCTGCGATCGTACTCCGGCGCGAGCGTCTGGCCCTCGAGCCTGCGCAATGCGTCGTAGGTCAGCGCATTGGCCTTCGCGAAGGCCGTCTGCCCCTGGTCCGAGCCGGCGATGCGATCGCAGCCGCCGAGCGCCAGCCCCGCGGTCCCCGCGAGGAATGCGCGCCGATCCATCCGCGCCGTCATCGCGGCTCCTCCTTCACGGTCGCATAGCCGGTGATCATCGATCGCAGATTGTTGAAGAGGCCCGAGAGGATGACCATCACGACGTGCACGACGACGAAAGCGACGAGCGTCCAGGCCATCAGGAAGTGAATGGTGCGCGCACTCTGCCGGCCGCCGAAGAGATCGCGCAACCAGGGCGCGGCGGCATCCACCGCCGGCGACATTTCGAGGCCCGCGAGCACGAGCACCGGCAGGACGACGAAGAGGATGACGGCATAGGCGAGCTTTTGCAGGACGTTGTACTGCGCCGCGTCGGGGCCGTGGTCGAACTTCAGCTTCAGGTGATCGACGATGCTGGCCGGGATCGTCCTGTATTCGCGAAGGCGCGGGATGATGTCGCGCACGAAGTGGCCGCTCGACAGCGAATAGAGGATGTAGACCGCCGCGTTGATCAAAAGCACCCAGGCGAACAGGAAGTGCCATTGGCGCCCGGTCGCCAGATCCTGGATCGAGGGCAGGGTGATCCAGCTCGGGAAGGCGCGGGCGGCGAGGCCGTCCGGCCCCTTCGACACGCCGAGCAGGCCGGTCGTGTCGAAGGTGTGCCCGAGCACCGTCGTGACGCCCTTGTCGCCGTCGTTGTCGATGTCGAGGATCAGCGGATGCGGGGTGCTGCCGCCGGCGATGCCGCTCTCCGCCGCCTTGAAGGTGGTCGTGTTGCCAAAGTTGAGGCTCGGATGGGCGTTGAAGATCTGCAGCCCGCTCATGAACAGGATCGTCAACGACACCACCCACACCCAATGCGTGAGACGCACGACGAGGCTATGGCGAAAGACGAGGCCGCGACGCGGCGTCGGCGCGAGGATGGTGGGACTATCGACCGTCTGGTCGGTCATCGCGGGCTCCTTGTGGTGTTCGCCGCAGCCGGCTGGCGGCGCCCGAACCTCTCGCTCACCTGACGTTCAGGGAGACTACGACCTTTTGTTTGCGACGGCGCTGCGACCTTTCGGGAGCTTGGCCGTTATGGTCCGGATTTGCCAGGACGATCATACATGCGTGCTTTGCTCTCCGTCGTCATCTTCGCCTTCATGACGCTCGGCGTTACATCCGCCTCCGCACAGGACGGTGGAACCGCGCCTCCCGCGGGCGGGCAGGGCAAGGAACATCGGATCGCCTTCGTCGTCGGCAACGAGAGTTACGCCGCCGGTGCCCTGCCGACCGCCGCGAATGATGCCGGCCTCGTCGCGCAGACGTTGCAGGCGGCCGGCTTCGGGGTCGTCGGTGCGCGGGACCTCGATGCCGAGACCCTTCGGCAGTCCTATGCGGATTTCATCAAGAAGGTGTCGGACGCAGGTCCCGATACCGTGGCGTTCGTCTATCTCGCCGGATACGGCGTACAGTACGGCACGGACAACTTCTACGTGCCCATCGGTGCGACGATCGCGCGGGACGCGGACATCCCGATCGAGTCGATCCGCCTGTCGGACCTCACCGGACCGCTCGTCACGATGAACCTGAAGGCGCGGTTCTTCGTCTTCGATTCGGCCTACAAGACGCCCTTCAAACCGAGCGGCGCGCCGCTCGCGGAAGGGTTCTCTCTGCTCGATGCCGGCCCCGGCACGCTGATCGCCTACAATTCCGCGCCGGGCACCGTGGCGCCGGTCGCCAAGGGCAATTACGGCGCCTACGCGCAATCGCTCGCGGCCATGCTACGCGAGGGTGGCCTTCCGCCGGACGAGATCTTCGATCGCGTCCGTCTGCGCGTGAACGATGTCTCGAAGGGCGCCGAGGTGCCCTGGGATTCGTCCAAGATCGACGCGGCCTTCCGCTTCTTCGAGCGTGGCAAGAACGCCCCGCCGCCGGCCGCGACGCCGGAACAGACGGTGGCGCTCACCCAGAAGCCGCTCAAGGAACTGCCGGTCCGGCAGGCCTATACGGCCGCCGTAGCGCGCGACACCATTCAGTCCTATGAGCAATTTACGGCGGTCTACCCGCGCGACCCGCTCGCCAAACGGGCGCGCGTTTTGCTGGCGGCGCGCCGTGAGGCGATCACGTGGCGGCGCACCATCGCGGTCGACACGCCGCCTGCCTACTGGTCCTATCTCTCGCGTTACCCGCACGGGCCGCACGCCTACGACGCGCGCCTGCGCCTCGACGAGTTGAGCGCGCAGGAGGCGCCGCCGCCGGACTACACGGCGATCGTCTACGACGTGCCGCCGCCGCCCCCGGAGGAGATCGACTTCGTCGACCAGCCGGTCATCTACTTCGAGGACGCCGAGTTCGAAGGCTACCCGCCGCCGCCGCCGCCGCCGGATTACTGGCTGCCGCCCGTGCCGGTCGCCTTCATCGACCTGCCGCCGCCACCGCCGCCGGTCGGCCTCTTCCTCCTGCCGGTGCCCGCCTTCGTGCCGCTGCCGGTCTACTACGACCCGCCGCCCTACGTCGTGTACCCGACGCAGAGCTACTTCTACGGCGATGTCGGGGGCGCCGGCGTGCCGTACGAGGAGCGATTCCAGCGCCTCCACCAGGGCTTTCCGGCCGGCGGCCCCGGCTTCGGCGGGGGCGCAGGCGGTCCGGGCCGGGCCGCGGTGATCGGCGCCGCCGCGGTGGGCGCGGCCGCGGTCGCTCTGCCTGCCGCGGCTCTCGCCCGGTCCAACGCGCTGGAGAAGCGCGGCATCACGACGCCGGCGCAGCTGAACGCGCTGCGCCGTGAGCCGGGCGGGATCAACGGGTCCAACGGCCTGAACCGCCCGGGCGGTCCAGGTGCCGCCGGGGTCAATCCGGCGACGCGCAACGCGCTTCCCGGCGCCAACGGTCGGCCGCTCCCGACGCCGAACGCGCAGCGCGGTCCGGCGGCGAACACGCCGGCCGCAGCCCGCCCCAACGCGCTCGACCAGCGCGCGGGCCGTCCGGGCGAGGCGGGCAGCCGGACGGGGGCCGGCGGTGCCGGCGAGCGTCGCGACGCCGGGTCGCCGCGGGGCGGGGCTGATCGCGCGACGAATGGTGCCGCGGGCCGTCTCGACCGGCAGCAGCAGAAAGTGCAGGACCGCCAGCAGAAGGCGCAGGACCGCGCGCAAGAGCGCCAGCAGCGTCTGCAGGATCGCCGCAACGCGATCGAGCAGCCCCGGCAGGAGCGTCAGTCCGCACCGCAGCGTCAGGAGCGGAACCCAGGACCGCAGGGCCGTGAAGGGCCGCGCAACGCGCCGCGCGAGCAAGGCCCGCGCAACGCGGTGCAGGAGCGGATGCAGGAGCGCGGTCGCCCCGGCGGCGGTGCGCCGGGCGGCGCCCGCGAGTTCCACGCGCCGCAAGAGCGCGCGCCTCAGCCTCGGCCGGGCGGATTCGGCGGAGGTGGGCCGCGTCCCGGCGGATTCCCGGGCGGTGGCGGTGGGCCACGCCCCGGTGGGTTCGGCGGCGGTGGCGCGCCGCATCCGGGCGGCGGCGGTTTTCCGGGTGGCGGCGGCGGTGGCCCACGCCCCGGTGGCTTCGGTGGCGGCGGTGGTGGCATGCCACATCCCGGTGGCGGCGGCGGTGGCGGCCCGCACCCGGGGGGCGGGGGTGGTGGGGGCGGTGGCGGTGGCCACGGCTTCCCCGGTCATCCGTGATCGTCGCGATCGGCCGAGGCGGTGATCTACTGAAAATTGCGTCCCTTCGGCAAAACCTGCCGGAGGGACGATGTGTTTGGTGGCGGCACCACGTCGCCGCCGAAGAGCTGCGGCAGGGTCTCCGGACCCCGGGCGCGCGGCTCGCGCACCGGCCGGCGCACCTCGTCGGCGCGCGCGAGCGAGGACACCTCAGGCCCGAGGTCGGAGAGATGCGCGAGATAGCGCGTCAGGTCCTCCGCGCGCTCGGCCACGACATGCACGACGTCGCCGTCCCGCTGCAGGCGTCCCGTGATGGCGATGAAGCGCGCGCCGATGACGATCGGGCGCAGCGCCTCGAAGACCTTCGGCCAGACGATGATGTTGGCGACACCCGTCTCGTCCTCGAGGGTCAGGAAGATCGTGCCCTTGGCCGAGCCCGGCCGCTGGCGCACCAGAACCAGCCCCGCGACGCTGATGCGCCGCTCGGCCGGATGCGTGGCGAGCGCCGCCGCCGGCAGAATGGCCTTGGCCGCGAGTCGCGCGCGCACGAAGGCGACGGGATGCGCCTTCAGGCTCAGCGCGAGGTGGCGGTAATCCTCGACGACGTGGTGTCCCAGCGCCATCGGAGGCAGGCGCGCCTCCGGTTCGCGCTCGGCGAAGGCGAGGGCGCGCAACAGCGGCAGGTCGTCCTTGTCGCCGGCCCGGTTGAGACCGCGCACGGCCCAGAGCGCCTCGCGCCGGTCGAGCCCCAGCGAGCGGAACGCATCCGCCTCGGCGAGCCGCTCCAGCACGCTCGGCGCGAGCCCGGTGCGCAAC
Source organism: Melastoma dodecandrum (assembly GCA_029817715.1). NCBI lineage: Eukaryota > Viridiplantae > Streptophyta > Magnoliopsida > Myrtales > Melastomataceae > Melastoma > Melastoma dodecandrum. The sequence goes on along the minus strand of JARUPY010000398.1, from coordinate 1,565,407 downwards.
CAGAGGTCGCGCACGGAATCATAGCCGGTGCCACGGCGCTCGACGAGCCGTTCCATGTCGGGTCTGGAGAGCCCTTTCACCTGACGCAGGCCGAGGCGGATGGTGTGCGTGCCCACGATATGGTGCGCGCGGTCCGCATGCCGGGGGTGGATGGCGGGCCGCACATCCTCCCCCGCGCAGCGGGGAAGGGGGACCGCGCGAAGCGCGGTGGAGGGGGCTCCCAGCGCATCGTATTGAGACATGGCCTGCGATGCAGCCCTTGATGCAGGCATTGACGCGTGGGCCGCCCCCTCCACCGCCTCCGGCGGTCCCCCTCTCCCGCGTTGCGGGGGAGAATTTTCCTGCGTCAGCGTGCAGTTCCAATCCGATGCGTTCACGTCGGCCTCGGCGACCGGCACACCGTGCTCGCGCGCATCGCGCACGATCTGCGCGGGGGCGTAGAACCCCATCGGCTGCGCGTTGAGGAGCGCGCAGGCGAAGACGTCCGGATAGCGGCACTTGAACCAGCACGAGGCGTAGACGAGCAGCGCGAACGAGGCCGCGTGGCTCTCGGGAAAGCCGTAGGTGCCGAACCCCTCGATCTGCTTGAAGCAGCGCGTCGCGAACTCTTCCGGATAGCCGCGCTCGATCATGCCCTTGACCATCTTGTCGTAGAAGGTCGAGATCGTGCCGACGCGTTTGAAGGTCGCCATCGCGCGGCGCAGCTGGTCGGCCTCCGACGGCGTAAAGCCCGCCGCGACGATCGCGATCTGCATCGCCTGCTCCTGGAAGAGCGGCACGCCCAGCGTCTTGCCGAGCACCGCCTCCAACTCGGGCGAGGGATAGACGACCTCCTCTTTCTTGAGCCGGCGGCGCAGATAGGGATGCACCATGTCGCCCTGGATCGGCCCGGGCCGCACGATCGCGACCTCGATGACGAGATCGTAGAGTTCCCTTGGCTTCAGGCGCGGCAGCATCGACATCTGCGCGCGGCTCTCGATCTGGAACACGCCGATCGTGTCGGCGCGCTGGATCATCGCGTAGACGGCGGGGTCTTCGGCCGGCAGCGAAGCGATCGTCTCGCGGCGCCCGTAGTGGCGCCCCATCAGGTCGAAACAGCCGCGCAGGCACGACAGCATGCCGAGCGCCAGCACGTCGACCTTGAGAATGCCGAGCGCGTCGAGATCGTCCTTGTCCCATTCGACGGTGGTGCGCTCGGCCATGCTGGCGTTGGCGATCGGCATCACCTCGTCGAGCCGGCTCTGCGTGATGACGAAGCCGCCGGTGTGCTGCGAGAGGTGGCGCGGGAAGCCGGAGAGCTCGCGCGCCAGAGCCAGCACCTGCGCGAGGCCGGCCTCGCCCGGGTCGAGGCCCGCGCGCCGCGTGCCGGCCTCGTCGACGCTCGCGCCTTCGCCCCAGCCCCAGATCGTGCCCGACAGCGCGCCGATCGCATCCTCCGACAGGCCGAAGACCTTGCCGACCTCGCGGATCGCGGAACGCGCGCGATAGGTGACGACCGTCGCCGTCAGCGCGGCGCGCGCGCGCCCGTAATGGTCGTAGATGTATTGCATCACCTCCTCGCGCCGCTCGTGCTCGAAGTCGACGTCGATGTCCGGCGGCTCCTTTCGGTCGGCCGAGATGAAGCGCTCTAAGAGCAGCGTGTGACGCGAGGGATCGACCTCGGTGATGCCGAGGCAGTAGCAGAGCGTCGAATTGGCGGCAGAGCCGCGCCCCTGGCACAGGATCTTCTTCGTGCGCGCGAAGCGCACGATGTCGTGCACGGTGAGGAAGTAGGGCGCGTAATCCATCTGCTTCACGAGTTCCAGCTCGTGCGCGATCGCGGTCGTGACGCTCTGCGGCACGCCGGCCGGGTAGCGCTGCGCGGCTCCTTCCGCCGCGAAGGCGGCGAGAGCGTCCTGCGGAGTCGCGAAGCCCTCGCGCAGCTCGTGCGGATAATCGCCGCGCAGCTCGTCGAGCGAGAAGGTGAGTCCGTCGAGAAAGCGCAGCGTCTCGCCGACCGCCTCCGGCGCCTCGGCGAAGAGCCGGTGCATCTCCACGAGCGGCTTCAGGTGGCGCTCGGCATTGGCCGAGAGCTTGCGGCCGGCGGCCTCGAGCGTCGTCGCGTGGCGGATCGCCGTGACCACATCGAGGAGCGGGCGGCGCGCCGGATCGTGCATCGCGACATCGTTCGTTGCGAGGAGCGGCAGGCCGAGGCGCTCGGACAGGCGGCGGCGTTTGCCGAGATCGCCGCGCGGGCTGCGTCCGTACGTCATCGTCGCGCCGATCCACACGCGGTCGGGGCAGGCGGCCGCGAGCTGCTCCAGTGCGCTTCCTCCCCCGCGCAGCGGAGGAGGGGGACCGCCCGTAGGGTGGTGGCGGGGGCTGCCATCTTCGGGCTCGATGCCGATATCGTGGACGAGGCGAAGGCTAGGGGAGGAGGTGCTGGCCGCGCCCTCCACTACGCTTCGCGTGGTCCCCCTCTCCCGCTGCGCGGGGAAGGATGTTTCCCCCTCCGCGTAATCCTCGTAGGTCCGCGCGGCGAGGCGCGCGTCCATCTCCGGGTCGAAGCTCGAGGTGGGGAGCACCACGAGCTGCATCCCGTCCTGCCAGGCGAGGAGATCCTCCAGCGTGAGGCGGCAGGCGCCTTTTTCCGCGCGGATGTTGCCGATCGTCAGGAGGCGGCAGAGCCGGGCGTAGGCGGCGCGGTCGCGCGGATAGGCGAGGACGTCGGGCGTCCCGTCGCAGAAGACGAGGCGGCAGCCTGAGACGACGCGCAGGCCGTTCGCCTGCTCGGCGTTGTGGCGCAGGAAGAGATGCGCGCGCACGATGCCGGCGAGCGAGTTGCGGTCCGCGATGCCGAGCCCCTTGAGGCCGAGCACGATCGCCTGCGCGACGAGCTCCTCGGGATGCGAGGCGCCGCGCAGAAAAGAGAAGTTGGTCGTCACACCGAATTCGGCGAAGCCGTCGGGATCGACATAGCGGATCATGCGCGCATCCTCCCCTGCGCGAAGCGCGAGGGAGGGGGACCGCCGCAGGCCGTGGACAGGGTTTGCGTCCCTCGAACGTTAAATGTGGGCTTCCCCTTCCACCATGCTTCGCATGGTTCCCTTCTCTCGCGGGGCGGGGGAGGATGCGCGCCGTTTCGCAAGCGGGAGAAGGGAATATCGCGAAGGTCCGCGCTCATGCGAAAAGTCCGTGCACGTACCAGCGTGGCGTCTCCGCCTCGTGGTAGAGACCCTCGCGATAGAGCCAGAAGCGGCGCCCGTCCGTGTCCTCGGCGCGAAAATAGTCGCGCGTGCGGGTGCCGTCGCGGCGCCACCATTCGGGGGCGATGCGCTCCGGTCCTTCGATCGCCGCGACCTGATGCATCACGCGCCGCCAGCGGAAGCGCAAAGGCGGACCGTCCGGTATTTCGGCGACCGTGTCGATCGGCTCGGGCTGCGCGAGGAGGCGGATCGGCCGGTCGGGCAGGGCGAGGGCGGCCGTCTCCGGCTCCGCCGCCTGTTCTGCCATCCGGGCTCGCAGGCGCGCCGCGCCCGAGACGGCAACGGCGGCGCGCTCGGGCATGTGCGAATCCGCTTCCGCGAGGCGGGTGACGCGGGCGAGGCCGAAGCGGGCGCCGAGCCGGTCGACGAGGTCGGCGAGCGCCTCGGTCTCGGCCGCGCCCTCGTCCCAGCTCGCCTGCGCGGGCGCCAGCGGCTCGGCGGCCAGTGCGGCGAGGCGCACGACGTCGAAGCCGTAGCCCGTCTCGAGGCCGTCCTCGCCCGCCGCCTCGATGCGCTCGCGGAAGAGGCGCGCCATCGCCAGCGGGTCGCGCAGCGGGCGGCTGGTGCCCGCCTCGAGGTGCTTCACGACGCCGTCGACGCGATAGAGCGCGACGTCGAGCCGGCGCGCGCCTTCGCCATGGCGTGCGAGCAGGCCGCAGGGATCGTGCGCGAGGGCGAGGATCGTCGCCTCGACGTCCTCGCGGCGCGCGATGCCTTCGGCGAAGCGCCGCTCGGCGACGAAGGGCGGCGCCTCGAAACGCGGCGCGATGGGGCTGCGCGCCGTCCCCAGCACCTCGTCGAGCCGGTCGTACAGGCGGCGGCCGAACCGGGCCGCGATCGGGGCGCGGGGGCGCAACAGCAGATCGCCGACACGTCGCAGGCCGGCCTGGCCGAGGCGCGCGATGATGTCCGACTCGATACGGAGCGCGGCGAGCGGCATCGGCGCGACGCGCCGTGCGATCGCCTGCGCCGGCGCATCCTCGGCGAGCCGGCGCTCGCCGTCGCCGTAGCGGGCGAGCGCCCAGGCGGCGCCCGGCGTGCCGGCGATCGCGACGACGGCGTGGAAGCCTTGCGCGGCGAGACGGCGCACGAGGGTGTGCATCAGGGCCGCCTCGCCGCCGAAGAGATGCGATGCGCCGGTGATGTCGAGCATCGCGCCGTCCGGCCCGTCGGTCGCGGCGAGCGGCGTGAAGAGCCGGCACCAGTCGACGAGCGCATCGCGCATCGCGGCATCGGCCTCCGGCTCGGCCGGATGCACGTCGAGGCGCGGATGCATTGCGCGGGCATCCGCCAGCGGCAGGCCGGCCCGGAGGCCGAGCGCCTGCGCGACAGGATCGGTCGCGACGAGGCGGAAGGCGCTCTTCACCTTCGCCACGGTGGCGAGCGGGGCCGGCGGACGTTCCCGGTCTTGCGGCGCGTCAGGCGACGCGAGCCGCCGCCGGATGCGATCCGTCGCGAGGAAGGGCAGGTGTAGAGAAAGGTAACGCATCACAAAACCTTGCCTCCTCGTGATCCCAGACGAGCGGCCAGAGACGGGTCCAGTCGAACGGTGCGGCCCCTGTCGGACCGGCGCGAATGCGGGCGAGGCGCACGCGCCAGGCGGCGGCGCCGGGCAAGGGGAGGCGCTGCGGGTCGGCGGCGCGATGCGCAGGGCTCGCGCCTGCGCCGACCTCGAAGCGTAGCTGGGCGGCGGACGAGAGCGCGGCGGCGCTGCCGGGCGCGCCGGCGGCGACGAGCACGCCGGGCGTGCCGCCGCGTGCCGCTGCCAGCACGAGGCGGCGGGAGGCGACGAGGTCGTAGCTCTTGGTGCGCCAGAGTTCGGCGATGACGACGGCGACGGCGCGGCATTTGAGAGCCTCCTCCATCGCCCAGAGGCTGTCGGGACCGGCGGGCGTGCGCACGACGAGGAGACGTGCGCCGTCGAGCCCGTGGCGCCGCAGGCCCGGCAGGTAAGGCAGCCCGTCCTCGCGCGCCGCGCCGTCCTCGACGATCCAGAGGATCGTGCCGCCCTCCCGCGCGAAGCGCGCGGCGAGGGCGAGCGCGAATCCGGAGGCCGCCGCCGCATCCGCCGGCCGCGCCGCGACGACCTCCGTCAGCCCGCTGCGCGGAAGACCGCCACGCAGCACCCGGTCGAGCGCGAGATCGCGCCCGAGCCCGACGCGCCGCGCCGCGCCCGCCGGAAAGCGCGCCGCGCCGTCCGTCTCGAGGCGCGCGATCTCGGCGCGCAAACGCTCCATCCGCTCCGACCTGTCGCCTTGCGACATCGGCCTGCTCCGACCTGATTGTTCCGCATTTGTTCCTATAGATTCCCGCGGGCGCGGCGGGAGTCAAGCGTCGGTCTCGCGGGCGACGTTACGAAAGCCGGATCATCTCAGCGCGTCGACGAGGAGAGCCGCCCCCGAGCAGAGCAGCAGCACATCGAGCGCGGAATTGAACGTTCGCGCACTCATTCGTTCCACGATCGCTCTGCCGAGGGTTCCGCGAACCAGGATGGGAAGCAGGATGATGGTCGAGCCGGTGCCGATGACGCCGCTCAAAGCTCCTGCAGCCAAACCAATGAGCAGAACGAAGATATAGATCACGAAATCCGTACCCGTCGGCGCCCGATCATACGGGCTGGGCGCGACGCGCGGTGTCCAAACTTGCGGACCTCGAAGGCTAATTGTCCTCCGCCGTGTCGATTCCGTGGTTCCTGATCCTCCCCCACCATTTCGCACCCGCGACGAGCGCCCAGACGGCCTCGACGAGGCCGAAGGGCCAGGCGCCTTGCAGGAAGCCGTAGGTCGAGCCGAGCGCGCAGGCGGCGGCGAAGGCGAGGGTGAACCAGGGGCTGCGCGCCTCGAGCGCGTAGGTCACGAGCATCAGGGACACGGCGGCGAGCCCGAAGGCGGTCAGCGCGTCCATGCTGCGGTCACGTCCAAACCGGCCGGAGAAAGGCTCACCGAAAGATCGCCTCCATCGCGGCGGCGCGGGTCGGTCGGCCGACCACGGCGAGGCCGTCGCCGGCCTCGATCCGCGTCGCGAGGGGCGGCTGCACGATCGTTTGTTCGCCTCGGCGTTGCAGCGCCACGACGAGGAACGCGCCGGCGGCGAGCCGCTCGATCTCGCCGAGGCTGAGGCCGATGGCGCGGCTGCCGGCCGCGGCGGCCACGATCTCGAGGTCGAGACCGAGGCGGCGGAAGGCCTGGCTCATCTCGTCGAGACGCGGGCTCTCGCGCAGGTCGCCCATGTCGCGGAAGAGCAGGAGCTCGGCGATGCGCTCGGCGCCGATATGGGCGGGCAGCACGACGCGGTCCGCACCGGCCTGGATCAGCTTGCTCTCGGTGGAGGGCAGCTCGCCGCGCGCGATGATGGTGAGCTTGGCGTTCAGGCTGCGGGCGGACAGCGTGATGAAGACGTTCGCCGCATCGTCCGGCAGCACGGTCGTGAGGGCGCGGGCGCGGGCGATGCCGGCCTGCTTCAGCACCTCCTCGTCGGTGGCGTTGCCCTGCAGCGTGAGGAAGCCGCGGTGGCGGGCTTCGGCCAGGCGCGCCTCGCCGAGATCGACGATGACGAACGGCACGCCGCCGGCTTTGAGAGCCTGCCCGAGACTTTGGCCGATACGGCCGTAGCCGCAAATGATCACGTGATCGCGGAGCTGGTCGATCTCTCTTTGCATGCGGCGAACCCCGAAGAAGGCCTGGAACTGGCTGACCGTGATGAACTGCACCAGCGCACCGGTCACGAAGATCATGCCGGTGCAGCCCGACACGATGAGCGCGATCGTGGTGGCGCGCAGCGCCGTCGTATCGATCGGGCGCACCTCGTCGTAGCCGACGGTGTAGACGGTGAGCACCACCATGTAGGCGGCATCCCCGAGCGGCCACCCCTGCGCGACATAGGCGGCCGTCGCAACGGTCGCTACGAGCAGCATGAAGCCGACGCCGCCGACGAGATTGCGGAGAGGGGAGGAGAAGGCGCCGGTCACGGACGGAGAGTTCGCCCCAGTGGTGCGCCAACTTAGCCACGATTCGGATGCGTCGGGAGCGCGCGTCGCAGGCAGCGGTTCGTCGTCCCCGCCTTCGCAGGCGGAGCCGGCCCGCCTCTCAGCGCCCCGTGCTGCGCAGCGTCGTGGGATCGAAGATTTGGATCTCGCTGCCCATGTCGAGGAAGACGACGCGCGTCGGATCATCGGCCATTTCGACGAAGTAGCGGTCGCCGGCATAGGCTGTGCCGAGCGGGCCGCAGGGCTGATCGGGCATCTTGCTGGTTTGCTGGCTGGCGGCCCAGGCTTTTCCTTCCGCGCCGGTCGGCTCGAGGGCGAAGAGATGGCCCTTCATGTCGGGATTGGGCGGCAGCGCGCGGAGCACGCAGCGCGACGTGTAGCGTCCTGGCGATGCCGCTCGCACGGCCGGCAGCACGGCGGTCACGGGCTTGTCGGCCGCCTTTTCGAAGAAGCGGATGGCGACGCGGCCCTTCGGGTCGGTATCGTCCTTGAGCACGAAGCCGGGCAGGGCGTCGTCTGAGACGAGATGCTGGTGCGCCGATTTCGCGCCGCAGCTGAAACTCCAGATCGAGGCGATCTGCCCCTTCACCTCGCCCCAGGTGCAGCCCGGAAAGCTGTCCTGCATGCCGGGGCGCGGCGCGGGGTCCGCGAGAGCGACCGTGCCTTGCACGAGCGCCGACGACGCGACGAGGCCCACGCAAGCCAAGTGCCGCCGCATCGGTGGTCTCCGGTCCAACGGCGTCGTCAGCCGCTGTTGCGCAGGCCCGCCGCGACGCCGTTGATCGAAAGATGCACACCGCCGCGCACCTCGTCGTCGCTCGGGTCGGCGCGCAGCATTCGCAGTAGCTCGACCTGCACGTGGTTCATCGGGTCGAGATACGGGAAGCGATTGTTGATCGAGCGGTCGAGCAGCGGGTTCGTCTCGAGCAGCTTCGTCTGCTCCATGATGGAGGAGAGATGACGGATCGTGAGTGCGTGTTCTTTCGAGATCGCCTCGAAAATCGTCGTGCGCAGCGCCTCGTCCTCGACGAGGTCGGCGTAGCGCGAAGCGACCGCGAGGCTCGACTTGGCCAGCACCATGTCCATGTTGGAGAGTTGGGTGCGGAAGAAGCCCCACTCCTTGTACATGGAGCGCAGCAGATCGAGCTTGCCGCCCTTGGCGAGCCAAGCCTCCACGGCCGAGCCGAAGCCGAACCAGCCCGGCAGCATGACGCGGCATTGCGCCCAAGAGAATACCCACGGGATCGCGCGCAGATCCTCGATCCGCCGCGTCTTCTTGCGCGAGGCGGGACGGCTGCCGAGGTTCAAGGTCGCGATCTCGTTGATGACGGTCGAGCCCCAGAAGAAGTCCTCGAAGCCGGGCGTCTCGTACACGAGCTTCCGGTAGGCCGCGTAGGCGAAATCCGAGATCTCGCCCATCGCCGTCTTGAACTCGGCCGACGGCGACGGGCGCTTCACGTCGACGAGCGTCGCCTCGAGCGTCGCCGCGACGAGGATGTTGAGGTTGCGCCGGCACGTCGCCGGGTTCGCATATTTCGACGAGATGATCTCGCCCTGCTCGGTGATGCGGATCTGGCCCGCGACCGCCCCGCCGGGCTGCGCCAGGATCGCGTCGTAGGACGGGCCGCCGCCGCGCCCGACCGAGCCGCCGCGGCCGTGGAACAGGCGGATGCCGACGCCGTGCTTCTTGAAAGCCTCGATCAGTTCGATCTCGGCCTTGTAGAGCTCCCAGCCTGAGGTGACGAAGCCGCCGTCCTTGTTGGAATCCGAATAGCCGAGCATCACCTCCTGCACGTTGCCGCGGCTCTTCACGATGCGCGACAGGTGCTTGTTGGAGAAGACCGCGTCCATGATGCCGGCGCAGGCGCGCAGGTCGTCGATCGTCTCGAAGAGCGGCACGAGATTCACGCGCGCGCGCATGTCGCGGTCGACGAGCCCGACCTCCTTCAAGAGCACCGCCAGTTCGAGCAGGTCGGACACCGATTCCGACATCGAGATGATGGCCGTATGGATGATCTTGTGGCCGTATTTCTTCTGCGCCGCCACGGCCATGCGGAAGACGCCGAGTTCGGTCTGCGTCTCCTCGGTATAGTCGAGGTAGGGCGAGACGAGAGGGCGGGCCGTGTCGAGTTCGCCTTCGAGGATCGCGACGCGCTCCGCCTCGCTCTTTGCGAGATAGTCGGTGCCGGGCGCCACCGCCTCGAGGAGTTCGGCGATCGTGCGCTCGTGGACGGCGGAGTTCTGGCGCAGGTCGATCGAGGCGAGGTGGAAGCCGAAGCAGTCGATGGCGCGCAGGATGCGATGCAGCCGCCCGCGGGTGAGGATGCCGGCGCCGTTGTCGGCGAGCGAGCGCCGCACGATCTCGAGGTCGCTCTTCAGCTCCGACGGTGCGAGATACGGCCGGGCACCGGCGGCCGGCTTGGCATCCTCGTAGACGCGCAGCGTGGCGGTCAGCCGGTTGAGGATGCCGTTCAAGGCGCGGCGGTAGGGCTCGTTCTGCTGCTGCTCGCGGCCGTCGTCGCCGGCATCGGCGAGCGCCTTCAGGTCGGCGCTGACCTTGATGATGTTCTCCGAGAGCGTCAGCTCGCGGCGCAGGTTGGTCAGCTCGTCGCGATAGTGGCGGATGATGCGCGTGCCGTGCAGCTGCGCGGTCTCGGCCAGCACGTCGGCGGTCACGAAGGGGTTGCCGTCGCGGTCGCCGCCGATCCAGCTGCCCATGCGCAGGAACGAGGGGATCGGCTTCGGCGCCTCGTTGCTCTCGAAGCGCTCCACCTCCGTCTCGAGCGTCTGGTAGAGCAGCGGCACTTCGTTGAGCAGCGAATAATCGTAGTAGCTCAGCCCGTTCGCGACCTCGTCGATGACGGTGAGCTTGCGGCGGCGCAGCAAGGTCGTCTGCCACAGCGACAGCACCGCCTCGCGCATGGCCTGACGAATCTGCTCCCGCTCCTCCTCGGTGAGGTCCGGCCCGTTGAGATATTCGAGCCGCCGCGCGACGGCCAGCTCCCAGCTCATGGTCGAGCGTCGGCGCACTTCCGTCGGATGGGCGGTGAGAACGGGGCTGATGAAGGCGTTCTCGAAGAAGGTCTGCAGTTCACTGCGCGTGATGCCGGCGTCCTTCGCATCCTCCAACGCGCGCTTGATCGTGCCGATGCGCGACTTCGAGCCGGCGATCGCGTGGGCGCGCGTCCGGCGGCGGTGGTGAGCGTCCTCGGCGATGTTGGCGAGGTGGGAGAAATAGCTGAACGAGCGCACGACCAGCGCCGCCTGGCGCGGCGAGAGCGAGGAGAGGATCTTCTGCAGCGCCTCGGCGTCGTTGGGGTCGCGCGATCGGTGGAAGCGCACGGAGGTCTGGCGAATTTCCTCGACGATGCCGAAGATCGACTCGCCCTCCTGCTCGCGGATCGTGTCGCCGAGGATGGCGCCGAGGAAGCGGATGTCGTGGCGCAGCGGGCCGTCCTTGTCCTCGAAGCGGCCGAACTCGGCGACCTCCGAAGCTTCCGATCGCATCGTCGTCACGTGGTTCTCTCCAGGCTTCGGGTCGCGCCCTGCCGCAGGCAGGATCCGGGCCGTGGGTCCTTGCGCGCGCCGCGCCTGGGTTATGATCCCCTTTGCGCCTCGCGCCCAGCCTGAAAAAATTTGTGCCGTCCAGGAGGAAAATTCGGGGGCGGCGCCAACCCCTTGGGGTGCTTCCGGCGCCGGGCGGTCCGTGCGAAGGAGGCGCGAAGATGAAAGGGCCGACCCAGTGAAGGACATGATCGCGCGCCTGGCGGAGCGCCGGAGCGAGGCCGAGGCCGGTGGAGGCGGGCGGCGGGTCGCGGCGCAGCACGAGAAGGGCAAGCTCACCGCGCGTGAGCGCATCGAACTCCTGCTCGACGAAGGCTCGTTCGAGGAATTCGACATGTTCGTCCAGCACCGGGCGGTCGATTTCGGCATGGCGGACCAGAAGATCCCGGGCGACGGCGTCGTCACGGGCTGGGGTACGATCTCGGGACGCACCGTCTTCGTCTTCGCGAAGGATTTCACGGTATTCGGCGGCTCGCTGTCCGAGACGCATGCGCAGAAGATCATGAAGATCCAGGACATGGCGCTGCGCAACCGTGCGCCCATCATCGGCCTGTTCGATGCGGGGGGCGCCCGCATCCAGGAGGGCGTCGCGGCGCTCGGGGGCTACGGCGAAGTCTTCCAGCGCAACGTGCTCGCTTCGGGCGTCATCCCGCAGATCTCGGTGATCATGGGCCCGTGCGCGGGCGGCGATGTCTACTCGCCGGCCATGACCGACTTCATCTTCATGGTGCAGGGCACGAGCTACATGTTCGTGACCGGCCCCGACGTCGTGAAGACGGTGACGAACGAAACCGTGACGGCGGAGGAACTGGGCGGCGCCTCGATCCACACGGTGAAAAGCTCGGTCGCCGACCGCGCCTATGCCAACGATGTGGAGGCGTTGCTGCAGATGCGCCGCCTCGTCGAATTCCTGCCCTCGTCGAACGTGGCCCCGCTGCCCGAATGGCCGGCGGAGGTCGCGGAGGCCGACGATGCCTCGCTCGACACGCTCGTGCCGGACAATCCGAACACGCCCTACGACATCAAGGAGCTGATCGCGAAGGTCGCCGACGACGGCGACTTCTTCGAGATCCAGGAGGCGCACGCCAAGAACATCGTCGTCGGCTTCGGCCGCGTCGAAGGCCGCACCGTCGGCTTCGTCGCCAACCAGCCGATCGTGCTGGCGGGCGTCCTCGACTCCGATGCCTCGCGCAAGGCGGCGCGCTTCGTGCGCTTCTGCGACTGCTTCAACATCCCGCTCGTCACCTTCGTCGACGTGCCGGGCTTCCTGCCGGGCGTCGGCCAGGAATACGGCGGCCTGATCAAGCATGGCGCCAAGCTTCTCTTCGCTTACGGCGAGGCGACGGTGCCGAAAGTGACCGTCATCACGCGCAAGGCGTTCGGCGGCGCCTACGACGTGATGGCGTCGAAGCACCTGCGCGGCGACCTCAACTTCGCGTGGCCCTCGGCGCAGATCGCGGTGATGGGTGCGAAGGGCGCGGTCGAGATCATCTTCCGGGCCGATGTCGCGGACGGCGCGAAGATCGCCGCGCGCACGAAGGAATACGAGGACCGCTTCCTCTCGCCCTTCGTCGCCGCCGAGCGCGGTTATGTCGACGAGGTCATCCTGCCGGCGACGACTCGTCGCCGCATCGCCCGCGGGCTCGCCATGCTGCGCGGCAAGACGCTCGAGAACCCGTGGAAGAAGCACGACAACATTCCGCTGTGATGCCGACGGTTCTTGTGAAGGCATGCTTGCCGGCCGACGCGCGACACGCTGACGAGGTGACGCCCTTCAGGACGTTGTCGGCGCCGCGGCGGAGCCGAAGGCCTGCTTCAGGTGGTGGTAGAGCTCGAGGTCGTGTTCCAGCACGCTCTCGACCTCGCGGATCTCGCGCAGCATGTTGCCGAGCTCCGTCACCTTCCCGAACTCGCGCATCCCCGGCAGCTCGCGCACGTCGATCTCGAGAAGCTCGGCGACGGCGGTGGAGAAATGCTCGGGCTCCGAGCGCAGCCCCAGCACCGCGAACTGCGACAGGATCTGCAGCGAGATGCCGACGCAGGAGGCGGGCGGAGCCTCGGTGGGGTTCGTCAGCGTGAGCTGGCGCACGAAGGGGCTCGACAGTGTCGCGATGACCTCCTGCGGCGCGCGCCGGAAGAAGCGCCGGAAGCTCTGCGGGTCGAAGGCGGCAAGCTCGGCGAGTTCGGCGATCGTCTCCTCGTAGAGCATCGCGTCGCGCGCGCCGAGAAGGTCGTTGCGCTGCTCGCCGACGTTTTTGAGGATGATCAGACGCTCGGCGAGCTCGTCGTAGGGGTCGCGCACGATCGTGATCGCCTTCAGCCCGCGCGCGACGAACTTCTCGACGGTGCGCATGTACATGCGGCCGGACGAATAGACCGACTCCGTGTTCACCAGGTTGAAGCTCTGGTTCGCGGTTTCCCGGCCATAACGGTCGATCCCCTTCATCCAGTACTGGAAGTAGGAGAACAGCGCGTCGTCGAAGCGCCAGAGCGGAAGGAGATGCGTCTCGAGCCGGAAGAGCCGCGCCTGGCGAAAGCTCGAACGGGGGCGCCGGTAGATGATGATCTTGCTGTCCGGCTCGCGGATTTCGAGGTCGGCGTAGGAGGCGAGGTCGGGCAGCAGGCTCGTGTCGATGACGAAGCCGCACTGGCCGGTCGCGTGGCGACCGAAGTCCGCGATCTCCTGGCGGAGCTCGTTCGACTCCAGCCGGAGCAGGTCGACACCGCCGTTGGCGACGACGATCGAGGGGGTCGAGCCGCCCGAGTCCGGGATCAGATACATGCGGATCTGGGTGCCCGAGTCGATATCGACCCCGAAAAGCATTGCGGGACGGTCATCCTTGCGGCGGGGCCGCAACGTCGGCGCGCGGCGCTCCATGGCTAGCCGCCGGGTGGAAGCGAGGCAAGCCGGGGAACGTCGCAGTGCCCTGCGCCGCGGGCCCCTGGTCCGGCGGTTTGCCTTCGCCCGGGCGCCGTGCACATAAGGCGCACCTCGTGCGGACGAAGCCGGCATGTTCTCGAAGATTTTGATCGCCAACCGCGGCGAGATCGCCTGCCGGATCGTCAAGACCGCACGCCGCATGGGGATCGCGACGGTCGCGGTCTATTCCGAGGCCGACCGGGACGCGCTGCACGTCGCGATGGCCGACGAGGCGGTGGCGATCGGCCCGGCGCCTGCCGCGCAATCCTACCTCGACATCGCCCGTATCGTCGCCGCCTGCCGCGAGACCGGGGCCGAGGCCGTGCACCCGGGCTACGGCTTCCTCTCCGAGCGGGCGGCCTTTCCGGTGGCTCTGGCCGAGGCGGGCATCACCTTCATCGGCCCCAATCCGCGGGCGATCGAGGCGATGGGCGACAAGATCGAATCCAAGAAGCTCGCGGCGCGGGCCGGGGTTTCGACCGTGCCGGGCCATCTCGGCATTCTCGAGAGCGCGGACGATGCGCTGCGCGTCGCGCAGGAGATCGGCTTCCCGGTCATGATCAAGGCCTCCGCCGGCGGCGGCGGCAAGGGCATGCGCATCGCCCATCGCGCGGAGGAGGTGAAGGACGGCTTCGAACGTGCGCGATCCGAAGCGAAATCCTCGTTCGGCGACGACCGCGTCTTCATCGAAAAGTTCATCGAGGATCCGCGACACATCGAGATCCAGGTGCTCGGCGACAAGCACGGGCACTGCATCTACCTCGGCGAACGCGAATGCTCGATCCAGCGGCGCAACCAGAAGGTCGTCGAGGAGGCGCCCTCGCCGCTGCTCGACGGCGAGACGCGGCGCCGGATGGGCGAGCAGGCCGTCGCGCTCGCACGGGCCGTGAACTACGATTCCGCCGGGACGGTCGAGTTCGTGGCGGGGCAGGACCGCAGCTTCTATTTCCTCGAGATGAACACGCGCCTGCAGGTCGAGCACCCGGTCACCGAACTCGTCACCGGCATCGACCTCGTCGAGCAGATGATCTGCATCGCCGCCGGCGAGCCGCTCGACATCACCCAGGATCGCGTGAGGCATCGCGGCTGGGCGGTCGAGACGCGTGTCTACGCCGAGGATCCCGCGCGCGGCTTCCTGCCCTCGACGGGACGGCTGACGACGTTCGAGCCGCCCGCCGCCGGCCGTCGCGGCGAGCGCATCACCCGTGTCGATTCCGGCGTCTTCGAAGGCGGCGAGATCTCGATCCATTACGATCCGATGATCGCCAAGCTGGTGACCTTCGGGACGGACCGTGCGGCGGCGATCGAGGCGAAGGCGGATGCGCTCGACGCCTTCGTCATCGAGGGCATTCGCCACAACGTGCCGTTCCTCGCCTCGCTGATGGCGCAACCGCGCTGGCGGTCGGGACGCCTCTCGACGCGCTTCATCGCCGACGAATAGCCGCAGGGCTTCGCGCCGGCCCCGCCGGAGGGCGCCATGGCCCGCCGCCTGGCCGCCGTCGCGCTCGCGATCGATCATGCCCACCATCGCCGTCGCGGCGCGAGCGCCGGCCTGACACGCCCGTTGCCGCCCTATGCCGGGCCCCGCGCGGTGCTTCTCGGCAAGGCGCGGCTCGACGTCGAGGTGAGCGGCGGCGACGCGCTGGCTGTTCATTTCGCCGATGGCGGTGACGCGGTTCACGTCGCGAGCCGCTGGTTGCCGGGCGCCCGTGTCTGGACCGGAACGGTCGACGGGCGCCCGACGACCGTCATGGCACGGCCGATCCTCAACGGCTTCGCGCTGTCGCACGGCGGCTTTGCCACGGAGGCGCGTGTCATGACGCGGCGTCAGGCGGACCTCGCCGCGCTGATGCTCGAGCGCGAGGACGCGGCACAGATCAAGGCGCTGCTGTGTCCCATGCCCGGCCTCGTCAAAGCCATTCATGTGCGCGAAGGGCAGGCCGTGAAGGCCGGCGAGGCGCTCTGCCTCGTCGAAGCGATGAAGATGGAGAACGTGCTGCGCGCCGAGCGGGACGCGACCGTGAAGTCGATCGAGGCGAAGGAGGGCGAGTCGCTCGCCGTCGATGCCCCGATCATGACCTTCGCCTGACGCTCGCGCGCCGCGCGCTCGTGCCGCTCTATTTCGCCTACGGCTCCAACATGGACGTCGATGCGCTGCGCACGCGTTGCCCGAAGGCGCGGCCGGACGGCCCCGCGCGACTGCTGCGTCATCGTTTCGTGCTGATGGCGAACGGCTGGGCCTCCGTGGTGCGTGACCCGGCCGCCTGCGTCCACGGGCTCCTCTTCGACCTCGCCTTCTCGGACGTGCCGGCGCTCGACCGCTACGAGGACGTCGCGCATGGGCTCTACGTGAAGGGTCATCTGCCGGTAGCGCGTGCGGGGAGGGGCGCGTCGCAAGCGCTGGTTTACCTCGGGACGGAGCCGCGGCTCGGCGGCCTGCCCGTGCCCGGCTATATGGAGGCGATCGTCGCGGCCGCGCGCGGAGCCGGGTTGCCGGCCTCCTACGTCGCGGAGCTCGCGGGCCATCTGCCCGCGGCGTCCCGCACGAGAGGTGGGGGATTTCCTGCGAGATGAGCGTTCCGATCTGCGCCGACGTCCCGTTGATGCGCGAGCATGTCGCCTCGTGGCGCCTGCAGGGCCAGCGCGTCGCGCTGGTGCCGACGATGGGCGCGCTCCACGAGGGGCACATGAAGCTCGTCGAGATGGCACGCCGGCGCGCCGACCGCGTCGTCGTCAGCGTCTTCGTCAATCCCAAACAGTTCGGCCCCAGCGAGGATTACGCGGCCTATCCGCGCGACCTCGAGCGGGATTGCCGGACTGTCGAGGAGGCGGGCGGCGACCTCGTCTATGCGCCGTCGGCCTCCGTCGTCTATCCGCGCGGCTTCGCGACGACGGTCAGCGTCGAGGGCCCGGCGACGGCGGGACTAGAGGATCGCTTCCGGCCCTCTCATTTCGCGGGCGTCACGACGGTGGTCGCCAAGCTGCTGATGCAGACGCAGCCGGACGCCGCACTCTTCGGCCGCAAGGACTATCAGCAGCTCAAAGTGATCGAACGTATGGTCGCCGACCTCGATCTGCCGATTGAGATCGCGCCGGCCTATATCGTGCGCGACCACGATGGGCTCGCGCTGTCCTCGCGGAACGCCTACCTCGACGCTGGCGAGCGAGCGCGGGCGCCGGCGCTCTACGAGGCGCTGCGGGCGAGCGCCCATGCGATCGAGAACGGCGCGCCGATCGACCGCAGCGTCGCCGCGGCCCGCCGCGCGATCGACGCCGCGGGCTTCGTCATCGATTACGTCGAGGCGCGCCGCGCCGACGATCTCGCTCCGCTCAAGGACCACGACGAGTCCGCGGGGCGTCTTCTCGCCGCCGCTCGCCTCGGGCGCACGCGCCTGATCGACAATGTGGGGATCATCGAACGGGGTGGTTTACCCAGTCACGAGAAGGCGTAAGGCTGAAGCGACGCCTGAGCGGCCATGCAGGGGAAACAGGGCATGTTGGACGCGTTGCGCTCGTTGACGCCCAAGCAGAGGAGCGCGGTGCTCGCCTCCTATCTCGGCTGGACGCTCGACGCGTTCGACTTCTTCATCCTCGCCTTCGTTCTGAAGGACGTCGCGGACGAGTTCGGCGTGAAGAAGGAGCTCGTCTCCTGGGCGATCTTCCTGACGCTGGCCGCGCGCCCGATCGGAGCCCTGATCTTCGGCCTTCTGGCCGACAAGATCGGGCGGCGCCCGGCCCTGATGCTGGACATCGTGCTGTTCTCGGCCTTCGCCTTCCTATCCGGTTTTGCGCCAAACCTGACCGCCTTCTTCGTCATCCGCATCCTCTTCGGCATCGCCATGGGCGGCGAGTGGGGGGTCGGCGCGTCGCTCACCATGGAGACGATCCCCGCCAAGGCGCGCGGCTGCGTCTCCGGGATCCTGCAGGCGGGCTACCCCAGCGGCTATTTCGTCGCCTCGCTCGCCTTCCTGCTCCACGGCACGATCGGCTGGCGCGGCATGTTCATGCTCGGGGCGCTGCCGGCGCTGCTGATCCTCTACATCCGCTCGAACGTCGACGAATCGCCCGCCGTCCTGGCGCGACAGGTCGCGGTGCGCAAACCCTCGATCGTCGACGTCATCCGCGCGAATGCCGGCCGCTTCGTCTTCGCCATCGCGCTGATGACCTGCTTCAACTTCTTCAGCCACGGCACGCAGGATCTCTATCCGACCTTCCTGCGCTCGCAGATGAAGTTCGACGACCACACGGTCACGTTCATCGCGTCCACCTTCAACATCGGTGCGATCATCGGCGGCGTCACGTTCGGGACCTTTTCGGAAAAGATCGGGCGGCGGCGCGCCATCGCCGCGGCAGCCCTCTTCTCGCTGCTGCCCCTCTACTTCTGGTCGCATGGGCAGTCCCCGCTCGTGCTCGCGTCGGCGGGCTTCTTCATGCAGTTCGCGGTCCAGGGGGCCTGGGGCGTCGTGCCGGTCTATCTCAACGAGCTCTCGCCCGACGAGGTCCGCGGCACGTTTCCCGGCTTCTCCTACCAGATCGGCAACCTGATCGCGGCCGTGAACAGCCCGTTGCAGGCCTGGATCGCCGCCGAGCACGGCGGCAATTACTCGCTCGGCCTGTCGCTCGTCGCCGGCACGGTGGCGCTGGTTCTGGCCGGCCTCGTGCTGATGGGTCCGGAGGCGCGCGGCGCCGTCTTCGCGGGCGCACGGCCGGAGGAGCGCGCGGCGTGAGCGCGCGGACCCTGGCGGTCCGCGTCGAGGGCAGCGTGCAAGGCGTCGGCTACCGCGCCTTCACCCAGCACGAGGCGGCGCAGCGCGGCGTCGCCGGCTGGGTTGTCAACCGGCCGGACGGCGCCGTCGAAGCCCTGCTGCACGGGCCGGGCGAGGCGCTGGCCGAATTGGTCGCGGCGCTCCGGCGCGGCCCGCCCGCCGGCAGCGTCACGCAGCTCGACGTGCGCTCCGGCGACGCCGCCGCCATCGAAGCGCCGCCGCCCGGCGCGCACCGGTTCTGACGCGCGGATCGCCGCGGGCGGACGTCTGGCGCCCCGCCGACCTTGCGCCGACGCACCGTTCCGTCTAACTCGACGCGACCCCTCGTGAGAGCGCGTAGCTCAGCCGGTAGAGCATCTGACTTTTAATCAGAGGGTCCCGGGTTCGAGCCCCGGCGCGCTCACCACCCTTGTCGTCACGATCCGTCACGCCACCGGAGGCGGTGGTCGCTTCGCGGCGCCATCGGGGCTCGCGAGGTAGCCACAACGTTCGAGCGTCGCGCCGGCGTGGGAGACGAAGGCGGCCAGAGCTTCCGGAGACATCTCGTCGCCATGGCTGCCGACTTGGCCGCGACGGAAGAAGGGTCTGGCGCCGCCGTAAGCGCGGACGGGAATCGCGCCTTCCTTGCTCTCCTTGCGCCGCAGGCGATCCATCGTCGTGCTCCCGATGACGTGGTCGATCTGCGTGTCGGTCCGGTCGAGTCCCGCGAAATCGAGGACGTGACGCAGTTCCGTCGCAGGCGAGGCCACCATCGTTTCGACGACGCGAGCCGCTTCGTCCGACCTCGCGCTCGATCCGGTTGAACCAAGCAACAACAAAGCGTTCGGCGCCTCGGGGCTCCTCTGCCATCTGGCCCAAACGAAAGCGGTCGATTTCCTGCAACCTGGGTGGAGGAGCCGCATTGCCGGGCCGAGTCTGCTTGGGAGGCAT
The DNA here is from genome assembly GCA_029817715.1 of Melastoma dodecandrum. NCBI lineage: Eukaryota > Viridiplantae > Streptophyta > Magnoliopsida > Myrtales > Melastomataceae > Melastoma > Melastoma dodecandrum. The sequence goes on along the minus strand of JARUPY010000398.1, from coordinate 1,545,997 downwards.
GCATGAACTACAAATCGATCCTGTTGGTGGCCGCGTCTTTGTCGCTCGTTGCGGCGGGGCCCGCGTTCGCGCGACATCACCATCACAAGCATCACAAGGCGACGACGGGCGCCGCGATGTCCGGCGGCGGGATGTCGGAGAGCCCGCCGAAGTCCGGTAATGCCGGGAGCCAGGGCGAAAGCAACGGCACGTCGACGCCGGCCGGCCCCGCGAACAAATAATCCGGGGACCGGGACGCGGCGTGCGCCGCGGGCGAAGGGGCGGGTCGCTCGCTCCTTCGCATCGCGCCCCTTGTAAGAGGCCTTGCGACCCGATCGCCTCAGGGGCTTCCAAACCGCCGCGCCTGGGCGATCAGCGCCCGCGCTTCGATCCAGACATAGAGGCTGTCCTGGAGCACGAGGAGGGCGTTGGTCGCGAGGCGATGGTCGTCCGAGCCGGGCTGCAACCGCGCGACGGCCTGCGTCTGGCAGTCGATGCGGGCGAGCGCCTCGGCCATCCAGAGCGGGTGCTTCGTCGAGGACGTCTTCGCGAGCATGCAATAGACTCGCTCAATTCTTTCGCCTTGTCGCTCATTCGATAGTCGAACAAGCCACGTTGTTTGAGCGCGCGGCACCCGCCGGCACGCACCCGCCGATCATACGCAGGTGCTATCACCTTCAAAAATCGGGAAGATTCCCCTGAAGCAATGCTGCAACGCCCGCGCTTTAAGCACGCGGGACGCCGCATCCCCCCTTGGCAGACGCCCCGCCTGTGACGAACAAACGGCGTGGGGACAGCGCAGGGCAGCATCGCTCGGCGCGCACGGGGGCGAGACATGCGACAGGGGATGCGCGCATCGGCGACGATGCTGATGGCCGTCGGAGGCACGGCGCTCGGTACGGCTGCGCTCGCGCAGCAGGCGGGCACGACGCAGCTGCAGGAAGTCGTGGTCGAGGCGACGCCCGTGCCGACGTCGTCGAAGACCAGCGGCGTGCAGGTCAACAAGGTGCCGGCGCTCGTCTCGCGCGTGGTGCCGCACGACTTCGAGGTGCAGCACTCCCCGAGCGTCACCGACGCGATCACCGCCCATGTGCCGGGGGCCGTCGCGATCAACGTCGATGGCAGCGACCTCTCGCCGGATCTCTTCTACCGCGGCTTCGACATCTCGCGCATCTCGGGCACCTCGCAGGGGCTCGCCGTCTATCAGAACGGCGTGCGCATCAACGAAGCCTTCGGCGATTCGGTGAACCTCGACCTCGTGCCGCCGATCGCCGTCGATCACGCGGACGTCTACACGAACAATCCGATCTTCGGGCTCAACGCGCTCGGCGGCGCGATCAACTTCACGATGAAGAACGGCTTCACGTTCCACGGCGGCGACGCGACGCTTCTCGGCGGCTCCTACGGCCGCGTCAACGGCTACGCCGAATACGGCAAGGAGGTCGGGAACTACAGCTTCTACGCCGCGATCGACGGCTACCGCGACGGCGGTTACCGGCCCTTCGGCGCGCAGAACGCCGAGCGCGTCTATGCCGACCTCGGTTATCGCTCGCAGGATTCCGAGGTCCATGCAATCGGCCAGTTCGGGCGCTCGTTCCTCGGCGTACAGGGCGTCACGCCGCAGGTGCTCGTCAACCAACAGTACAATTCGGTGTTCACGACGCCGCAGTCGACGCAGAACCAGGCCGTGCTTGGCCAGCTCACCGGCAGCTTCAACGTCGCGCCGAACTGGACGATCAACTCGAACTTCTACATCCGCCGCTTCGACCAGCAGCACATCGACGGCAACGATGCGAGCGTCGTGGATTGCTACGACGCCGATCCGGTCCTCGGCGTTCCCGGCACCTTGTGTCTCGACCCCAATAATGCGCCGCCAGGTGCCACGGCCGCGCAACTCACCTTCATCACGCCGGGCGGCGGCACGATTGCGTCGATGGGGCCCGGGGTCGACTATCCGTACGGTACGACGGCGATCACCAATACGCATACGACGACGCTCGGCACGCAGCAGCAGGCGACGAATCGCGACACGCTCTACGGCCACGAAAACTATTTCGTCGTCGGCGCGAGCGTCGATCACTCGATGACGGATTTCTCGTCGCAGACGCTGATCGGCACGCTGAACTCGAATTTCCAGAACCAGTTCGTCGGCTTCCCGGGCGCGGGCTCGTCGCTGCAGACGGCGGGGCAGCTCGGCTATGGGCCGACCGCGGTCAATTCCACCGCCACCTACTACGGCGTCTTCGCGCTCGACACGTTCAACATCACGAAGCAGCTCGCGGTGACGGCGGGCGCGCGCTTCAACCTCGCGCAGATCGACGTGCGGGATAGGACCGGCCTCAACCCCGATCTGAACTCCTCCGCCACCTACCAGCGCATCAATCCCGTCGTCGGCGCCACCTACCAGTTCAGCCCGGCACTCGTCGTCTATGCCGGCTATTCCGAAGCCAACCGCGCACCGACGCCGCTCGAAACGTCGTGCGCCAACCCTGCGCGGCCCTGCGTGCTGGAGACCGCGCTCGTCTCCGATCCGCCGCTGCAGCAGCCCGTCTCGCACACCGTCGAGGCGGGTGGGCGCGGGGTCAGCGCGTTACCCGAGGCTTTCGGTGGGTCGGTCGCCTACAAGGCGGGCTTCTTCCGCACTTCGGTGTCGAACGACATCATCAGCGAGCCGAGCGCGATCTCGGGCCAGGGCTATTACGCCAATGTCGGCGAGACGCTGCGCCAAGGCGTCGAGGCCGGCATCATGTACAATCGCGGGCCGCTGACCTTCTATGCGAACTACGCCTACGTCGACGCGACCTACCAGTTCAACGCGACGCTCTCCTCGCCGAACAATCCCTTTGCGGATGCTGACGGCAACATCTTCGTCCACCCGGGCAACCACATCCCCGGCATCCCCAATAATATCGGCAAGGTCGGTTTCGAATATCAGGTCACGCCGCGCTTCCTCGTCGGGATGGACGCGGTCATCGTCGGCAGCCAGTACTTCGTCGGTGACGATTCCAACCAGAACCCGCAGCTGCCGGCTTATTATTTCTTGAACGCGCACGCCTCGTACCAAGTGACAGACCGCGTGCAGGTCTTCGGCCTCGTCAAGAATCTGACGAACAACCATTACGCGACCTACGGCACCTTCTACGATACGGGGACCGACAGCGGCCTCGTCAACGCGACCCTGGCCGCCAATGCCGGCGGCCTCGCGAACGCCGTCACGGTCGCGCAGCCGCTGTCCTTCTACGGGGGCGTCAAGCTGACGTTCTGAGCCGCTACGCTGGCGCGATCGCCATCACGTCGGCGATCGCGAGCTCGGGCTCGGGGCGGTCGTCCCACGCGCCGCTCCACGCCTCGAGCACGATCGGCACCGACTTCGAGGTCGGCGTGTTGGAGCGCAGCGCGCGCCGCTGCAGCGGCACTAGCGGGTTCGTCTCGGGATAATAGGCGGCGGCGCAGCCCCGCGGCACGTCGTAGTCGACGAGGCGGAACCCGCCGACCGAGCGCGCATCTCCGTCCTCTGCGATGGTGCGCATCGCGACGAACGCGCCTTCCTCGAAGCCGAGCCGCTCGCGATCGGCCTTGTTGACGAAGACGACCATGCGTTGGCCGAAGACGCCGCGGTAGCGGTCGTCGAGACCGTAGATCGTGGTGTTGTACTGGTCGTGGCTGCGGATCGTCGTCAGCTGCAGCACGTCGGGCCGGTCGGCGGGCATCTCGTTCTCGGCCAGGCCGTCATGCACGATGAAGTTCGCCTTGCCGGTCGACGTGCGCCACTCGCGCCGATCCACCGGCGAGTCGAGGCGAAAGCCGCCCGGCGCCTTGATCTTCTCGTTGTAGCCCGCGAAGAGCCGCGGCATCACGCGCTCGATGTCGTCGCGGATCCGATCGTAGTTCGCGACATAGGCGTCCCAGTCGATGCCGAACGACGCCGGAAGGGTCGCCTTCGCCATGCCGACGACGATGGCGATCTCGGACAGGAGGTGCGGCGAGGCCGGCTCGTTCCGGCCGGCGGAGGCGTGGACGAAGGACATCGAGTCCTCGACCGTGATCTGCTGCGCGCCGGAGGCCTGGATGTCGATCTCCGTGCGCCCGAGGCAGGGCAGCAAGAGCGCGCGGCGCCCGGCACCAGATGGCCGCGATTGAGCTTCGTCGCGATCTGCACGGTGAGATCGAGGTCACGCATGGCACGCGCGACGACCTGCGTGTCCGGTGCCGCGAGCAGGAAATTCCCGCCGAGCGCGATGAAGGCGCGCGAGCGTCCCGCCGCCATCGCCTCGATCGCGGCGACGACGTCGTGGCCGTGGTTGCGGGGCGACACGAACGTGTAGGTGCGGTCCATCCCGTCGAGAAAGTCGGCCTTCGGCTGCTCGTAGATGCCGACGGTGCGATTGCCCTGCACGTTGGAATGGCCGCGCACGGGGCAGGCGCCCGCGCCCGCGCGTCCCATGTTGCCGCGCAGGAGCAGCAGATTGACGATCTGCTGGATGTTGGCGACGCCGGTGCGGTGCTGGGTGACGCCCATGCCCCACACGGCGATGACGGATTTTGCCGTCATGTAGGTCTGCGCCGCGCGCTCGATGTCGTCGCGCGAGAGGCCGGACTCGGCGACGATCGCGTCCCAGGTGATGGCGCGGACGTCCCGCGCGAGGGCCTCGAACCCGTGCGTGTGCGCCGCGATGAAGTCGACGTCGAGGATGCGTGCGCGGCCATTGGCCTGCGCGGCCTCGTCCGCCGCGAGGACGGCTTTCATCATGCCCTTCACGGCCGCCATGTCGCCGCCGACGCGCACCTGATGGTACTGCGTCGCGATCGGCACGGGCTTCACGAAGTCGCCGACGTGCTGGGGCGAGGCGAAGCGCTCCAGGGCGCGCTCGCGGAACGGATTGAGGACGATGATCGGCGCGCCGCGCTTGGCGACGGCGCGCAGATCGTTCAGCATGCGCGGCGAGTTGGTGCCGGGGTTCTGGCCGAACACCATGATCAGGTCGGCAGACTCGAAGTCCTCGAGCCGCACGGTTCCCTTGGCGACGCCGACGCTTTCCGGCAGCGCGACGCTGGTCGATTCGTGGCACATGTTCGAACAATCGGGAAAGTTGTTCGTGCCGTAGCCGCGCGCGAACACCTGGAAGAGGAACGCGGCTTCGTTGGACGCCCGGCCGGACGTATAGAACTCGGCCATGTCGGGATCGGGAAGCGTACGCAGCTCGGCGCCGACGATCTGGAAGGCCTCGTCCCAGGCGATCGGCACGTAGCGGTCGCTCGCGGGATCGTAGACCATCGGATGCGTCAGGCGCCCCTCGTTCTCGAGCGCGAAGTCACTCCACTCGAGCAGCTCGCTCACCGTGTGGCGCGCGAAGAACGTCGGCGTCGTGCGCTTCTTGGTCGCCTCCCAGGCCACGGCCTTGGCGCCGTTCTCGCAATATTCGAACGAGCTCGTGTGCTTGGGGTCGGGCCAGCCGCAGCCGGGGCAGTCGAAGCCCGCCTTGCCCTGGTTCATCGACAGCAGCGTGCGGTTGCCGGACAGGAAGATCTTCTGGCGGCACAGGTGGCGTTCGACGGCGTCGAGCGCGCCGACGCCGCCGGCGGGGCCGTCGTAACGCTTGATCCTTGGCTTCGGCATGCGATCTCCGTGCGCGGGGAATAGCGTGTCGAACCCGCGACTTGGCTCTTCACCTAGGCCCTTCGCGACCCGCGCTCGACCGTGCAACCGGCAAATGATTTTTGCGCGCAGCGCAACAATCTCCTAGAGAGTTCCTCATGGACATGCTGGGCGCCATGCAGAGCTTCGTGCGGGTCGTGGAGCAAGCGAGCTTCTCGCGGGCCGCAGCCGTGCTGGGCGTGCAGACCTCGGCTGTCTCGCGCGCAGTGCGCGGACTGGAGGACGACCTCGGCGTCGACCTGTTCCATCGCACGACGCGCTCGCTGAGCCTCACGGAACCGGGCGTCACCTTTTACCGTCACGCGCTCGCGATTCTGCGCGAGGTGGACGAAGCGCGCGCGGCGCTGACAGAGCTGAACGACCATCCGAAAGGTCTGCTGCGCCTCGCGCTTCCGGACGCCTTCGCGCGCCTGCACATCGTGCCGTATCTAGACGAATTTCTCGGCCGCTATCCGGACCTGCGACTCGACCTCTCGCTGTCGGACGTGCGGGTCGATCTCATCGCGGTCGGCGTCGATGCGGCCGTGCGCATCGGGCCGATGCTCGATTCCGCGCTGGTTGCGCGCAAGCTCGCGCCGCATCGGCGCATCGCCTGTGCGAGTCCCGACTATCTCGCCGCCCATCCGCCGCTGAGTAGGCCGGACGATCTCCTGCAGCACGATTGCCTCATCTACTCGCTGCAGCCCTCGCACAATTGGTTCTTCCTCGATGCCGCGGGTCGGCAATCGGCGGTGCCGGTCAAGGGACGCCTGCGCGCCGACGATTCCGAGCCGCTGCGGATGGCGGCGCTGGACGGGCTCGGGGTCGTGCTCCTGCCGAGCTGGCTGATCGGCGACGATCTGCGGACCGGCCGCCTGCGGCGCATCCTGCCCGCTTGGCAGGCGATGATCGCGACGCAGCCGTCGGGAATCTTCGGGCTCCATCCCCCGCACCGCGCCGTGCCGAGCAAGGTGCGCGTCTTCCTGGATTTCCTGCAGCGCAAGTTCGGCCGCACACCTTATTGGGAGCGTGGCCTGACTTGATCGCGCATCAGGGGGCTCCGATCAGGTGCGCCAGGGGTGCTCCGGCAGTTCGGGAGCGCCCAGCACGTCGACTCCCGCGCGCGCGACCGCCTCGTCGTTCTCGACCGAGCTGCCGCTGACGCCGATCGCGCCGACGAGGACACCGTGCTCGTCGACGATCGGCAGGCCGCCGGGGAACGTGATCAGGCCTTCGTTCGAATGCTCGATGCCGAAGAGCGAGCCGCCCGGCTGCGACAGCTGGCCGATGGCGCCCGTCGGCATGCCGAAGAAGACCGCCGTCTTCGCCTTCTTGATCGAGATGTCGATCGACCCGACCCAGGCATCGTCCATGCGCAGGAACGCCTTCAGGTTGGCGCCCGAATCGACGATCGCGATGCACATCTGCGTCTTCAACTCGACCGCCTTGGCGCGCGCGCCGCGGATCGCGGCCTCGGCATGCTCCATGGTCACGTGCATCGCGCCCGTCCTTTCGCCTTGAAGCTCGACCCGCGGTCGATCGCGGCGAAGGTCATGTCGAGCCGGGACGGGAGTCCGTCAAGGCCAACGGGCAATCGGCGAAGCGCCTCTTTAGCCGACGTCGACGTCCTGCCCGACGTCGCGCAAGCGCTGTTCGAGGAGCCGGATCGACCGGCGGAGCCGCCGGTTCTCGGCTTGCGCCGCTTCGACGCCCGCGGTTGCGCCCGTTCTGTTGGTGAAGATCACGCCGACACCCGGCGACCGGCACCAGACGAGCTGCGCGCGCACGCAGGTCGCGCTGCGGGATTTCGAGGACGAACTGCGAAGGCAGGCCGCTCGCCTCGACCTCGAGCCGCGCACCAACCGACGAGAAATTGCGGATGATGCAGTCGAGCGTGCGCGTGTTGTCGTCGAAGACGATGCGCCCCTTGAGCAGCGTACGCGCGCGTCGTTCCTGCCGGCTTTCGGCCAATGCAATGAGCTCGTCCATCGAAGATGAGCGTCGGACAAGCGCCTTAAGAAACAGTTGAGCCGATAGTCGAGTCTAAGACTTTGTAAGATCTTCATAGAGCTTGCCACGTCGACTTTTAGAACTTTAGTCGCAACATCGCGACGCGGGCACCAGCCGAAGCGTGCCCCGGGGAGGCGATCGACCCTCAGAACCGCGTCGTGACGGCGCTCAACCAAGCGGGGCTCATGGCGACGAGCCGCGTCTCGAGGCCCTTGTCGAGCCCCGCGGCGACGAGGCCGCCGATCAGGATCATCGCGACCCCGAAGGCGATCTTCACGCGGGAGGCGGCGCCCGCCAGGCGCGCGCGCCAGCGCAGCATCAGCTCGCGCGACACCGTGCCGAGGAGAAGCAGGGGCAGGGCGGCGCCGATCCCGAAGACCGCCATCGTCGCCGCGACGTGCGGCAGGTCCTTGCCCTCGGCGGCGAGCGCGGTCGCGGCGCCGAGGGTCGGCCCGACGCAGGGGCTCCAGACGCCGCCGAGCAGCAGCCCGACGCAGAACTGGCCCCACAGTCCGCTCGTCGAGAAGCCGCCGAAGGTCTGCTCGGTCCAGTTGCTCAGGGGGCCGGCGGCCGTCGCGAGCCGGACCTGCGCCGTCGGCAGGATCATCACGATACCGACGAGCACGAGCAGGACGGCGGCCACCCGCCGCATGACATCGCCGTCGAGGCCGAGATCGAACCCGATGGTGACGATGAAGAGCCCGATCGCGGTGTAGGAAATCGCGAGCCCGAGCGCGAGGGCCGCGGGCCCGAAGCGATGCTCCGACGCGGCTGCGCCGAGCACGAGCGGGAGCAGCGGCCGCACGCAGGGCGAGAGCACCGAAAGGACGCCCGCGAGCAGCGCCAAGGCGAATGCGATCATCTCAGATCGCCTTCTCGAGCAGGTTTCGAATGGTGGCCGGCCGGGTGTCGCCGGACGAGCGGCCCTTCTCGCTGGCGCCTTTGAAAACGATCAGCGTGCTCTGCAGGCTCGCATGGAAGCGGTGCACCAGCGCCTTCTGCGCATCGAAGTCGACGTTGAACACGGCGTACGACGCGAATCGCGCCTCCTGGCGCAGCTTGTCGAGTACGGGCTTCTGGGCCGCGCAGGTTGTGCACCAAGCTGCCGTGATGTGGACGAGGATCGATTTCCCGGCTTTCTGCGCCGCCTCGAACGCGCTCGGGCTGAAGGCGGCCTCGTCGCCGAAGCTCGCGCCAAGGGCGGGCTGTGCGACGGCGAGGGCCGCGACGAGGCCTGCGAGCCGGACACCCTTCGAGATCATGAATCGCCTCCCATGCGCAGTCGACGGATCTTGTGTCCGTCGTCCGGAAGCTTTCCCGATCCGGCCAATCTAGTCTAGAGACGCGCCACCTCGCGGTCTGTGACGATCGTCACGCAGAAGAGCCGTGGGCAGGAGGACGCGATGAGCCGTCAGGCCATGGAGCGCTGGATCGAGCGCTTCCCCTTTGCGGCCATGCTGTCGCCCGACGATCTCGAGCGCTTCCGGAGGGTCTTGGCCTTCCCGAGCCTGAAGGCGGGCGACATCGCCTACGAGCTCGATGCGCCGTGCCCCAATTACCTTATGTGCATCGAGGGCCGCACCCGCATCTTCCGCAGCAACGACGCGGGTCGCGAGATGCTGATCTACAAGGTCGAGGACGGGGGCACCTGCGTGCTGACGACGCAGTGCCTGCTGTCCCACACGACCTTTCCGGCGGAAAGCGTCGCCGAGGCCGAGACGCTGCTCGCGGCCGTTCCGGCGAGCCATTTCCGCACGTTCATGGACGAGATCCCATCGTTCCGCGCGTTCGTCATGTCCGACTACACGAAACTGCTCGCGACCATGTTCACATTCGTCGACGCCCTCGCCTTCCAGACGATCGAGCAGCGCCTCGCCCGCCGCCTCCTCGTCGACGCCGGCGAGGCGCTGGTCGTCGAGAAGACCCATCAGCAGCTCGCCGCCGACATCGGCAGCGTGCGCGAGATCGTCAGCCGCCAGCTCGGTGAATGGGAGCGGCGCGGCTGGGTGAGCAATGCGCGAGGCCAGATCCGCATCCTCGATCGGACCGCGCTCGCCTCGCGGCGCGCCGTCGTCTGAAGCCCTGGCGCGGGCGGTCACGGCTTTTTGTAATCGTGCGCCTTGTCGAGGTTCTTCGTGCTGTCGAGCCCTTTCGCGCCGGTGAGCTTGGTGTCCGACATCTCGGCGCCGTCGAGGTTCGCGCCCGCGAAATCGGCGTTGCTCGCATCGGCGCCCGTGAGATCGGCGCGCTCGAGGTTGGCGCCCTGAAAATTGGCCCCCGTGAGGTCCGCGAAGCTCAGGTCCACGTGGCCCATGTTCGTATGCGCGAAGTTCGCGCCGGCCAGATGCGCGTTCCCCATCTCCGTGTGCATGAGGCCCATCGACTGGTTGTTCATGTGGGCGGAGATGTCGCCGCCGGAGAAGTTGGCGCCCTGCAACTCGCCGCCCGTGAAGCGCGCCTGCACGCGTGCATCGTGCATGTCCGCGCCCTTGAAGATCGGGATCTCGCCCTCGTGCGCTTCGAGGCCTTGCGCAACGACGGGGCGACGAGGCTCGCACCCGTCAGATTGGCATCCGTGAAGTTGGCGCCGATGAGCCAGGACAGGTTGAGGTTGGCGTCGCGCAGGTTGGCGCGACTGAGGTTCGCCTTCGCGAGACGGGCGCCGAAGAGGTTGGTTTCGCTCAGATTCGCTCCGCTGAGGTCGAGGCCCGACAGATCGAGCCCTTTCAGCGATTTGCCCGCGAAATCCGCGGGATGGTCCGGCGTTGCCGCGGCCAGCGCGGCCTTGACCTGGTCGACGGTGACGTTGGCCGGCGTGTCGGGGCTTGCCACCGCCCCGAGGGCCGCCGGAGCGCCGACCAGAAACGTGACGATCGAGAGCGCGGCTCGAAGTTGCATAGCGTGTCCTCCTGTCTCCGAGCGTAGGTGCGCGTGCGCACCCGGTCGGTGACGAAGGTCACGAAGCGGGAGATTTTTGCCGCGGCCTCACTCGATGCGCAGGCTCTCGATCCAGCGCGCCCCCGCGCCGATGTCGTCGCGGTCGGCCGGAGGGTAGGGCGGCACCGTCGGGTCGGGGGGCGGCGCGGCGATCCTGTCGAGGTCGATCACCTGCGGCGCGCCCACCAGCCCATCGTTCGTCGGTTTCAGATCGTAGAACAGGCCGTTCTGCATCTTCGCGCCGTAGTCGTTCGGCGCTTTGAAGAAGAACAAGAGATCATGTTCGAGCCACGAGAAGTCGGTCTTCGAGACCACGTGCGGATGCGCGTACGGGTAGGGGACGTAGCACTCGATCTCCGTCCCCTGAAGGCACTTGAACTCCTTCATGGAGAGGAAGAACTCGGTCATCTTGCCCTCGTCGATGGTCAGCTTGTAGCCGATCATCGCACCCTTCGGCGCGAAGACGATCTGCCCGATCGCGATGTCCTTACCGTCTTGCGTGTGAAGAAGGACGCGCTTGCTGCCCGAGAGCTCCCAGGCCTCGGCGGGAAGCGACGCGAGGCCGGCACCCGCGACCATCCCGGCCGCTACGGCCGACAGCTTCGTCCAAGACACCATCACGGATCGATCCTCCCCGATTCATCGGACACGAGCAGGAGGACCACGTCGGTGACGTCGGTCACCGATCCCGAAACCCCGGCACCGTCGCGCGAGAAGCTTGGGCACGACAGCAGCGGGCGCGCCAGAGGCCTTAGGTCCAAGCGACCTTTCGAGCGCTTCTAGCCGAGCGTGGCACCGCCGGACGCCAGAAGGCTGAGGAGGAAGCTCGCCGCGATGATCGCCAGGACGAGCATCGAGATCGCCGCATGGAGGATGTCGCGCTCCCGCAGGAACAGGCCCGACAGCAGCGCGACGCGGGCGACCGGGAGCAGAACGAAGAGCGCGATCCCCATCTTCATCAGGTCGAGTGCGAGCTTATGGACTCGTCCGCCGCCGGGGAGCAGCTCGGCCGCGAGCCCGAGCCCGATCAGCGCGCACGCGGCATGCGTGCCGTGGCGCAGAAGCGCGGCGACGAGCTGGGCGTGTCGTGCCTCGTCGCGGGGCGTCGTCGCGCTCATGCTCGTGCCTGCGCTAGGGCGCTGTAGAGCATCTGCGCGGCGAGCAGAACGAGCACGGCGGCGAACAGGAGCCGCAGCTTGTCGCTGGAAAAGCGCACCAGGAATCGCGCGCCGGCGAGCGCCCCGAGCACCGAGCCGAGCGCGACCGGCCCCGCGATCTGCGGGTCGATGTCGCCCCGTATGAAATAGGCCCCTGCGCTGGCGGCGGCGGTGACGCCGATCATGAAGTTCGAGGTCGCGGAGGAGACCTTGATGGGCAGGCGCAAGGCCGCGTCCATCGCCGGGATCTTCAGGACGCCGCTGCCGATGCCGAGCAGCGCCGAGACGAGGCCCGCCGCGTACATCAGGGCGAGGCCGAGCGGCACGTTGCCGACCTCGTAGGAGATGTCGGGCCCTCCGGCGGCCGCCGGCGCGGTCGAATGGAGGCGCAGCCGTGTCGCCCAGCTGCCGTCCGCCCCGACGCGGCCGGTCGCCGTCTCGCGCCGGGCGAGCATCTGGCGCGCCGACAGAAGGAGGATGACGGCGAACAGGACGTAGAGGGCCGTGGCGGGAACGATCCCGATAAGGAAGACGCCCGTGAGCGCGCCCGAGGTCGTCGCGGTCTCGAGGACGACGGCGAGGCGCAGATTGGTGAGCCGCTCCTCGAGGAACGGTGCGGCGCTGCCGCACGAGCATGCGATCACCGATACGAGGCTGACGGCCACCGCCGTGTGGAAGTTGGTTCCGAAGACCAGGATGAGCAGCGGGACGATGAAGATGCCGCTCGCCATCCCGAGCGCCCCGCCCAGCGCGCTCGCCGCAAAGGCGGCCGAGACGAAGCCTAGAGTTGCGGCAACGGGCATGTCGCGCCTTCATCCATGGATCCGGCGAGCGAGCCGCTCCCGGCTCCATCCACGCCATCCGCTCGCCAGAGCGGCGAGGCGTGTATAGAACAGCGCCAATGGTGGCGCTCATCTCCTTTGCCGCGGTCGCCGCGGCAGCCGTCGTCTACCTCCTGCCGTTCGTCGTCGCTTTTACCAAGCGCCGGCCGGGCTGGGGCGGTCTCCTGGTCCTCAATATCCTGATCGGCTGGACGGTCATCGGCTGGCTTGCCGTGTTGTTGTGGGCGGCCTCCGACCCTCCACCGCCGAGGACGAGGCCCGCCGCGCGTCGCCGCGACTGGCGCGCCTACCTCCGCGACTTTGGCCGCGCGAAAGTCGAGGCGGTCGTCTTCGATCCGCCGGTCGCGGCCCCGAAGGTCGCTCCGCTTGCGCCCGAGCCGCCGGAGGACCGGCGCGTCTGGATCGACACGCCGCGCGATCGGGAGGACAGCTACGCCGATTGGCTCACGGGGATGCCGCCGGCCGACCCTCGCTGACCGCGTTCGAGGGCCGGAGGGGTCCTCGATCGACAGCGAGTCCGCCTTCTCAGTCGCTCGCGGCGACGCGCCGCCAGCGGGCTTCGATCCGCGCGTTGATGCGGTGGATGCGAGCCTCGAAACGCGCCCAGAAGCCGCGGCCGCTCTTGGGCGAATGCGTTCCTGGCTCCGTTCCTGGGACCGAAGTCGACGTGCCCGCGTCGGCGACGAGATCGGACGCGTCGATCGTGCGGGCGAGGGGCGAGCCCGTCGCGACAAGATGCTCGCGCGCCCGGCTGCAATAGGTGGCGGAAAGGTCGGACATCGACGTCTCGCCGTGCCCGGCGCGATATTTCATCAGCGCGCGACAGACGTTGCCGTGGGCGAGCTGCCAGGCGCGCGCGAGATAGGCGGTGCCGTAGCGGATGTTCGTTGCGGGCATGGCGAGGCCATGTGCGTCGCCGCGGTAGCCGAGCAGCGCCGCCGTCGACGGGCGCACTTGCATGAGCCCGATCTCGCCGACGTCGCCGATCCGGTCGGGCCGGTAATCGCTCTCGATCTTCATGACCGCGTCGACGAGGGCGTAGGGTACGCCAGTCCGAGCGGCTTCGAGCGCGGCGATGAAGCGATAGGCGCCGGGCCCGTCGGCGGCGGGGCCAAGCGGAACGAGATGCCCGAACGGCTGGGCCGCCCCCGCGGCAGCTGGAGGCAGCCCGAGGGCGGCCAGCAGGAGGATCAGGCGAGGTGGCCTCGGCAGGTGCATACGTCAGCCTCGCGCATTCGGCTTAACGATTGCAGACCGGCGCCGCGCGGGGCGAGGATAAGATGTCGAAGAACACGATGCCAAAGGACGCATGGACAGAACGCCTGCCATCCCTAAGCTCGAGATAAGAAGGCGCGCATGACGGCGACGCTGCGACACGCCGCGGGCACACGCGGCACGGGAAACGCTCGATGTTCAAAGTGCTGATCTTGATCTGCTCGGCGACGCTCGATCACAGCGCCTGCACGCCCGAGACGGCGCTCGACGTCGTCAAAGGTCCGAAGGCGCATTCGATGTCGCAATGCGTGCACGAGAGCCAGTCGACGCTGGCGCAGACCTCCCTCGTGCCCGATCCCGGCAAGCAATACATGAAGGTCGTCTGCGCGAGCGACGCCAACTCGTAAGCGGTCGTCAGGCCGGCGTGTGCTGCCGTCCTGCGTGCCGGCTGGTGTTGCCGGACGGCCGCGGTCGGGCACGCGCGGATCCTTTGTTGCCTGGCCGCTTCGCGTCGCCGCGTCCATGGCTCCTATGCTCTTGGCCCCTATGCTCTTGGCCCCGGTGCTCCTGGCCGCGGTGCTCCTGCGGGCGGTGCGCCGGCTTGCGGCCGGAGGGGCGGCGCGTGCGCTGGTCCTCGGCGGCGTTCGTCGCGGGGACGGGAGCGTTCGAGTCGCGTCGATCCTGCGAGGGGATGGTCTGGCGGGTCAGCTTCTCGATCGAGCGTAGATAGGCGCGCTCCTCGTGGTCGCAGAACGAGATGGCGCGGCCCGTCGCGCCCGCGCGGGCCGTCCGCCCGATGCGGTGCACATAGGATTCGGGCACGTTCGGCAGGTCGTAGTTCACGACGTGGCTGACCGCATCGATGTCGATGCCGCGGGCGGCGATGTCGGTCGCGACGAGGATCTTCGTCTCGCCGGCCTTGAAGGCCGCGAGGGCGCGCTCGCGCTGGCCCTGGCTCTTGTTGCCGTGGATCGCGGCCGCGCCGACACCGGCCTCGGAGAGGTGGCGCACGACGCGATCGGCGCCGTGCTTCGTGCGCGTGAAGACGAGAGCGCGTTCCATGCCTTCGTCGCGGATGACGTCGACGAGGAGGTGGCGCTTGCGCGCGGTCTCGACGAACAGCACGAGCTGGTCGACGCGTTCGGCCGTCGTCGCGACGGGCGCGACGGAGACCTTGACCGGATCGCGCAGCAGGTCGCCGGCCAGCGCGCCGATCTCGCGCGGCATCGTCGCCGAGAAGAAGAGGCTCTGGCGTTCGCGCGGCAGCAGCGGCACGATGCGGCGGAGCGCGTGGATGAAGCCCATGTCCAGCATCTGGTCGGCCTCGTCGAGCACGAAGATCTCCACCTGATCGAGCCGGATCGTGCGTTGGTCGAGATGGTCGAGCAGGCGGCCAGGCGTCGCGACGAGGATGTCGACGCCACGCATCAGCCGGTCGATCTGCGGACGGATCGAAACGCCGCCGAAGACGGTCGCGATCTGGAAGCCGAGGTTCTGGCCGTAGGTGCGGAAGCTTTCCGCGATCTGGCTCGCCAGCTCGCGAGTCGGCGAAAGTACGAGCGCGCGGCAGCAGTTGCGGGCCGGTCGCTGACGGTCGGCGGCGAGTCGATGGAGGATCGGCAGGGCGAACGCGGCTGTCTTGCCGGTGCCGGTCTGGGCGATACCGAGCAGGTCCTTGCCCTGCATCACGTGCGGGATCGCCTGCGCCTGGATGGGCGTGGGGGTGACGTAGTCTTCGTTCGCAAGCGCCTTCAGGATGGGCGCGGCGAGGCCGAGATCAGCGAATTGGGTCAAGGAATTCTTTCGATGAGCGCACGCGCGCCGACGATGCGTGGCGGGCATGATCTGGAGGTCGGGACGATGCCGTGCGTGACCGGCGACGGGTCGACCGGCGGAGCTGGCGGTTCGCGTGCGCATCACAGCGGCGGCAGGCGATCACGCGACCAGGGGCCGGGCCGCATGGTGCGGCGCCCCGCATCTGAGGCGATTCCCCTGAAAGGTCAAGGTTTTTATGTTGCGCCGCACAGCAATGAGGGGCTGACAGAATCGTCTACCTTGCTACATTCGTCTCATGCGCAACCAACTGAAAGGAGGTGATCCAGTGTCTCAAGGTCATGTCGCGAGCCAGCTGGGCGTCTCTTTCAAGACGATAGGTCTTGTCTGAGACATCGGCGTTCGCGCTGACTTGCTGGGTTTGGCGGGCTGCTAGCTCCAGTCCGTGAACCTCCGAAAACGGAAAGCCCCGGTCACGCGCCGGGGCTTTTCGCAAGTGCGAGCGTTCTCGTCGCGAGTGCGAGAGCTTCGCGATCTGTGGCGGAGATGCCACGTTCGTCCGCTGCGCAACAACGGGTCCTCATTTTCGGCTCGTTTCGCCGTCATCTGCGTTCGTCGCCGGCTATAAACGCGACTTCTGACCGAAGACGAAAGCAGACGGACAGCAACGACGTGAGTTCTCAGTCGCACGAAAGCCTGACCAGTTTCCGCGACGTCTCCGCCGGATCCAACCGGAAGTTTGGAACGACGGTCGGCGCGATCCTCGTTGGCCTCGCCCTCTGGCCGCTCGTGCGCCATCACGGGCCTGTGCGGCTGTGGCTTCTGGCGATCGGCGTCATTCTGCTGGTCTGCGGCCTGGCCGTGCCCGACCTGCTCGGGCCGCTGAACCGGCTCTGGTTCCGCTTCGGGCTCCTCCTCGCGAAGATCACGAACCCCATCGTGATGGGTGCCATGTTCTTCCTGGTGGTGGTGCCCTTCGCCTGGCTGCTGCGTCGGCGTGGGCAGGACCTGCTGCGGCTGCGCCGCGACGAGGCCGCGCCGACCTACTGGATCGACCGCGACATGGCGGTGCCGTCATCGCTGTCCAAGCAATTCTGAAAGAGAGCCCATGTCCATCTTCGCCGAGCTCCTCGACTTCATGGGATCACGTAAGAAGTTCTGGCTTCTGCCGCTGATGGTCGTCTTCGTCGTCGTCGGCGGCCTGCTCGTGCTCAGCCAGGGCTCCGTCGTCGCACCATTCATCTACACGCTCTTCTGATCGCCTCGATCTGGCGCGTGCGTGTCCTCGGGCTTTCGGCGTACTACCACGACAGCGCGGCGGCGCTCGTCGAGGATGGGCGCGTCCTCGCTGCGGCGCAGGAAGAGCGCTTCACCCGCATCAAACACGATCCAGGCTTTCCGACGCACGCCGTGCATTACTGCCTCGCGGCGGCGGCCGACGGGGCCGCCGCGATCGACAAGATCGTCTTCTACGAGAAGCCCTTCCTCAAGTTCGAGCGCCTGCTCGAGACTTACCTGGCCTTCGCGCCGAGGGGCTTCGCCTCTTTCCGCAAGGCGATGCCTCTGTGGATCGGCGAGAAGCTCTTCCAGCGCGACCTGCTGACGAAGGCATTGAAGGCGATCGACCCCGCCCTCGCCGCCAAGGACAAGCTGCAGTTCGCCGAGCATCACCTCTCGCATGCGGCCTCCGCCTTCTTCCCCTCGCCCTACGAGGAGGCGGCCGTCCTCACGATGGACGGCGTCGGGGAATGGGCGACCACCTCGCTCGCCGTCGGGCGGGGCAACAGCCTTGCGATCGAACGCGAGATCCACTTTCCGCATTCGCTCGGGCTGCTCTACTCTGCCTTCACCTACTACACCGGGTTCAAGGTGAATTCCGGCGAGTACAAGGTCATGGGCCTCGCGCCGTACGGCGAGCCGAAATACACGCAGCTCATCTTCGACCATCTCGTCGACCTGAAGCCCGACGGCAGCTTCCGCCTCGATCTCGACTATTTCGAGTATTGCACCGGTTTCCGGATGACGAACGGCAAGTTCGACGCGCTCTTCGGCGGCCCCGCCCGCCAAGCGGAGGACCTGCTCGAGCAAAGGCACATGGATCTCGCAGCCTCCGTGCAGGCCGCGACCGAGGAGATCATGTTGCGCCTCACACGGTCCATCGCGGCCGAGACGAAGCAGCGCAATCTCTGCCTCGCCGGCGGGGTCGCGCTGAACTGCGTCGCCAACGGCAAAGTCCTGCGCGACGGGCGTTTCGACTCCATCTACATCCAGCCGGCCTCCGGCGATGCCGGCGGCGCCCTCGGCGCGGCTCTGCTTGGCTATTACGACACGAAGCCGCCGCGCGTCGTTCAGGTGCGCGACGCGATGCAGGGCTCCTACCTCGGGCCGAGCTATTCGCAGGCCGAGATCGAACAGCGGCTCGATGTTGCGAAGGCCCGCTTTCGAACGCTCGACGATAGTACGCTGATCGACGAGGTCGCCCAGGCGCTCGCCGACGGCAAAGCGGTCGGCTGGCACCAGGGGCGCATGGAGTTCGGACCGCGCGCGCTCGGCAACCGTTCGATCCTCGGCGATCCGCGCTCGCCGACCATGCAGAAGATCCTCAATCTGAAGGTCAAGTACCGCGAGAGCTTCCGGCCCTTCGCGCCGGCCGTCCTGCGCGAGGACGTCGCCGACTGGTTCGAGATCGAAACGGATTCGCCCTACATGCTGCTTGTCGCGAACGTGCGGGACGACCATTGCCGCGCGATGTCGGCGGACGAACAGGCGCTGTTCGGGATCGACAAGCTGAATATCGCCCGCTCGACCATCCCCGCGGTCACGCATGTCGACTATTCGGCGCGCATCCAGACGGTGCATGCCGACACGAACCCGCGCTTCCACGCGCTCATCGCGCGCTTCAAGGCGCTGACCGGCTGCCCGGTGCTCGTCAACACGAGCTTCAACGTGCGCGGCGAGCCGATCGTGTCGACGCCCGAAGACGCCTTCCGCTGCTTCATGGGGTGCGACATCGACCTGCTCGCCGTCGGCAATTGCCTGATGGCGAAGCCGGATCAGGACCCGGCGCTGGCGCGCGACTACAAGGACGCCTTCGCGCTCGACTGACCCGCTGGCCTTTATGGTGCCAGCGAGGCCTTGGTGGCCGCGGGCTGCGAAAGCGCGAGCGCATCGAGATGATCGGCGAGCTCGCGGGCGCGCGCCTCGTTCGCGAGCGCCGAGGGATGGCCGTCACCGGCGATGGTGTAGCGCGAGGGATCGGCGATCGCGGGAAGGTGGTCGACGAGAAGATCCGCGCCGGTCTTGGACAGAGCGTCCTCGAATTGCCCCGCGGTGATGCCGGAGCCCTTCAGGTAGCCTTCTCCGGAAGGGAGGTAGAGGATCGTGACAGGTGCGCCGTAGTCGCGCTGCGCCACCTTCACGAACTCACCGATGATGGCGAGGAAGGTGTCGACGTCGTGCCGGGACGGCTGCATGACGAGGGGCGCGACGAGGCGGCGGTAGGCGGCGAACCGCCCGAGGACGCCCGCGACGGCGTCGTGCGCGCCCTGGCGACAGTCGCCGGCCAGGCGCAGCTTGCCGTCGTCGAGGACGTAGCGCGGCGCCAGGCGGACGAAGCTGGCTTTGCACGACGTGCGCTCGATGTGCCACGGGGCGGTGACGAGGACGAAGCGCTTCGCGTGGTCGAGCAGCGGGCGGTAGAGCCCCGCCTGCAGGACGGCGAGGTTCTGCGCCGGGCTCCAGCCCGAGAAGCCGACGTTGAGAACGGGCTGGGAGCCCTTGCGGACCTGCGCGAACTGCTCGGGCAGCGTATCCGCGTCGTCGAGGCAATCGCCGAAGGTGAAGGAATCGCCGAAGAAGGCGACGGGGTGCGGACCCGCCGGCCCTCGCGTGGCGCGCAGCCCGCTCTCGTCGATGGTCACGTGCGAGCGGCACACCGTGCGGCCGCCGGGGAGGGTCTTCACGAACGAGAAGCGACCAGGGTGGCTCGCGCCATAGCCGACGATCGGCTTCGTGCCGTCGAGGTCGCCGCTGTCCTGGCTCGGGGTCGCGGGCTCGAGCGCCACGCAGACGCCCTCGACCACCGTCAGGGCGACCAGCAGGCTGACCGCGCCCACCGCTATGTCGCGCACCTGTGCGCGCACGCGCGTCACGAGATAGATCGCGAGCGCCGTCAGCGCGGCCAACTGCACCAGGCGCGGCGCATGAAAGTTCGCGCGCGTCTCCGCGAGGACGCAGACCGCGATGGTCAGGAGAACGGGGACGAGGAGGGCGAGGACGCGCTTCATTCGCAAGGTCGTGCAACGGGACGAGCGCCCGCCATCTCTTTGGCTTATGCGTCGAATTGAGGGCCGGTGGTTGCGCGAAGACACATCCGTTCGGCATGCGCCGGCCATCCACAGTCTCGGCGGCTTGGCGGCTGTCCGAGGCCATATGCTTTGGTATGGTCGAAGCGTTCTCAAGCGGATGATTCGGCCTGAGTGGCAGGCCCGACCGCCGAGGACAAGCGTTTCGAGGACGTGTCTTTGGCTGATAAGGATCATTTCCCCCACCAGAGCGACGCGTCGGACCACGAGGCCAGCGGTCCGACCACCCCTCTGGATCTCGTCGAGATCGCCGGACGCATCAAGTGGTTCGATGTCTCGAAAGGCTACGGCTTCATCGCCCAGGACGGCGGCGGCCCCGACGTTCTCATCCATGTCACGACCCTGCGCCGGGACGGCTACCAGGCCGCCCACGAAGGGGCCCGCGTGGTCTGCGAGGCGACGGCTCGCGCGAAAGGCCTCCAGGTCTTCCGCATCCTCTCGATGGACGAGACGACCGCCGTCCATCCCGCCCAGCTTCCCTCGCGCACGCATGTGCAGGTGGTGCCGCAGGGCGGCTTCGAGATCGTCGTCGTCAAGTGGTTCAACCGCGTGCGCGGCTTCGGCTTCGTCTCGCGCGGCGACGGGACCGACGACATCTTCATCCACATGGAGACGCTGCGCCGCTACGGCATCGCGGAGCTGAAGCCCGGCGACTCGCTGCTCGTGCGGTTCGGCGACGGCCCGAAAGGGCTGATGGCCGCCGAGGTGCGGCTGCTCGAAGCGGCCTTGCCTTCCTCCCACTAGCGTGGTTGATCCCGCGCGGGATCATAAGGCGGGTCGAGGCGATGGACGATCGGCGCAGGGACGATCGAGGACGAAACGCGCGGCGCAGGACGTCTCGGTCGGGGACCGGCCTCCTGCGGGGCGTCGGCATCGGGTTCTCTCTTCTCGTCCCGCTCGTCTCCGCCGGCGCCGCGGTCGGGACCTTCGAACCGCTCGAAATCGATACGGCCAGCGGGAAGCACCTCTACAAGGTCGAGGTGATGAAGACCGAGGCTGAGCGTGAGCGCGGCCTGATGGACCGCAAGTCCATGCCGGCCGACCATGGGATGCTGTTCGACTTCAAGTCGGACCAGCCCGTCGCCTTCTGGATGAAGGACACCTACCTGCCGCTCGACATGATCTTCATCGATCACGCGGGCCACGTCGTCGGCATCAAGCGCGACGCCAAGCCGATGGACGAGACCCCGATCCCCTCGAACGCCCCCACCACCGGCGTGCTCGAGCTGAACGCGGGCGCCGCGGCCGCCATCGGGCTGAAGATCGGTGATCTCGTGAAGCACCCGATCTTCCACGACGCGCCGTAGCCGTCCGCCGGCCTGTCAAAAAGGAGCTGCCGCCCGATATAGGACCCTGACGCGGACGACACGCGTCGGTTCCAGGGAGGAGGCTCATGACGGCACGGCTTCTGCCGATGCTCGCTCTTGTCTCTTTTGCGGCGACGGCGGCGCAGGCGGCGCCGAAGGCCGCGGTCTTCGATTTCCAACTCGCAAATCTCGGTCAGTTGCCGCCGACCCAGACGGACAGAGACCGCCTGCCGAAGATCAGCGACGAGCTGCGCGCCGAAGTCACGAAGAGCGGCCTCTTCGAGGTCGTCTCGACGGATCCGGTGAAGGCCGATGTCGCGAAAAGCGCGGATTTGCGCGACTGCGGCGGGTGTGCGGTGGACTTTGCGAAGAAGGTCGGCGCGCAGGTTGCGATCACCGGTCAGATTCAGAAGGTGTCGGCGCTGATCCTCAACCTCAACGTCTATATCAAAGACGTCGACAGTTCGAAGCCGGAGCAGGGGTTCAGCGTCGATCTGCGCGGCGACACGGACGAGTCGTTCGACCGGGCGGTCAAATACATCGTCACGCAGGTGATCGTGCCCGCCGAGAAGAAGCGGGGCCTCGGGCGATAGCCTACTCAGTGCATCGACATGCCCGGCATGGAATGCCCGCCGCCCGGCGCGCTCTTGGCCGCCATGGCGGCGACCGCGAAGCTGACCGGGATCGCGCCCGCCTTCTCGAAGGTGAGCGAGCCGGTGACGCTCTGCCCGGCCTTGAGCTGTCTGGTCGGGTGCGAGAACATCAGGTGGTTGCCGCCCGGCGCGAGCGTGACGGTTGCGCCGGGCGCGATCACGAGCCCGTTCGGCAGGCGGCCCATGTGCATGACGTTGCCCGACATCGACATGGAATGGATCTCGCCCTGCGGAGCGATGGCGAGGCTGGCGCCGACGAGGCGATCCGCGGTCGCCCCCGTGTTCGTGATAGTCGCGTAGCCCCCGACGACGGGTGCACTCTTCGGCGTCGCGCGCACCCAAGGCGAGGTGATGCGGATGGGCTGGTCTGCGGCGCGAGCCGGGAGGACCGCACCGAGAATGGCCATCAGCATGCAGGTCCTTGCAAGACGCGTCGGCAGAAAGTCTCCGTTCATGCCGGCGCCTGAAAGCTGAGGATACGGTCGGTCGGGAAATCGTAGAGCTTGCCGGTCTCGCGCGAGGTCGGCGCGCAGAGGTCCGCGATCTTGGGCGCCAGATCCTCCGGCGCCTTCAAGGTGGCGGGGTCTTCGGCCGGCATCGCCTGAGCGCGCATGGCGGTCCGCAGCGGCCCGGGATTGACGGCCATGACGCGGATCGGGGTGATGTTCTCGGTCTCGGCGGCGTAGGTGCGCACCATCGTGTCGACCGCGCCTTTCGAGATGGCGTAGGGTCCCCAGAACGCGCGAAGCTGCGCGCGATGGGCGGCGCCGGAGGTGAGCATCACCACGCGGCCCCCCGAGGACTCGCGCAGCAGAGGATCGAGCGAGCGGATGAGCCGCAGATTGGCGGTGATGTTCACCGCGGCGACGTGATCCCAATGTTTCGGTTCGAGATGCGCGAGAGGCGTCAGCGGGCCGAGGATTCCGGCGTTCGCGACGAAAACGTCGAGACGCCCCCAGCGCTGGTGGATCGAGGCGCCGAGACGATCGAGCGCATCGAGGTCGCGCAGGTCGAGCGGCACCAGCGTCGTCGAACCGCCGGCCGCCTGGATCGCGTCGTCCAGCTCCTCGAGTGCGCCTTGCGTGCGCGCGACCGCGATCACATGCGCGCCGCGCCGCGCGAGTTCGAGCGACACGGCGCGGCCGATGCCGCGCGAGGCGCCCGTCACCACCGCGATGCGATCGGCGAGCGGCTTCTCCGGTCCGCTCACGCGGAGAGCCTCGGCTGCTGCAAGGTCGGTCCGGGCGGCAGGATGCCTTCGCGCATCACGGCGCGCCGTAGGGGCGGAATGAGGCGCAGCGCGAGCGCGCCGACGCCGCGTGCCGCGTCGACCGGCGCGAAATCGGTCATGACGGAGCGGTTGAGCACGTCGACGCCGCTGGTGCGTAGGGCAATGTCGCGGCGCCGCGCGCGCTCGTAGATGCGCAGGGGCTCGACCGCACCGATGTCGCCGCCGACGGCATGCATTTCCGTCACGCAGGCAACGAGTTGCGCGATGTCGCGCAGGCTGAGGTTGAGGCCCTGCGCGGCCAATGGTGGGAAGGCGTGCGCGGCCTCGCCGATCAGCGCGAGGCGTGGCGCGACGAGACGATTGACCCGCAGACCTCCGATCGGGAAGCGGCCGCGCGCGGCCTCGAAGACGAAGCGCCCGAACAGCGAGCGGGTCTGGCGCTGCAGGTCCAGCGCGAGGCACGCATCGTCGAGGTGCCCACGCCGCTCGGCGTCCTGCGGCGACATCAGCCAGACCAGCGACGAGCGGTGCGGGTGCTCCGGCGTGCCTTGCAGCGGTACCAGGGTGCACGGCCCGCCGCGCGTGTGAAACTCGACGGACACGCCGCCGTGCGGCTTTCGGTGTCCCAGCAGCGCCGTCATCGCCACCTGCGGGTAGCTCCAGAGCCGGGCGCCGATCTGCGCCGCCTGTCGCGCCGGCGACTTTCGTCCGTCCGCCGCGACCAGAAGGCGTGCGCCGAGCCGCGTGCCGGCGTGGTCCCTCGCCACGACCTGCCCGGTCTCGAACGCGATCTCGCTCAACATCTCGCCGGTCAGGGTCAGGTTGGACAGCGCGTCCGCCGCGGCCTTCAGGCCGGCAACGAGGCGGTCGTTCTCGACGTTGCAACCAAGTGCCGACAGGCCGATCTCGTCGGCCGCGAGCGTGAGGGGCGGGGCGGGGAGGCGCGCGCCCGTGTCGTCGATCAGACGGATCGCGCGGATCGGCTGGCTCGCGTCGGCGAAACGATCCCAGACCCCGAGTTCGCGAAGGAAGCGAAGCGAGCCCTCGAAAAGCGCGACGGTGCGGCCGTTCGCGGGCGCCTCGCTCTGCCCTGCGCAGATCACCGAGAAGCCCGCTTTGGCGAAGGCGATCGCGGCGAGGAGGCCGGCGGCCCCGGCTCCCGACACGAGGATATCGCTCTGGTGCAGGCTTCGTTCGCTCACGCTCACTCCGATCGATCGACGCGGGTCTCAGATCGGTCTCGCCATCGACGAAGGCAAGACCGACCAGATGTCTCAGCGCTTGTCGAGAGGCACGTAATCGCGTTTGCCCTGGCCGGTGTAGAGCTGACGCGGGCGCCCGATCTTCTGATGCGGGTCCTCGATCATCTCCTTCCACTGCGCGATCCAGCCGGCGGTGCGGGCGACGGCAAAGAGCACTGTGAACATCGAGTTGGGGAAGCCCATCGCCTTCAAGGTGATGCCCGAGTAGAAATCGATGTTCGGGTAGAGCTTCTTCTCGATGAAATACTCGTCCGACAACGCGATGCGCTCGAGCTCGACGGCGATCTCGAGCAACGGGTCATCGCCCATGCCGGTCTCTTTGAGAACCTCGTGGCACGTCTTCTGCATGATCTTCGCGCGCGGATCGTAGTTCTTGTAGACGCGGTGGCCGAAGCCCATCAGGCGGAACGGGTCGTCCTTGTCCTTGGCGCGGGCGATGTATTTCGGGATGTTCTTCACCGAGCCGATCTCGGCGAGCATCTTGAGCGCCGCTTCGTTGGCGCCCCCGTGCGCGGGGCCCCACAGACAGGCGACGCCGGCCGCGATGCAGGCGAAGGGGTTGGCACCCGACGAACCGGCGAGACGCACGGTCGAGGTCGAAGCGTTCTGCTCGTGGTCGGCGTGCAGGATGAAGATGCGGTCGAGCGCGCGCGATAGCGTCGGTGAGACTTTATATTCCTCGCACGGCACCGCGTAGCACATGTTCAGGAAGTTCGACGCGTAGTCGAGGCTGTTGTTAGGATACACGAACGGCTGGCCGATCGTGTACTTGTAAGCCATCGCGGCCAGCGTCGGGATCTTGGCGATGAGCCGCATCGACGCGATCATGCGGATCTTCGGGTCCGCGATGTCGGTCACGTCATGGTAGAACGCCGAGAGCGCACCAATCGAGCCCACCATCACCGCCATCGGATGGGCGTCACGCCGGAAGCCCTGGAAGAAGCGCGACATCTGCTCGTGCACCATCGTGTGGCGCTGGATGCGATATTCGAAATCCGCCGCCTGGTCAGGCGTCGGCAGCTCGCCGTACAGCAGAAGGTAGCAGGTCTCGAGGAACGAGCCGTGCTCGGCCAGCTGTTCGATCGGGTAGCCGCGATAGAGCAGCACGCCCTCGTCGCCGTCGATATAGGTGATCTGCGACTCGCAGCTCGCGGTCGAAGTGAAGCCGGGGTCGAAGGTGAACATCCCCGACTGACCGTAGAGCTTCGAAATATCAAGTACCGAGGGACCGATAACGCCGTCCTTGCGGGGAAGGCTGATCGATTTGCCACCGATCGAGAGGGATCCGGTGTCTGAGCTCATGTAGATGCCTTCAAAAGGGTCTCAAACGATAACCCCGCTCCGCAAGGCCTATGCCGAACGACGGGTTCGGGCGGTGATTAGACTATAGCTCAGGTGCCCACAAGCCGCCCTCGGGCGCCCTTGTCACTCAAATGCCAAAATCTCGCCTGCGGCCCGTCACGATCCCGTCGACGCCGTCGCGGCCTGGTCGCGCAGGCGGCCGAGGCTCTCGTCGCGCCCCAACACTTCGAAGACGTCGAACACCCCCGGCGAGACGGAGCGGCCGGTCAGCGCGGCGCGCAGCGGCTGCGCGACCTGCCCGAGCTTGGCGCCGGCCGCCTCGGCATAGGCGCGCACCTCCGCCTCGAGCCCCGGCGCCGTCCATTCGCGCAGCGCCTCGAACCGCGGCAGCAGCGCGACGATATGCGCGCGCCCCTCGACCAGGATCGCGGCCGCTTTTTCGTCGATGTCGAGCGGGCGGTGCGCGAAGAGAAACTTGGCGCCGTCGAGCAATTCGACCAACGTCTTCGCGCGCTCCTTGAGGCCCGGCATGGCGGCAAGCAGCTTGGCCCGCATGGCGGGGTCGAGCGTCGCGGCCGGCGCGTTCGGCAGGTGGGGAAGAGCGCGCTCCAGCGCCTCCACCATCGCCTTGTCGGAGGCGGCCCGCATATAATGGCCGTTGACGTTGCCGAGCTTGACGAAGTCGAAGCGGGCCGGAGAGCGGCCGATGCCGGCGATGTCGAAATGCTCGATCAGCTCCGGCGTCGTGAAGAACTCGCGGTCGCCCTTCGACCATCCCAGCCGCACGAGGTAGTTGCGCATCGCCTCCGGCAGATAGCCCATCGCGCGATAGGCCTCGACTCCGAGCGCGCCGTGCCGCTTCGAGAGCTTGGCGCCGTCGGCCCCATGGATCAGCGGGATGTGTGCCATGGCCGGGACGCGCCAGCCCATCGCCTGGTAGATCTGCTTTTGGCGGGCTGCGTTCGTCAGATGGTCGTCGCCGCGGATAATCTGGGTGATGCCCATGTCGTGATCGTCGGCGACGACCGCGAGCATGTAGGTCGGCGTCCCGTCCGAGCGCAGCAGGACGAAGTCGTCGAGATCCTTGTTGGCCCAGGTGACGCGGCCCTGAACCTTGTCCTCGATGATCGTCTCGCCGTCGAGGGGAGCGCGCAGACGGATGACCGGCTTGACGCCAGCCGGCGCCTCGGCAGGGTCGCGATCGCGCCAGCGCCCGTCGTAGCGCGGCGGCCGCTTTTCGGCCCGCGCCGTCGCCCGCATCTCCTCGAGCTCGGCCGGCGTCGTGTAGCAGCGATAGGCGTTGCCGCGCGCGAGCAGGTCGTCGACGACCTCGCGGTGACGCGCGGCGCGCGCGAACTGGTGCACCACCTCGCCGTCCCACTTCAGGCCGAGCCAGGAGAGCCCGTCGAGGATCGCGTCGATCGCCTCGGGGGTCGAACGCTCGCGGTCCGTATCTTCGATCCGCAGCAGCATGCGGCCGCCGAAATGGCGCGCGTAGAGCCAGTTGAAGAGCGCCGTGCGCGCGCCGCCGATATGCAGGAAGCCCGTCGGGGACGGCGCGAAGCGGGTGACGACGTCCGTCGCGGCATCGTCGTGGCGCAGAAGCTCGTCCGCCATGTGTCCTATGCGATCTGGAAACGGAGAAACGGCGCGTGGCGCGCTTTCGGAGCGCCGTTTGTCGTGTAGCATTCGACAATGTCAAGGTGGCCGACGTCCGGCCGCGCGAGGGGAAGGGATGGGGAGCACCGCCGGCACCGCGCTCGGCGACGGCGCGCTGGCCGCGTCCGCACGGGCGCGCTCGCGTGTCGTCTCGCCCGCGGCTTTGCGCGACCTGCTCGCGCGGGCGCTCGAGGAGGAGGCGGCGCATCGCCGGGGGTTCCTCTGGATACCCGTCGCGATGGGGACGGGCGTCGTCCTCTACTTCGTCGCCGACCGCGAGCCGTCCCTCGTCGCCACGACGGGACTCGCGACGCTCGTCGCGGCCGGCGCCGTCGCCGCGCGCCGCCACGCGCGCCTCTTCGCGTTGCTCGTCGGCCTCTCCTGCGTCTTCGCCGGCATGGCGACCGCGGGCCTGCGCACCTCGCGGCTCGCCGCGCCGGTGCTCGATCGCATGCGCATCGTGACGCTGCAGGGCTATGTCGAGGAGATGGACCCGCGCCGCGAGGGCGCGCGCTTTCTGCTGCGCGTCGCCGCGAGCGACGGGCTCGACGTCGACAAGACGCCTTATCGCGTGCGCCTGACGACGCGGCGGACGCCGAGCGTCGCGGCCGGCGACTACGTCGAGGTGAAGGCGCGCCTGCTGCCGCCGTCGCGCGCCGCCGCGCCGGGCGCCTACGATTTCGCGCGCGACGCCTGGTTCGCGCGGATCGGTGCCGTCGGCAGCGTGCTCGGCGCGGTCGAGCCGGCAGAGGCGCCCGAGCCGCCCGACCTCGGTTTGCGGATCGCCGCCGCGATCGACAGGGCGCGCAACGCGCTCGCGCAGCGCGTCGACGCGATCATCGGCGGCGAGGCCGGCGCGATCGGCGCCGCCATGGTCACGGGCAAGCGCGACCTCTTGACGGAGGAGACGAAGGACGTCATCCGCGAGGCCGGCATCTTCCACGTCATCACGATCTCCGGCGTGCAGATGACGCTCGTCGCGGGCATCTTCTTCGTCGGCCTGCGCCGGTTGCTGGCGCTCTCCGAGACTTTGGCGCTGCGCCACCCGATCAAGAAGTGGGCGGCCGCCTGCGCGATCCTCGGCGCGATCGCCTACGACGTGCTGACGGGCTCGCGCATCGGCACCGAGCGCGCGCTCTTCATGACGCTCATCATGCTCGCCGCCGTCATCCTCGATCGGCACGCGCTGACGATGCGCAACCTGGCCTTGGCCGCGCTCGCCGTCCTCGTCTTCGAGCCGGAGGCGATCCTCGGCGCGAGCTTCCAGCTCTCCTTTGCCGCCGTCGGGGCGCTCGTCGCGGTCTACGAGGCGCGGGTCGCGCACCAGGCGCGCGTCGCGGACAGCGGGCTTGCGACGCCGACCGCGCCCGCGCGGCGCGGCGGCCGCTTTCGCGGCCACGGGCCGTGGCAGATGCTGGCCGCCACTTTCTTCGCGACCTGCGCGACGGCCTCGTTCATGGCCTACGATTTCCACGAGATGAATCCGTATGTGCTCATCGGCAACCCGCTGACGCTCGCCGTCATCGAGTTGTTCGCGGTGCCGGGCGCGATCGTCGGCACGCTCCTCTATCCGCTCGGGCTCGACGGCTTCGTCTGGCACTATGTCGGCGCGGGCATCGCACTCATCATGCAGGCCGCCCGCCTCATCGGCCGCCTGCCGGGCGCGACGATTCACCTGCCGGCCTTCGCACCCTGGTCGCTCGCCTTCCTCGCGCTGGCGGTGCTCTCCGTCGTCATCTGGCGCAGCGCGCTGCTGCGGCTGACCGCCGTGCCGCTGCTGTTCGTCGGCCTCGCCGGCGCGATCACGGGTCCGAGCTTCGATGTCGCGGTCGCCCCTTCGGGCGAGGCCGTCGCGGTGCGCGGCGCGGACGGCCAGCTCGCCGTGGTGGGCCGGCGCCCCAGCGCCTTCGAAGCCGAGCAATGGCTGCGCGCGGATGCGGACGGCCGACGCGGCAAGAGTGTCGTCGTGAAGGACGCCTGCGACCCTCTCGGCTGCGTCGCGCGCCTCGCGGATGGCCGAGCGGTGGCCGTGGTGCTCGATTCGGCGGCGTTCGCGGAGGATTGCGTGCGCGCGGCGGTCGTGGTGACGCCGCTCTTCGCGCCGGTCGGCTGTGCGGCGCCGGTCGTGCTCGACCGCGACACGCTGCGCGGGACGGGCGCCGTGGCGCTGAAGGCGACGGGCGACGGCTTCGTGCAGCAGGCGGCCCGCGCGCCGGACGAGGATCGGCCGTGGTCGCCGGCGCCGAAGCCGCACTGGCGCTACGCCTGGCAGGGCCGCACGGGCGCGCGGGCCGCCGGAGGCGGCGACCCCGCGAAGACGGACGACATCCCGAAGGGGGACGACCTCAGTAGCGGCGAATGAGGCTGACGAGCTTGCCCTGGATCTGCACGCGGTCGGGCCCGAAGATGCGCGTCTCGTAGGCCGGATTGGCGGCCTCGAGCGCGATCGAGGCGCCGCGCTTGCGCAGGCGCTTCAGCGTCGCCTCCTCGTCGTCGATCAGCGCGACGACGATGTCGCCCGTCTCCGCCGTATCCTGCCGGCGGATGACGACCGTGTCGGAATCGAAGATGCCGGCCTCGATCATGGAATCGCCGCGCACTTCGAGTGCGTAATGCTCGCCGGGCGGCAGCATGTCCGGCGGCAGGCTGATCGTGTGGCTGCGGTGCTGCAGCGCGGAGATGGGCGTGCCGGCCGCGATGCGGCCCATGACAGGGATCGTGACGACGGCGCGCTCGTCCTCGTCCGCGAACTGCGGCGCCGGCGGGCGCACGCGGCCGAGCGAGCCCTCGATCAGCGCCGGCTCGAAGCGGCGCTGGCGCGCCTGGCCGGACGGCGTCGCGGATTCGGGCAGCCGCAGCACCTCGAGCGCACGGGCGCGGTTGGGCAGGCGGCGGATGAAGCCACGCTCCTCCAGAGCGATGATGAGACGATGGATGCCGGATTTGGAGCGCAGGTCGAGCGCTTCCTTCATTTCGTCGAAGGACGGCGGAACGCCGGTCTCTTTCAGGCGCTCGTTGATGAAACGCAGCAGCTCGCTTTGTTTCTTTGTCAGCATCTCACGGCCACTCCCGCTCGACCCCGCCGACGCGCCCTGCGCTTGCCGACGAATCCTTACGCTCCACGCTATACACTGCAATCGACACACAAACAAAGAGTGAACAAGCTCTTTTTGTTCCTTTTTAGTTCTTTTCTTGGCAGGAGGGTTAAGGCGAGACATGCGACAGACCAGTCATCGGCTTGAGATCGGGACGCGCGGCAAAGGACTGCTCGACGTCACGCGAGAGGTAGCGGCGCTCGTTACGTCGAGCGGTATCCGCGAAGGATTGCTGACGGTCTTCTGCCGGCATACCTCGGCCTCGCTTCTCGTTCAGGAGAACGCGGATCCGGACGTGCGGACGGATCTGTTGCGCTGGTTCGAGGAGATCGCGCCGGAGGACGGGCCCTACGTCCACACGATCGAGGGACCGGACGACATGCCGGCGCACATCCGCGCCGCGCTGACGCAGACGCAGCTGTCGATCCCGGTGTTCGAGGGCCGCATGGTGCTCGGCACCTGGCAGGGCATCTACCTGTTCGAGCACCGCCGCGCCGGCCACCGCCGCCGCGTCGCGCTGCACCTGATCGGCGAGTAGGCGGTCGTCATGCCGGCGAGCGGCGCGGCCCGGTGCGCGGGGTGATGGGCTCGCTCTCCATCCGCGCGTGCCATTCGCGACGCCCCCTGTCCGGACTCGTCCTTAGCGTGCTTGGCGTCCAGCGGGGCGCGAGGCGGCGTCGAAGTCAAGGATGAGCGGAGCTCACCGCCTTCGGCGGCGGCCCGTCGGGCCGTCCTTGAGTTCGACGCCGCCTCGCGCAGGATCGCCGCCATGCAGGCAAAGGATTGGTGTCGCCGTGAGCGGCGCCCGCCTCGCGGCGCGCTTAAGCGGAATTGCCATCGACAGCAGCGTGGTCGCTGGTCCCGGGTCCTCGCTCGCGCTCGCCTAGGAAGGACGTTGGGGGAGAGTCAAAACCCCTTGTCGAGCCGCAGAATGCGGCAGGGCGCGCCCACGGGGTCGGCCGTGGCGTCGGGGCCGCGGATGAGCAGGCACTCCGCCTCGGCCAGCACGCGCAGCATCGAGGAATCCTGCAGCTTGGCCGGCGTCGCGATCGGCACGCCGTCCGCGCGAAGCGCGAGCGTCGCGCGCAGATAGTCCTGGCGGTGGTCGTTGGCGGGGAGCGCGACGCCGAGCACGGCGGGCTCGCTGCGGTCGACGCCCGGGTCGCGCGCGCCGCTCAGCGCGCGGATGAGAGGCACGAGGAAGAGCACGCTGCACACCATCGAGGAGACCGGGTTGCCCGGCAAGCCGAGGACCGACATCGCGCCGAGGCGCCCGTGCAGCAGCGGCTTTCCGGGCCGCATCGCGATGCGCCAGAAGTCGAGCGACATGCCTTGGCGGGAGAGCGCCGGCTTGACGAGATCGTGGTCGCCGACCGACGCGCCCCCGAGCGTCACCAGCAGGTCCGCCTGCGCGTCGCGCGCGGCCTGGATCGCGGCTTCGAGCGCGTCCATCTCGTCGGGCACGATGCCGAGGTCGAGCGCGCGTCCGCCCGCCGCCTCGACGAAGGCGGCGATCGCGTAGCCGTTCGAGGCGACGATCTGATCCGGCCCGACCAATTCGCCCGGCGCGACGAGCTCGTCCCCCGTTGCCAGAATGGCCACGAGCGGGCGGCGGGCGACCGGCAGCGTCGGGTGGTTCATGGCGGCGGCCAGCGCGATCTCGGCCGGCCCAAGTCGCGTTCCCGCGCGCAAAAGCACCTCGCCCTCGGCGAAGTCGAGCCCGGCGCGGCGCACGTTGCGCCCCGCCGCCGGCACCTCGGTCGCGCGGACACGCGTGCCCTCGACCTCCGCCATCTCCTGGATGAGCACGGTGTCCGCGCCCGCGGGCATCGGCGCGCCGGTGAAGATGCGCACGGTCTCGCCTGGGCCGAGCGGAGCCCCGTAGCCGCGGCCGGCGGCGCTCTCGCCGACGAGGGTCAGCGGGCCGGGCAGGTCGGCGTGGCGGAGTGCGTAGCCGTCCATCGCGGAGACATCTGTCGGCGGCTGCGTGCGGCGCGCCTCGACATCGTCGGTCAGCGTGCGGCCGCGCGCGTGGTGCAGCGCCACGGCCTCGGTCGGCAGCGGCGCGATCGGTGCGAGGATGCGGGCCAGCGCCTCGGTGACGGTCAGGAGAGCGCCGCTCACGCGGCGGTCCAGCGACCGGAGGCGCCGCCGGATTTCTCCCGGAGCGAGATCGCCTCGATCCGCATGCCGCGGTCGACCGCCTTCAGCATGTCGTAGAGCGTGAGGCAGGCGACGGAGACGGCGGTCAGCGCCTCCATCTCGACGCCGGTCTGGCCGCGCACCTTCGCCTCGGCGGTCACGGCGAACCCGGGCAGGGCGGCGTCCGGCACGATGTCGACCGTCACTTTCGTCAGCGCGAGCGGGTGGCAGAGCGGAATGAGATCGGCCGTGCGTTTCGCGGCCATGATGCCGGCGATGCGCGCGGTCGCGACCACGTCGCCCTTCTTCGCCTGGCCGGACAGCGCGAGGTCGAGCGTCGCGCGCTGCATGGCGATGCGGCCGTGCGCGATCGCCACGCGATCCGTCTCGTCCTTGTGCGAGACGTCGACCATGCTGGCGGCGCCGCTCGCGTCGAGATGCGTCAGGGTGCTCATCACGCGCGGGTCGCGAAACGCTGGGGCTGCGCGCCGGCCACCCCGTTGAGCAGCAGCTCGGTCGCGGCGGTCACGTCGTCCTGGCGCATCAGGCTCTCGCCGACGAGGAACGTGTCGATGCCCGCGCGGCTCAGGCGGCGGCAGTCCTCGTAGGTGAAGATGCCGCTCTCCCCGATGATGATGCGGTCGGCCGGGATCTTGCCCGCGAGGCGCTCGCTGACGGTCAGCGAGACCTTGAACGTGCGCAGGTCGCGGTTGTTGATGCCGATCAGCGGGCTCTCGAGCCGCAAGGCGCGCGCGAGTTCGGCTTCGTCGTGCACCTCGATCAGCACGTCCATGCCGAGCGCGGCGGCGGCCTCGGAAAGGTCGCGCGCGGTCGCGTCGTCGATCGCGGCGAGGATGAGCAGGATGCAGTCCGCCCCGTGGGCGCGCGCCTCGGCGACCTGGTAGGTCGAAAACATGAAGTCCTTGCGCAGCGCCGGCAGGGCGGTCGCGGCGCGCGCCTGTTCGAGGAAGACGAGGTCGCCCTGGAAGGAGGGCCGGTCGGTCAGCACCGAGAGGCACGCGGCACCACCCGCCTCGTAGGCGCGGGCATGATCAACCGGACGGAAATCGGCGCGGATCAGGCCCTTGGAGGGGCTCGCCTTCTTCACCTCGGCGATGAGCGCGAAGCGCCCGGCGCGGTGCTTGGCCCGCAGCGCCGCCGCGAAGCCGCGCGGGGGCGATGCGGCCTCGGCCTGCGCGCGCACCTGCGCATAGGGGAGCCTTTCCTCCGCCTCGGCGATCTCGCGGCGCTTGTAGATTTCGATCGTCTTCAAGATGTCGGGCATCGATCAACCTGTGGCGGCGGTCAGGGCCGCGCCGTGCGAGACGCGCACCAGCGCGTCGAGAACGCCTCCGGCGCGCCCCGTGTCGAGGGCGGCTTGCGCAAGGCCAACGCCCGAGGCGAGATCTTGTGCCGTCCCCGCGACGACCAGGGCGGCGCCGGCATTCAGGCAGGCGATGTCGCGGTAGGGACCGCGTTCGCCGTCGAGCACGCCGCGCAGGGCTCGCGCGTTCTGCGCCGCGTCGCCGCCTTTCAGATCCGCCACCGTGGCGCTCGCGAGGCCGGCGTCGCGAGGATGGATCGCGAAGCGGCGGAGCGCGCCGTGCTCGTAGGCGACGACCTGCGTTTCGCCGGTCGTCGTCACCTCGTCGAGACCGTCGGATCCGTGCACCACCCAGGCGACCTCCGCGCCGAGCGCGCCCAGCACCCGCGCGATCGGCTCGATCCAGTCCGGCGAATAGACGCCGACGAGCAGGCGCCGGACGCCGGCCGGGTTCGAGAGCGGGCCGAGCAGATTGAAGATCGTGCGCGTGCCGAGTTCGGCGCGCACGCTCGACACATGGCGCATCGCGTCGTGGTGGACGGGCGCGGCCATGAAACAGAGCCCGGTCTGCGCGATGCAGCGCTCGACCTGCGGCACGTCGAGGCCGACCGCGACCCCGAGCGCCGAGAGCACGTCGCTGGAGCCGGAGCGCGACGAGGCGGCGCGGTTGCCGTGCTTGGCAACCGGGACGCCGCAGGCGGCGACGATCATCGCGGCCAGCGTCGAGACGTTGTAGGTGCCGTGGCCGTCGCCGCCGGTGCCGACGATGTCGATGGCGCCGGCGGGAGCACTCACCCGCAGCATGCGCGCGCGCATCGCCGCCACCGCGCCGGTGATCTCGTCGAGCGTCTCGCCGCGCACGCGCAAGGCGACCAGGAAGGCGCCGGTCTGTGCCGGCGTCGCCTCGCCCGACAGCAGGCCGTCGAAGGCGGCCTGCGCCTCCGCGAACGTCAGGCGCAGCACGTCAGCGAGCGCCGCGAGCAGAGGCTTCATGTCGCTCATCAGGCCGCGCCGGCTCGAGGCGCCGCGTTCCAGGCCTGCGCGAGGTCGAGGAAGTTCTTCATGATCACGCGGCCGCCCTCGGAGGCGATGCTTTCGGGATGGAACTGCACGCCGTGGATCGGCAGGCGCCGATGCGAGAGCGCCATGATGAGGCCGTCGGTCTCGGCCGTCACCGCGAGCTCCGGAGGCAGGGTGGTCCGCTCGACGACGAGCGAGTGGTAGCGCGTCGCGCGCAACGGCCCGTTAAAACCGCGGAAGATCGTCTCGCCGCGGTGCGTCACGGTCGCGACCTTGCCGTGGACGGGAAGGGGTGCGCGCACGACGTCGCCGCCGAACGCCTCGCCGATCGCCTGATGGCCGAGACAGACGCCGAAGATCGGGATCGTCTCGCCCGTCTCGCGGATCGCGTCGAGGCAGACGCCCGCCTCGCGCGGCGTGCACGGCCCGGGGGACAGCACGATCGCGTCCGGACGGCGATCGAGGATCTCCGCCGCGCCGAGCGCGTCGTTGCGCACGACTTCGACCTTGGCGCCGAGCGCACCGAAATCGTGCACCAGGTTCCAGGTGAAGCTGTCGTAATTGTCGATGAGCAGAACGCTCGGGCCGGTCATGAGCCCATATCGTCCCGCGCCCGAGCCGCGGTCAAGGCTCGTCGCGTCATGAGGGTTTCGCGTTGGCGGCGTCTGGCTGGGCGCGTCCGATGCGCAGGAGAATCGCGATGACCGAGACCCCCAGCCGGCGCGCCGTCGTCATGGCCGGCGCGGCGCTGACCCTCGCGGGACCGCGTGCGGCCGCGCAGCCGGCGATGCCGGCGCCGGGGCAGGCGATCGCCAGCGGCCTCGTCCACGAGCCCGGCGGCGCGCCGATCGCGGACGTGCTGGTCTCCAACGGCCGCGAGGTCGGTCGCACGAGCGCCGACGGCCGTTACGCGCTCTCCGTCGCGCCGGGGCAGACGGTCTTCGTCGTGAAGCCGAGCGGTTTCGCGCCGCCGGTCGACCCTGAGACTGGCCTCGCGCGCTTCTCGTACGTCTACGATCCGGACGGTACCCCGGCCGCGCTCGCCTTTCGCTATCGCGGCCTGCCCCCGTCGGGGCCGCTGCCGGGCTCGATCGACTTCGAACTGACGCGGCAGGCCGAGCCTTCGACCTTCGACGTTCTTCTCTTGACCGATCCGCAGCCCGAATCAAGCGCCGAGATCGCCTATGTCCGCGACGCGGTGGTCTGCGGCCTCGTCGGCTCGAACGCGGCCTTCGGCATGACCTGCGGAGATGTCGCCTTCGACGACCTATCGGCTTATCCGCGCATCAACCGCATCGTCGGGCGCGCCGGCGTGCCGTGGTGGCCGCTCGGCGGCAATCACGACCTCGACTACGAGGCGCCGGATGCGCGGCGGGCGCGCGACACCTACAAGCGCGTCTACGGCGCGCCCTATTATGCCCACGCGCACGGCGGCGCGCTCTTCATCATGCTCGACAACGTCGAGTACCAGGGGCTCGCCAGCGCCAAGCCGGGGGAGGAGCGCGGGACATACCGCGGCTTCGTCTCGGCGGATCAGCTTGCGTTCGTCCGCAACCTTCTGGCGCAGACGCCGCGCGACACATTGATCGTCCTCGCGATGCACATCCCGTTGCGCACCTATCTCAACCCGACGGATCCGGCGCAAAACACGGTCAACGGCGCCGACCTGCTCGCTCTGCTCGAGGACCGCCCGGCGGTGAGTTTCGCCGGCCACACGCATTCGACGGAACATCACTATCTCGGCGCCGCGGATGGCGTCCGGGGGCCGACGCCGCACCACCATCACGTGCTCACGGCGGTCTCCGGCGCGTGGTGGAGCGGGCCGCGCGACCATCGCGGCATCGCCTGCGCGGACAGCTACGACGGGACGCCCAACGGCCATCACGTGCTGTCGATCGAGGGCGCCGCCTATACGACGCGCTACGTCGCAGCGTCCGAGCCCGCGGGGCGGCAGATGCGCATCTCGCTGGAAAGCCAGTACCGCCAGGACGACCGGCGCGTCGAGCGCGACCTTGCCGAGATCGATGTCCTGCGCTCTCCGATCACGCAGGAGCAAGTCGGGGGCACGCGGCTCGTCGTCAACGTGTTCGACGGCGGTCCGAAGACCAGCGTCGAGGCCGTCGTCGGCGCGGGCGCGCCGACGACCATGACGCGCGTCGCGCGGACCGACCCGTTCATCGAGCAGGTCTACGGACGCTATCCCGAGGCGATGAAGAGCTGGGTGAAACCCCAGCGCTCCTCGCATCTGTGGCAGGTGCCGCTGCCGCCAGACGTGCCGCGCGGCGCTCACACGATCGAGGTGCGCGTCCGCGACGAATACGGACGCGCGCATCGCGACGCGATGATCCTCGAAGTGGTCTGACCGGCCGGCTCCTGCCGGTCAGTTGCCTTGGGGCGGCGCGCCCGCAGCTTCCGAGGCGGCCTGCGGTAGGTGCTCGGCGAGATGCTTCAGGAAGTCGCCGACGGGCAGGCCGCTCGCCTGCGCCATCTGCTGCACCTGATCGCTGCCGAGCGCGTCGCGAAGCTGTTCCGCGCTGATCGGAAGGTTCGGGTTGTTGCTCATCCACGACGCGACCTGCTCGCCGAGGCCGCTTGCGGCCAGCGTCTCGAGCGTTCCGGCGAGGCCGCCGCCTTGCGCGCCAGCCTGGCCGGTGCCGCCGAAGCTGTTGAGCAGCTGGCCGACGATGTTGCCGCTGGCGCCCTGGCCGCCCTGCTGCAGCAGGTTGCCGAGGATGTCCGACGCGCCCTGGTTGCTGCCGTCCTTCTGTCCGAGCGCGCCGCCGACGGCGTTCGCGATACTGTCGAAAAGGCCCATGTCCTCACCTCCCGTCGGCAAGCTTTGCCGTATGTCGTAACGCCCGGCGCGCGCCCGCGTTCGATCGATCGCGCGCCATCTCGCTGATGTGCCCCGGATTTTATCGATCCCGGCGCGTTCTCGCCTTCCAAAAAGACTTGACCGTCGCTAGAAGGGCGCTTCGGCGAGCGGCGTGGCGTAACAGCGCAGACCTACGGCCGTATGACGCGTCGAGGATTTCTCCCCCCGCGATCCGGGCCCGTCCGGTCGCCTCAGCTAGCGAGGTTTTCATGGCGCAACCCAGTCTTCACCCGCTTATCGACAGCGGCCTGAGCAAAGGCACCGCGGGCTTCTCCGGTGGCGTGCTCCGCTGCAAGTGTCCGACCGACAAGGTCGAGGTCACGCTGTCGAGCGACGTTGCGCACAACCACGCTTGCGGCTGCTCCAAGTGCTGGAAGCCGTCGGGCGCGCTCTTTTCGGTCGTCGGCGTCGTCCCGGTCGACAAGGTAAAGGTCACCGCGCATCCCGAGAAGCTGCACGTCGTCGATTCGTCGGCCACCATCCAGCGTCACGCCTGCAAGCAATGCGGCACGCACATGTACGGTCGCATCGAGACGGACCACCCGTTCAAGGGCCTCGATTTCGTGCATGTCGAGCTCTCCGATCAGAAGGGCTGGCAGGAGCCGCAGTTCGCCGCCTTCTGCTCGTCCATCATCGAGCAGGGCTTCGAGCCGTCCGGCATGGACGCCGTGCGCAGCAAATTCCACGCGGTCGGTCTCGAGACCTACGACTGCCTTTCGCCGGCGCTGATGGATGCGATCGCGGGCTACACCGCGAAGAAGGCCGGGACCGCCTATTCGGCGCCGGCAGCCACCAAGCCCGCGTCACCCGCGGCCCCCGCGCCCGCGCCCCAGAAGAAGGGCTTCTTCGCCCGCCTCTTCGGCGGCTAGATCGTCCAACGCGAACACGGCGGCCCGCGTGGCCGCCGGCACGCCCGGCCCCTGGCCGACGTCGCGCAATTCGAAGTCCGCGAGGCGGCGCAGACCGTCCCGCGGAAGATCGGCGCGCCCGGGATCGCCGACGACCACCTCGCAGCCCGAGGCCCGGCAGCGTCGCAGGTAGCCCCCGACCCGCGCCGCCACGTCCGACGTGTAGAAGACGTCGCCCCCTAGGACGATGGTTGTGCGTGCCGGCGCATCGTCTGCGCACATGTCGCCACGGACGATCTCGAGCGCGACGCTGTTCGTCTGCGCGTTGAGCGTGATCGCGGCAGCGCCCCGCCCATCGATTTCGTTCGCGATCACTATGGTCGCCCCGCTCTTCGTCGCGGCGATCGCGACGAGGCCGGAGCCGCTGCCGAGGTCGAGCACGCCGCGGCCGGCGACGAGTTCGGGGTGGTCGAGGATGTAGCGCGCCAGCACGATGCCGCCCGGCCACGCAAAGGCCCAGTACGGCGCGGATCGACCGCCGAACCGGGACAGGCCGCTGCGGGGATGCGCCAGATACAGCTGGATCTCCGGGACGAGCGACACCGGCGCGAGCCGCAGGCGCGCCCGCAGGCCTGCGATGATCGCCTGTTCAGCGACCGCATCCGTCCGTCCTTTCTCTCGATCCGCAGTCATTCTGTCCGTCACAACGAAGCGTTCATCTCGTTCTTTCCAGCGTTTTTTAAGTAAAACACGCCGGCAATTTGTTTATAATGTTGGGATGCTGCATTTCAGCTTTCATTTACGCCAATGAGTAAACGTCAGATTCAGTTTGTTGCTTAAACTCGTTTTCATTCGAGGCACCTATAGATCACTCCATCATGAGCCGCGAGACGGCCATCAGGGATCAAGGGGACCACACGATGAGCACGATGGTGAAGACCGAAATGAGCCGGATGCGCGCCGAGAACCAGGCCGAGGTGCGCCCAGTCTATCTTGAGGCGCTGACGCTGGTCGAGCGCCTGCACCGCCGGCTGCTCGACGTGATCAAGGACGAATTCGACCGTCGCGGGCGATCCGACGTCAACGCCGTGCAGGCTTTGCTGCTCTACAACATCGGCGACAAGGAGCTGACCGCCGGCGAGTTGCGCACGCGCGGCTATTATCTCGGCTCGAACGTCTCCTACAACGTCAAGAAGCTGGTCGAGATGGGCTACCTGCATCACGCCCGCTCGCGCCTCGATCGTCGCTCGGTCCGCATCAGCCTGACCGAAAAAGGCAAGGAAGTGCACGAGATCGTGTCCGGCCTCTACGACAAGCACGTGATGACGGTGGAGCAGATCGGCGGCATTTCGACCAACGAGTTCACGCAGCTCAACCAGTCGCTGTCGCGCCTCGAGCGCTTCTGGACCGACCAGATCCGCTTCCGCCTCTGATCCGCGATCCGAACGCTCCCCGAGAAAGGCCCGCCTCGCGCGGGCCTTTTTGTTTGCGTCGGTCGTTGCGAGCGGAGCGATGCGACGACGCAGCGGAAGCGGTTTGTGCCCCATCTGCAACAGCGGGCGGATCGCGGCGTGCGGCGCGTTTCCTCCCCCTCGCGGCCACAAAACGGCCGTTGGTTTGCTGGTTATTAACGGCACCGCTTGTAAGCGTAAATCGAACTTTAAAGGGCGCAGCGCAGACGCGTCATTGCCGTGTCCCACGGGCAGGACAGCTGGAGACAGAAGTGGCAGCACATCGCATCGTTCGCAGCATTTCCACCCGTGCGCTGATCGCGGCGGCCGGTCTCACGGGCCTCGTCGGGGCCGGTGTCGCGCAGGATTATTCGAGCCCCTTCGGCAGCCAGGCGGAATGGGCGCAGAGCTACGACGCCGACTCACATCTTTCCGTGCAGCGGCAGACCACACCTGTCCTGTCGCAGGCGACATTCGACGCCACCGAGCGCGCGATCGACGATTATCGCAGGATCGTGCAGAACGGCGGCTGGCAGAGCGTGCCCTCGGGTCGCTCGCTGCGCCTCGGCTCGCAGGGGTCGGCGGTGGTGGCGCTGCGCAAGCGCCTCGTCATCTCGGGCGATCTCGACGCCTCGTCGGGCCAATCGCCGATCTTCGATTCCTATCTCGATGCCGGCGTGAAGCATTTCCAGGCCCGCCACGGCCTCATCGAGAACGGCATCGTGAACGCGGATACGTTCTCCGCGCTGAATAAGCCGGCCGACATGCGTCTGCACCAGCTCGAGATCAACCTCGTGCGCCTCAAGGCCTTCTCCGGCAATCTCGGCTCGCGCTTCGTGATGGCGAACATCCCGGCCGAGTCGGTCGAGACCGTCGAGAACGGCGTCGTCGCGACGCACCATCGCGCGGGCGTCGGGCGTATCGATCGGCAGTCGCCGGTCATGCAGACGCGCGCGCTCGACATCAACTTCAATCCCTACTGGCACGTGCCGCCCTCGCTCATCAAAAAGGATCTGATCCCCAAGATGCTGGCGGATGCAAACTACCTGACCGAGCACCACATCCGCGTGTTCAAGGGCGATCAGGAGGTGCCGCCGAGCGCCATCAACTGGCATTCGAACGAGGCGACGCAGTACACCTATAAAGAAGACCCCGGCACCGAGAACTCGCTCGGCGTCGTGCGCATCAACATCAACAATCCCTACGGTGTCTATATGCACGACACGTCCGACAAGGGCGTCTTCGGCGACGACAACCGCTTCGTCTCGTCGGGCTGCATCCGCGTCCAGAACGTGCGCGACTACGTGCAATGGCTGCTCAAGGAGACGCCCGGCTGGGATCGCCCGCATATCGACGAAGCCATCCGCTCGGGCCAGCAGATCAACGTGAAGCTGGCCGAGCCCGTGCCGGTCTACTGGGTCTACATCACCGCCTGGGCCTATCCGAACGGGATGGTCGAGTTCCGCGACGACATCTACCAACGCGACGGTTTCAATCCCGTGGCGACGGGCTCGATCGGCAAGCCCGAGCCGCAGGAAGGCGTCAGCCAGACGAGCTACCAGGGCGGGGGCGGCGACGCCCTCGAGCCGATGCCAGACGAGCGCTGAGCGCGCCGGCAAGCCGACATCCGGTCAACGAAGCGACCCAGGTGCCGAGAGGCCCTGGGTCGCTTCGTTTCGCCGATCTGGGGACGGGCAATCGCGCCGTTGCGCTCAATTTTCCTTGGTCTTCGCCCAATTAAATGCAGAGCGGGGCGACTTTGCCGGCCTTTCTAGCCCGTGCTAAGGATCGCGACGAACGAAGAATAAAACTGGCGCGCCGCCGGCCCGCAGGGATCCCAAGGGGTTTTACAACATGACCAAGTCCGACGCCGGCTGGCGCGATTCGACGACGTTCTTCGAGGCCCGCCTCGCTTCCGTCGATCCCGACATGGCCAAGGCCATCGATCAGGAGCTCGGCCGTCAGCGCGACGAGATCGAGCTGATCGCCTCCGAGAACATCGTCTCGCAGGCGGTGCTCGAGGCGCAGGGTTCGATCCTCACCAACAAATACGCCGAAGGCTATCCGGGCCGGCGCTATTATGGCGGCTGCCAGTACGTCGACATCGCCGAGAAGCTGGCGATCGAGCGCGCCTGCCAGTTGTTCGACTGCAAGTTCGCCAACGTTCAGCCGAATTCCGGCAGCCAGATGAACCAGGCGGTGTTCCTGGCCCTGATGCAGCCCGGCGACACCTTCATGGGGCTCGATCTTGCCGCCGGCGGCCATCTGACGCACGGATCGAAGGTCAACGTGTCCGGCAAGTGGTTCAAGCCGGTGTCCTACGGCGTCGACAAATCCAACTACCGCATCGACATGGACGAGGTGCAGAAGCTCGCCGAGGAGCATAAGCCCAAGCTGATCATCGCCGGCGGCTCGGCCTATCCCCGCCATTGGGACTTCAAGCGCTTCCGCGAGATCGCCGACAGCGTCGGCGCCTACTTCATGGTCGACATGGCGCATTTCGCCGGTCTGGTCGCCGCGGGCCTGCACCCGTCGCCGTTCCCACACGCCCATGTCGCCACGACGACGACGCACAAG
This sequence comes from Melastoma dodecandrum, assembly GCA_029817715.1. Taxonomy (NCBI): domain Eukaryota; kingdom Viridiplantae; phylum Streptophyta; class Magnoliopsida; order Myrtales; family Melastomataceae; genus Melastoma; species Melastoma dodecandrum. Next base: position 1,503,339 of record JARUPY010000398.1, on the reverse strand, counting down.
ACGCTGCGCGGTCCGCGCGGCGGCCTGATCCTGACGGACGAAGCCGATCTGGCGAAGAAGTTCAATTCGGCGATCTTCCCGGGCCTGCAGGGCGGCCCCCTTATGCACGTGATCGCCGCCAAGGGCGTCGCCTTCGGCGAAGCGCTGCAGCCGGCCTATAAGACCTACATCCAGCAGGTCATCGACAACGCCCAGACGCTTGCCCGCACCCTGGTCGAGCATGGTTACGCCATCACGACGGGCGGCACCGACAACCATTTGATGCTGGTCGATCTGCGCGAGAAGGGCATCACCGGCAAGGCCGCCGAGGCGGCGCTCGGGCGTGCCCACATCACCTGCAACAAGAACGGCGTGCCCTACGATACGGCAAGTCCGATGGTGACGTCGGGAATCCGCCTCGGCTCGCCGGCGGCGACGTCGCGCGGCTTCGGCGGCGCCGAGTTTGAAGAGGTCGGCAACCTCATCGCCACGTGTCTCGATGGCCTCGCCAAAAACGGCGAGGAGGGCAACAAGGCGGCGGAAGACAAGGTGCGCGGCGAAGTCGCGGCACTGACCAAGCGCTTCCCGATCTACTGAGCCGAGACCCCGATGCGCTGTCCTTACTGCGGCAGCCTCGAGACCCAGGTGAAGGATTCGCGGCCGACGGACGATTCCGCATCGATCCGTCGGCGTCGCGTTTGTCCCGACTGCGCCGGCCGCTTCACGACATTCGAGCGCGTCCAGTTGCGCGACCTGACGGTCGTGAAGAAGTCCGGCCGCCGGGTCCCCTTCGACCGCGAAAAGCTGATGCGGTCACTCGAGATCGCATTGCGCAAGCGCCCGGTCGAGGCCGACCGCGTCGAGCGGATGGTCAATGGCATCGTGCGCCAGCTCGAGAGTCAAGGCGAAAGCGACATCACCTCCGATCGCATCGGCGAACTCGTCATGGACGGCCTCAAAGGCCTCGACGGGGTCGCTTACGTCCGCTTCGCCTCCGTCTACCGTAATTTCCGAGAAGCGCGCGATTTCAATATCTTGATCGACGAACTTGCGAAATCGCCGGAAGAAGACGGCGAGCCGCGCCCGAAGTCCAGGGTCGCCCCGAGCCGGGCGTGAGCGACGCCGCCGACGATCACCGCTTCATGGCGGCCGCCCTGGCGCTGGGGCGCCGAAATCTCGGCCGAACCTTCCCGAACCCGTCGGTCGGCGCGCTCGTCGTCAAGGGCGGGCGCATCGTCGGGCGGGGCGTCACCGCCGAAGGCGGCCGCCCGCATGCGGAGACGATCGCGCTGGATCAGGCCGGCGAGGCGGCACGCGGCGCCACGATCTACGTGACGCTCGAACCCTGCAGCCACCACGGCGGCACGGGGCCGTGCTGCGAGGCCATCGTCGCCGCCGGCATCACGCGGCTCGTCTACGCGATCGACGATCCCGCGCCACATGTCGCGGGGCAGGGCGCGGCGTTCTGCCAGGCGCACGGCCTTGCCGTGACCGGCGGCGTATGCGCGCCGGCCGCGGCCCGCGCCCACCGCGGCCATATCGCGCTGGTGACGCGCGGACGCCCGGCCGTGACCCTCAAGCTCGCCGAGACGGCCGACGGCTTTGTCGCCGGCGGGCCTCACGATCCGCGTCTCGCGATCACGGGTGCGCCGGCCAACGGCGTCGTCCACGTCGCGCGCGCGATGCACGATGCGATCATGGTGGGGATCGGCACGGTGCTTGCGGACGATCCGCTGATGACGGTCCGTCTGCCGGGCGTCGAGGCCAAGCCGTTGCGCATCGTCCTCGACCCTCTCGGCCAGACGCCGCCCCGGTCGCGCCTCGCGCGGCCTGCGGCGGATGTGCCGCTGCTCGTCGTCACCACGGCCGCGGCGCCGCCCGGCCGCCTCGACGCTCTCGCGGCCGTCCCGGGGCTCGAGCTCTCGCAGGCGCCCGGCGCCGGCGAAGGGCGGCTCGATCTCGCGGCCGTCCTCGCGATGATCGCCGGTCGCGCCGCCCGCGTCTTCAGCGAAGGCGGTCCGAGCGTCGCGGGCGCCTTGATCGGGCAGGGGCTGGTCGACGATATCCTGATCCTCACCGCGCCGCGCCCGCTCGGGCATGCGGGCGTGCCGACGCTCGCTCCGGCCGCCCGCGCCGCGCTGGAGGACGGCGCGCTGTATCGGCTGGCGCAGACGCGCACCATCGGCGTCGACCGCCTGCGCCACTACGAGAGGACAGACTGATGTTCACCGGCCTCGTCACGGACGTCGGCACGATTGCCGCGGTCGAAGAGCGTGGCGAGCTGCGGCGCGTGCGGATCGTCTGCTCGTACCCGGCCGAATCGATCGCGATCGGCGCCTCCATCGCCTGCGGAGGGCCTTGTCTCACGGCGGTGGCCGTCGGCGCTGCCGGCGAGCGTTCGTGGTTCGACGTCGACATCGGGGCCGAGACCCTCGCGCGGACGACGGCGGGACGCTGGGCGGCCGGAACGCGCCTCAATCTCGAGCGCTCTTTGCGGATCGGCGACGAACTCGGCGGCCACATCGTGACCGGCCATATCGACGGCCTCGCACGCATCCGCGCAGTGGAGCCGTTCGACGGGATGCGCCGCTTCACGATCCGCGCGCCGGCGCCGCTCGCCCGTTTCATCGCGGAAAAAGGCTCGGTCTGCCTCGATGGCACGTCGTTGACGGTCAACGCGGTCGACGACGTGGACTTTTCGATCCTCCTCATTCCCCACACATTGGCCGTGACGACCTGGGGAGAGCGCAGGAGCGGCGACGATCTCAACCTCGAGGTTGATCTCATGGCCCGCTACGCCGCACGGCTCGCCGGGGTCTGACGTTCCCGATCCGATCGCCGTTGGCGGTCCGTTGCCCCCCGGCGGCGCGACGCGGCGGCTTGCAGAGGCGGGATCGTGGCGCTGACAAGTCTCACCCCGGCCGACGCCGAAGCCGATTCAGGCAGTTGGTTGTCCGCAAACTTACGTAACGTAAGCAAAGGGGTCTTGATCTGGTGTAGATGCGAACTCATACGAAAGTCGTATAAAGTGAATGTTCGTCTAGTCCTTCCGTATTAGGAAGCATCCGGATTCTGTGATCTTCAAGTGACACCGAGATATAGAAGACGGCGGAGTCCAAGAAGCAAATAGACTCTCGATTTCAGCTATGAAAACGATGCTCCCACACAGCATGGGGGATGATGATGAAAAAGCTGTACCGCGCCTTGGCGCTGTCTGCCATTGCAATTTCGGGTCCTGCTTTGGCAGCCGACCTACCGTCGCGCCGAGCTCCGCCGGTCTACATTCCGCCGCCGGTTCCGGTCTTCACCTGGACGGGCTTCTACGCTGGTGGCCAGGTCGGCTACGGCTGGGGCCAGGACAACGCCGTCACGAATATCAATGGTCTCGCGGTGGGCGGTATCCCAGGCGCATCCGGCCTCGGCTTCTACAACTCGCGTCCGAGCGGTGTCGTCGGTGGCGCCCACATCGGCTACAACTATCAGCTCAACAACGGCTTCTTCGGTGGCGGCCTCGTGGTCGGGGTCGAAGGTTCGGTTGATGGCAGCGACAACCGCAGCACGGGTAACTACGGGACTGCTCTGGCCAACGCGGCCGGCATTCCCGGAGGTCTCGGCGGCGCCTTCATCGGCAATACCGTCCGTAGAGATATCGAGGGCTCCGCACGCGCTCGCCTCGGCATCGCGGTCGACCGCGCTCTGTTCTACGTGACGGGCGGTGCGGCTTTCGCGCAGTTCCACTCAAGCTATGACGCCTCGGGTATTCTCGGCCTCGGCGGTCCGGGAGCCGGTCTGGTCACGAACCTTGGCGTGCAGAACCATACGCGCGTCGGGTACACCGTTGGTGGTGGCGTCGAATACGCGGTCACCCCGAACTGGACCCTGCGGGCCGAGTATCGGTACACCGATTACGGCACGTTCACCGACCAGGCGTTGTCTGGACTGTTCGCCGCCGGCGGCCTCCCCGGCACCGGCATCCCGACGAGCCATCGCGAGACCGACAACCGCGTGCAGCTCGGCTTCAGCTACCTCTTCTCCAGCCCGCTGGCGGCGCCGGTCGTCGCCCGCTACTGACGGAGACAGAACTCCAGTCTCCGTGCGAAATGCGATACTCCGCGGTGACGTGAGGGATGGGCTCGGACCGAAAGGTCCGGGCCCATTTTCGTTCCCGCACAGTCCAGGCTAGTCGAAATTCGACAGCACGATAGCCCCGTCAGTAGGCCAGGCAAAAAGATCCCACTGCCGTCAGATCATACCAAGGTATCTCGCCCCAAAACGGAAGATAAAGGACCGGTTTCGTCTCGCCGAATGCCTGAACCCTTAACCACGCTTGCCTAAAGGTTAATACCCTCTTCACCACAATCCCCTATGTAAGTTTACGAACCGCGCGCTCATGCGGCGTAAAGGCAGGAGCGAACCTCGGCCGTGTCGACACGAGATCCGGTCATCGAGCAGACGAGAGCCATTCTCGAACAATCGAAAGCGAAACGCGCCGCGCTGAAGCAGTCGGCACGTAAACGCAAAGACTTGTCGAGCGGTGTCGCTCCCACCGTCGGCGTGACGGTCACAGCAACGGCAGTCATCGATCTCTTGCGGCAGCTCGCGCACAAGGATCGCGCCTTCGCCGACCATCTCGCGACGGCGGTGAGGCGCACCTCGTCGACGCGGATGGCGCGGAGCGAGCGGCAGATGCTGCGTGTGGTGCTCGATGCCGTCGCCGAGCCGACCATCCGTCCGCTCGCGCTCCCAAGCGCCCCAGAGCCGACCCCGAACGGGCTTGTCGAGCGGCGCACGTGATCGCCGTGCTCGCGGAGTATTGGCGACCCCGGCAGGGTTCGAACCTGCGACCTGCCGCTTAGAAGGCGGCTGCTCTATCCAGCTGAGCTACGGGGCCATCGCGCCCGCCGGGCCGCTCAGTGCGTCCATTGTCCGCGGCGGCTCGATCGGAAATTGTCGGAGTAGGAGAAGACCTTCGGCGCGACAGGCTTCGGCTCCTCGACTCGATAGGCGAGGCCGTTGCGCTCGGCGTAGGCGATCGCCTCCTCCTTTGTAGCGAAGGAGAGCTTGATCTGGCGCCGCGTGTCGCTGGAGCTGGTCCAGCCCATGAGCGGCTCGACCTCGAGCGGCGCCTCCGGCTCGAAGACGAGCTGCCACAGCTTCGTCGCGGCCTTGCCGGATTGGGTCGCCGCGGGGGCGGGCTTGAAGATGCGCGCGCTCAACGCCTCACTCCTCGAAACTGGTCGGGGCAGCAGGATTCGAACCTGCGACCTGAAGTACCCAAAACTTCCGCGCTACCAGGCTGCGCTATACCCCGTCGCATGCGTCCGCGCGCCTTTCGGCGCGTCCGGCGCGCGTCGCCGCCTGAGCGAGGCGAGCGGAACCGGCGCCTGCGCTTTTAGTGCAGCGGACCCTCGCTGTATACCATGGCGGCGCGGGACGCCGGGCCGGCGCTCCGGCGGCGTCAGGCTGCGATGGAGAGGCGGTCGCGCCCTTTGGTCTTGGCCTCGTAGAGCGCCCGGTCCGCCCGCGCGAACCGCCGGCGCCAGTCGTCGCCGTGCCGCCCGACCGCGAGGCCCGCGCTGAGCGTCACGGCGAACGACGGGCCACCCGTGACCTCGAGCGGCGTCTCGAGGAGCGCGCGGCGCAGCGCCTCGATGACCGATTCGGCGTCCTTCTCCGCGGGGCCGTAGGTCAAGAGGGCGAACTCCTCGCCGCCGATGCGCCCGAAGACGCGGCCGTGAGCGGCATGTGCGAGGCACGAGCGCCCGACATGTTCCAGCAGGCGATCGCCGGCCTCGTGGCCGAACCGATCGTTGATCGCCTTGAAATGATCGAGGTCGAGGATCGACAGGCGGACGGGCGCGCCCTCGGCCAGGACGCGCGCCGCGACATCGAGGAAGGCGCGGCGGTTCGGCAGTCCCGTCAGGGCATCCGTCTCGGCGAGCTGGCGCATGCAAAGCGCGCGTTGGTCCGCCTCGCGGCGCAAGTCTTCGAGCAGCGCGAGATTGGCCTTCTCGGCCGTGATGTCGCGCATGACGCCGATGATCACCGCCGGGCTGCCGGCACCGTTGCGCTCGATGCGCCCGTCCGCGCGCACGCAGCGCAGCGCCCCGTCGCTCCGGACGAGCGTCGCCTCGAACGTGTAGCTCGCGCCGGACCGTTTCGCGTCCGCGAGCAGCGCCTCGATCCGCCCGCGGTCGTCCGGCGGGAACATCGACAGCAGCCGCTCCACCGACGGGCAGCCGGCCGCCGCGTTCAGCCCGTAGATCTTGTAGGTGGTCGGCGAGAGATAGAGCTGGCCCGTCGTCAGATCGAGGCGCCAATGTCCGATCCCGGCGACATCCTCGGCGATCTCGACGAGGCGCGCGCGCTCCGCGAGGTCGCGCTCGGCCTGCTCGCGCAGCAGCAGCTCGCGCCGCAGGTCGAGCAGGTGGCCGGCCGCCGCGGCCAGGCCCTGCAGGAGAGCCTTGTGGGCCAGCGAGAAGGAGGTGCGTGGCTCGGTGTCGAGCACGCAGATCGCGCCGACGACGGCCCCGTTCGCGACGACGATCGGTGCGCCCGCATAGAATCGGATACCGTCGCGCACGACCAGGATCGAATCCTCGAAACGCGCATCACGCTGCGCGTCCCCGACGATGAAGACGCCGTCCGAGGCGATCGTGTGGTGGCAGAAGGCGCCCTCGCGCGGGACCTCGGCGACGTCGCAGCCGACGCGCGATTTCAGCCAGACCCGCGCCTCGTCGACCAGCGAGGCGACCGAGACCGGCGCGCCGATGGTCGTCGCGGCGAGCTGGGTCAGACGATCGAACGTCGTCTCGGAAGGCGTGTCGAGAACGGCCAAGCCGTTCAGGCTCGCCAAGCGCTGCACTTCGTCCAAGGTCGTCCTCCCGCCTCCCACGAGATAAGCGGAGGCCCTTTAAAGATAGCCCTTCGTCCCGCAGGGCATGGAGGCCCGGTCCTCGGAATGGTGAACGGTCCGTCACCGCATCGACCGGCATTGGCGGGAGTCGGACCCTCTTTAGGAGGGCCGTGGGCGCGGCTTCGACGAGCCCGTCTCCGATCGCCACCCATACGAGGTCGGCGTCAATGCGCGCGCTGAGCTTGGCTTCGACCGCGTAGTGGTCGTTCCGAATCGTCTTTTGGCTGAGGTTGAGAGCGTCGGCGATGTCCGCCGAGGTCGATCCGCCCGTGTCGGCGAGCGGCAACTCAGCCCCGCAGGCGGCTCGCGATGGCGAGCGACTCGGTGAAGGCCTGGCAGAAGGCGCGGATGTCCTCGGTCGAGCGGCTGGTCTCCTGCGTCGCGCGGTCGATCGTCTGCATGCGCGAGGTGATCTGCTCGCGCATGGCGGCGACCGTCTGCAGGCGCCCGCCCATGTTGCGCACGGAGGTGCGTTGTGTCGTCACGTCCTCCGAAACGCGGGCGATGTGGGCGTGGATCTCCGTGATCGAGTGCTGGATGGCGGCGATGGCGGAGGCGGCCTGCAACGAGGCGTTCTGGACCTGGGCGATCTGCTGGCCGATCCGCTGCGTCGCCAGCTTCGTCTGCTGGGAAAGAGACTGCACCTCCTGGGCGACGACCGCGAAGCCTCGTCCCGCGGCGCCGGCGCGTGCCGCCTCGATGGTTGCGTTGAGGGCGAGCAGGTCGGTCCGGTTCGCGAGCCGCGAGATGACCCCGGTGATCTCGCCGATGTCCGCCGCGTGCTGGCCGAGCCGATCGACCATCTGCGAGGTGCTGGAGGCGTTCTCGACCGCATGCGCGAGGATCGTCGCGGATTGTTCGACCTGCGTGCGGATATTGCCGACGGCGGCGAAGAGGATGTCGGCTTCGCTCAGGAGGCCGTCGACCTCCTCCGCGCCTTGGGTCGCGACGGCGGAGACGCCCTTGGTCTCGCTCGATACGTGATCGATCGCCTCGCCGATCAGATCGAGGCGGCGCGAGACGTCCTCCTGCGCGCGGGCGCAGCGCTGGCGTTCGATGACCGCCTCGGTGACGTCGGTCGCCACCTTCACGATCTTCGAGATCGCGCCGTGCTCGTCGACGATCGGATTGTAGGTCGCCTGGATGTAGACATCGCGACCGCCTTTGCCGACGCGGCGGTACTCGGCCGTCTGGAACTCGCCGGCACGCAGCGTCTCCCAAAACATCCGATAGGCCGCACTGACCTTCGTCTCGGCATCGACGAACATCTGGTGGTGGCGTCCCACCACCTCGTCCGCGCGATAGCCGAAGGCTTCGAGGAAGCGCGCGTTGGCGAAGAGGATCGTGCCGTCGAGCGTGAACTCCGCGACGCAATGCGAGCGATGCAGCGACTTGATCTGCCCGGAATAATCGTTGCGGCGGCGCATCTCCTCGGTGATGTCGCTCGCGACCTTCACGATCCGGCACGGCCGCCCGCGCAGGTCGAAGATCGGCGTATAGGTCGCCTGGATCCAGATCTCGCGGCCGTCCTTGGCGATGCGGCGGAACTGCGCCGTCTTGTGCACGCCGCGGCGGAGCTGGGCCCAGAAGTCGAGATAGGCGGCGCTGGTCCGATCTTCCTCGGCCACCAGCACGGCGTGGGGGCGCCCGACGAGGTCCCGGCGGGAATAGCCGAAGAGGTCGAGAAGGCGGGCGTTGGCCTCGAGGATACGCCCCGAGAGATCGAATTCGGCGACGAGCTGCGTGCGGTCCAGCGCCTCGAGCTTTGCCGCGTTGAGGGAGAGCGCACCAAAGAGCCGCTGCATGCCCCCGAACCTCAGCGCCCGGCGTCCCTTCGCGGGAGGATCGCTCCTGCTCCCGGGCGCACGCTCCGCGCTCGGTTCGTTCGATGTAACAGTGCGCGACAGCATAACCCGATCGTTTGGTTCAACGGACATTCATTTGCTTGACGCAACGTAAGATACGCGCCTTAGATTTGGGTTAAAGAGGGCTTCCCGGAAATCCCTCAGCCTATAGTGTCGCAGACACACCGCCACGTGAGCGTGAGCGGCTCAAAACATACCTTGAACGTGCCCGTCGCGTTGATCCGAAAGCTGTTCGTATTGCTCAGCTTGCCGCGGCAAAGCTTAGCTTGGCAGGGCTGTGGGAGAGCACGCCGCGACCTTGACGGACTCGCGCGGGCCGACCGTGCCGTCTGGACGCAGGCGATAGATAAGGATCTCGCCCGTCGCGATGTTCGCCGTTTCGATCGCCGCGTCGCTCAGCCCGTCGAGATGTTTGATGATGGAGCGCAGCGAATTGCCGTGCGCGACGACGAGCACCTGCTCGCCCGCGAGCAGACAGGGGCGGATGCGCGCCTCGTAGAACGGCATCGTGCGCGCGGCCGTCATCGCGAGGCTCTCGCCGCCGGGCGGCACGCCCTCGTAGGACTTGCGCCAGGCGTGCACGCGATCCGCGCCGAAGGTCGAGCGCGCTTCGTCCTTGTTGAGACCGTGCAGATCGCCGTAATGGCGCTCGTTGAGGGCTTCATCGCGCACCGTCGGCAGATCGGGCCGGCCGAGCTCGTCGAGAATGAGGTCGAGCGTCCGATTGGCGCGCGTCAGGCAGCTCGTGAAGGCGCGCTCGAAGCGCAGCCCGCGCCGCAGCAGTTCGCGTCCCGCCGCACGCGCCTCCTCGACGCCGCGCGACGTCAGTTCGGGGTCGCGCCAGCCCGAAAAGAGGTTGAGTTCGTTGTCCGTGCTCTGCCCGTGGCGCACGAGCGCCAGGATGCCACTGTGCGTCACGATCGTAGCGTCCCCGTCACCGCCTCGCGAGCAAGCAAAGCTCCGCGACCGAAAGCGCAGCGTTGGCACGCCCAACGGGACTCGAACCCGTGTCTCCGCCGTGAAAGGGCGACGTCCTAGACCGCTAGACGATGGGCGCGGGCCGCGGTGCAGCACAGACGCGACGCGGCGAGGTATAGAGGCCGGGCCCGGGGCTGACAAGGAGCGCGAACGCTTCAAAAGCGCCCGGCGGTCTCGTCGCGCGCGAGGACCGCGCGATCCCGTGCAGGAGAATCACGCGGCCGATCACGGTGCACCTAGCGGGCGAGGCGGCCGGCGATCTCGGCGACGTATTTGCCGAGGAAGCGCGCGCCCGCCTTCTCGTTCGCGCTGACCTGCCGCGAGCCGTCGCCGCCGGCGATCGTCGTCGCGCCGTAGGGCGTACCGCCCGAGACCTCGTCGAGCGTGAGCTGGCCCTGGAACGCGTAGGGCAGGCCGGTGATCACCATGCCGTGGTGCAGCAGGTTGGTGATGATCGAGAACAGCGTCGTCTCCTGGCCGCCGTGCTGGGAGGCGGTGGAGGTGAAGGCGGCGCCGACCTTGCCGACGAGCGCGCCTTTCACCCACAGGCCGCCCGTCTGGTCCCAGAAGCTCGCCATCTGCGAGGACATGCGGCCGTAGCGCGTGCCGGTGCCGACGATGATCGCGTCGTAGGCGGCGAGGTCGTCGGGCGTCGCCACCGGCGCGGCCTGATCGAGCTTGAAGTGGTGCGCGCGGGCGACCTCCTCCGATACGATCTCGGGAACGCGCTTGACGTCGACCTCCGCGCCGGCCTCGCGCGCGCCGGCCGCCACCTCTTCCGCCATCGTCTCGATGTGGCCGTAGGCGGAATAATAGAGAACGAGCACCTTCGCCATTGTTGGTTCCTCCCAGCCTTTAGATGGTGTCGACCAGCACCAGCTCCACGTCCCGCGAGGCCGTGATGGTGAGCGTCTCCTCGCCGCGGATGGCGGCGCCGTCGCGTTCCCCGAGCCGCTGCCCGTTCACCTCGACGCTGCCCTTGGCGGCGACGAGATAGGCGTTCCGCCCGAAAGCGGGGTAGGTGATGGTCTCGCCGGCCTTCAGCGTCGCGCCGAGAACGCGGGCGTCGGCGTGGATCGCCAGCGCTTCGGTGTCGCCGGGGTCGCCCGAGGCGAGCGCGACGAAGCGGCCGGCGCGCCCGTCGCGCGGGAAGGGGCGGGTGCCCCAGCGCGGCGCGATGCTCTCGCGGCGCGGCAGCAGCCAGAGCTGGAAAAGGGTCGTCATCTCGTCTTCGAGATTGTACTCGGAATGACGAACGCCCGTTCCAGCCGACATCACCTGCACATCGCCGGCCGCGGTGCGGCCTTTGTTGCCGAGCGAGTCTTCGTGCGTGATCGCGCCGCTGCGCACGTAGGTGACGATCTCCATGTCGCGGTGCGGATGGAGCGGAAAGCCGCTCTTGGGCGCGATCGTGTCGTCGTTCCACACGCGCAGCCCGCCCCAGCCCATGCGCTCGGGGTCGTGGTAGCTCGCGAAGGAGAAGTGGTGGCGGGCGTCCAGCCAGCCGTGGTCGGCATGGCCGAGGGTGTCGAAGGGGCGGATGTCAATCATGTCGGCGACTCCTGTTGCCCGCGAAGATAGATACGGACGCAGGTTGCGGAAGAGAAACGATGGAAACGGATCGTTTCTCAAGACGCCAATTTGCTCAGCAGGGCACGCATTCCCACCTCCGTGCCACGGCGAAGCTTTGCAAATGGATGGCGTCGACGAGCGCGAAGATTTGTGGCGCCAGCGGTGTGCCGACCACCTCGTCGCGTCGAAGGGCCATCGCGGCCAAGGCTCGCATGCGGTCCGTCAAGCACGCGTCGATGACCATGTACTGACCCTTTCCGTCCTCGTCCTCGCGATAGTCGAGCGTCATGAGCATCCGGTCCTCGGCATGGGTCCCATCGCCCCATGGCCCGACACAAAGGTCGAACATGACGCCTTGCTCGGCGACATGATGCTCGGTTCATCTGACGCGAAACGCCGCGAGGGTGGCCTCGCCGTGGTCGACCACCACCCCAAAGGCTTCGGGTGACGTCCCCGCAGCAGTCGCAGAAGCTACGGTTGAGGCCGGAGGTTGTCACGCGAAGCTGACCGGCCGAAATGGGCTCAAGAGGCAATGCCATAGGTTCTCGAAATCAGTTGCGTTCTACAAAATCGTGGATCGGATCCGTAACACAGGGCGCCTTCGTCCCACAGCCCGCCACGAGGCAAGGAACGGCGTAGCAAGCGCGACGGATCGCCGTGCATGGTCGATCGCCGACGAGGTAAGTCATTGCTGACTGTACCGGGCAGACGCCTTCTTCTAAAAGCCCCCTATGAACCGTCCCGAAAAGCCTGTCGCCGCCGACGCGATCGATTACTCCAAAACGCTCTTCCTGCCGCAGACCGCGTTCCCGATGCGCGCGGGCCTGCCGCAGAAGGAGCCGGAAACGCTCGCGCGCTGGGCCGAGATCGACCTTTATGGGCGTCTGCGCGCGGCCGGAAAGGGGCGGCCGAGCTTCGTGCTGCACGATGGGCCGCCCTATGCGAACGGCAACATCCACATCGGGCACGCGCTCAACAAGATCCTGAAGGATCTCGTCACCCGCTCGCAGCAGATGAGCGGCAAGGACGCCGCCTACGTCCCCGGCTGGGACTGCCACGGCCTGCCGATCGAGTGGAAGATCGAGGAGGAATACCGCGCCAAGGGCCGCAACAAGGACGATGTGCCGATCGTCGAGTTTCGCCGCCAGTGCCGTGAGTTCGCGCGCAAGTGGGTCGACATCCAGCGCGAGGAGTTCAAGCGCCTCGGCGTCACCGGCGACTGGGCGCACCCGTACGAGACGATGAGCTTTCCTGCCGAGGCGGCGATTGCCGGCGAGATCATGAAGTTCGCCGCCAACGGCCTGCTCTACCGCGGCTCGAAGCCGGTGATGTGGAGCGTCGTCGAGAAGACCGCGCTCGCCGAGGCCGAGGTCGAATACGAGGACCATGTCTCGGATACGGTCTACGTTGCCTTCCCGGTGCGGCTCGAGCGCGAGCGCCATCTTCCCGCGATCGTGCCCGGCGACGTGGCGCCCGGCACATTGATCCCGCGACCCGAACACGACGAGGCATCGGTCGTGATCTGGACCACGACGCCCTGGACGCTGCCGGCGAACCGCGCAATCAGCTTCTCTTCGCGCATCGCGTACGGCCTCTATCGCGTCACGGCGGCACCCGAGGGCAATTGGGCCGGCGTCGGCGCGACCTACATTCTCGCGGACGCGCTCGCCGAGAGCACGTTCAAGGCCGCCAAGGTCGAGGCCTACGAGAAGGTCCGCGAGGTCCCGCCGGAAGAACTGGCCAGCCTCGTCGCGCGCCATCCGCTCGCCGCGCGTGGCTACGACTTCGACGTGCCGCTGCTCGACGGCGACCACGTGACCGACGATGCCGGAACGGGCTTCGTCCACACCGCGCCCTCGCACGGACGCGACGACTTCGACATCTGGATGGCGTCGACGCGCCTGCTGCGCGAGCGCGGCATCGACACCCGTATTCCCTACACCGTCGACGCCGACGGAGCGCTGACCGCGGACGCGCCCGGTTTCGAGGGGCGGCGCGTGCTGGACGACAAAGGCGCCAAGGGCGACGCCAACGAGGCGATCATCGCGGCGCTGATCGCGGCGGGCCGGCTCGTCGCGCGCGGACGGCTGAAGCACCAGTACCCGCACTCCTGGCGCTCGAAGAAGCCGCTGATCTTCCGCCACACGCCGCAATGGTTCATCGCGCTGGATCAGCCGTTTTCGACCGACGTCGATGCGGGGCGCCCGCTCGCGGTGAACGATGCGGCGCTGTGCAACCAGCCGACGCTCCGCGGTCTCGCGCTGGAAGAGATCGCGCGCACCCGCTGGATCCCGGCGGCGGGCGAGAACCGCATCAACGGCATGATCGCCAATCGACCGGACTGGGTCGTCTCGCGCCAGCGCGCCTGGGGCGTGCCGATCGCGATCTTCGTCGACAAGGCGTTTCACCCGCTGGTCGACCCGGCGGTCAACGCGCGCATCCTCGCGGCGTTCGAGCAGGAAGGCGCCGACGCCTGGTACGCCGACGGCGCACGCGAGCGCTTCCTCGGCGAACGGGCCGGCGAAGACTGGCAGAAGATCGACGACGTCCTGGATGTCTGGTTCGACTCGGGCTCGACGCACGCGTTCACCATGGGGGATCCCGAGCAGTTCCCGACGCTCGCAGGCATTTCGCGCGTCCGCGACGGGGGGCAGGACGAGGTCATGTATCTCGAAGGCTCGGACCAGCATCGCGGCTGGTTCCACTCCTCGCTGCTCGAGTCCTGCGGCACGCGCGGGCGCGCGCCCTACGACGCCGTGCTGACCCACGGGTTCGTGCTCGACGAGCACGGGCGCAAAATGGCGAAATCGGTCGGCAACGTCGTCGCGCCGCAGACCGTCATCAAGGATTCCGGCGCCGACATCCTGCGCCTATGGGTGGCCGCCTCCGACTATTCGGACGATCTGCGCATCGGCCCGGAAATCCTGAAGACCTTCGTCGAGACCTACAAGAAGCTGCGCAACACGATGCGCTGGATGCTCGGGGCGCTCGGCCATTACGACGGCACCCAAACCGTGGCCGTCGGTGCCATGGGCGAGCTCGAGCGGCTGATGCTGCACCGCCTCGCCGAACTCGATGTCGACATCCGCGAGGCCTACGCGCGCTTCGACTACAAGCGCGTCGTCGCGCGGCTCACGATGTTCCTCAACACTGACCTCTCCGCGTTTTATTTCGACATCCGCAAGGACGCGCTCTATTGCGACGCGCCGTCCAGCGTGCGCCGGCGCGGCGCGCTGGAAGCCATCGAGCAGATCTTCCGCTGCGTGACGCTGTGGTTGGCGCCGATCCTCGTCTTCACGGCCGAAGAAGCCTGGCTTTCGCGCTATCCCGACGCGATCTCCGTCCATCTCGAGGCGTTCCCCGACGTGCCGAGCTCCTGGCTCGACCCGGCGCTCGCCGAGCGATGGTCCAGGATCCGCGCCGTGCGCGCCGTCGTCACCGGCTCTCTCGAGATCGAGCGGGCCCAAAAGCGCATCGGCGCCTCGCTGGAGGCCGCACCCGAGGTGTTCGTGGCGGACGACGAGCTGCGCGCCGTGCTGGACCGTGTCGACTTCGCCGACGTCTGCATCACCTCGGACATCAAGATCGTGCCGGGGGACGGGCCGGCCGACGCGTTCCGCCTCGCCGAATGTCCCGGCGTGGCGGTGGTGCCGCATCGGGCCGAAGGGCGCAAATGCGCGCGCTCGTGGCGCTTCTCGCCCGACGTCGGGAGCGACCCCGAGTTCCCGGATGTCACGCCGCGCGACGCCGGCGCGCTGCGCGAGCTGAAGGCCGCTGGAGCTTTGGGATGATCGGTCCTGGTTCACCCCTTCTCCCGCTCGCGGGAGAAGGGCGTCCGACGACGTCGGGTCGGATGAGGGGAGAGGCCGCTCCTCGAACCTGGTGTGTGGCCCGATCCCTCATCCGTCACGGCTTTGCCGCGACACCTTCTCCCGCAAGCGGGCGAAGGAGCGCTTGAGGATGAAACCTCGCCGCGTCGGCCTCCTCGTCGCGGGCGTGTCGCTCGCGCTCGACCAGGCCAACAAGCTCTGGCTGATCGACGTCTACGACATCGGCCTGCACCAGCCGGTGCAGCTCGCCCCGTTCTTCGACGTCGTCTTCGCGCGCAATCCCGGCATCTCCTATTCGCTGCTGTCGGCCCATTCGCCGTCGGGCCGGTGGGCGCTGGTCGCCTTCACCTTGGGCGCGACGGCGCTCATCGGCGCGTGGCTGTGGCGCGCGACGAGCCGGCTCGTCGGCGTCGGCCTCGGCCTCGTGCTCGGCGGCGCGCTCGGCAACGCCATCGACCGGTTCGCCTACGGCTGGGTCGCGGATTTCTACTTTTTCCACGTCGGCGACTTCCGCTGGTACGTCTTCAACCTCGCGGATGTCGCGATCACGCTGGGCGTCATGCTCCTTCTCGCCGATTCGCTGCGCCCCGCGCGCACGCATGCCCCTGCGACGCCGACGTAGCGGCGTCAGGCCACCAAAATGCCGTCAAGGCGCGTCACATGGCGCATTCGTCTCGAGAGTTCAGGGGTCCGGCGATGCGTCTCGTCTCGCGCGCTTTCATCGTCATGCTGCCGCTTGCTGCGGCTGCTGCGCCGCTGCCCGCGGCCGCGCAGGAAGACAGCATGGCCCAGCAGTGGCAGGATTTGAAGGACGCCGCCGGTTTCGGCCCCGATCGCCCGCCCATCGACTTCAGCGAGCGGCCGCCGCTGGCCGTGCCGCCGTCCAACACGCTGCCCCCGCCTGGCACCGGCGTCGCCGCTCTGCCGATCGAGGACCCGGACGCGATCGCGCGCCGCAAGGCCCTCACCGATCCCCGCCGGCCCGTCCCGCCGACCGATCCGGGCGCCGGCGCAAAGGGCCTCGAGGCCCGCACCTACCTCATCGATCCGCCGTCGGGCATGCGCGACCCCGCGACGGTCGCCGGCGGCATCGAGACGGACCGCACGCCGGCCGCGCCGGGCGGCGCCCACCGGCACCATCACCACAAGCGCTCCGCCGCGACCGAATAGGCCTGCCGCGAGGCTGCGTCCTTTTTGCAGGCGGTGGCGGCGCGCCGCGCACCTTACATGTGCTGCGGCGTGCCCGCGTGCCGCTCGTCGGCTTCGGCGCTCATGGGCTCCCCGAACATCGTTGTTGCGGACGCGAGCTGCTTCGTCGACGATACTGGCGAATGACGCACGGATGATTGCGGAAGGATGTCCATGACGGTGCACACGATGGTCGGCTCCGGCGGTCTGACGCCCGCGACACATGCGGGCGGTGCACCCGATCCCGCGGCGACGGAGATCGTCGAGGGCCGTCTCGACAACGGTCTCGACATCGTCGTCATTCCCGATCATCGCGCGCCGATCGTCACGCATATGGTCTGGTATCGCAACGGCTCGGCCGACGACCCGGTCGGCAAGTCGGGCATCGCGCATTTCCTAGAGCATCTGATGTTCAAAGGCACGGCGAAGAACCCTGCGGGCAAGTTCTCGGAGCTCGTCTCCGACCTCGGCGGGCAGGAGAATGCCTTCACATCCAATGACTTCACGGCGTATTTCCAGCGAATTCCGAAAGAGCATCTCGCCGTCTGCATGGGCTACGAGGCGGACCGGATGAAGAATCTCGTCCTGACCGACGAGGTCGTCGCACCGGAACGCAACGTCGTGTGCGAAGAGCGGCGCATGCGGACGGATTCCGATCCCGGCGAGATTCTCGACGAGGCGATGCAGGCAGCCGTTTACTCCACCCATCCGTACGGCAAGCCGGTCATCGGCTGGATGAACGAGATCGAGGGCCTCGAGCGCAAGGACGCGTTCGATTATTACGAGCGTTTCTACACCCCTGAGAATGCGATTCTCATCGTCGCCGGCGACGTTGATCCCACTGCCACGCTCGAGCTCGCGAAAGAGATTTACGGGCCGATCGCACCCTTCGGGGCGCCCCCGCAGCGCACGCGTCCGAAGGAGCCGCCGCAGACGACCCATCGCCAGGTCTCTCTGGCCGATTCCAAGGTCGAGCAGCCGCGCTTCCAGCGCCTCCACCTCGTGCCGTCCTACAAGACCGCGGCGCCGGGCGAAGCGGAAGCCCTCGAAGTCCTCGCGTTTCTTCTCGGCGGCGGCCAGACCGGGATCCTGACCAAGACCCTCGTCATCCAGGACCGCATCGCGGTGAACGCCGGGGCCTATTACATGGGGACCGCGCTCGACGACACGCGCTTCTTCCTGCACGCCGTGCCGGCCGCCGGCGTCGGCGTCGAACAGCTCGACGCGGCGGTCGAGGCCATCCTCGCACGCCACGCGAAGGAAGGGTTCCGCGACGCCGATATCGCCCGCGCCAAGACGCGCCTTGTCGCCGAGGCGATCTATGCGCGCGACAGCCAGATGACGCTCGCCAATTGGTATGGCGCCTCGCTCGCGACCGGCCTCACCCTGGCCGACATCGCGGCCTGGCCCGAGCGGATCGAGGCCGTCACCGCCGAGGACGTACGCCGGGCGATGCGCCACCTTGCGCGCAAGCACGCCGTCACCGGCTATCTCGTGCCGGACGCGGCGCAGGCCGCCTGAGAGCTGGGAACCCGCGACATGACCAAATCCGAAGCGCCGATCGAAGCGGTGTCGGGCGGCTCGCGCGCCGCACGGGTGCAGAAGGTGCGCTCGCCGGGCGGGATCGAAGCTTGGCTGATCGAGGATTACGCAGTCCCGCTGATCGCCGTGAATCTCGGCTGGAAGGGCGGTGCGGCGCAGGATCCGATCGGCAAGCCGGGCACGGCGACGCTGCTGGCCGGCCTTCTCGACGAAGGCGCCGGCGATCTCGACAGCTCCGCCTTCCATGAGGCGCTCGACGAGAAGGCGATCGAGCTGTCCTTCTCGGCCGATCGCGACGCGGTGCAAGGGCGCCTGAAGACGCTGTCGAAACACGCGGACCGCGCGTTCGAACTGCTGGCGCTCGCCGTCGGCGAGGCGCGCCTCGATCTCGACGCGCTCGAGCGCGTGCGCGGCCAGCTCGCCGCCTCGCTGCGCCACGAGCTGAACGATCCCGATCAGGCCGCCGCGCGTCTCTTCCGCGATCTTTCCTTTCCGCACCATCCTTATGGCCAGCCGGTCAAAGGGGACCTCAGGATCCTGCCCACGCTGACGCGCGACGATCTCGTCATCCTGCGCACGCGGGTGCTCGCGCGCGACAATCTCAGGGTCGCCGTCGTCGGCGCGATCGACGCGCAGGAGCTGGCGCGCCAGCTCGACCGGGTCTTCGGCGCGCTGCCCGAGCGCGCCGATCTCGCGGCGGTTCCAACGGTCGAGTTGTCAGGCGCAGGAACGCGGCATGTCAGCACAATCGACGTGCCGCAATCGACCATCCGTTTTGGCCGCCAAGGTATCGCGCGGGGCGACGCGGACTACGATGCGGCGACCGTCGTCAACCATTGTCTCGGCGGCGGCGCCTTCACCGCGCGCCTCTACAAGGAGGTCCGCGAGAAGCGCGGCCTTTGCTATTCCGTCTACTCGCAAAACTCCGAACTCGACCATGCCGCGATGTTCGTCGGCGCCACTTCGACCAAGAACGAGCGCGCCCAGGAGGCGATAGACGTCATCCGCGAGGAAATCGTCAAGCTCGCGACCGATGGCATCGGCGACGAGGAACTCGATAAGGCGAAGAAGTACCTCATCGGCTCTTACGCGCTGCGCTTCGACACCTCGCGCAAGATCGCCGGGCATCTCTGCGCGCTGCAGCTCGACGGGTACGGCGTCGAGCGCCTCGACGAGCGCAACAAGAGCATCGCGTCCGTCACGGTCGAGCAGGCCGCGCGCGTCGCGAAACGGTTGCTCGGCGACGGCGAGCTGCTCGTCGCGATCGCGGGCAGGCCGGTCGGACTGTAGCGGGTCACCGCATCCGTCCGGCAGTCGGCTACGTCCCCAGGAGCACCTCTTCGGCGCGCGGCCTCCGGCGGTGCGCCGACCACGTGTTGCCGGCGCAGGCGCCGACGATGCAGCCGATCGCCGTCCATTGCAGCGCGGTGAGCCGTTCGCCGAGGATCAGCATGGCCGCCACGGCGCCGAAGGCCGGCTCGAGGCTCAGCAGCACGCCGAACGTTTGCTTCGGCAGGTGCTTCAGCGCATAGATTTCGAGCGAGTAGGGCACCGCGCTCGAGGCGAGCGCGACGACGAGTCCGATGGCGAGGACGTCGGCGCGCAGCAGCGTGGCGCCCGCCGTCGCGATGCCGATCGGCAGCGTCACGAGCGCGGCGGTGCCGAGGCCCAGCGTCACGACCTGGCCGCCGTGCAGGTGCCCGACGCGCGTGCCGACGACGATGTAGAGCGCCCAGCACGTCGCCGCCGCCAGGGCGCAGGCGACGCCCGTCGGATCGAGCGCCGAAGCATTCGCGCGGAGCGGCAGAAGCAGCGAGAGCCCGAGGATCGCGAGGGCGATCCAGACGATGTCCAGCGGGCGGCGCGATGCGGCGAGCGCGACGGCGAGCGGCCCCGTCAGCTCGATCGCGATCGCGAGTCCGAGCGGGATCGTGCGCAGGGCCAGATAGAACAGCGTGTTCATCGTGCCGAGCACGAGACCGTAGAGCGCGATCGTGCGCAGGTCCGTCGCCGCGACGGGGCGCCGCCACGGTCGCCAGAGCGCCGCGAGCACGAGCGCCGCCAGCGTGATTCGCAGCGCGACGGTCGCCGGCGCTCCGACGATCGGGAAGAGATGTTTGGCGATCGACGTGCCGATCGTCAGCGACGTCATGCTGCCGAGGAGCGCGAGGATCGGTGCGAGGAGGGGCGCAGCGCGGTCGGGGGTGCCGGGAGCAGGTGAGGGCATCGGTGCCTCTATAGCGCGGTCCACGCCCTCTTGGGCGGGATGGCAGGGGACAGCGCCGTCGCGCGGCTGATTCCACGCCGCCCGACCTCTATGGTGGCGCCATGCCGATCACCCGCCTCGATCCCGTGCTGATCGACCGTATCGCGGCCGGCGAGGTCGTCGAGCGGCCGGCCTCCGCCGTAAAGGAGCTCGTCGAGAACGCGCTGGATGCGGGCGCGCGCCACATCGAGGTGGTGATCGAGGCGGGCGGCCGCCGCCTCATCCGCGTCGTCGACGACGGCGACGGTATGAGCGGCGAGGACCTGGCGCTCGCGGTCGAGCGCCATGCGACCTCCAAGCTGCCGACCGGCGATCTCTCCGCCATCCACACGCTCGGCTTTCGCGGCGAGGCGCTGCCCTCGATCGCCTCCGTGGCGCTCCTCTC
The DNA here is from genome assembly GCA_029817715.1 of Melastoma dodecandrum. Lineage (NCBI taxonomy): Eukaryota > Viridiplantae > Streptophyta > Magnoliopsida > Myrtales > Melastomataceae > Melastoma > Melastoma dodecandrum. The sequence goes on along the minus strand of JARUPY010000398.1, from coordinate 1,482,818 downwards.
GCTCGCCTCGCGCGCACGAGGCGCGAAGCAGGGGCACGAGATCCGGGTCGAGGCCGGGCGCAAAGGCGAAATAAAGCCGGCGGCTCTGACGCAGGGCACGCGGGTCGAGGTGCACGACCTCTTCGCCGCGACGCCGGCGCGGCTCAAGTTCCTGAAGAGCGACCGTGCCGAGGCGCGGGCCGTCTCCGAGACGATCCAGCGCCTCGCCATGGCCAACCCGCGGGTGCGCTTCGCGCTCGTCAGCGCCGAGACCGCGGGCTTCGATTATGCCGCCTGCAGCGGGGCGGAGGCGCAGCTCGAGCGCCTGACGCAGGTGATCGGGCGCGATTTTCGCCCCAACGCGCTCGCCGTGGCAGCGGAGCGTGAGGGCATACGGCTCGACGGGTTCGCGGGCCTGCCGACCTGGCATCGCGGCGATGCCGCCGGTCTGCATCTCTTCGTCAACGGCCGGGCCGTGAAGGACAAGCTGATGGTCGGCGCCGTGCGCGCGGCCTATGTCGACGCGGTGCCCTCCGGCCGCTACCCGACGCTCGCGCTCGCCGTCGCCTGCGATCCCGCGGAGGTCGACGTCAACGTCCATCCGGCCAAGGCGGAGGTGCGCTTCCGCGATCCCGGCCTCGTGCGCGGGCTCATCGTGGGCGCGTTGAAGCAGACGCTCGCCGCCGCGCTCCACCGGGCGACGCCGACGGCCGCCGGCGAGGTTCTCGATTTCGCGCGCCGCCCCTCCTGGTCGCCGCGCTCGCCTTCGCGTCCCGCGCCCTGGCAGGCCTCGATGTCTCCCGCGGCGCCGGCCGGCTTCGCCGAGCCCGCACAGGCCGCGTTCCTCGACGATGCCGAGGGGCCGCAGGCCGATCTGCGCGCCGGCCTCGCGGAGGCCGCCCCCGATGCGCTCGCCGCACCGCTCGGCGCCGCGCGGGCGCAGGTGCACGACACCTACATCCTCGCCCAGACGACGGACGGGCTCGTCATCGTCGACCAGCACGCCGCGCACGAGCGGCTCGTCTACGAGCGACTGAAGGCGGAGCGGGCCGCCCGCGGCATCGCCCGCCAGCCGCTCCTCATCCCCGCCGTTGTCGATCTCGAACCGCGCGATGTCGAGCGTCTCGTCGAGGCGGCACCGCTCCTCGAGACGCTCGGCCTCGTCGTCGAACCGTTCGGGCTCGGCGCGGTGCTCGTGCGCGACACGCCGGCCGCGCTCGGCCTCGTCGATGCGGCGCGCCTCGTCGCCGATCTCGCCGCGGCGCTCGCCGAGCAGGCGGCCGCGCTGCCGCTCGAACGTCGTCTCGATCACTACCTCGCGACCTTCGCCTGCCACCATTCGGTGCGCGCCGGGCGCCGGCTCTCTGGCGAGGAGATGAACGCGCTGCTGCGCGAGATGGAACGCACCCCCGGATCGGGGCAATGCAACCACGGGCGCCCGACCTATGTCGAATTGAAGCTGTCCGACATCGAGCGGCTCTTCGGCCGACGTTGACGATCGTCGCGTTCAAGCTGGGCTGTTCGCCGCCTTGCGTTCGTGCCACATTCGGACGACGCGGGAGCGCGTCGCAGGGTTCAACGGCGAGCGCGACTCAAACCTCGTGTCCGGAAACCGACAGGGACGTGACTCCGTGCGCGATTCGCTCGCGCGCCGGCGGCTGTCGTTGGGCTGGATGCTGGTCGGTGCCGTCGTGCTGCTGCCGGCGGTGCTGCTCGTCTTCGTCGCCTGGCGCAGCCATCGCGAGACGCTGGACGACGCCCGCGCGCGCGTCGAGCGCACCGACCGTCTGCTCGAAGAACACGCGCTGAAGGTGTTCGAGACGCAGCGGCTCGTCATCCAGCTGCTCAACGACCGCCTGCGCTTCACGGACCTCGCCAAGCCCGAGGACGCGAACGCCTTCCACGCGCTGCTCGTGCAGTTGCAGACGGATCTGCCGCAGGTCAGCGCGATCACGGTCGTCGGGCCGGACGGGCATATGCTGGCGAGCGGTCGGACGTTTCCCAACGATCCGAAGCTGTCTTTCGCGGACCGCGATTACTTCCAGGCGCTGAAGGCGCACAACCAGACCTTGCCGTACGTCTCGCGGGCCTATCCGGGGCGGCAGACCAACAAGCCGATCTTCAATCTCGCGGGGCGTATCACGGGCGGCGGCGGCGACGACACCTTTCGCGGCACGATCGCCGTCTCGGTCAACCGTGCCTATTTCGAAGAGTTCTACAAGACGGTCGAGCCCACCTTCGACCATCGCGTCATCCTGGTGCGCGAGGATGCCGTGATCCTCGCGAGCGAGACGCCGCTGCCTTTCGTGGCGCTGACGGCGCCATCCCCCTTGATGGAGCATATCGCCAAGAGCCCCGCCGGCTTCTATTACGGCGGCTCGCGGATCGACAACGTCGAGCGGCTCTTCGCCTACCGCAAGGTCGGCAACTACCCGGTCTACGTGCGCTTCGGCATCGCGAAAGCCAACGCGCTCGCGGCCTGGCGCCACGCCCTGATCAGCTATGGCATCGTCGCCGGCCTCGTGACGCTCGCGCTGGGCGCGGCCGCGCGGTTCGCGCTGCTGCAGACCGAGCGCGAACGCGTCGCGCGGCGGCTGTGGGAGGATACGGCGAGGCAGCTGCAGGTCCAGGCGGTCGAGCGCGAGGCGATCGAAGCGCAGCTGCGCCAGTCGCAGAAGATGGAGGCGGTCGGCCGCCTCACCGGCGGCGTGGCGCACGATTTCAACAATCTGCTCACCGCCGTCATCGGCAGTCTCGACCTCGTCCGTCGGCGTCCCAACGGTCTCGATGCGCGCAACAAGGGGCTGATCGACAACGCCAGCGAAGGCGCCCAGCGCGCGGCCGCGCTCGTCGCGCGGCTCCTCGCGTTCTCGCGGCAGCAGCCGTTGCAACCGGTGCTGGTCGACGCGAACAAGCTCGTCGCCGGCATGTCTGAACTGCTTCGGCGCACGCTCGGCGAGACCATCGCCGTCGAGACCGTGCTCGCCGGCGGCCTGTGGCCGACGCTCGTCGATCCGAACCAGCTCGAAAGCGCGCTGCTCAATCTCGCGGTCAACGCGCGCGACGCGATGCCCGAGGGCGGCCAACTCACGATCGAGACCTGCAACGCGCACCTCGACGAGACCTATGCCCGAGCCCATGCGGAGGTCGTCGCCGGCCATTACGTCATGATGGCGGTCTCCGACACCGGCTGCGGCATGCCGCCCGAGGTCATCGCGCAGGTGTTCGAACCGTTCTTTACGACCAAGCCGGTCGGGCAGGGCACCGGGCTCGGGCTCAGCCAGGTCTACGGTTTCGTGAAGCAATCCGGCGGTCACGTCGCGATCTATTCCGAGGTCGGGCAGGGCTCGACGTTCCGGCTCTACCTGCCGCGCGCAAAACAGGTCGCGCTGCGCCGCACCGTCGTCGCGCCGATGCCCGGCCTGCCGGAACGCATCGGACAGGGCGAGCGCATCCTCGTCGTCGAGGACGAGGAGATGGTGCGCCGCCTCAGCGTCGCCGCGCTGGAGGACGCGGGCTATCGGGTGCTGGAGGCCGTGGACGGCACTCGGGGGCTCGAGCTTGTGCGCGAGAATCCGGACATCCGTCTCCTCTTCACGGACGTCGTGCTCGGGCCGCCGATGAACGGCCGCGTGCTCGCCGACGCTGTCCTGGCGCTGCGACCGGGTCTCCCGGTCCTCTTCACGACAGGCTATACGCGCAACGCGATCATCCACCACGGGCGGCTCGACGAGGGGGTGCAGTTCCTCGGCAAGCCGTTCAGCAGCACGGGCCTCGTCGCGAAGGTGCAGGAGCTGCTCGCGGCGCAGGTCGTCGCGTAGAAGGGAGCCGGGCGCGAGAAGCCGATGTCGCGCGTCGCGGGACGCGCTATAAGCCGCGCCCGTACAGCTTGAACGAGGTTGCGTGAACGTCCTTCTCCTCGGCTCCGGCGGTCGCGCGCACGCGCTCGCCCGCGCCCTCGCGTCGAGCCCGCGCCTCGATCGTCTCTTCGCGGCGCCCGGTAACCCCGGCATCGCCGAGGTCGCGACGTGTCTCGCGCTCGATCCGACGGACGCGTCCGCCGTCATCGCCGCCTGCCGGGCGCAGGACATCGCCTTCGTGATCGTCGGGCCGGAGGCGCCGCTCGTCGCCGGCCTCGTCGACGCGCTGGAGGCGGAGGGCATCCTCGCGTTCGGTCCGTCGAAGGCCGCCGCGCAGCTCGAAGGCTCGAAGGGGTTTACGAAGGACTTTTGCACGCGCCATCACATCCCGACGGCCGCCTACCGGCGTTGCACGGATTTGGCGAGCGCGCGCGCCTATCTCGCGGAGGTCGGCGCGCCGATCGTCGTCAAGGCCGATGGCCTTGCGGCCGGCAAGGGCGTGACCGTCGCCGATAGCGTCGCGCAGGCGGAAGCGGCGCTCGCCGAGATCTTCGGCGGCGCCTTCGGAGCCGCGGGGGCGAGCGTCGTGATCGAAGAGGTGCTGCGCGGCGAGGAAGCGTCGTTCTTCGCGCTCTGCGACGGGCATCGCGCCGTGCCGTTCGCCTCCGCGCAGGACCACAAGCGGGTGGGCGAGGGCGACACGGGGCCGAACACCGGCGGTATGGGCGCGTATTCGCCCGCGCCGGTCGTCACGCCGCAGATGAGCGCGCGCATCATGGCCGAGATCGTCACCCCGACGCTCGCCGGCATGGCGGCGGAGGGCACGCCGTTCCGCGGCGTCCTCTTCGCCGGATTGATGATCGGTGCCGACGGGCCGAAGCTCATCGAATACAACGTGCGTTTCGGCGATCCGGAGACACAGGCCATGCTGCCGCGGCTCGAGGACGATCTGCTCGATCTTCTCGTCGCCTGCGCGGACGGGCGCCTCGAGGGATCGCCGCGCCTGAGGCCCGAGGTCGCGGTCACGGTCGTCTTGGCTGCCGCCGGCTATCCCGGCACGCCGCGCAGGGGCGGCACGATCGAAGGCCTCAACGGATTGCAAGACGTGCTCGTCACGCATGCCGGGACGCGCCGCGAGGGCGGACGCCTCGTGGCGGACGGCGGGCGCGTCCTCAACGTCACGGCGCTCGCGCCCGACGTCGCGGGTGCGCGCGAGAGGGTCTACCGCGCGATCGACGACATCCGCTGGGCCGACGGATTCTGCCGACGCGACATCGCCGCGCGGACCTCGACTACGACCGAGGCGAGAGAAAGTTTCAGGACGTCTTGAGTATTCATGTGCTGCTTCACTCTATTACAACTTCGTCATGTTCGCTTTTTCGTGCGCTTCTCGAAACCTCTTATCGCAACCTCTCGTAAATCGACGGTAAGCGGGCAAGAAATGCTCGTCTCACAGGGAGAAAGACTATGTCGTTCAAGCGGACTGCCATTCTCGGCGCGGCCCTCATCTCGCTCGCGTCCGGGAGCGCGGCCTTCGCCAAGGATCCGATGGTCGGCGGCGCCGCCATGTATCCCACCAAGAACATCGTCGAGAACGCGGTCAATTCGAAGGACCACACGACGCTCGTCGCCGCCGTCAAGGCCGCCGGCCTCGTCGACACGCTGCAGGGCCCGGGCCCGTTCACGGTGTTCGCGCCGACGAACGAAGCCTTCAAGAAGCTGCCCGCGGGCACGGTCGACAACCTGCTGAAGCCCGAGAACAAGGCGCAGCTGCAGGCTGTGCTCACCTACCATGTCGTGCCCGGCGCGCTCACCGCCAAGGACCTTCTCGCGCAGATCAAGGCCGGCGGCGGCAAGGCCGAGCTGAAGACCGTGCAGGGCGAGTCGCTCACGGCCGAAGCCACGGGCAAGACGATCGAGATCAAGGATTCGAAGGGCGATGTCGCCCGCGTCACGATTCCGAACGTGATCCAGTCGAACGGCGTGATCCACGTCATCAACACCGTCATGCTGCCCTAAGCCGCACCTCCTCGGTCTCACGGTCGGACCGGCACGTCCTCCTTCGCGCCCTCGCGAGGGAGGACGTTTCGTGTCAGGCCGTCCGGCGCAGGATCGCGATCTGCGTGTCGCCGAAGGTGCGGCGATCGACGGCGCCGAAGCCGTCGAGTGGGTCGAGCGGCGCGTCTTTCGCCTCCTCGACGATCACGGTCGCGCCGGCTGACAGCCATCCGCCGTCGCGCAAGGCCTCGAGCGTCGCCGGGGCGAGATCGTGCCCATAAGGCGGATCGAGAAAGGCGAGATCGAAGGGCTCCCCCGGAGGCGCGGCGCCGAGCTTGCGGGCATCGCGGCGGAAAATGCGCGTGACGCCGCCGAGGCCGAGCGCCTCGACGTTGGCGCGGATCAGCGAGCGCGCCTCGGCCCCGTCGTCCACCAGCAACGCGGATTTCGCGCCGCGTGAGAGCGCTTCCAGCGCGAGCGCGCCGGTGCCGGCGAAGAGGTCGATGACCCGCAGGTCCGCCACGCCCCCATGGGCGTGTTCGAGAATGTTGAAGAGGCTCTCGCGAAGTCGGTCCGAGGTCGGGCGGATGCGATCGGACGCGGGGCCTTTGAGGCTGCGCCCCCCCAGACGCCCGCCGACGATCCGCATGGCCTAACGCGTCGGCTTCGACGGGCGTGGCTTTCCTCCATTGCCCGGACGCGGCCCCTTCGCCCCCGGACGCGGCCCCTTCGCCCCGGGACGCGGGCCCTTCGCGCCCGGTTTGCCGCCAGTCGGCCCGCGCGGGCGCTGGCGCCCGGCCTCCTCCCGGCCCCCGGCCCGCTGTGGCCCGCGGCGCTCTTCGCGCTCGGGACGACCCTCGCGCTGCTGACGCGATGCGCGCTCCCCGACGTCCCGGTCGCCACGGGCCGGCCGCGACGGCCCGTCCCGGCGTGGACGCTCGGCATCCTCGCGCCGACGGGGCGGCCGATCGCCATCGAAGCGCCGGGCGCCGCGCTCGGGCGCGCCGGACCGCTCGCGTGTGTCGCCACGAGCGGGACGTGGGGCGCGATCGCCGCGCGGCGTACGCTCCTGGCGCGGCGACCTGTCGTCGCGCGCCGTCCGCGCTTGCCGCGGGCTGCGATCCGGTCGGGGCCCGCGATCTTGTCGCGGGGCGCGGTCCTGTCGCGGCGCACGGTCCTGTCGTGGCGCGCGGTCCTGTCGGCCCGTGCGGTCCCGACCCGATGCACGATCCTGTCGCGGCGGTCGGTCCGAACGCCCGGCGCGGTCGGACCGCGGCGCCCGATCGTCGGGGCGCCGCGAGCGGCTCTCGCCGCGCGTGTCTTCGTGGCGCGAAGCGCCCCCGCTGCGGGCGATCCGCTCGCGCTTGCCGAGCGCGGAGGGGCTGGCGTGGTCGCGCCGAGGTCCCCGTGCCGGGCGCTCGCCGTCCCGACCGCGCGCGTCGACCCTCGGCTTGCCGCGGCCGCGCTCGGTCGGGCCCTGCTCGTCGCGCCCGTTCGCCGGTCGCGCCGTCACAAGCCGTTCCACCTTGATCGTCCGATCGTTGGGGTCCGTCGTCTCGGCGCGCTCGATGCGCCGGCGCGGGCCCGTATGGGCAGCCTCGCGCGTTTGCGCGCGGAGCGTCGAGACGTGTCGGCGCCCGGTCGCCCGCGGCTCGTCGTCCGGCGTGCGGCGCGGGGGCGCCTGCTCCTCGTCGCGCGAGCGGCGATCGCGCATCGGACGCTCCTCGCGACGCTCCGGCCGCTCGATGCGCGGCGCGCCTCGCGCGGGCTCGCTCTCGCCGAAATCGACGCCCGCCTCGCGGATCAGCGCTTCGCCGAGCTGATCGCGCAACACCCGCGTGCGCACTTCCTCGACGGCTCCTTCCGGCAGGTCCAGCAGCTGAAAGGGGCCGAACGAGAGGCGGATCAGCCGGTTCACCTCGAGCCCGATATGCTCGAGCACGCGCTTGATCTCGCGGTTCTTGCCTTCGCGCAGGCCCATCGTGAGCCATGTGTTGGCGCCCTGCGCGCGATCGAGCTTCGCCTCGATGCCGAGATAGTCGATGCCCTCGATCTCGACTCCCTCGGCGAGGCGGTCGAGCACCGCCTGGTCCGTCGTCCCCTTGGCGCGCACGCGATAGCGCCGCAGCCAGCCGGTCTGCGGCAGCTCGAGCGCGCGGGCGAGGCCGCCGTCGTTGGTCAGGAGCAGCAGCCCCTCGGTGTTGATGTCGAGGCGCCCGATCGTCACGACGCGCGGGCCGGCCGGCCAGTTCTCGCGAAGATAATCGATGACGGTCTCGCGGCCTTCGGGATCCCGGTCGCTGGTGACGAGGCCGCGCGGCTTGTGGAACAGGAAGAGGCGCGTCTTGTCCGGCGCGGGCAGCGGCGCACCGTCGACGAGCACCAGATCGTCCGGCCCCACATCGAGCGCGGGGGTCGTCAGCACGCGGCCGTTGACGCTGACGCGGCCGTCCGCGATCCAGGCTTCCGCGTCGCGGCGCGAGCAGAGGCCGGCCCGCGCCATGGCCTTTGCGACGCGCTGCGTGGTGCGTCGCGCGCCGACTTGCGCCTCGCCGGTCGGCGCGTCTTGAGGGCGGCGCGCGCGATCGGTTTTGCGCGGCGGGCGGGAAGTCTCGTCTCTGGTCATGGCCCCTGATACAGAGGCACCGTCGAAAAGCAAACGAAAGCAAGGCAATGTCCGCAGGCGCGCGAACGCCGATGGAGCAGGCGCTCGATCTCGCGCGCGCCGCCGCCGCGCTGGGCGAGGTGCCGGTGGGCGCGGTCGTGCTGCGCGAGGGCGAGATCCTGGCGCGCGGCGGCAACCGTACGATTGCCGACCGCGATCCGACGGCGCATGCCGAAATCTTGGCGATCCGCGCGGCTTGCGCGGCGCTCGGGAGCGAGCGGCTCGTCGGCTGCGATCTCTACGTCACATTGGAGCCCTGCGCCATGTGCGCGGCCGCGATCTCGTTCGCGCGCATCCGGCGCCTCTACTTCGGCTGCGACGACCCGAAGGGCGGCGCCGTTGACCATGGCCCCCGCTTCTTCGCGCAGCCGACGTGCCACCACGCGCCCGAGGTCTACGGCGGGCTCGGAGAGAGAGAGGCGCGCGATCTGCTGACGGGTTTCTTCGCAGCACGGCGCTAGAGTCTCCCGCCGCCTGCGCGGGGGATGCGCGTTCAGCCGGCAGGTCCGTGCCGACGCCTAAATCCTTCAGATCGCGAGGCGGAGGCCCACGATGGCGAGAGTGGTCGCGATCAGCGGCCGCAGCACCTTGTCCGGCGCGCGGCTCGCGAGCTGGCTCGAGATCGCGATGCCCGGCAGCGACCCGATGATCAGCGAGAGCAGGACCGGCCAATTGACCGAGCCGAGATACCAGTGCCCGAGGCCCGCGATGAGGGTGAGCGGGACGGCGTGCGCGATGTCGGCGCCGACGATCCGCACGAGAGGCGAGCGCGGGTATAGGGCGAGCAGCACGGTGACGCCGATCGCGCCCGCGCCGACCGACGAGATCGACACGAAAACGCCGAGGACCACGCCGAGCACTGTCGTGAGGATGGCGCGCTGGCTGTCCGTGAGACGTTCGACCGCGGGCGCGAGACGCTCCAGCAGCGCCTTGCGGAAGATCAGCGAGATCGCGGTCAGGACGAGCGCGACGCCGAGCGTCGTCGAGATGAGACTGTGCTTCGAGTGGCCGTCGATGCCGAGGTGCGCGAGCAACGCGATCGTCGCGGCTGTCGCCGGGACGCTGCCCAGCGCGAGTCGTCTCACGATGCGCCAGTCGATCGTCCGATTCAGTCCGTGCACGACCACGCCGCCGCTCTTGGTGATCGCGGCATAGAGGAGGTCCGTGCCCACGGCCGTCGCCGGCGCGATGCCGAACATCAGCACAAGGAGCGGCGTCATCAGCGAGCCGCCGCCGACACCCGTCAGCCCGACGAGAACGCCGACGAGGAAACCGGAGACCGAATAGGTCCAGTCGATCTGATGCAGGAGTGCGAGCACGGTTTCGAGGTTCCTCAAGCGGCCGCCGAAGCCGTCATGCAGCGGCCATGTGGCGATGCCTCCCGGCGCGCGTCAACGGGCGGGATAACGTTTCCTCCCGAGCCGATCGGAGGAGAAGAAAATTGCTGTTCGAAGCAGGCCAAGCGGCGAAATTTCTCTTTACGTCGGCGCCGACCCGCCTCATCGCAGAAAGCGCAGCAGCGCCTTGGCGCAGGCGTCGGGGTTTTCCTCCGGCACGAAATGGCCCGACGCGATCGGCTCTCCCGCGACGTCCCGCGCGAATTCGCGCCAGACGTCGAGCGGCGAGACGCCGGAGGCGGGAATGCCGCTGTCGCCCCAGAGGGCGAGCATCGGCACCTCGATGCGCCGGCCGCGCCGCATGTCCTCCTCGTCCTGCAGCCGGTCGATGAGGGCGCCGGCGCGATAATCTTCGCAGGTCGAATGGATGCGGCTCGGGTCGTCGAAGGCCTGGCGGTAGTGGGCGAGGGCGCCGGGATCGAAGGCGGACAGGCTCTTGCGCGCGGTCCAGCTCGCCAGCGTGTGTTCGAGGTAGAAGCGGGCCGAAGCGCCGATCATCGTCTCGGGAAACGGTGCCGGCTGGGCCAGGAACAGCCAGTGGTACTTGTTGATCGCGCTCTTCGTCTTGCCCATGTCGCGGAACATCGAGGCGGTGGGGATGATGTCGATGACCGCGACCTTCTCGAGCCGCTCCGGCCGGTCGTAGGCGAGACGGTAGGCGACGCGCCCACCGCGATCGTGGCCGACGATGCGGAACTTGACGTGGCCGAGCTGCTCCATGACGGAGACGACGTCCTCGCCCATCGCCCGCTTGCTCATGCCCGAGCCGTCCTGGCTCGCGGGCCGGTGCGACCAGCCGTAGCCACGCAGGTCCATCACGACGACGCGGTAACGATCCGCCAGGGCAGGCACGATCTTGTGCCACTCGACATGCGTCTGCGGGTAGCCGTGCAGTAGGAGCAAGGGCGCGCCATGGCCGCCGCTGCGGGCGAAGATCTTGCCGCCCGGCGCATCGATCCAATGTGTCTCGAAGCCGGGAAAGAGGTCTGGAAGATCCGCCATGCCGCACGCACCACTCTGATCGACGGGACGCCAACTTGACACCCGGGCTTCACAACCCCGATATCCCGGCAACGTTCGCCGAGGCAGGGACAGCCAGATGACCGATGTGATGGCCGCCGAACGGACCGACACACCCGCGACCGCCAAGCCCAAGCTGCATATCTACCTGTGCGCACCGCGCGGGTTCTGCGCGGGCGTCGTGCGCGCGATCGACGCGGTGGAGCAGGCGCTGCGGATCTCCGGCGCGCCGGTCTACGTGCGGCACGAGATCGTCCACAACAAGTATGTCGTGGAAGGCCTGAAGGCGAAGGGCGCGATCTTCGTCGAGGAGCTTTCGGAAGTGCCGGACACCGAACAGCCGGTGATCTTCTCGGCGCACGGCGTGCCCAAGTCGATCCCCGCGGAGGCGAGCCGCCGCAACTTCCATGCGATCGACGCCACCTGTCCGCTTGTCACCAAGGTGCATCGCGAGGCGCAGATCCACTTCAAGCGCGGGCGCCAGATCCTGCTCGTCGGCCACGCAGGCCATCCAGAGGTCGTTGGCACGCTTGGCCAGTTGCCGGAAGGCTCGATCATCCTCGTCCAGCATCCCGAGGACATCGACGTCGTGCAGGTGCGCGACGAGGAGAACCTCGCTTACGTGACGCAGACGACGCTCTCACTCGACGACACGAAGCAGATGGTCGACAAGCTGCACCAGCGCTTTCCCAAGATCGTCGGCCCGCAGAAAGAAGACATCTGTTACGCGACCACGAACCGGCAGGAGGCCGTGAAGCGCATCGCGCCGATCGTCGATGCGCTGATCGTCGTTGGCTCGTCGAACTCGTCGAATTCGCAGCGCCTCAAGGAGGTCGGCGAGCGCTCCGGCTGTCCTTACGCGCGCCTCGTCCTGCGCGCACAGGACCTCGACTGGGACCACCTCACCAATATCAAGACGCTCGGCATCACCGCCGGCGCCTCCGCGCCCGAGGTGATCGTCGAAGAGATCATGGACGCGTTCGCGGACCGCTTCGACCTCTCGATCGAGACGGTCTCGACGGCCGACGAGAGCGTGTTCTTCCCGCTGCCGCGCGAGCTGCGGCCGGTTGCGTAGAGGCGACACCGACACGTCGACAGTGACGTACGACCAAATCGCCCTCAAACCATCCGGCCTCCCGCAGCGTTGACGCGCGCAAACGGAGGCGAGGGCGATGCGGCGCGGCTTGGGGATCCTGGTATTCGGCGCCGGGCTCGGCTTTTCTAGCGCCATGGCCGATCCGGCCGCCCTTCCAGCATCGCCTGCGCCCAAGCCATCGCCGACGCAAGCGCCGGCTCCCAACACCACCATCATCGCGACCGTGAACGGCGCTACCTTCGGTCAGCACGCCGGTAAGGATGCGGTCGATCCCGCGATCCTGCGCGAAGAGGTGATGCTCGACCGCCTGCATGCCTCGCCGGGCGTCATCGACGGCCGGGACGGCGCGAACTTCCACCATGCGATCGCGAGCTTCGCGAAGATGCGCGACATCAAGGGCCACGACCTCGACCGCAAGGTCTGGGATGCGCTCGTCGCGGAGAGCGGCAAGCCCGCGCTCGTGACCTATACGACGACCGAGGCGGACGTCGCCGGCCCCTTCTTTCCCGACCTGCCGAAAGACTATGCCGAGCTCGCGAAGCTGAAGACGATCGGCTACCGCAGTCCGGCGCAGAGGCTCGGCGCCAAATTTCATATGGGCGAGACGCTCCTCGCCGCGCTCAACCCCGGCGTCGATCTGGGCAAGGCCGGGCAGACCCTCGTCGTCGCCGATGCGGCGCCGGAGCTCTTCCGGGCCAAAGTCGAACGCGTCGTCGTCGACAAACACCTGGACCAGGTGCTGGGCTACGATCGGCGCCAGCATCTCGTCTTCGCCGCGCCGGCGACGATCGGCAGCCGCGCGCTGCCCTCGCCATCCGGGACCTACAAGATCAAGGGCATCGCCCACGATCCCAAATATTACTACGACCCAAAGAATTTCCTGCAGGGCGACAACCACGAAAAGCTGACGCTGCCCGCCGGCCCGAACAACCCGGTCGGGTCCGTCTTCATGGCGCTGACCAAGCCGACCTACGGCCTGCACGGCACACCCGATCCCTCCACCATCTCGAAAACCGCCTCGCACGGCTGCGTGCGGATGACGAACTGGGACGCCGAAAGCCTGGCGAAGCTCGTGAAGCGCGGCGTCGTGGTGCGGTTCAAGAGCTAGCTTGTGCCTATTGCCGCGCCACACGCCCCGCCTGGAACGTCAGGCCGAAGTAGATCAGCACGAGCACGACATCCGTTGCGAGCCAGGGCGTCGAAAAGATGTTCGGCACGGTCATCGCGACGAAGAGCTGCGCCACGGCGGCGACGAGCCAGAGCACGCCGCCCCACGGCGTCGCCAGCCAAAGCCCGACGGCGGCGAGGAAATCGATCACCGCGAAGAAGATGATGGCCGCGACCTGCGCGCGGCCCATCTGGTCGAACACCGAGCCCGGCGGCAGCATGAAGAACGTCCACTCGCGCAGTCCCTGGAGGATCCAGACGGCGGCGAGCAGGCGCATGAAGATGACGAGGATCAGGCCCCAGCGCGTCTCCGCCCGCTCGCGCTGCGTCATCCCGATGCGGATCGCCGCGTCGCTATCCGCGAGCTGCACCGGCGTGGGGTTCGACGTCGCCATGCCTTACGCCGCACTCGCCTGTCCGCCGATGAGCTCGTCGGCGGGGCCGAGAGGCACGACGCCCGTCGGATTGATCCAGAGGTGGCTCTGATAATAGTGGTTCTTGATGTGGTCCGGCCGAAACGTCGCGGCGATCGCGTCGAGCGATAGGAGATCGGCCAAATAGGCTGACAGGGCAGGGTAGTCCGCGATCCGCCGAATGTTGCACTTGAAGTGTCCGACATAGACGATGTCGAAGCGCAGCAGCGTCGTGACGAGGCGGATGTCGGCCTCCGTCATCTCGTCCCCCGTGAGATAGCGCTGCGCGGCGAGGCGGTGATCGAGCAGGTCGAGCGTCTCGAACAGCGGCACGACGGCGGCCTCGTAGGCCGCCTGGCTCGTCGCGAAGCCCGCCTTGTAGACGCCGTTGTTGACATGGTCGTAGACGAGCGCGTTCACGACGTCGATCTCGTGGCGCAGGTTCGCGGGATAATAGTCGCGCCCGCTCGCCCCGACGCCGTCGAAGGCTGCATTCATCATGCGGATGATCTCGGAGGATTCGTTCGAGACGATCGTGCCGCGTTGCTTGTCCCAGAGCACCGGCACCGTCACGCGGCCCGAATAGTCGGCCTTCGCGGCCGTGTAGACGTCGCGCAGGAAGGCCGCGTGATGGATCGGATCCGGGATCACGCCGTCGCGCGCGTGGAAGGTGATGCCGTCCTCGAGCATCAGCCAGTCGGTGATGGAGAGGGTGATCGCGTCCTCAAGCCCCTTCAGCTTGCGCATGATGAGGCAACGCGTCGCCCACGGACAGAAGTAGGAGGCATAAAGGTGGTAGCGGCCGGCCTCCGCCTTGAAGCCGCCTTCGCCGGACGGGCCGGGGGCGCCATCCGGCGTCACCCAATTGCGAAAGCGGGAGGCATCACGCTCGAAGCGGCCCTGGTTCTTCTCCTGGTCGTAGCCCTTGTCGTGCCACTTGCCTTCGACGAGAACGCCCATCTGTCCTGCTCTCTGCGGCGGAGGTCGCCTGCGCCTCGCATACGCCGTTCGCGGGCGTGGGCCAAACACCGCGGAGACGAGGCCGATTCAAAAGCACTTGACGCAACGGAAGACAGCGGGCATTTTGTTCTTGTTTCGTTCAATCCGGAGGGTGCGGTGCCAGCATCCGACACATTCATTGCGTTTACCGAAAAAGGCCCGCGGTTCGTCGATGTTTTCCTTCTTAAGAGTACGGCCCTCGGTTATCGAACGCGCCCGCGCGCGGAGTTGCTCGAGCTCGCCGCTTTGGAGCCCGACGATCCGCGGGCGGACGGTGACCCGCTCTGGGCTGCGCTGGAGTCCATCGCCCGAGCGTTGAATGCGAACGATCTGACGCTCGCTGCGATCGCGTGGCAGCAGGTCGGCGCGCGCTCGGACCTGGTGGCGCGTCTCGCAGATCATCGGATTGGTCTCGCGAAGGCGGCGGTCGATGATCCGAAGCATCCCGGCTATCCGGCGAAGACGGAAGGCGGGAAAGGCGGCCAGTTTCGGCCGAAGAGTGCGGCGGAAATCGCGGCGGTTGAATCCACTACCGGTCGCAGCGTCGCATTCGACCCCGACGATGATCCCGCGATGATCGATGCGGAGCGCAAGGCGCGCATCGGTCAGCTGCAGACCCGTCGCAACTTTCGAGCTACCTTGGTGCGTGTCCTCACGTTCAAACAGCTCTTGCGGCTGTTCGGCAAAAACGCCTTGGCCGCCGCAACCGAAGAAGTGCCCGTGTTGGACGTCGCGACGACGGCCGCGGCGGTCGCGGAGGATATGGCGTATCTTCGATCGGTCGCGGAAGAAGTGAAGGGAGCCGAGGCTGCGTTACAGTTCATCGAGCATGGCCCTCACGACCTCAGCGAGATGCTCGTCTCGTCGGACGAGCAGAGCTTTGCATCGTATGAAGAATTCAAGAAAACCGATGCCGATCTCATCAAAGTCTTCGGTCGGGCTGGGGACAATCTAGAATATCATCATATCGTAGAACAGCAGAATGCGGGCGCGATCGCGCCGACCCTTCTTCAATCGACGCGAAATATCGTCAAAATTCCACGACTGCTCCACGAAGAACTGAATGCGTTCTATTCCAGCACGCAGGACATTGGCGGACAAAAATTGATCCCACGCGAGTATCTGCGCGGAAAGTCCTTTGACGTGCAATATCAGTTTGGATTGTACGCCATGCGACGTCTTGGCATCTTACATTAGGAGGAAGCAATGGCTCGAGGAGACGGAGCGCCGATCGATTCGCTCCAACATGCAATCGATGCGTTCGCGGAGAGTGCCCTCATCTGGTACGGCGGAATCATGATGAAAAATGACCCGATGCTTGATCGTGCCATGCGACGCTACAAGGCCGCGTTGGATTACATCGACGAACATTCCCCGACGGGGCGGGACATTCTCGTGCCGTTGCTCGACGATGAGGAGGAGGAAGTCCGCGCCTATGCAGCTGGTGCGCTGGTCGATACGCACGAGCAACGGGTGATCGAGGTGTTTGAAGACCTTTGCAGGACCGGAATCACGGACGCTCGCGGCACGGCCGTCATGGCGCTGGCATTCCACGACACGTGGCATTATTGGGGGTTTGGAACCTTGAAGCGCGACCCGCGCCACTATGTCGAGCCGCCGGGCGGTGCCGACGGGCAACCGACCACCCCCTGATCGATCTGACGCCTGATCGAATTGCGAGCGCGTCCGTCGGGCGCTCTCCCTCACAGTCCCGCTCGCGCGATCCTGAGAGCTGTGTCAGTCTCCCGCCATGACATCCGGCCTTCGCTCTCCCGCCTCTTCCCTCGGCCTCATCCATCGTCCGCGCCGCAATCGGCGCACGGAATGGGCGCGTCGACTGGTGCGCGAGAATGTCGTGACAGCGGACGACCTCATCTGGCCGCTCTTCCTCGTCGAGGGGCAGAAACAGCGCGTCGCCGTGCCCTCGATGCCCGGCGTCGAGCGGCTATCGGTCGACGAGGCGGTACGGGCTGCGGTGCGGGCCGCCGAGGCCGGCATTCCGGCGCTCTGCTTCTTCCCGATGACGGATGCGGATCGCAAGGATCCGCGCGGGTCCGAGGCGCAGAACCCGGACAACCTCGTCTGTCGCGCCGTCCGCGCGATCAAGGCGGAAGTGCCGAACCTCGGCCTCATGACCGATGCCGCACTCGATCCCTACACGACGCACGGGCACGACGGCGTCATGGAGGGCGAGGAGATCGTCAACGACGAGACGGTGCGTCTCCTCTGCGAGCAGTCGCTCAACCAGGCGCGCGCCGGCGCCGACATCATCGCGCCTTCGGACATGATGGACGGGCGCGTCGGCGCGATCCGGGCCGGACTCGACGCCGAGGGCTTCGAGGACGTGCAGATCATGAGCTACGCGGCGAAATACGCCTCGGCGTTCTACGGCCCGTTCCGCGACGCGATCGGCACCAAGGCCGTGCTGAAGGGCGACAAGCGCACCTACCAGATGGACCCCGCCAACTCGAACGAGGCGATGCGCGAGGTCGCCCTCGATATCGAGGAGGGCGCGGACATGGTCATGGTCAAGCCGGGCTTGCCCTATCTCGACGTGGTCCATCGCGTGAAGACACGCTTCGGCGTGCCGACCTTCGCCTACCAGGTGTCGGGCGAGTACGCGATGATCATGGCCGCCGCGCAGAACGGCTGGATCGACGGCGACCGGGCGATGATGGAGAGCCTGCTGTCGTTCAAGCGCGCGGGCTGCGACGGGGTGCTGACCTACTTCGCGCTGACGGTGGCGAAGCGGCTGAAGGGCGCGTAATCGCCCGCTCGCGCCGAGCCGTTCGACATCTGCGCGGCGGGCACCGCTAGGACGCGAGGCGCCGCCCGCCCGTCGCCGCGTCGTCGAGGATGTTCGGCAGCGGCTTCGTGGACTTCTGGCCCGCCCGCGTCGTCGCGAAGAGCGCCTCGACGGCCCGCTCCAGGGTCTGGACGCGGGCCTCGAGCTCCGTCGCCAGGTCGAGCATCGAGCGCCCCGCCTGCCGCGTCTCGTCGACATGGTCGGTCACGGCCGCGAGGGCGGCCCGGGTCGTCAGCGCATTCGCGCTCGTCTGCGCGGCCGAATGAGCGATGTCCCCGGCGGCATCGGTCTGCTGGTTGACGGCGAGGGCCAGGCGGTCGGCGATCATCGCCACCTTGCCGATATGGCGGCCGGCATCCTGGCTTTCGCCGACCGCGCATTGCGTCGTCTCCTGCACGGCCTTGATCAGGCCGGCGATCTCGACGGTCGAGCGCGAGGTCTGGCTCGCCAGAGCCTTGACCTCGCTGGCGACCACCGCGAAGCCGCGGCCCGCTTCGCCGGCCCGCGCGGCCTCGATCGTCGCATTGAGGGCGAGAAGGTTGGTCTGCTCGGCGACCCTCGCGATGACGTCGACGACCGAGCCGATCCGCTCGACGGCCTGGGAAAGGCTGCCGATGGTCTCGTCGATGCGGTGCATCTGGCTGACCGCCTCGCGGGCGGCGGTGGCGCTGTCGGCCGCCTCCTGCCGGAGGTCGACGATGGCGCTCGACAGGGTCCGCGTCGCGCCCTCGGCCCTCGAGACGTTCTCCGCCGTCGCCGCCGAGGCGTCGCGGGCGCGCCCGGCCTCTTCGCCGATCGTCTCGAAGGAGAGGCGCAGGTTGTCCGCGGTGGTGCGGAGGGTCTGCGCGCCGGTCGAGACGGCACGCCGCGCGTCGTCCGTCGCGCGCTCGAAATGGTCGAGCGCCCTCGTCACCGCCTGGCCGCTGTGGCGGGCTTCGCGCATGCTGATCGCGTAATGGTGGTTGGCGGCGAGCGCCGTGTCGTGCATCAGCACGCGCGTCGCGATGTTCATGAGCCGCAGCGCTCGCCCCGCCGCGAATCGGTGACGTCGCGCGAGGAGCTCGGAGAGTTCCGAGAGGATGCGCCGGTTGACGGTTGGCCGGCTGCGCAGGTCGACCCCGTGCCGGCGCTCGAACGCGACGCGCTGGGCCGCCTCCGCGAAATAGGTCTCGTCGTAGGGCCGCAAGAAGAGGGTGCGCGTCGAGCGCGTCATCGATTCGACGAGGTCGGCCCGCCGACGCTCGATCATCTCCGCGAAGGCCGGGACGAGCGCGATGTGGCGCGTCAGCAAAGCGTGGGCGATCGTCTCGAGATGCGGGTCGAGAATCGCGAGGATCTCGCGGCGCTCCTCGTCCGTCTCCGGTCCCAGGTCGAACAGGCGCAGTCCGAGGTCGTGTTCGGGGGGCAGGGGCATTCGATACCGCATGGTCGGGGCAGGCCCGTGACCGTCTATTAGGCGCCACCGAGGTTGCGGGACTGTAAACACCACGTCGTGTGCGTTGCCGGAGGGCGAAGGGGAAAGGCGGATTTTGGGGTTGACGCTCCGCTTCGAGGACACTAGGGTCCGCGCACTTTCGATAGGCCGTAGGTCTTCGGTTTCGGGGCGCCTCGCTCTGAACTTTTCGAGATCTAAACGCTGTCGGTTTCAACGACTGAGACGTCCTTCGCCTGATGGCTTGCCGTCGGGCACCGGAAAGCAAGATCTCGGGGGTCCCCGCGGTCCTCTGCCTCAGCATCAGCACCAAAAGCCGCGAGGCGCTTGGTGCTGTCGTTTGCGTTTGGGTCCATTCGAGATGGGGTCGCGCGGAAGCCGTTTGTTGGCCGTCGCGCTTTTGGGTTCAGGTCGACGGAAGAGAGAATGCCGACAATCAGCCAGCTGATCCGGAAGCCGCGGCATCCGAGCACCTACCGCGAAAAGGCGCGCCACCTGGAATCGTGCCCGCAAAAGCGCGGCGTGTGCACCCGCGTCTACACGACGACGCCGAAGAAGCCGAACTCGGCGATGCGTAAGGTCGCCAAGGTGCGCCTCACCAATGGATTCGAGGTCATCGGCTACATCCCGGGCGAGGGCCACAATCTGCAGGAGCACTCGGTCGTGATGATCCGCGGCGGCCGCGTCAAGGACCTGCCCGGCGTGCGCTATCACATCCTGCGCGGCGTGCTCGACACCCAGGGCGTCAAGAACCGCAAGCAGCGCCGGTCGAAGTACGGCGCCAAGCGTCCGAAGTAAGAGGATCTCACCATGTCCCGCCGCCACAGCGCCGAGAAGCGCGAGATCATCCCCGATGCGAAGTATCACGATGTCATCGTGACGAAATTCATGAATTCGATCATGTACGACGGCAAGAAGTCGGTCGCCGAGGCGATCGTCTACGGCGCCTTCGAGCAGATCGAGAAGAAGGCCCGCGCCGAGCCGCTCCCGCTCTTCAAGCAGGCGCTCGAAAACGTCGCGCCCGCGATCGAGGTTCGCTCGCGGCGCGTCGGCGGCGCGACCTATCAGGTGCCCGTCGAGGTCCGCCTCGAGCGTCGCCAGGCACTGGCGATCCGCTGGCTGATCACGGCCGCACGTGGTCGCAACGACAAGACCATGATGGATCGCTTGTCGGCCGAACTCATGGATGCCGCTAACAACCGCGGCAACGCGGTGAAGAAGCGGGAAGACACGCACCGGATGGCGGAAGCCAACCGCGCCTTCTCGCACTACCGCTGGTAACCCAACTCTCCGGGACGCGCCCCCGCGCTCCCAACGAGGATCATCCGATGCCCCGCGATCACAAGATCGAAGACTATCGCAACTTCGGGATCATGGCCCACATCGATGCGGGCAAGACGACGACGACCGAGCGGATCCTGTTCTACTCGGGCAAGTCGCACAAGATCGGCGAAGTGCACGACGGCGCTGCTACCATGGACTGGATGGAGCAGGAGCAGGAGCGCGGCATCACGATCACCTCTGCCGCGACCACCACGCAGTGGCTCGGCAAGCGGCTGAACATTATCGACACGCCCGGCCACGTCGATTTCACGATCGAGGTGGAGCGCTCGCTCCGCGTGCTCGATGGCGCTGTTTGCGTGCTCGACGGCAACCAGGGTGTCGAGCCGCAGACTGAGACGGTGTGGCGCCAGGCGGACAAGTACAACGTGCCGCGCGTCGTCTTCGTCAACAAGATGGACAAGATCGGCGCCGATTTCTATCGCTGCGTCGACGACATCAAAACCAAGGTCGCGGGCCGTCCGGTCTGCATTCAGTTGCCGATCGGCGCGGAAGCCGACTTCAAAGGCATCATCGACCTCGTCCGCATGAAGGCGGTCGTCTGGGAAGACGAGGCGCTGGGCGCCAAGTATCACGACGCGGATATCCCGGCCGATCTCCAGGCGAAGGCCGAGGAGTACCGCGAGAAGCTGATCGAGGCCGCCGTCGAGCTCGACGACGAAGTCATGGCCGCCTATTTCGACGGCACGATGCCGGACGAGGCGACGCTGCATCGCCTGATCCGCAAGGCTGTGCGCGACATCACCTTCATTCCGGTCCTCTGCGGCTCGGCCTTCAAGAACAAGGGCGTGCAGCCGCTACTCGACGCCGTCGTCGCTTACCTGCCGTCGCCCATCGACGTTCCGGCCATCAAGGGCATCGACCCGGCGACCGGCGAGGAGGTCGTGCGCAAGTCGGACGACAACGAGCCCTTCTCGATGCTCGCGTTCAAGATCATGGACGACCCGTTCGTCGGCACGATCACCTTCGCGCGCGTCTACTCGGGCCACGTCGAATCGGGCACCGGCGTCATCAACTCCACCAAGGAGAAGCGCGAGCGCATCGGCCGCATGCTGCTGATGCACGCCAACAACCGCGAAGACATCAAGAACGCCTATGCCGGCGACATCGTCGCGCTGGCCGGCCTCAAGGACACGCGCACCGGCGACACGCTGTGCGACGTTGCCAAGCCGGTGATCCTGGAGCGCATGGAGTTCCCCGATCCGGTCATCGAGATCGCCATCGAGCCGAAGTCCAAGGCTGACCAGGAGAAGCTCGGCGTCGCTCTGTCGAAGCTCGCGGCCGAGGACCCGTCCTTCCGCGTCTCGACCGATCCGGAATCCGGCCAGACCATTCTCAAGGGCATGGGCGAACTGCATCTCGACATCAAGGTCGACATCCTCAAGCGCACCTACAAGGTCGACGCGAACATCGGCGCGCCGCAGGTGGCCTATCGCGAGAAGCTGACGAAGCGGATCGAGAAGGACTACACGCACAAGAAGCAGACCGGCGGCACGGGCCAGTTCGCGCGGGTGAAGATCGTGTTCGAGCCGAACACGACGGGCGCGGGCTCGGCCTTCGAGTCGAAGATCGTCGGCGGCGCGGTGCCGAAGGAATACATCCCCGGCGTCGAGAAGGGCATCAACTCGGTGATGGGGTCGGGCGTGCTCGCCGGCTTCCCGGTCGTCGACGTCAAGGCGACGCTGATCGACGGCGCGTTCCACGACGTCGACTCGTCGGTTCTCGCCTTCGAGATCGCCTCCCGCGCCGCGTTCCGTGAGGCGCTGAAGGAGGGCGGATCCGTTCTCCTCGAGCCGATCATGAAGGTCGAGGTCACAACCCCCGAGGATTACACCGGTTTCGTCATGGGCGACCTGCTCGCCCGCCGCGGCCAGGTGCAAGGGCAGGACATGCGCGGCAACGCGGTCGTCATCAATGCGATGGTGCCGCTCGCCAACATGTTCGGCTACGTCAACCAGTTGCGCTCCGGCACGCAGGGCCGCGCCAACTACACGATGCAATTCGACCACTACGAAGACGTGCCGCGCGGCGAAGCGGACAAGGTCATCGCGAAGTACGCCTGATCCCGTCACCGCCTCGTAACGCACACGTTTCCTTAAGGAGCCTCCGATGGCAAAAGAGAAGTTCTCCCGCACTAAGCCGCACTGCAACATCGGCACGATCGGCCACGTCGACCACGGCAAGACGTCGCTGACCGCGGCGATCACCAAGGTGTTGGCGGAGTCGGGCGGCGCGACGTTTACGGCCTACGACCAGATCGACAAGGCGCCGGAAGAGAAGGCGCGCGGCATCACGATCTCGACCGCCCACGTCGAGTACGAGACCACCAAGCGCCATTATGCGCACGTCGACTGCCCCGGCCACGCCGACTACGTGAAGAACATGATCACGGGCGCCGCTCAGATGGACGGCGCGATCCTGGTCGTGAACGCCGCCGACGGTCCGATGCCGCAGACCCGTGAGCACATCCTGCTCGCCCGTCAGGTCGGCGTTCCGGCGCTCGTCGTCTTCATGAACAAGGTCGACATGGTCGACGACGAGGAGCTTCTCGAACTCGTCGAACTCGAAGTTCGCGAGTTGCTTTCGAAGTACGAGTTCCCGGGCGACGACATTCCGATCACCAAGGGTTCGGCGCTCTGCGCGCTCGAGGGCAAGCAGCCCGAGATCGGCCATGACGCCATTCTCAAGCTGATGCAGACGGTCGACGCCTACATCCCGCAGCCGGAGCGCCCGATCGACCAGCCCTTCCTGATGCCGGTCGAGGACGTGTTCTCGATCTCGGGTCGCGGCACGGTCGTCACCGGCCGCGTCGAGCGCGGCATCGTCAAGGTCGGCGAGGAAATCGAGATCGTCGGCCTGCGCGCCACGCAGAAGACGACCTGCACGGGCGTCGAGATGTTCCGCAAGCTGCTGGACCAGGGCCAGGCGGGCGACAACGTGGGCGTGCTGCTGCGCGGCACCAAGCGCGAGGACGTCGAGCGCGGCCAGGTGCTGTGCAAGCCGGGCTCCGTGAAGCCGCACACGAAGTTCAAGGCCGAGGCCTACATCCTCACCAAGGACGAGGGTGGCCGCCACACGCCGTTCTTCACCAACTACCGTCCGCAGTTCTACTTCCGCACGACGGACGTGACGGGCGTCGTGACGCTGCCCGAGGGCACCGAGATGGTGATGCCGGGCGACAACGTGACCATGGACGTCGAGCTGATCGTGCCGATCGCGATGGAAGAGAAGCTCCGCTTCGCCATCCGCGAGGGCGGCCGCACGGTGGGCGCCGGCGTCGTCGCCGCGATCACCGCGTAATCGGGCGTCCGGCCGAACTGGCTGAACAAGGAACAAAGACATGAACGGCCAGAACATCCGGATCCGTCTGAAGGCCTTCGATCATCGTGTCCTCGACACGTCGACGAAGGAGATCGTCTCGACGGCGCGCAGGACGGGGGCGCAGGTGCGCGGCCCCATCCCGCTGCCGACGAAGATCGAGAAGTTCACGGTCAATCGCTCGCCGCACATCGACAAGAAGTCGCGCGAGCAGTTCGAGGTCCGCACCTACAAGCGCATGCTCGACATCGTGCAGCCGACCCCGCAGACGGTCGATGCGCTGATGAAGCTCGACCTCGCCGCTGGTGTTGACGTCGAGATCAAGCTCTAGGCTTTATTTGCGGAGCTACGCCGGGACGGAACGTCCGAGAGCGCCTCCGGGGGACTTTGAAACATGCGGTCAGGTGTAATCGCACAGAAGGTCGGGATGACGCGGGTGTTCAAGGACACCGGCGAGCACGTGCCCGTGACCGTGCTTCGGCTCGATGGCTGCCAGGTCGTCGCCCATCGCACGAAGGACGTGAACGGTTACACGGCTGTTCAGCTCGGCATCGGCAAGGCGAAGGTCAAGAACGTCTCGAAGGCCGAACGCGGCCGCTTCGCGGTCGCGAAGGTCGAGCCGAAAATGAAGATCGCCGAATTCCGCGTCGCGGAAGACGGCCTTCTGCCCGTCGGCGCGGAGATCACCGCCGATCATTTCGTCGCCGGCCAGTTCGTCGACGTGACGGGTACCTCGACGGGTAAGGGCTTCGCCGGCGCCATGAAGCGCTGGAACTTCGGCGGTCTGCGCGCGACGCACGGCGTCTCGATCTCGCATCGCTCGCACGGGTCGACCGGTGGTCGCCAGGATCCGGGCAAGACCTTCAAGAACAAGAAGATGGCCGGCCATCTCGGTGTCGAGCGGGTCACCACGTTGAACCTGCGCGTCGTCCAGACCGACGTCGAGCGCGGCCTCATCCTCGTCGAAGGCGCCGTCCCCGGCACCGCGGGCGGCTGGATCTTCGTGCGCGACGCGATCAAGAAGGCGCTGCCGAAGGACGCCCCGCTCCCCGGCAAGTTCCGTCTCGCCGACGGCCACAACGACAACCATCAAGCGGCACCCGCCGCCGCCGAATCGGCTGCGGAGGCCTGAGAATCATGAAAGTCGATATCACCTCCCACGACGGCGCCAACGGCTCGGACCAGATCGAGTTGTCTGACGAGATCTTCGGTCTGACGCCGCGCGCCGACCTCATCGCGCGCATGGTGCGCTACCAGCTCGCCAAGCGCCGCGCCGGAACGCACCAGGCCAAGGCCCGCGCCGACATCTGGCGCACCGGCAAGAAGATGGTCCGCCAGAAGGGCTCGGGCGGCGCTCGTCACGGCTCGGCGCGCGCCCCGCAGTTCCGCGGCGGCGGCAAGGCGCATGGTCCGGTCTCACGCGATCATACGCACGACCTGCCGAAGAAGGTGCGCGCCCTCGCGCTGCGCCACGCCCTCTCGGCCAAGGCGAAGGACGGCGGCATCATCGTGTGGGCCGACGCCAAGGTCGCCGAGCCGAAGACCAAGGCGCTGCTCGCGAACTTCACGAAGGCGGGCCTCAAGAGCGCGCTGATCATCGACGGGTCGGAGGGCGAGCCGAACTTCGCGCTCGCCGCCCGCAACATCCCGCAGATCGACGTGCTGCCGATCCAGGGCATCAACGTCTACGACATCCTGCGCCGCGAGAAGCTCGTCTTGACCAAGGCCGCGGTGGAAGCGCTGGAGGCGCGGTTCAAATGAGTGCGGCGAAGGCATCCACGGCTTCGGCCAAGATCGACGCCCGACACTACGACGTCATCCTTTCTCCGGTGATCACCGAGAAGGCGACGAACGCGTCGGAGCTGAACAAGGTCGTCTTCAAGGTCCGCAAGGACGCGACGAAGCCGGCAATCAAGGTTGCGGTCGAGCGGCTCTTCGACGTCAAGGTCGAGGGCGTCAACACGCTCGTGCGCAAAGGCAAGAAGAAGAGCTTCCGCGGCGTCCGCGGGCAGCAGTCGGACGTGAAGGTCGCGGTGGTTACCCTTGCGGCCGGCGATCGTATCGACGTGACCACGGGGCTCTGAGGCAGGACCAATGGCACTCAAGACGTTCAACCCCGTCACCCCGAGCCTTCGCCAGCTCGTCATCGTCGACCGTTCGAGCCTCTACAAGGGCAAGCCGGTCAAGACGCTGACGGAGGGCAAGAGCTCGGCCGGCGGCCGCAACAACACCGGCCGCGTCACCGTGCGCTTCCGCGGCGGCGGCCACAAGCAGGCCTATCGCATCGTCGACTTCAAGCGTCGCAAGGTCGATATGCCGGCGAAGGTCGAGCGGATCGAATACGATCCGAACCGATCGTCGTTCATCGCTCTCGTTCGCTACACGGACGGCGAACTCGCCTACATCATCGCGCCGCAGCGCCTGCAGGTCGGTGACGAGGTCGTCTCGGGCAACGCGGTCGACGTGAAGCCGGGCAACGCGATGATGCTCGCCTCGATGCCGGTCGGCACGATCGTCCACAACGTCGAGCTCAAGATCGGCAAGGGTGGCGCGATGGTCCGCTCGGCCGGCACGTTCGCGCAGGTCGTCGGGCGTGATCAGGGCTACGTCATCATCCGCCTGAACTCGGGCGAGCAGCGCCTCGTGCATGGCCAGTGCTTCGCGACGGTCGGCGCGGTGTCGAATCCCGACCACATGAACGCCTCGCTCGGCAAGGCCGGTCGCGCCCGCTGGCTGGGTCAGCGCCCGCACAATCGCGGCGTGACCATGAACCCGGTCGACCATCCGCACGGCGGCGGCGAAGGCCGCACGTCGGGTGGCCGTCATCCGGTCACCCCTTGGGGCAAGCCGACCAAGGGCAAGAAGACCCGGTCGAACAAGGCGACCGACAAGTTCATCGTGACGTCGCGTCACAAGAGCAAGAAGAAGGGCTAAGCCATGGCGCGATCCATCTGGAAGGGCCCGTTCGTCGACGGCTACATGCTGAAGAAGGCGGAAGCCGCGCGCGGCGGAAAGCGTGCCGAGGTCATCAAGACCTGGAGCCGCCGCTCGACGATCCTGCCGCAGTTCGTCGGCCTCACCTTCGGCGTCTACAACGGCCACAAGCACGTGCCGGTGCTCGTCACCGAGGACATGATCGGCCACAAGCTCGGCGAGTTCTCGCCGACGCGGACCTTCCATGGTCACGCGGCCGACAAGAAAGCGAAGAGGGGCTGATGTCCAAGCCGAAGACAGAGCGGTCTCTCAAGGAGACCGAGGCCAAGGCGGTCGCCCGCATGCTGCGCATCAGCCCGCAGAAGCTCAATCTGCTGGCGCAGCTGATCCGCGGCAAGCGGGTCGACGCGGCGCTGGCCGATCTCGAATTCTCGCGCAAGCGCATCGCGCTCGACGTTCGCAAGACGCTCGAAAGCGCCATCGCGAACGCGGAAAACAACCACGACCTCGACGTCGACGATCTCGTCGTCGCGGAGGCGCATGTGGGCAAGGCGCTCGTCATGAAGCGCTTCAGCCCGCGCGCCCGCGGCCGCGCCGGGCGCATCAGCAAGCCCTTCGCGAACCTGACGATCGTCGTTCGCGAGGTCGAAGCCCCCGTCGAAGCCACGAAGCCGGCGTCGACCAAGAAGGCGGCCTGAGGAGAGACGTATGGGACAGAAGGTCAATCCGATCGGCCTGCGGCTCGGCATCAACCGGACCTGGGACTCGCGCTGGTTCGCCGGCAAGAACGACTACGCCAAGCTCCTTCACGAGGACATCGCGATCCGCGAGTCGCTCATGAAGACGCTGAAGCAGGCGGCCGTGTCCAAGATCATCATCGAGCGGCCGCACAAGAAGTGCCGCGTGACGATTCACTCGGCCCGTCCGGGCGTCGTCATCGGCAAGAAGGGCGCGGACATCGACAAGATCCGCAAGCAGGTCGCCAAGATGACGGACTCGGAAGTCGTCATCAACATCGTCGAGGTACGCAAGCCCGAGCTCGACGCGACGCTGGTCGCGGATTCGATCGCGCAGCAGCTCGAGCGCCGCGTCGCGTTCCGCCGCGCGATGAAGCGCGCCGTGCAATCTGCGATGCGTCTCGGTGCCGAGGGCATCCGCATCATCTGCTCCGGCCGTCTCGGCGGCGCCGAGATCGCGCGCGCCGAAGCCTATCGCGAAGGCCGCGTGCCGCTGCACACGCTGCGCGCCGACATCGACTACGGCGTCGCGACCGCGCACACCGCCTATGGCACCTGCGGCATCAAGGTCTGGGTGTTCAAGGGCGAGATCCTCGAGCACGATCCGATGGCCCAGGACCGCAAGCTGTCCGAGCAGGATCATTCCGGTGGCGAGCGCCGCCAGCGCCGGGATCGCGACCGCGATCGCGACGCGGCCTGATCGCCCGCACCGCTAGAGACACGAGCACATCATGCTGCAACCCAAGAAAACCAAGTTCAGGAAAGCCTTCAAGGGCCGCATCCGCGGCGCCTCGAAGGGCGGCTTCGAGCTCAATTTCGGTCAATTCGGCCTGAAGGCGATGGAGCCGGATCGCGTCACCGCCCGTCAGATCGAGGCCGCCCGCCGCGCGCTGACCCGCCATATGAAGCGCGCCGGCCGCGTCTGGATCCGCGTGTTCCCCGACGTGCCGGTGTCGAAGAAGCCGATCGAAGTGCGCATGGGCAAAGGCAAGGGCGCCAACGAATATTGGTGCTGCCGCATCGCGCCGGGTCGTATCATGTTCGAGCTCGACGGCGTGTCGACCGAGATCGCCCGCGAGGCGCTGACGTTGGCGGCCGCCAAGCTGCCGATCAAGACGCGCTTCATCGAACGCATCGCAGAATAGGGAGGTCGTGATGAAATCGAAGGATCGCCTGTCCGACCTCAAGGTCATGACCGAGGACCAGCTCGATCAGGAGGTGTTGAACCTCAAGAAGGAGCAGTTCAACTTGCGCTTCCAGCGGGCCACCGGTCAGCTCGAGAACACCTCGCGGGTGCGCGTCGTGCGCCGCGACATCGCTCGCGTCAAGACGCTCGCCGCCCAAAAGCGCGCCGGCAAGAAGTAGGACGAGAGAGATGCCGAAGAGAATTCTCCAGGGCGTGGTCGTCTCCGACAAACAGGAGAAGACCGTCGTCGTGAAGGTCGAGCGCCGATTCACCCATCCGCTTCTGAAGAAGACGGTGCGGCGCACGAAGAACTATCACGCGCACGACGAGGCGAAGGCCTACAAGGTCGGCGACGTCGTCTCGATCGAGGAGACGCGTCCGATCTCGCGCCTGAAGCGCTGGGCGGTGGTCGGCCACGTGGGCGGCCAGCCCGGTCAGGCGCAGGCCTGATCGCGACGAAGATTTAGCCGGGGGAGCAACACCCCACCAGGCGTAGTCCGGACCCGCGAGGGGTCGGAAACCGATCTGACAGAAAGGGCCTTTGGCCATGATACAGGTGCAGACCAATCTCGACGTCGCCGACAATTCCGGCGCGCGGCGCGTGATGTGCATCAAGGTTTTGGGCGGCTCGAAGCGCCGCTACGCCGCCGTCGGCGACATCATCGTCGTCTCGGTCAAGGAAGCCATCCCGCGCGGTCGCGTGAAGAAGGGCGACGTCATGAAGGCGGTCGTCGTGCGCACCGCCAAGGACATCAAGCGCGTCGACGGCACGGTGATCCGCTTCGACTCGAACGCCGCGGTGCTGATCAACAATCAGTCCGAGCCGGTGGGGACCCGCATCTTCGGGCCGGTGCCGCGCGAATTGCGCGCCCGCAACCACATGAAGATCATCTCGCTCGCCCCGGAGGTGCTGTGATGGCGGCCAAGATCAAGAAGGGCGACAACGTCGTCGTGCTCACCGGCCGCGACAAGGGCCGTTCGGGCGAAGTGCTGCGCGTGATCCCGAGCGAAGAGCGGGCGGTCGTGCGCGGCGTCAACGTCGTCAAGCGCCACCAGCGCCAGACGCAGACGCAGGAGGCCGGCATCGTCTCGAAGGAGGCGCCGATCCACCTCAGCAACCTGGCGATCGCCGACCCGCGCGACGGCAAGGCCTCGCGCGTCGGCTTCAAGATGCACGAGGGCCGCAAGGTCCGCTTCGCCAAGCTTTCCGGAGATCTGATCGATGGCTGACCCCAAGGGCGGCAAGGGCGCTCCCGCCAAGGGGGGCGCGGCCAAGGGCGGCAAGGGTGCTGCGCCCAAAGACGTGAAGAAGGATTCGAAGTCGGTCCCGACCGAGAAGGTGGGACGCGGCCAGCCGACCTACGCGACGGCGTCCGCCGAGAGCCTGTCGGTGCCGGCGGACTATACCCCGCGCCTGCGCAAGCACTACGAGGACGTGGTGCGCAAGCAGCTGATCGAGGAGTTCGGCTACAAGAACCCCCTCGAGGTTCCGACGATCGACAAGATCGTGCTCAACATGGGCGTCGGCGATGCCGTCAACGACACCAAGAAGGTGACGCTGGCCGCCGCCGATCTCGCGCTGATCGCGGGCCAGAAGCCCGTCATCACGCGGGCCCGCAACGCCATCTCGACGTTCAAGGTGCGCGAAAACATGCCGATCGGCTGCAAGGTCACCTTGCGCAAGGTCCGCATGTACGAGTTCTTGGACCGCCTGGTGACGATAGCGTTGCCGCGCATCCGCGACTTCCGCGGTCTGAACCCGAAGAGCTTCGATGGCCGCGGCAACTACGCCATGGGCATCAAGGAGCACATCGTGTTCCCGGAGATCAACTACGACAAGGTCGACTCCATCCTTGGCATGGACATCATCGTGTGCACCACGGCCAAGACCGACAACGAGGCGCGCGCCCTTCTGCGCGCCTTCAACTTCCCGTTCCGGCAGTGAGCGCGTCTGTTTCGGCAGGCGAGCTCAAACGCGGTAACCGATAGGACAATCGATCGATGGCGAAGAAAAGCGCGATTGAGAACAACAAGAGACGTATCAAGCTGGTGAAGCAGTACGCCGGCCGCCGCAAGCGGCTGAAGGACATCGCCAACAACGAGAGCCTGGCGATGGAGGAGCGCTTCGAGGCGCGCCTCAAGCTCGCCGAACTGCCGCGCAATTCGGCGCCGGAGCGCATCCGCAACCGTTGTGAGGTGTCGGGTCGCCCGCGCGCCTTCACGCGGAAGATGAAGATGTCGCGCATCGCGCTCCGGGAGCTGGGCTCGAAGGGCCTGATCCCCGGTCTCGTGAAGTCGAGCTGGTAAGGGAGGGCATGCGATGAACGATCCGTTGGGCGATATGCTCACCCGCATCCGCAATGCCGGCATGCGTCGCAAGTCGAAGGTCCAGACGCCGGGCTCGAAGCTGCGCGCGCACGTCCTCGACGTGCTGCAGGAGGAGGGCTATATCCGCGGCTATTCGACAACCGAGTACGGCAACGGCCGGACCGAGTTCGAGATCGAGCTGAAGTACTACGACGGCAATCCGGTGATCCGCGAGATCGCCCGGGTTTCGAAGCCCGGTCGCCGCGTCTATGCGGCGGTCGATGCGATGCCGCGCGTCGCCAATGGCCTCGGCATTACGATCATTTCGACCCCGAAGGGCGTCATGGCCGATCACGCCGCGCGCGAGGCGAACGTCGGCGGCGAAGTGCTCTGCAAGGTCTTCTAACCCGGCGCTGAAAGGAACATCATCATGTCACGCGTCGGAAAGAAACCCGTCGCGATCCCGAAGGGGGTCACCGCCAAGATCGAAGGCCAGAAGGTCTCGATCAAGGGCGCCAAGGGCGAACTCGCCTTCACCGTCCCGGACGAAGTGAGCGTCGCGTTCGCGAACGACGAGATCACCGTCGCGCCGCGCGGCGAGACCAAGCGCGCCCAGGCCATGTGGGGCATGTCGCGCGCGCAGGTGAACAACCTCGTACTCGGCGTCACCGCCGGCTTCACCAAGAAGCTCGAGATCAATGGCGTCGGCTACAAGGCCGCCGTTCAGGGCAAGGTGCTGCAGCTGTCGCTCGGCTACAGCCACGACATCCCGTTCGCGATCCCCGAGGGGATCACGATCGCGACGCCGCGGCCCGTCGAGATCCAGATCTCGGGCATCGACAAGCGCCACGTCGGCCAGGTCGCCTCCGAGATTCGCGCATTGCGACCGCCGGAGCCCTACAAGGGCAAGGGCGTGAAATATTCGGACGAGTTCATCTTCCGCAAGGAAGGCAAGAAGAAGTAGGCACCATGGCCAAGGACAATTCCGCTACCGCGCGGCGCACGGCGCGGGTCCGCAAGGCACTGCGCGCACGTGCCTACGGCAAGCCGCGTCTGTCGGTCTTCCGCTCGTCGAAGCAGATCTATTGCCAGATCATCGACGATGCGGCGGGCCGCACGCTCGCCTCGGCGTCTTCTCTCGAGAAGACGCAGCGCGACGCGCTGAAGACCGGCGCCAACATCGAGGCGGCCAGCGCCGTCGGCAAGCTGATTGCCGAGCGCGCGAAGGAAGCCGGCGTCACCGAGGTCGTGTTCGACCGCGGCGGCTACATGTACCACGGGCGCGTCAAGGCGCTTGCGGATGGCGCCCGCGAGGGCGGCCTGACGTTCTAGCTCCCTCATTCCGGGGCTCGCGCAGCGAGGCCCCGGAACCGGGGCTCTTTACGGATCGGGTACCGCACACGGGTTCCCGATCTCGCTCCGCTCCGTCCGGAATGGCGGTGCGGGCACATTCGAAGCGAGCGGGCAGGGCGCGTCCCACCTGCGCAAGTGACGAGAGAAGAGAATGGCAGAAGGTAGAGACGGCGGCGGTCGCGGGCGCGATCGGGACCGCCAGGGCCGCGATCAGGCGGACAGCGAGTTCACGGATCGTCTGGTCCACATCAACCGCGTCGCCAAGGTGGTGAAGGGCGGCCGTCGCTTCGGCTTCGCGGCGCTTGTCGTGGTGGGCGACCAGAAGGGTCGCGTCGGCTTCGGCCACGGCAAGGCCCGCGAGGTGCCGGAGGCAATCCGCAAGGCGACCGAATCGGCCAAGCGCGGCCTGATCCGCGTGCCGTTGCGCGAGGGCCGGACGCTCCATCACGACGTGCACGGGCGCCACGGCGCCGGCCGCGTCATCCTGCGCGCGGCGCCGGCCGGCACCGGCATCATCGCCGGCGGCCCGATGCGCGCGATCTTCGAGACGCTCGGCATGCACGACGTCGTCGCGAAGTCGCAGGGGTCGTCAAATCCCTACAACATGATCCGTGCGACCTTCGACGCGCTGAAGAGCGAGGACTCCCCGCGCGCCGTCGCCGCTCGTCGCAGTCTCAAGGTCTCGACGCTACAGGCACGCCGCCAGGGTGGCGACGCCGAAGCCGTCGCCGAAGCTTAAGCCAGGAGGATCTGACCCATGGCCAAGCAGGCGAAGAAGAGCTCGACCGTGACCGTCGAGCAGACGGGCAGCCCGATCGGGCGCCCCGCCGACCAGCGCCAGACGTTGATCGGCCTCAAGCTCAACAAGATCGGACGTCGCTCGACGCTCGAGGATACGCCGGCGGTCCGTGGCATGATCGCCAAGGTCGCCCATCTCGTTCACGTCGTCAGCTAGGGAGGGCGTCATGAAGCTCAATGACATTCGTGACAACCCCGGCTCGTCCAAGGACCGGATGCGCGTCGGCCGCGGCATCGGCTCGGGCAAAGGCAAGACCGGCGGCCGTGGCGTGAAGGGCCAGAAGGCCCGCACCGGCGTGGCCATCAAAGGCTTCGAGGGCGGCCAGATGCCGCTGCATCGGCGCCTGCCCAAGCGCGGCTTCTGGAACCCGTTCTCGACCGACTACAACGAGGTCAACGTCGGGCGCATCCAGGAAGCGGTCGACGCCGGCAAGCTCGAATCGGGCGCCGTCGTCACGATCGACAGCCTGATGGCCTCGGGCCTCTGCTCGAAGCGCCGCGACGGCGTCAAGATTCTCGGTGTCGGCGCGCTCAGCGCGAAGCTGACGTTCGAGGTGGCGGCCGCCTCCAAGACCGCGATCGCGGCGATCGAGAAGGCCGGCGGCAGCGTCAAGCTGCTCGTCGAGAAGGCGGAAGCCGCCGCGGAGTGACGCTCGTGCCTTCTCCCGCTCGCGGGAGAAGGTGTCGCGGCGAAGCCGTGACGGAAGAGGGTTTGCCCCGTCTGCGGCGCGTCCGCTCATCCGACCCTCGCTGCGCGAGGGCCACCTTCTCCCGCAAGCGGGAGAAGAACCCTGCCACATCGCGGGGATAGGCGCGGGCCGTCACCATGCGTATATGACGGCGAGGTTCAGGAGCATCCCATGGCATCGGCGGCAGAACAGCTCGCGGCAAATGTGAACTGGAGCGCCTTTGCCAAGGCCGATGAGCTGAAGAAGCGGATCTGGTTCACTCTCGGCGCTTTGATCATCTACCGCCTGGGGACCTACATTCCGATGCCGGGGATCGACCCGGCCGCCTTCCAGGCGAATTTCACGAGCCACAAGCAGGGCGTCCTCGAGCTCTTCAACATGTTCTCGGGCGGCGCCGTTCAGCGCATGGCGATCTTCGCGCTGAACATCATGCCTTACATCTCGGCCTCGATCATCATCCAGCTGCTCACCTCCGTGGTGCCGTCGCTGGAGACCCTCAAGAAAGAGGGCGAGGCCGGGCGCAAGATCATCAATCAGTACACGCGCTACCTCACCGTTTGCCTCGCCATGTTCCAGGCCTACGGCATCGCCGTCGGTCTCGAAGGCCAGCACGACGTCGTGTCCGATCCGGGCTGGTTCTTCCGTATCTCGACCGTTTTGACGCTGACCGGCGGCACGATGTTCCTGATGTGGCTCGGCGAACAGATCACCTCGCGCGGGATCGGCAACGGTTCCTCGCTCATCATCTTCGCCGGCATCATTGCGGCGTTTCCGGCCGCGATCGTCCATACGCTCGAACTCGGCCGTCAGGGCTCGCTCTCGAAGGGCGTGATTCTGATCGTCGCCGTGATGTCCTTCGCGGTCATTGCTTTCATCGTCTTCATGGAGCGCGCGCAGCGGCGCGTCCTCATCACCTATCCGAAGCGGCAGCAGGGCAACCGTGTCTACGAAGGGCAGACGTCGTTCTTGCCTTTGAAGCTCAACACGTCCGGCGTCATCCCGCCGATCTTCGCCTCTTCGCTGCTGCTGCTGCCGACCACGATCGCGAACTTCTCGCAGAAGGGCGGGGCGACGAACGGCATTCTCGGCCTTATCACGACCTACCTCGGCCACGGCCGGCCGCTCTACATGCTGGCCTATATCGGGCTGATCGTCTTCTTCGCCTTCTTCTACACGGCGATCGTCTTCAACCCGCAGGAGACGGCGGACAACCTGAAGAAGCACGGCGGCTTCATCCCCGGCATCCGTCCGGGCGAGCGGACGAGCCAGTACATCGACAAGATCCTGATGCGGATCACCGTGCTCGGCGCTGCCTATCTCGCGGTCATCTGTCTACTCCCCGAAATACTGATTTCTTGGGCTGCGTTGCCGTTCTACTTTGGTGGCACGTCGCTGCTGATCGTCGTCAGCGTGACCATGGATACCGTGGCGCAGATCCACGGCCATCTGCAGGCCCATCAATACGAGGGCCTGATCAAGAGACAGAAGCTGCGGGGGGCGCGACGTCGATGAGGCTGATTCTGCTGGGACCGCCTGGAGCCGGCAAAGGGACGCAATCCTCGCGGCTCGTGTCGGCATTCGGCATACCGCAGCTCTCGACCGGCGACATGCTCCGTGCGGCGGTGACGGCGCAGACCCCCGTCGGCCGCGAAGCCAAGGCGATTATGGACGCCGGCCGGCTCGTGTCCGACGACATCGTCATTCAGCTCATCGGCGACCGGATCGAGGAGGCCGATGCCAAGCGCGGCTTCATTCTGGACGGGTTTCCACGCACTGTCGCTCAGGCGAAAGCGCTGACCAAGCTCCTCGCCGACCGCCACCTCGAGCTCGACGCCGTTGTCGAGCTCAAGGTCGACGAAAACCAGCTCGTGAAGCGGATGGAGACCCGGGTGGCTGAGTCGCAGGCTCGCGGCGAGGCGGTGCGCGCGGACGACAATCCCGACGCCTTTCGCCATCGTCTGTCCGTCTATCGCGAGCAGACGGCACCCGTCTCGGCCTATTCCGCCGGGCAGGGGCCGCTGCATGCGGTCGACGGCATGGCGTCGATCGACCAGGTGTCGTCCGAGATCGACAGTTTCCTCAAGGCGCGCCAGGCCGCCTGAGCGCGTCTCTCCAGCAAGCGACGTCGCATCGCCCCTTGACGAGGGCGGCGAAACGCTCTAGCCACGCGCATCATCGCTGAGCGCTCGACGACGGCGGCCCTCATGGGAGGGCTGCCTTTTGTCGCTTCAGCGGGTGCATCCCGCACGCATGCGC
Organism: Melastoma dodecandrum; assembly: GCA_029817715.1. NCBI lineage: Eukaryota > Viridiplantae > Streptophyta > Magnoliopsida > Myrtales > Melastomataceae > Melastoma > Melastoma dodecandrum. The sequence continues at coordinate 1,447,067 of JARUPY010000398.1, read as the reverse complement.
CGCAAGGGCCGGGCTCCACCGGACGCGGCGTTCTGGCTCGCATCGAGCCGCCATGGAGAAGGACCAGATGGCCCGTATCGCCGGCGTCAACATTCCGACCAACAAGCGCGTCGTGATCGCGCTGACCTACATCCACGGCATCGGTTCGACCAAGGCGGCCGAGATCTGCGAGAAGGTCTCGATTCCGGCGCCCCGCCGTGTCTCCGAGCTGACGGACGCCGAGGTGCTGCAGATCCGCGAGACGATCGACCGCGACTACATGGTCGAGGGCGATCTTCGCCGCCAGACCGCGATGAGCATCAAGCGCCTGATGGACCTGGCCTGCTATCGCGGGCTGCGCCATCGTCGCGGTCTTCCCGTCCGCGGCCAGCGCACGCACACCAACGCGCGCACCCGCAAGGGCAAGGCCAAGCCGATCGCGGGGAAGAAGAAGTGACCAAGCCGTAGGCTTGGGCATCCGCGGACATGATCCGCGGATCTCCTTCCGCAGATGGCCGGGCAAGCCCGGCCATGACGTCGAAACATAACCCGAGCGCCTGGCATCACGGGCGCGTCAGAAGGACAGACGGATCTATGGCCAAGGAAGCAACCCGCGTTCGTCGCCGCGAACGCAAGAACATCGTGTCGGGCGTCGCCCACGTCTCCTCGACGTTCAACAACACCATGATCACGATCACCGATGCGCAGGGCAATGCGATCTCGTGGTCGTCCGCCGGCACGATGGGCTTCAAGGGCTCGCGCAAGTCGACCCCGTTCGCCGCGCAGGTCGCTGCCGAAGACGCGGTCCGCAAGGCCGGCGAGCACGGCCTGCGCACGCTCGAGGTCGAGGTTTCCGGCCCCGGCTCGGGCCGCGAATCGGCGCTCCGCGCGCTGCAGGCCGCGGGCTTCAACGTGACCTCGATCCGCGACGTGACGCCGATCCCCCACAACGGCTGCCGTCCGCGTAAGCGCCGCCGCGTCTAATCGCGCCGGCCAACAACAAGACCACTCCGACGGGCCGCGATCCGGCTGTCCGTCCGCATCAGAAAGGTGCAACCCGTGATCCAGAAGAACTGGCAGGAACTCATCAAGCCGAACAAGCTCGAGGTCGCCTACGGCGACGACGCCAAGCGCCTCGCGACCGTCGTCGCCGAGCCGCTCGAGCGCGGCTTCGGCCAGACGCTCGGCAATTCGCTGCGGCGGATCCTCTTGTCCTCGCTTCAGGGCGCGGCGATCACGTCCGTCCACATCGACGGCGTGCTGCATGAATTCTCGTCGATCCCCGGCGTGCGCGAGGACGTGACCGACATCGTCCTCAACATCAAGGACATCGCGGTCAAGATGCAGGGCGACGGCCCGAAGCGGATGGTTCTGAAGAAGACCGGTCCGGGCAAGGTGACCGCCGGCGACATCGGCACGATCAACGATGTTACGATCCTCAACCCGAACCTCGTCATTTGCACCCTCGACGAGGGCGCCGAGATCCGCATGGAATTCACGGTCGCGACCGGCAAGGGCTACGTTCCCGCCGACCGCAATCGGCACGAGGATTCGCCGATCGGCCTCATTCCCGTCGACAGCCTCTACTCGCCGGTCCGCAAGGTCTCCTACCGTGTCGAGAACACGCGCGAGGGCCAGATCCTCGACTACGACAAGCTGACGATGGAGATCGAGACCGACGGCTCGATCACGCCGGAGGACGCGGTGGCCTATTCCGCTCGCATCCTCCAGGACCAGCTCAATGTGTTCGTGAATTTCGAGGAGCCGCGCCGCGAAGAGGTCGCCCCGTCGATCCCCGAACTCGCGTTCAACCCGGCGCTGCTCAAGAAGGTCGACGAGCTCGAGCTTTCGGTGCGTTCGGCGAACTGCCTGAAGAACGACAACATCGTCTATATCGGCGATCTCGTGCAGAAGACCGAAGCCGAGATGCTGCGGACCCCGAACTTCGGCCGCAAGTCGCTCAACGAGATCAAGGAAGTGCTCGCCCAGATGGGTCTGCACCTCGGCATGGAAGTCTCGGGCTGGCCGCCGGAGAACATCGACGAATTGGCCAAGCGCTTCGAGGAGCACTACTAGCCCCGTCGTTCCGGGGGCGCCGAGGGCGAACCCGGAACCGGAGCGCCGCGAGCCGAGTACGTAATCCGGTCACGGTCTCTCGACGGGGCGACATTGACCACCATCGGGTTCCGGGTTCTCGCTTCGCTCGCCCCGGAATGACGTATTTAAAAGCAACGGCCGACCCTTGGCACGGCGGCCGCAAAAACGAGGAGAGCCACCATGTACCACGGCCGCGCGAAGCGCCGCTTCAACCGCACGCACGAGCATCGCAAGGCGATGTTCGTGAACATGAGCCAGGCGCTCATCAAGCACGAGCAGATCATGACCACGCTGCCGAAGGCGAAGGACCTGCGTCCTGTCGTCGAGAAGCTGGTGACGCTCGGCAAGCGCGGCGATCTGCATGCGCGCCGCCAGGCGATCGCGCAGCTGCGCGACGTCGATCTCGTGCGCAAGCTCTTCGACACGCTCGGCCCGCGCTACAAGGAGCGCAACGGCGGCTATACCCGCGTGCTCAAGGCGGGCTTCCGCTACGGCGACAACGCCCCGATGGCCGTGATCGAATTCGTCGACCGCGACGTCTCCGCCAAGGGCCAGGATTCCGGCCCCGTGCAGGTGCACGAGGACGAGGCGGCGTAACGCCACATTCGTCGACGAATTTGTCAGCGACGAACCCTAACGCCAATGTCGGATGGCAATAGGGTTCGTCGGGCGTTATATTGGAAATCTATTGTGGAGAGCGATCCATGGATCGTGTTTTGGATGTCGTGATTCAAGCTGGGTCCTTGCCCCTCGACGAGCTGAAAATCCGGGCGGGCAATGCGGACGTCGACGCTGGCGTGAACGAGTTGAAAAAGCAGGGGCTTGTCGAGGTCAAACGCGAGAAGCTACCCGAGTCGACAGAGGCGGTTGATGTCGTCTCCTTGACGAGGAAGGGATTTAGGTCGGCGTTGCGCTGAGCCTCTCATCAAGACGCACCTTTTCATCGATGCGGAATATTTCGAATGGATGCCCATTTTGCGGGCGATGTCGCCGGTGGCGGCCTAGCCTTCGCTTTGGCGGTCGCCGCGACTTATCTTGATTGTTATCAAGTCGTTCGGGGGACAACCTGGCGGGTTCCACAGCAGTTCTGGAGCTCGTGGGGGCTCCGCGGCCTTGCATTCGTATGCGGCTGCCTGGCGACGATCGCTTTCGTCTTTTCCATTTGGGGCGACGGCGGATATCTCGAGACGCTGCTCGGATCGTCGATCAGCAATCACGTGATCCGCGGCATCTACACCGGGCTCGCCGTTTTGGCCCTGTTGCGAAGTAAAGTCTTTCAAGTTCGCGATGTCGATGTGGGCCTCGAATATGTCTACGTCGAGTTTCGCGCCTATTGCCTCAGCGTTGTCGGCATCGAATGGACGACCTGGCGTAACGACTTCGTCAACCGAAGGCTTCGTGACGCGATGGGTCGGCTGATGTCCGACGATTCGTTCGACAATCAGCTGGCGGAGCTGATCCGGGCGGCCGTCCAGAACGCCGACGATAAGACGAGGACATCGGTCGTTTCGCAGCTGACGGACGTCGTCTCGCGCAAGCCGACGACCGCTCCGGACGTCGCGGACAGGGCTTGGGCTGCTTATTGTCGAGCGATGTTGAATCTCACGCTCGAGAATTGCGGCGCGAAGCCGCTGATCAAGCTCCTACCATCGACCTCGTGAGCGACGGAGCCCCGAGGGTCCCGTACGCCGTCGATACCTCTTTTGGGTTCTTGGTATTTCATGCGATAGGCGACCCTTCTGGCATGCTTGCAGGAGTGAGGTTTTGCTGACACGCCTTGTAGGGACGGCGGCCATCAGCTTGATCTTGGCAATGTCGTCGCCGTCCAACGCCGAGCCGCAGAAGCAGGTGCCCGAGTCCCGCGCCGAGGTGAACCTCTCCTTCGCGCCGGTGGTGAAGAAGGCGGCGCCCGCGGTCGTCAACGTCTACGCCTCGCGCACCGAGAAGGTGCAGCGCAACCCGCTGTTCGACGATCCGGTGTTCCGCCAGTTCTTCGGCACCGCGCCGCAGAGCCCGCGCTCGCAGACCGCGCGCTCGCTCGGCTCCGGCGTCATCGTCGAGTCGAGCGGCCTCGTCGTGACGAACTACCACGTCATCGACCAGATGACGGATGTGAAGGTCGCGCTCGCCGACCAGACCGAATATCCCGCGCAGATCGTGTTGCGCGACCAGCGTCACGACCTCGCGGTGCTGAAGATCAACGCGCCCTCGCGCGAGAGCTTCCCGACCATGGAACTCGGCAGCTCGGATGCGGTCGAGGTCGGCGACATCGCCCTCGCCATCGGCGATCCCTTCGGCGTCGGCCAGACGGTGACGCAGGGAATCATCTCGGCACTGGCGCGCTCCAACGTCGGGCAGGGTGGCACGGCCTTCTACGTGCAGACGGATGCGTCCATCAATCCGGGCAATTCGGGTGGGGCGCTCGTCGACACGCACGCGCGATTGGTCGGCATCAACTCTGCAATCTTCTCGCAATCGGGCGGTTCGATCGGCATCGGCTTCGCCATCCCCGTCGATGTCGTCAAGATCGTCGTCGCGGCAGCGAAAGCCGGCGACAAAGTGGTGCACCGCCCCTGGCTCGGTGCCAGCCTCCAGGCCGTCACCTACGACATCGCGGAATCGTTCGGCCTCAACCGGCCCGTCGGCGCGCTCGTCACCGATCTCGACGAGAGCGGTCCGGCGGCCGCGGCCGGCATCAAACGGGGCGACCTGCTCGTCTCCGTCGATGGCAAGCTCGTCGAGAGCCCGGAGGGCTTCGGCTTCCGTTTCGGCACGCGCCCCATCGGCGGCACGGTGAAGGTCGGCGTGCGCCGCGGCGACAAGACGTCCGACGTCGACGTGCGCTTGGTGCGCGCGCCCGACAAACCGGCGCCGGAGCAGGTCGTCCTCGCCGGCAGCAGCCCGTTCGCGGGCATCACCGCCGTCAACATGTCGCCCGCGACGGCGGAGGAGATGTCGTTCAGCGAGAGCCGCGATGGCGTCGTGGTGACCGGCGTCGCTGCGGATTCCAACGCCGCGGCCGTCGCCTTCCAGCGCGGCGACATGATCCTCGCGATCAACGGCAAGCCCATCAAGACGACGCGCGATCTCAAGCTCGCGACGCTCGGCCAGTACGATTACTGGAAGCTGAGCGTCCTGCGCGGTGGGCAGGTCATCAACACGGTGCTGAACGGCGGCTGAGCTTCAAGCGAGCTGGCGCACGTCCGCGACGAACGCCACGATCGCGTCGCTGAGCGAGGTTGCGGTGCGCCCGTGCTGCGTCGCCTGGCTGCGCAGGTCCTGCGCGCGCGACCCGTTCGCGGTGGTCGCGGCATTCACGCTGCCGATGCTTTCGGACACGGTCCGCGCACGCGTCGTCGCGGCGACGAGCGCCTGTGCGATGTCGTCGCTCGAGCGCCCCTGCGCGATCGCTGCCGAGGCGACGTCCGCCGCCATGTCGTTTACCGCCTCCAGTGTCTCGTGCACGCGGCGCATCACCTCGGCCGCGATGTCGCTCGCCTGCTGAATGGTCGCGACGCAGCCGGCGATCTGCGCGGTCGCGCTCGCGGTCTGCTGCACGAGATATTTCACCTCGCCTGCGACGACGGCGAAGCCGCGTCCCGCCTCTCCTGCCCGCGCTGCCTCGATCGTGGCGTTCAGCGCGAGCATGTTGGTCTGGCGCGCGATTGCATCGATCAGCCCTGCGGCGCCGCCGATTTCGCTTGCGGCGACGAGGAGGCGCCCGACACTGGCGCGGCTCGCTTCGACTTCGTCGAGCGCCGCTCGCGCGACGGCATGCGTCCGGTCGACCTGCGACGAGATGTGCGATGCGGAGGTCGAGAGCTCGATCGCGGCTTCGGATACCGAGTTCAAGATCGCGCTGGCGTCTTCAGCCGCGTCCCACACGGTGCGCGCCTCGCTCAACGTCTGGCGGGTCGTCGCTTCCACCTCGTGCGCGGCCGCGTCCATCGAGGTGACCGAGACCGTGAGGGCGCGCATGCCTTCGAGCGCTTCGGCCTCGAAGCTGCGCGTGATCGCGACGATCTGATCCGCACGCCGCGTCTCGACGTCCATGCGGCTCTGGTCGCCCTGCATGTTGCGCCGGAGCGTGACGAGCGCGTTGCGGAAGACGACGAGCGCGCCGGCCATCTCGCCGATCTCGTCGCTGCGGGCGCCATAGGGAATCGGCGCCGCGAGATCGCCGCGGGCAAGCGCCGCCATGCAGGCCTTCAGCGCATCGAGCGGCCGGCGGATCTGGACGCGGACCACCCAGGCGACGAGCCCGAGCCCGAAGAGGATCGATCCCGCCGGCACGATGATCAAAAGGCGCTCGGTCGTCGACTGCAGTATGGCAATCCGCTGCTGCTCGGTGGCGATACGGTCCGCAAGCTCGCTCTTCACCTTGCGGAGGAGCGACACGGTGAGCTCGCGGTTCTCGATCGTCGCCGGGTCGAGCGCCTGGATCTGTGCGGCTTGCGGCGATACCGTGAGGCCCAGCTCCGCGGTGTCCGACTGGTAGGATTCGAAATCGTCGAGGCGCAGCCGCAGCTGCGTGCGGGCCTCCTCGCTCATCACGGGCTGTATGCCGGCGAGGAAGCTCGTTTGCTGTCCCTCGAGCTGCATGAGCTTGCGTTTGAGAGCGGACAATCGTTGCCGCGCGACCGCTCGGTCCGGCTCGATGACGACCGCATCCGCCGCGATGACCACGCTCTGCACCATATCGACGAGATCGTCGGCGCGCAGGCTCAGCGAGGTCAGCGCCGCCACCTGTGCGCCGCGTGCGGCCTCGCGCTCGGTTTCGATGACGGCGAAGACGCTCAGCGCGGCTGCGAGCAGCGCCGGCAGGATGACGACGGCCGCCAGACGATGGCCGAGATTGAGGTGCATGGGAGCCCGCGCGAAGACCGATGTCCTTTCTTATCTCGCGGCTCTTTGCATGCCCTTAATTTTCTGTGACGACGACATGACCGTCAGATGTCACGCGGCCTTCCTGGTCGCTTTCTCAGGCGCCTTCAGGCGTCCGAGGCGACGCTTGAGCGACGACCAGAGGATCCGCATCTCTTCTGCGGCCTTGCCCTCCGGCTCGATCTCCGTGGGGCCCATGCCCTCGCGGGCGGCTTCCTGGTAGGCGACGCGAGAGGCGACGAGCGGGCGCAGCAGCGCGCCCATGCTCTCGAGAGCGGAGGCGCCATCGGTGACGCGCTGGCTTTCCTGCATCGGCGGACACTGGGTGAGGACGAAGGCGAACTCCTTCGAGAGCGTCTTGAGCTTGCCGCGAGTCACCTCGCTCGACCATATGTCGAAGATCGTCGGACGCGAGGGGATGAGGCAGAGGTCTGCGGCCTTCATGGCGGCATCTGACGCCGGCGTATCGGTCGCGGGCGTGTCGATGATGACGAGCGAGACTTTGCCTTTCGCGAGCGCCGCGAGCGCGTCGGGTAGCTTGGCTGCCGAGACGGTCTCGACCGGCATCTCCTTGTCGTTGCGTCGGCGCGCCCATTTGGTCAGCGACTTCTGCGGATCCATGTCGATGAGGAAGACGCGCTCGCCCGCCTCCTGCGCGACGACGGCGAGACACGCGGCGAGCGTGCTCTTCCCCGAACCACCCTTCTGCGTGACCATTGCGACCGTGCGCATACCCGTCGACCCCATCCCGTCCCGTTCTTGTTAACGATAGGATCGGAAGATGGTTAACGAAGTGTTGCGTCGCGCGTCGGAGAGTGACGGAGGGTCGACTACGCGTCGGCCGCGCCACACGAGCCGCGACGGCACGTCCGCCGGCGGTGTAGGATCAGTCCCGTGAAACACTCGACCGCCACGGACACACTCTTCTCTGCCGCCGGCCTCGAGGCTGAGGCGCCGCGGCCGCTGGCCGACCGTCTCCGGCCGCAGACTCTCGCCGAGGTGGCCGGGCAGGAGCATATCGTCGGCCCCACCGGCGCGCTGACGCGGCTGCTCGGCGGGCGCACGCTGGGCTCGCTGATCTTCTGGGGCCCGCCGGGTACGGGCAAGACGACGGTCGCGCGCCTTCTCGCCAACGAGACGAAGCTCGCCTTCGTACAGATCTCTGCGATCTTCTCGGGCGTCGCGGACCTCAAGAAGGTCTTCGAGGAGGCGCGTCAGCGCCGCCAGATGGGGCGCGGCACGCTGCTCTTCGTCGACGAGATCCACCGCTTCAACCGCGCGCAGCAGGACGGCTTCCTGCCCGTTATGGAAGACGGCACCATCACCCTGATCGGCGCGACGACGGAGAATCCGAGCTTCGAACTCAATTCCGCGCTGCTGTCGCGGGCCCGCGTCATGACTTTCAAGGCGCTCGACGAGGCCGCGATCGGGCAGCTGCTGGAGCGGGCCGAAGCGATCGAGGGGCGCGCGCTGCCGCTCGATTCGGCCGCGAGGGCGAGCCTCGTGCGGATGGCCGACGGCGACGGGCGCGCGGCGCTGACGCTGTCGGAGGAGCTGTGGCGCGCCGCCAAGCCTGACGAGACCTTCGACGTGGCGGGCCTCGCCGACATCGTGCAGCGGCGCGCGCCGATCTACGACAAGGGCCAGGAGGGCCACTACAATCTCATCTCCGCCTTGCACAAAGCGGTGCGCGGCTCGGACCCGGATGCGGCGCTCTACTACCTCGCGCGCATGCTCGACGGCGGCGAGGACCGACTCTTCATCGCGCGGCGGGTCGTGCGCATGGCGGTGGAGGACATCGGGCTCGCCGATCCGCAGGCGCTCGTCATCGCCAATGCCGCCAAGGACGCTTACGATTTTCTCGGCAGCCCCGAGGGCGAGCTCGCGATCGCGCAGGCGGTGATCTATGTGGCGACCGCGCCGAAATCGAATGCCGCTTACGCCGCCTACAAGAGCGCGATGCGCCTCGCGCGCGAGAACGGCTCGCAGATGCCGCCGAAGATCATTCTCAACGGCTCGACCAAGTTCATGCAGAGCGAGGGCTACGGCGGCGGCTATCGCTACGACCACGACGAGCCGAACGCCTTCTCCGGCCAGGACTATTGGCCGGAGGCGCTCGGTCGCCCGGAGGTCTACCGGCCGACCGAGCGAGGCTTCGAGCGTGAGATCGGCCGCCGCATGGCGCGCTGGGCCGAGCTGCGGGCGAAGAGGGATGAGTAGACCGCTGCGTCATTGCGATCGAAACGAAGCAATCCAGCAGCCGAGAGACTCGACTTGTGCCCCTGGATTGGATTGCTTCGCTGCGCTCGCAATGACGGGCGGAGCGCGAGCGCTGACGGCGTCAGGCGCGCCCGGCTTGCGTCGACAAGCGCGAGAGGTCGATCCCGAGGTTGCCGATGGCGCGCTCGTATTTCGAATCGAGCATCGTGTCGAAGATGAGCGACGTATCGGCCGGCACGTTCAGCCAGCCGTTGTGCTGCATCTCCGCCTCGAGTTGTCCCGCCTGCCATCCGGCATAGCCGAGCGCCAGGACCGCGCGATCCGGTCCGGACCCATCGGCGATCGCGCGCAGGATGTCGACCGTTGCGGTCAGCGAAACGCCCGAGGCGATCGGCAGCGTCGAATTGTCGATGAAGAAGTCGTTCGAGTGCAGCACGAAGCCGCGTCCCGTCTCGACCGGGCCACCCTTGAGAACCTGCATCTCGCCCGCCTTGCTCGGGAGGCGGATCGCGGCGTCCTTCTCGATGACGTCGAGCTGCACGAGGAGCTCGGAAAACTTGACCTTGGGCGCGGCGCGGTTGATGACGATCCCCATCGCGCCCTCCTCGGAATGGGCGCACAAGTAAATGACGGACCGTGCGAACCGCTCGTCCTCCATGCCGGGCATGGCCACGAGCATCTGACCGTCGAGGAAGCCGCCGTGGGAGTGGAAACGATCGCCGCTCGGATCCGCCTGTCGCGCGCGCTTGGCGCCTGCGCCCTTGGCCTGGGCACTCCGCGACTCTCGACCTTCGTCTCTCGTCGTGTCTCTCATGTGCGGCCTCTTGATCTGTCGTACAGCCGATCCCGTCGTCTTCGTGAGCGTTCGCGTGTGTCGCGATTCGCTAGCATCCGTGGTCACTCGTGAAATCTAAGCAAAAATTCCTCCACTCTTCTGCGCGATTTCGACGGTCCGCCGCGGTTTTGGGGCTGCTGTGTGCAATCTGCACCACGCACCCGCTCGTGGGGCAGACTGTGCCGAGCGGTTTCGGCAAGGTCACGGCGACATTGCGGCTTGTCGCGGCACCGGGTCGTGTCGATGGCACCTATCGGGCGGGCGTCGAAGTGAGGCTCCCCCCTGGAGCCCATACGTATTGGAAGAACCCCGGCGAGGCGGGAGTTCCACCCGTCTTCGCGTTCGATAGCTCCGACAACGTGGCCGACGCCACGGTCGAATTCCCCGTGCCCAAGCGCATCGTCGAGGAGGGGCTCTCCGCCTTCGGCTACGAGGGCACGGTGATCTTCCCCGTCGCGGTTCGGCCCCGCGATGCGGCGCGCCCCTCGGTGCTGCGCGCCAACGTCAGCTTCGCCGTCTGCAGCCGAATCTGCGTGCCGCAGCAGGCGTCCGCCGAGCTCGCGCTCCCGGGCGGGGCCACCGCCGAAACGGGTGTCGCGGGCGCGCTGGCCGACGTGCCGAAGCCCGCGACCAGCGGCGAGATCGCGGCGCTGAAGGTCGTGCCGCTCCCCGGCCTGCCGAAGCCGAGCTGGCTCGTGACCTGGACCGGCACGCCGGAGGCCACCGACGTCTTTCCCGTCGCGCCGGACGGCTATGTCTTCACGACGACGCCGCGCGGCGCCAACGCCTGGACGCTGACCGCGGCCTCGACCGTGAGCGGTCCGCACGCCGGATCCGTCGACGTCGCCCTGACGCTCGCGCGCCGCGGCGCCCCCTTCGTCGTGCAGGAGGCATTGGACGTCGCCTCCGCGCCGAAGTAAGCGAGCCCCCATCCACCACCCATCAACCAACGACGACAAAGCGAGCCAGCCAATGACCATCAAAGTGGGCGACGTCATCCCGGATACGACATTCTTCGTCATGACGCCGGATGGCCCGGCGCCGCGGACGAGCGAACAAATTTTCCCCGATCGCAAGGTCGTCCTGATCGCGGTCCCGGGTGCATTCACGCCCACCTGCAGCATGAACCACCTGCCGGGCTTCATCGAGCACGCGGCCGATCTTAAGGAAAAGGGCGTCGACGAGGTACTCGTCACCGGCGTCAACGACGTCTTCGTGATGGGCGCCTGGGAAAAGCAGACCAGCGGCGCGGGCAAGGTCACCTATCTCGCCGACGGCAGCGCCAAGTTCGCGCAGGCGACGGGCCTGACGCTGGACCTCGGCGATCTCGGCCTCGGCACGCGTTCGAAGCGCTACGTGATGGTGGTCGACGACGGCGTCGTGAAGAGCCTCACGATCGAGCAGAACCCGACGCAGGCGACGGACGTCGCGGCGGACAAGCTGCTCGCGACGCTCTAGGCTGTTCAGAAGGCGCGCAACAGGCGGTCCAGAGACTTAGCAGCGGGGGCGGCGAAACCTTTGTCAGGCGTCGCCGCTTCGTGGTCACGGGGTTCGACCCGCTCTATTTGTGCATCGGCTGGGTTGGCTCTCGGTGTCTTTTCCTTTCCGCGTGCGCACGCGGTGGCATTGTCGCTACAAAGAGTACTTGCATCCTTTGGAATGCAGTAGGCGACGACCTGCATCGTATCCGTTACCGCTATATTGTCGCGCATGCTGACTGCGACCTTGCGGCACCAAGCCAAGTCAGTTGCCTGCATGGTCGTGGAACTTTGGAACGACCAGATTCGGTTGTCTTTCTGCTTGTGTGTCGACACGGTGTCGTTCGGAGCCGTGACGAAGAAAAGCATCAAGAGCGTGTATTTGTCCACAATCCCTCCTACTGCCTCGGCACAGTGATCTGAAGGTTTTGGATCGACTGGTTGAGCTGCAGATTGTCCAGCCGTTGTCGGGTCAGCACCGACACGCCAGATGATATCTCCTGACCCTGCAGTCCGAATTCATTTGTGGCTGGCAAGCTCACCACACGGACGGGTTTGGATTCCGAACGAACGGTCGTGATCAGCAGAGATTCGTCGATCTTGTATCGACCCGAGCCGGTTGCGAAAGCCGAACCTAAAGGAAAGTTGTAGGTAAATAACCCGCCCGCATCCCATTGTATCGATATTTCTGCGGTATAGGAGTGTTTGTCCTCAGCGAATGGTCCTAGAGCGAGATGCTCTCAGGCTGAAGCGTATCCGGAGTTACGGAGATAGTTCTGACATTCGGTTGGGCTGAAGGATTTAAGCGCGGCCGCGATGGCATTCGATGTCGACTCGATGGTCCGCTCGGCGGCGTTGCGGAGCGCGTTCTTGAGCTTGGCGAAGGCCTGCTCGATCGGGTTGAGGTCGGGGCTGTAGGGCGGCAGGAAGAACAGCTTGGCGCCCGCGGCGCGGATCGCGGCGCGCACGGCCTTGCCCTTGTGCGAACCGAGATTGTCGAGAACGACGACGTCGCCTGGCGCGAGCGTCGGGACGAGGGCCTGTTCGACATAGGCGAGGAAGCTCGCCCCGTTGATCGGGCCGTCGAAGACGACGGGCGCCGTGATCTTGTCGCAGCGCAGGGCGGCGATGAAGGTCAGCGTCTTCCAGTGCGCGTGCGGTGTTCTGGCCGCGAGCCGATGTCCGCGCCGAGCCCAGCCGCGCAGCGGCGCCATGTTGGTCTTCGCGCAGGTCTCGTCGATGAAGATCAGGCGCTTTGGATCAAGGCGATGCTGATGCGCCTTCCACCGGGCACGCCGTCGCGCCACGTCAGGACGATCCTGCTCGGCGGGCAGCAGGGTTTTTTTTGAAGCTCATCTGCTCGGCATGCACGAAGTTCCAGACCGTGCGGTAATCGACCGTGACGCCGCGCTCGGCGAGTTCGGCCTGAAGACCACGCAAGGTGAAGCGTCGGCCATCGTTCATCCGCGCGAGCAGCCAGTCACGGTGCGGCGCGAGAAGCTTCGGGCGCCGGAACCCCATCTTATCGGGAGCAATGCTGCCGGTCCGGCGCAGCCGCTGCGACCACTTCACCACGCTGGCGACGCTGACACCAAACGTCGCCGCCACCGCTCGCACCCGATCTCCCGCCACGACACGAGCGACAACCCGCTCGCGAAGATCATTCGAGTAAGGTCGTGCCATACATGCCAGCCTCCAAATCCGGCCAGCACGTTGAATCAGACAAAACCCGATTCGAGAATCGCCAATCGATTCAGCGGGACAACATCTCGCTCTAGCGGCTGATCAGAGGGACGCGCTATGCGGAGCAGCCACGCCGCGATATCGAGGTGTTGAAGAAGCTGAGGCTGCGAGGCAGACCAATGTTCGCAGTCCAAAGGCTTCTTTGAGCTGATGAGATCGACAGAATTCGCAATGTAATAAACGCTTGCGTCTTGATGGCCGACAGTATCTACGCCGGCACCGGGAGCGCCGCCGGCCGGAGCCGCTCCAAACGCTCCCGATGAAAACGTCTTTGCAACGAGACTGCTCTTATCCGTTACGCCGGCACGAGCATTGAACTCCAAATCGACTTTAGGCAATAGCTGGATTGTAACAGCGTACTGATCGGCGCGGAACGTCGGAAAGTCTCTTGCATGTGAATGGAGGTATTTATAGGCGAAGCTTAGTTCGCATGCGGCATAGCGCGTTATTTCATTGACGGGATAGTCTGTATCGGGAGGCAAAGATGGCACGACTGCACAACCCATCTCAAAAAACGTAAAAAAAAGCAGAGTGTGCGCAACTAGGGGTCGTCTTGCAAACATCGGTCTACTCGCTTCGGCGAGCCCAGACCACAACGCGAACGATACACAGACAAGACGCAAAAATGAAAACGCTTGCAATGTATCTTTCGCGCAACAACCAGAAGTCGGGTGCCTCGTTCTACCTCCTCATGTCATCATGAACAGCAGCACGGAGCGCCCGGTCGTATCGTAGCGATCGCCGGGCGCGAACGTCTTCTCCTCGGACAGGTCCGGCTGATTGGTATCGATGAGAAGCCGCCAAGCCTTGCCGTCGGGCGGGTCGGGCAGCGTGAAGGCGACACCGTCGCGCCAGCCGTTGAAGATGAGCAGCATCGTCGCGTCCGATCCGCGGCGCTTGATGCCGGTCTCCTGCGCGCGCCCGTCCATCAGCATGCCGAAGCAGCGCGTGTTCGGGTCGTCCCACTCGCCCGGCCCCATCTCATGGCCACCGGTGCCGACCCAGGTGAGGTCCTTGAACCCGCCCTCTTCGTTCCAGTCGCCCGACAGGAAGCGGCTGTGGCGCAGGATCGGATAGGTGTGACGCAGCTCGGTGAGCTTGCGCGTGAAGGCGATCAGCGCCTCGCCTTTCTGCGCGATGCTCCAGTCGAACCAGCTGATCTCCGAATCCTGGCAATAGGCGTTGTTGTTGCCCCCCTGCGTGCGGCCGAACTCGTCGCCCGCGAGGATCATCGGCGTCCCCTGCGCCAACAGCAGCGTCGCCATCATGTTGCGGATCTGGCGGGCGCGCAGTTCGTTGATCGCCGGGTCGTCGGTCGTGCCCTCGGCGCCGCAGTTCCACGAGCGGTTGTCGTTGTTGCCGTCCTTGTTGTCCTCGCCGTTGGCCTCGTTGTGCTTCTCGTCGTAGGTGACGACGTCGTTGAGCGTGAAGCCGTCGTGCGCGGTTACGAAGTTGACGCATGCCCAGGCGCGGCGCCCTTGATGATTGAAGCTCTCCGCCGATGCGCAAAGCCGTGCGGCAAGGGGACCGACGCCGGTGCGTCCACGCCAGAAGTCCCGGACATCGTCGCGGAAGCGGTCCGTCCATTCCGCCCAACCTGGCGGGAATGAGCCGACCTGGTAGCCGCCGGGTCCGATGTCCCAAGGCTCCGCGATGAGCTTGACGGTGCCGAGCACCGGATCCTGGCCGACGGCCTTCAGGAAGCCGGACTGGTTGTCGAAGCCGTTGGCTCGCGCGCGAGGATGGTGCCGAGGTCGAAGCGGAAGCCGTCGACATGCATCTCCTCGACCCAGTAGCGCAGGCTGTCGGTGACCATCTGGATGACGCGAGGATGGCTCAGGTTGACCGTGTTCCCGGTGCCGGTGTCGTTGATGTAGTAGCGCTTCTGATCAGGGAGGAGACGATAGTAGGAGGCGTTGTCGATGCCCTTGAACGAGAGCGTCGGCCCCTTCTCGTTGCCCTCGGCGGTATGGTTGTAGACGACGTCGAGGATCACCTCGAGGCCCGCCTCGTGGAAGCGCGCGACCATCTCCTTGAACTCGCGTAGCGAGTTCGGGACGTCCGCGGCGTAGCGCGGCGTCGGCGCGAAGAAGCCGATCGTGTTGTAGCCCCAGTAATTGGCGAGGCCTTTTTCGACCAGGTTGCTGTCCTGCACGAAAGTATGGATTGGCAGAAGCTCGACGGACGTGACGCCAAGCGATTTGATGTGGTCGATGGCCTGCTTCTGCCCGAGCCCCGCATAGGTGCCGCGTAGCCCCTCGGGGACCTGCGGATGGCGCATGGTGACGCCCTTCACGTGCGCTTCGTAGAGGATCGTGTCGTTCCACGGCACGCGGCGCCGGCTCGGCTCGCCGCGCCAGTCGAACCCGGGATCGACGATCACGCATTTGGGCATGAACGGCGCCGAATCGCGCTCGTCGAAGGTGAGGTCGTCGCCGCTTTCCATCTTGTAGCCGAAGACGGCGGGATCCCACCGAAGCTCGCCGGCATGCGCCCGAGCGTAAGGGTCGAGCAGCAGTTTGTTGGGGTTGAAACGGTGCCCGGCCTCCGGTTCGTAGGGGCCGTGCACGCGATAGCCGTAGAAGGTGCCGGGGCCGACGCCGGGCAGATAGCCGTGGAAGATCTCGTTCGTATATTCGGGCAGCTCGATCCGGTGGGTCTCCTTGGTGCCCGAGGAGTCGAACAGGCAGACCTCGACCTTGGTCGCGTTCGCGGAGAAGAGCGCGAAGTTGGTGCCTTTGCCGTCCCAATGCGCGCCGCGCGGGAACGAACGCCCCTCTCTCACCTCGATGTTTTCGGCCAAGTAGGTCTCCCCGAGCAGCAACGTCGAACCTCCGCTTTAACGGAGCGTCCGCCGAGACGTTCACGCCGACACGCGGCGTACGATCGAAAAAGCCGGGACACGCGCCCGGCCTTATGGTGTGGACGTCCGCGCGCGGCGGAGGGCGTCGCGCGCAGGAAGGGCCTGACGCCCGCGCGCATTTGCTGTCCAAAGCCGTCCTCGGTCAATGGCGGGGCTGGGCCGCAGCGTGGCGCCGGCGACATCTTCCCGAGGAGAACATGTCGCCGAGCCTTCCGCGCGGTCACGTTTTGTTCTAAGCTCGTGGCATGGCCAAACCGCGCACCTCCTTCGTCTGTCAGTCCTGCGGAAACGTCGCGCCGCGCTGGCAGGGGCGGTGCGAGGCCTGCGGGGCCTGGAATTCGATGATCGAGGACGGCGCCGCCGGC
Source organism: Melastoma dodecandrum (assembly GCA_029817715.1). Taxonomy (NCBI): domain Eukaryota; kingdom Viridiplantae; phylum Streptophyta; class Magnoliopsida; order Myrtales; family Melastomataceae; genus Melastoma; species Melastoma dodecandrum. The sequence continues at coordinate 1,430,603 of JARUPY010000398.1, read as the reverse complement.
GGCATCGCGGCGCCGGGGGCGCGCGCGGCGCGCAAGGGTCGCGTCTTCGCGTTCGGCGCGCTCGATACCGCCGAGCCGGCGCCCCGACGCCTGCGCACCGGCATCGACGAGCTGGATCGCGTGACCGGCGGGGGGTTCGTCGCGGGGTCTGTGCTGCTGCTGGGCGGCGAGCCGGGCATCGGCAAGTCGACGCTGCTCATCCAGGCCTGCGCCGCGATGGCCGCGCGCGGCGAACGCGTCGTCTACATCTCGGGCGAGGAGGCGATGGACCAGGTGCGCCTTCGCGCCCATCGCCTCGGGCTCGGCCGCGCCGCCGTCGAACTCGCCGCGGAGACGGGGGTCGACGACATCGTCGCGACGCTCGCCACCGGGCCGAAGCCCGCGCTCGTCGTCATCGATTCGATCCAGACGATGTGGACCGACGCGGTCGAGGCCTCCCCCGGCACGGTGACGCAGGTGCGCGCCTCGGCGCAAGCGCTGATCCGCTTCGCCAAGACGACCGGTGCCGTCGTCATCCTGGTCGGCCATGTGACGAAGGACGGCCAGATTGCCGGACCGCGGGTCGTCGAGCACATGGTCGACGCCGTGCTCGGCTTCGAAGGCGAGGGCGGCCGCGATTTCCGCATCCTGCGCTCGATGAAGAATCGTTTCGGCCCGACGGATGAAATCGGCGTGTTCGAGATGACCGGGACAGGCCTTGCCGAGGTCGCCAATCCCTCGTCGCTGTTTCTCACCGCGCATGGCGAGACGAGCGCCGGCGCTGCCGTCTTCGCCGGAATGGAGGGGACGCGCCCTCTCCTCGTCGAGATCCAGGCGCTGGTCGCGCCGACCTCGCTCGGGACCCCGCGACGCGCCGTCGTCGGATGGGAATCGAGCCGGCTTGCGATGATCGTCGCCGTCCTCGAGGCCCATGCAGGGCTGCGGCTTGGCCAGCATGACATCTATCTCACGATCGCTGGCGGCCTGCGCGTCGGCGAGCCGGCCGCCGATCTCGCGGCAGCGGCCGCTCTTGTGTCCTCGCTTTCGGGGCAACCGCTCCCGACCGATACCGTCTATTTCGGGGAGGTCGGGCTGTCCGGCGCGGTGCGCCCGGTGGCGCATGCGCCCGCGCGCCTCAAGGAGGCGGCGAAGCTTGGCTTCAAAGGCGCCGTCGCGCCGCGGATGCCGGCCGGCGAGGGTGCGGCGCCGCCGCTCGCGATGCACGGCTGCGATCATGTCGGGGCGCTCGTCGCCGCCATAGCGGCGCCGCGGCGTTCGGCGGAGCGCCGCGCGAGCCACGAGCATGGGGATAGACGGCGGATCGCGTGACGGACGGCTCTGCCTTCGCTATAAGCGCGCAAGCAGGTGCGGCCCTGCGCCGAGTCTCGCCCGAGATAACTCAAGATTGGCCGCGAAATGTCGGGCGTTGAGGGGCCGTCAGGATGCCGTCTTATCTCGATCTGGGGTTGCTCGCGGTCATCCTCATTTCCGCGCTCCTGGCGATGCTGCGCGGCTTCACGCGCGAAATCCTGGCGATCGCCTCTTGGGTCGCGGCGGCGGTGGCGGCCTATTACTTCTATCCTTATCTGGTGCCCTATTTGAAACCCTACATCTCGAAGGATGTCTGGGCGCAGGTCGCGGCCGCGACCGCGATCTTCTTCGTCGCGCTGATCGTCGTCTCGATCATCACCGTCAATTTGTCCGATGCCGTCCTCGATTCGCGTGTCGGTGCGCTCGACCGCTCCCTCGGCTTCCTGTTCGGCGCCGCACGAGGTTTCCTCCTCTGCGTCATTGCCTTCGTCTTTTTCTCGATGCTGTCGCCTGCGGACAAGCAACCGGCTTGGGTCCGCAATGCGCGGATGCGTCCGCTGCTCCAAAGCGTCGGTGACGACGTGCAGGCGATGTTGCCGCATGACATCTTGAACAAGATCATCAAACCGAAGGGCGCGACCCCCACCGACGAGTCGCCGCCTGATACCGAGGGCATGGACGCGACGACGAAGGACCAGAGCAAATCGAATGCCGAGCAGGATTCGCCGGCTCCGCTTCCGCCGGCGCGCGGGACAGGGGGCAACGCCAAGGAGCCGTGACAAAGAACCCTGATATGCGCGGGGGACATCGCGGTTTTTCTGGTATTCGCGACAGCGTCGATTATTTAACTTGTGTGACGCTCACTGGGAAAGCCGAAGGCTCGGCCCCCGTCTGACGTGGATGGGGCGCGGGCCGACGTTTCCGGAGCCGGCAAGTCGATCGCTGACGTGCCGGGAAACGAGCTGCCGAGCGCCGCGAGGTGTTGATGATCGACGAAGCCGCTTCCCCGTCCCAACACGGGTCCGACAGCCACGCCCCCGGCGCCGCCGACTTCGACCCCGAGAGCGACCGCCTGCGCGAGGAATGCGGCGTCTTCGGCATCTACGGCCATCCGCAGGCCGCAGCCCTCACCGCGCTCGGACTGCACGCGCTCCAGCATCGCGGGCAGGAGGCGGCGGGCATCGTCGCGTTCGACGGCGAGCGGTTCCATTCCGAGCGCCGGCTCGGCCTCGTCGGCGACCATTTCTCGAAGACCTCGACCATCACCCGACTGCCGGGCTCCGCCGCCATCGGCCATGTCCGCTATTCGACGACGGGCGAGACCATCCTGCGCAACGTCCAGCCGCTGTTCGCCGAGCTCGATTCCGGCGGCATCGCGGTCGCCCACAACGGCAATCTCACGAACGGACTGACGCTGCGGCGCGAGCTGATTCGCGATGGCGCGATCTACCAGTCGACCTCCGACACCGAGGTGATCCTGCATCTCGTCGCGCGCAGCCGCAAAGGCCGCGTGATCGAGCGCTTCATCGAGGCGCTGCGCGAGTTGGAAGGCGCCTATGCGCTGGTCACGCTCTCCAACAAGGCGTTGATCGGCGCGCGTGACCCGCTCGGCATTCGCCCTCTGGTGTTGGGCGAGCTCGATGGGCACTATCTGCTCGCCTCGGAAACCTGCGCGCTCGACATCATCGGCGCGCGCTTCGTGCGGGACGTCGAGAACGGCGAGATCGTCGTCATCACGGAGCAGGGGGTCGAGAGCCTGCATCCGTTCCCGCGCAAGCCCGCGCGCCCCTGCATCTTCGAGTACATCTATTTCGCGCGGCCCGACTCGGTGGTGCACGGGCGCCCCGTCTACGACATCCGCAAGAACATGGGCGCACAGCTCGCGCTCGAGGCGCCGGCCGAGGCGGACGTCGTCGTACCGGTGCCCGACAGCGGCGTGCCGGCGGCGATCGGCTTCGCCCAGGCGTCCGGCATCCCCTTCGAGCTCGGCATCATCCGCAACCATTACGTCGGGCGCACCTTCATCCAGCCGACGCAGTCGATCCGCGAGAGCGGCGTGCGGATGAAGCACAGCGCCAACAAATGCGTCGTCGCCGGCAAGCGCATCATCCTGCTCGACGATTCGATCGTGCGCGGGACGACGTCGGTGAAGATCGTGCGGATGATGCGCGAAGCGGGCGCGCGCGAGGTGCATTTCCGCATCTCCTCGCCGCCGATCACCCACCCCGACTATTACGGGATCGACACGCCGGAGCGCGAGAAACTGCTCGCGGCGACGCATTCGCTCGAGGAGATGCGCGACTACATCGGGTGCGACTCGCTCGCCTTCCTCTCCGTGGAGGGCGTCTATCGCGCCATGGGCGAGGAACGGCGCGACCCCCTGCGCCCGCAGTTCACCGACCATTGCTTCACCGGCGACTATCCCACCTACCTCACCGACGTGATCGGCGAGCATCGCAGCCAGCTATCGCTCCTGGCCGAGGCGGGCTGAGGCGCATCGGCGCGCCGGTGACCGGCGCGTCGCACATCGCCGTTCCTGCGAAAGCCAAGGCGCGCGCGAAGACGATGCGCGCCGGGATGACCGCGCCGGAGCGCCGCCTCTGGCGCGCCATCCGTGCGACAATCCCGATCGAGCGAACCCACTTCCGCCGGCAGGTGGTTATCGGGGACTTCATCGTCGATTTCTGCTGCCTGAAGGCCAAGCTGATCATCGAGGTCGACGGCAATCAGCACGGGCATCCTGTGCATCAGGCGAGAGACGCGGCCCGGACCCAGGCGCTCGAAGCGCAAGGCTTTCGCGTCCTGCGTTTCTCGAACGAGGACGTCATACGCTCTCTCGAGAGCGTGCTCGACACGATCTACGCCGCTCTGCACGAGCAGAATGGGGTGTGAGGCCTCGATCTCACCGCCGCTTCCCCTCCCCCTTGTGGGGAGGGGCAGGGCTGGGGGTTCCCTCAGCCTGCTCCTTTGTCCAGGCGAAGATCGCGTCTGCGGCCAACCCCCATCCCTGTCCCTTCCCCACAAGGGGGAAGGGGACGCACGTCGTCATCGCGGGACGGCCTCTTCAGCATCGATCTCACCGCCGCTTCCCCTCCCCTTTGTGGGGAGGGGCAGGGGTGGGGGTTGTCTCCGCCTGCTTTGACACGCCAACAAAGATCGCGTCTGCGGCCGACCCCCATCTTTGTCCCTTCCCTACAAGGGGGAAGGGGACGCAAGTCGCCGTCGCGGGACAGCTCGACGGCGCGCCGCGCATCGTTTGCCTCCCCCCGAAAGCGAGGGGCTGCCGCGACAGCATCGCAGAGCGAAGCCTGTTAAAGCAGAGCCTGCGGTCTCGAACGCGCGAGGGGATCCATGGCTGAGAGCTACGACGTCATCGTCATCGGCGGGGGGCCGGGAGGATATGTGGCGGCGATCCGCGCCGCGCAGCTCGGCCTCAGGACGGCGGTGGTGGAGCGCGAGCATCTCGGCGGCATCTGCCTCAACTGGGGCTGCATCCCGACGAAGGCGCTGCTGCGCTCGGCCGAGATCTTCCACTACCTGCAGCACCCGAAGGACTACGGCCTCACCGTCGAGGGGAAGGTGGGCTTCGACCCGGCGGCGGTGGTGACGCGCTCGCGCGGCGTCTCGGGGCAGCTCGCGACGGGCGTCGGCTTCTTGCTCAAGAAGAACAAGGTCGACGTGATCTGGGGCGAGGCCTCGATCCCCAAACCCGGGCAGGTCGTCGTCGGGCCGGTGAAGAAGGCCGTGATGCAGCCGCAGAACCCGCCGCCGAAAGGGACGCTCGGGCCTGGCACCTATCAGGCGAAGCACGTCATCGTCGCCACCGGCGCGCGGCCGCGCGTGCTGCCCGGCATCGAGCCCGACGGCAAGCTCATTTGGACCTATTTCGAGGCGATGGTCCCGAAAACCTTTCCGAAGAGCCTGATCGTCATGGGCTCGGGCGCGATAGGCATCGAGTTCGCCTCGTTCTACCGCACGATGGGTGTCGACGTGACGGTGATCGAGGTGCTGCCGCAGATCCTGCCCGTCGAGGATGCCGAGATCGCCGCGCTCGCCCGCAAGCGCTTCGAAAAGCAGGGCATCACCATCCTCACCTCGACAAAGGTGACGAAGGTCGAGAAGGGCGCGAACGACGTCACCGCGACGATCGAGGATGCCAAGGGCAACGTCCAGACGCTGCGCGCCGAACGGCTGATCTCGGCTGTCGGCGTCGTCGGAAACGTCGAGGGCATCGGGCTCGAGAAGCTGGGCGTCGCGATGGAGCGCGGCTGCATCAAGATCGACGCCTACGGACGCACGAACGTGGCGGGCATCTACGCGATCGGCGATGTCGCGGGGCCGCCGATGCTGGCGCACAAGGCCGAGCACGAGGGCACGATCTGCGTCGAGGCGATCGCCGGCAAGCATCCGCACGCGATGGAGAAGACGATGATTCCCGGCTGCACCTATTGCCAGCCGCAGGTCGCCTCCGTCGGCCTCACCGAGGCGCGGGCCAAGGAGGCCGGATACACAACCAAGGTCGGCCGCTTCCCCTTCATCGGCAACGGCAAGGCCATCGCGCTCGGCGAGCCGGACGGGCTCGTGAAGACGATCTTCGATGCCAAGACCGGCAAGCTGCTCGGCGCCCACATGGTCGGCGCCGAGGTGACGGAGCTGATCCAGGGCTACGTCGTCGCGATGAATTGCGAGACGACCGAGGCCGAGCTGATGCAGACCGTCTTCCCGCATCCGACGCTCTCGGAGATGATGCACGAGAGCGTGCTCGACGCCTACGGGCAGGTGATCCACAAGTAGGGCGCGGTCGTCGCTGCGGGCCTGCAAAGCAGCTCAGAGGCCGCCGATCTCGTCGCGTCGCCGCGGCTCCGCTCGCAATCGCGATACTTAATCTACTGTTGCTGCTGCGTCTGCTGCTCGACATCGGTCGCCGCGCGTGCGTCGCGCACGGGCTGGTGGGGCAGGGGGCGCAGGCGCGCGCGCTCGCGCAGCACGCGCTGGCGACGCGTCTGCACGAAGGAATCGCAGGGGTGCTGGCCGCCGCGGGCCGGCAGGTTCTTCAAGCCGTTCGAGACGAAGGTGAAGCCGCATTTTTCGAGCACGCGGCGCGAGGCGGGGTTGATGACCCGGCTGTCGGCGTGGACCGCGTTGGCCTCCGTCATGTTGAAGACGGCGTCGATGAGCGTCGAGGTGGCCTCCGTCGCATAGCCGCGCCCGGCATAGTCGGGCGCCACGACATAGCCGATCTCGATGTCGCGGGCGCCGGAGGCCTGCGCGCTCGCGAGCCCGATGAGCGTGCGAGCCTTGTTCTTCAGCGTGATCGCCAGAATGAGCGCCTGGCCGGCGGCGGTGGCGGCGCGGGCGGCGAGGATGAACCGCTCGGCTTCACCGGCCGGATAGGGATGTGGGATCGAGGCCGTCATCCGCGCCACCTCGGCACGGCTGGCGAAGGCGCGCACGGCCGGGGCATCGGAGGCGCGCAGCCAGCGCAACCAGAGACGCGAGGTCTCCAGACGGAAGATGTCGTCGCAGGACATGTCGGGAAACATGGCTGTCACAGCCGCTCCGTCGTCCGCCCAGCAGGCCGTCCGTCGGAGGGCCTGCGACGGCCTGCCCCCGTCAATTACAAGTGTTATTCGGCCGCGTCGCGCGTCTCGACGACGGAGACGAAGGCGCGCCCGTTACCTTTCGTCGTGAACAGGACCTTGCCTTCCGCCGTGGCGAACAGCGTATGGTCCTTGCCCATGCCGACATTGGCGCCCGGGTGCCACTTCGTGCCGCGCTGGCGCACGATGATGTTGCCGCCGATGACGTGCTCGCCGCCGAACTTCTTGACGCCGAGGCGCCGGCCGTCGGAGTCGCGGCCGTTACGGGACGACCCGCCTGCCTTTTTATGTGCCATCTCTCGTCTCCCAAGGGCGCGCGACGAACGCAGCAGCCCGTTCACGTACGAACTTAAAAGACGGCGCTAGCCGCCAACAACCTCGAGGATCTTGACCGTCGTCAGATCCTGGCGATGACCGCGCTTGCGCTTCGAATTCTGGCGGCGGCGCTTCTTGAAGGCGATGACCTTCGGCCCGCGACCGTGAGCGACGATCTCGCCCGTGACCGTCGCGCCCGACACGAAGGGCGCGCCGAACTTGGTCTCGTCTCCGACCGTGATGAGGACGTTGTCGAAGGTCACCTTGTCGCCCGGCTCTCCCGCCAGGCTCATGACCGTAATCGTATCGTCGGCGGCGACGCTGTACTGCTTGCCGCCGGTCTTGATGACTGCGAACATAAAGGCCTCGTCTATCATCCGGTCTGGCCACGGCGGCGCCGCGGTCGATCGGCTTCTTGTGTTCTTGGGATCCCATCGGACGCGTAAGACGCCTCATGGAAGCGGCGAGAGGTACTCGCCGGACGCCGGGAAGTCAACGCGGGCGCCCCCGGCGAAGGCTCCGCGCCTGCGCGTCACGACGCACTGTGCTCGCGGCGCAGCGGTGGCGTCCAAAGCGTGGCCGCTCATGGACAAAGCTCTGCCGCTCTGCTACCGGCAAATTCTTCCCAGGTGCGTCGAATGGCGCGCCCAGCGGCCTATTGCAAGATGACGGTGACGCTTTGGAGCGGGGCTCCGGCCACCACCAAGGGGATCGACGCGTGCAAGTTCTCGTCCGCGAAAACAATGTCGACCAAGCGCTGAAGGCGCTGAAAAAGAAGATGCAGCGCGAAGGCATCTTCCGCGAAATGAAGCTGCGCGGCCATTACGAGAAGCCCTCCGAGAAGCGCGCCCGCGAGAAGGCCGAGGCGGTCCGGCGCGCGCGCAAGCTGGCGCGCAAGAAGTTGCAGCGCGAAGGCCTGCTGCCGATGAAGCCCAAGCCGGTCGTCGGCGCGGCGCGCTGATCACCTTTCGTCCGCGTCTCAACCGTCCCTTAACTCCCCGCGGGTAGGGATCGGTTAAGCATAAGTCCAGGTCCAATTCTTGCCGGATTGGTCGTGGCATAACGCGCGCACGCTTCGCCCGGTTCGCCGGCGCCCAGAAGGACGACGGCCATGATTGGATTGCCCTCGATTGTCGCGAGCCGCAGCCGCTTCGCCGCGACCGTCCTCGGCATGACCGTGGGATCGATGGGTCTCGCCGGCTGCGGCTCGACCGGCGGAGTCGTCGGGGTGCCGGGCGCCGGCGTGGCCGAGATCGCCAAAGAGACGCCGCAGGAGGCGCAGGCCAACATCGCCTCCCTGACCGACACCGTGGAACGCAACCCCCAGAGCGTCGAGGCCCTGACGACGCGCGGTGTCGCCTATGCGCGCATCGGCCAGTTCGACAGCGCCGTCGCCGATTTCAGCCGCGCCGTCCAGCTCGATCCCAACAGCGCCCCCGCGCTGACCGACCGGGCGCTCGCCTATCGCCAGATCGGCCGCAACGAGGAAGCGCTCGCGGACTTCAACCGCGCGATCACGGCCAACCCGAATCATGCGCCCGCCTATCTCGGCCGCGGGAATCTCGAGCGTGCGCAGGGCCAGCTCGATCAGGCCAAGGCCGATCTCGATCAGGCGATCCGGCTCAATCCGGAGGACGCCCAGGCCTTCCATGCCCGCGGTCTGCTCTATCAGCGCCAGGGCAACAACACGCTGGCGATCACGGATTTCGACAACGCGATCGATCGCGACCCCTTCAAGGGCGCGCCCTACCAGGCGCGTGGCGAAAGCCTGCTCGCCGTCGGCAAACCCGACAAGGCGATCGAAGATTTCAACGCGGCGCTCAACGTCAACAACCGGAGCGGCCCAGCCTGGGCCGGTCTCGGCCTCGCCTACGAAAAGAAGGGCGATCGCGCCAAGGCGATCCAGAACTACCAGCGCGCGCTCGCCTTCGACCCGAAGAACCCGATTGCGACGCAGGGTTCGGCCCGGCTCGGCGCGGCCGGCTGAGCGGGCGTTTGCTGGCTCCGCGTTGACGGCGCCGCAGAACGCTTCCATGTGAGGGGCGACGCAGGGGCGTCGCAAGGGAGCTGCGCGTGACGTTCGAACGTAAGCGGCTCGGCATCACGTGGCAGGTCGCCTTCTGGCTCGCGACCTTCGCGCTGCTCGCCTTCTTCCTTTGGCTCTTCAACGCGGTGCTTCTGCCGTTCGTCGTCGCGATCGCGCTCGGCTACCTGCTCGATCCGCTGGTCAATCGTCTCGAGCGCCTCGGCCTCGGGCGCGCCGGGGCGACCAGCGTCATCCTCGGCGGCGCCCTCGTGGTCATCGTCGTCATCCTCGTCATCTTCGCCCCGATGCTCGGGCGTCAGATCGCCGATTTCGTGAAGGCACTTCCCTCGCTCGTGCAGAAGGCTCAGGGGCTCGCCGCGCAGGCGGGCGAGCAATTCGCAAAGAACCACCTCAATTCGATTCTCTCGCGCTTCGGCTTCGACGACAGCAACATGTCGGAGATCCGCAACTCCGCGAGCGACATGGTCAACCGCGGCCTCGCCTGGGCGGTGGGCTTTCTCAACGGCGTCCTGTCGCGCGGCGCGGCGCTGCTTGATCTCTTCTCGCTGATCATCATCACGCCGGTTGTCGCGTTCTACATGCTGCTCGACTGGCGCAAGATGGTGCGCACGATCGACGGCCTCGTACCGCCGCGCGATCGCGCGACGGTGCGCGACCTTGCCGCCCAGATTGACCGTGCGCTTGCCGGCTTTCTGCGCGGGCAGTCGCTCGTCTGCCTGTTTCTGGCGGTTTGGTACGGCATCGGCCTGTCGCTGATCGGACTCAACTTCGGGCTTCTGATCGGAATCGTCGGCGGTGTCCTGAGCTTCGTGCCCTACGTGGGCTCGTTGGTCGTGCTCGTCCTCTCGCTCCTCATCGCCGTCGTCCAGGGCTGGCCGAGCTGGCATCTGGCGGCCTACGCGCTCGGTGTCGTGCTCGTCGGGCAATTCCTCGAAGGCAACGTGCTCTCGCCCAAGCTCGTCGGCGACAAGGTGGGGCTGCATCCGGTCTGGATCATTTTCGCGCTGCTCGCGTTCGGTAGCGTGTGGGGCTTCACGGGCTTAATCGTGGCCGTGCCCGTCGCCTCGGCGATCGGCGTGCTCCTGCGCTTTGCAACGCGCCGCTACCGCGAAAGCCCGCTGTTCACCGGCGAGCTGCCGGCGCCGGACGGCCCGCCGGCCATCCCGCTGGCGCACGAGACCGGCCCGCCGCGCCTCGCCGAAACGTGAGCGGCGATCCCAAGCCCGCGCGCCAGCTCATCTTCGATCTCGCGCGCGCGCCGTCCTTCGCGCCGGACGATTTCCTGATCGCGCCCTCGAACGCCGACGCGCATGCGATGGTCGAGCGCTGGCCCGATTGGCCGAACCGCGTGCTGCTGCTGGTCGGGCCTGAGGGCGCGGGCAAGAGCCACCTCGCTGCGATCTGGCGTCTTCATGCGGGCGCGCAAGGCGCGCCGGACGCCGCGTCGCTCGACGGGCTCTTTCGCACGTCGCCCATTCTTGCATGCGTCGAGGATGCCGATCGCGCCGGGCTCGACGAGGCGGCCTTCTTCCACCTGCTTAATGGCGTCGTCGAAACGAACGGCTGGCTGCTCGTCACGAGCCGGGTCGCCCCGGACCTCTGGCAGATCCGCACGCGCGACCTGCTTTCGCGCCTGCGTCTTGCGCCGATCGTCGCCCTCGGGCCGCCCGATCCGGCCTTGCTGAAAGCCGTGATCGTGAAGCTTTTCGCCGACCGCCAAATTCTCATCTCGGAGGAAGTGGTCGCCTACGCTGCCCTCCACTGCGACCAATCGCTGGCGGCGGTCGCGGCCTTCGTCGCGGCCGTGGACGAAGAGGCGCTGGCAGCCGGGCGTCGAATTACCCGGCCCCTCGCGGCGAGGACGCTCGACAAGCTCCGCAGCGTCGAGCCCGATCAGGGACCGACGTAGCGCACCGACCGTCCGCGCGCGTCGGTGATCCGATAGCCCTCGACCACCTCGCTCGCCGATCGCGCTTCCTGCAGGCCGGGGTCGACCTTCGTCGGGTCGAGCGCCGCGAGGCGCACGCGCTCGGTCTTGCCCACGGCACGGGTCGCATCAAGCGCCGCGAACTGCTTCTTCGAATGCTTGTCGCTCGAAGGGCCCGTATAGACGTGGAGCCCGTCCTTCATCATCACGGCGTCGCCCGCGACCAGCGTCTTGTCGTGCATGAGATCGGTCGGGGTCTGCAGCGTCGGTTTCTCGTCGACGACCTTCTTGCGCCGATGTTGCGGCGCGAGTTGGTCGGAGAAGAAGCCCGGATCGACCGGAACCGGTGCATTGTATTGCGGCTGCGGGGCGGGCACCGGTGCGGCCTGCATCCCGCCGCCGAACAGCTGCTCGAAGAACCCTTGCGCCGAAGCGGGAGCGACGGGCGACGCGAGCGTTGCGACGCCGACGACCGCGGCAAGCGCTCGACGGACCGAATAGTGCGACATGATCCAAGACCCCCTTTTGACGTCGGAAACGCGCAGGGGCCCGGATTGGTTCAAGGTGCCTCAGGCGTAGGCCCGCGCATCGCGCTCGCTCTCGGCGAGCCGTCGATATTCGGCGCGCACGATGTCGTCGCCGTAGGCGCGCTCGAGACGGCGCACGGTGAAGTGACCCGTCGCGAGCGACTGGAAGTGCTCCGCGAAGGCGAAGTTCACGGCCGCCCCGCCGGCCGCCCCGATCACCGGCACCGCCTGCGCCGCCAGCTTTTCGGAGACGACCACGCCGAAGCGCGAGGCGATCTGGCCGACGAAACGCACAAGGACCGGCGCCGCCTGATCGCCCAGGCCGTTCGCGACGATGTACTTGCCGGCCTCGCTCACCGTGCGCGCAAGCAGCGAGCGGACGGCGAAATAACCGCCGTCGGTGAAGCTCTCGTCCGCCTCGTGCGCGCCGAGCGCGAAGACCTCGAGGCAAGCGAGGGCGACGTCGGGATCCGAGAGGTCTTCGCCCTCGCCCCGCGCGATGTCGGCGATCGAGCGAAGGATGATGATGGTCGAGACGGGCAGTTCGAGCGGCAGGCTCGACAGGCCGAAGGCCCCGCCGGCCGCCCCCGTCAGGGTCGCGATGGTGCGGTGAAAGCGCCGCGAATCGCGCGCCGGCGTCCGGTCGAGCGTGCGGATCGCGAAAGAGAGGCTGGAGCGGATGGCGCCCTCGGCGGCGCGGTTGATGATGGTGCCGACCCCGAGGGGCAGCATGCGCTGGAGCGAGCCGAGCTGCTTGCCGAGCGCGTTGGCGATGCGGGTCGCGAGGTTCGAATGCTCGAGCGCCCGCACGGCGCGCTGCAGGGCGGCGAGATCGGTCTCCGTCAGGCGAGAGAGGTCGACCGGCACGATCGCGGTGCTGGGGGTCGGCAGGTTCTGGGTCGGCTCGCTCATCGATCTCTCCGGGACGTCGCCTTGGCCGCGCCGCTCGCGGCGAGAACGGGGCACGCCTCGCTTGGTTCGCGCGGCGTGCTCGTGCATCCGTCGGCGGGGCGATCGGGACGTGCGCCGTGTAGCGTCAAATAAGTTCGCCGACTGCCTGTGATCAGCGCGAGACTAAGCCTTTTCGCTGTTTGACGGACCTTGGCTTTTGCGTGAGGCTTTGCCGCAAGCGACGCCAAATTCGAGCGACGTCCGAGGAGATCGAAACCCATGCGTGTCACTTTGTCGATCGGCGCGGCTGTCTGCGCCGTGAGCATCGGCCTCTCGGCCGGCTCCGCGTTCGCCGCATCGGCTATCCAGAAGGAATGCAGCCAGAAATATCAGGCCGCGAAGACCGCCAATACATTGAACGGTGCCACCTGGAACCAATTCTACAAGCAATGTTCGGCCGAGGCGAAAGGCGGCGCGGCTGCCGCGCCGGCCGCGACCCCGGCCGCCGCCCCCGCGGCGCCCGCACCGGCGCCGACCAAGACCGCCGCGCCTGCAGCGCCCGCCGCGCCTGCGGCGGCCGGCGCCTCGGTCTTCCCGACGGCCGTCTCCCCGACCTATTCCAAAGAATCGGCCGGGAAGGCCCGCATGCATACGTGCCTCGACCAATACAAGGCCAACAAGGCCACCAACGGCAACGGCGGCCTTAAGTGGATCGAGAAGGGCGGCGGCTATTACAGCGAGTGCAACAAGCGCCTCAAGGGATGATCGCACTCGCCTGCGGACGTGCCATGGCCGAAGAGAGAGGTGCGCGCCTCTCTCTTTTCGTTCGCGGACCTCAGAGGAACGCGACGGCGCCGATCAGAACGCCGAGAACGCCGAGCACCACGGCGGAGTAGTAGGGCCACCGACGCCCGCTCATGATGATGGCGATCGTCGCGATGGCGATCGAGATGTGGAGCAGGGTGGCGCCGAGCGTGAGGATCTGGTGGCGGCGCTCGTGGCGCTCGCTCGCCTCGTTCTCCTCCTTCACCTGGTCCTCGAGCGCCTCGGCCTTCTTCTGCGTCTCGCGCGACTGCTTCTCGTAGTCCTTGGCCTTCGCCTGGTAGGCCGCCACCATGTCGCCGCTCGCACTCTCGGCGGCGAGATCGTACATCGTCTTCTTGGTGCTCTGGCGCGAGAAGAAGCCCCACTGATCCGTCGCCTTGTTCTGGCTGATCGCCGCGCTCGTCTTGGCGCCGATCGTCTGCGCCGTCTCGATCGTCTCGAGCGACCCCACCGCGGCGGCGGCGACGGCCAGGATGGCGATGGTGATCGATACGCGGGCCAGGAACGGATCGCCGGAGTGCGCCACATGCTCGGCGTGCTCGGCGTGCTCGAAATGTTCGGTCGGCGATTCGCTCATGGTCAGCCCTCCGGCTCGTCCGGTTCTGCCATCGGGACGCGCCTGCGGCAACGCCGCAGCTTGCCGGGCTCGCGCGCCATGGACAGGTTCTTCGGCCGAGCTTTATAAGCGCGCGTCGCCCCTCTTCCTGGTCGAGGCCATGCCGGCTGCCGCGTTGCACCCTGCTATCGAAGAATCCGCAGCCCAACGGCGCACGATGGTCGATTGTCAGATCCGTACCTTCGGCGTGACGGACCAGCGACTTATCGCCCGGTTCCTGGCCGTGCCTCGCGAGCATTTCCTGCCCGACGAGATGCGCAAGCTCGCTTATTCCGACATCGGCTTCACGCTTCCGCCGGCCGTGCCGGGCGGAGAGCCTCGCTATCTGCTGCCGCCGCTGATCCTCGCCCGGCTGATGCAGGGCGGTCGCATCCGAGCGACGGACCGCGTTCTCGACGTCGCGGGCGGCAGCGGCTATTCCGCCGCGCTCCTTTCGGGACTGGCGCGCAGGGTGGTGGCGCTGGAGGCCGACGGCACACGCGTTCACGAGGCGCAGGCCCGCCTCGGCGAGCTCGGTCTCGACGGCGTCCTCGTACGCGAGGGCGACTTGAGCGCCGGGCACGCCGAGGAAGGTCCCTATGACGTCATTCTGGTCAACGGGGCGGTCGAGACGAACGTCGAGACGCTGCTCGCGCAACTCGCGCCCGGCGGTCGCCTTCTCGCGATCCGCCGCAGTGCCTCGGATCCGACGGGGCGGGCCGCCAAGGCGGTGTGCTACGAGAAGACGGGACGCGATGTCGGCACGCGCGTCCTGTTCGACGCGTCGGCGCCTGTGCTCGCCGTTTTCCGTAACGTCAAGTCGTTCGTCTTCTGACGCGCCTCCGGAAAAAGTAAAAATCTCGTCTGCGTCTGTCGCATTTTTGCGCCACCGCGGGGATTTCGTCCGCAGTGCAGCACGGCGCGGGCCCAAATCCACTATGCTCGCGGGCATGATGAGCACCGCGTATCCTGATTCTTCCGATGGTTGGTCTTCAAACCCGTCCGCCGCGCGCGGGGCTCGCCCCGGCACGGCCGCGTCGCGCGTTCGTCGGGTCGGTGTGCTGGCCGGCGCGGCGCTGGTGTCGATCCTCGCCTCGGACCTCGCGTCGGCCGAGACGATCTCGAGCGCGCTCTCGCGCGCCTATATGGGAAACCCCGACCTCAACCAGCAGCGCGCCGGTGCGCGGGCAACGGACGAGAACGTGGCCAAGGCGAAGGCCGGCTATCGTCCGACCATCCAGGGCACGGCGTCATTCGGCTACAACAACATCGACGAGACGATCGCCTTTTCCGGCTCGCCCATCCGCGTGCGCGGCGATACGTTTCCGACGCAGGGGTCGCTGACCGTCACCGAGAACCTCTTCAACGGCAACCGCACCGTGAACGGCGTGAAACAGGCCGAGTCCCAGGTCTTCAGCGCCCGCGAGCAGACGCGAAACACCGAGCAGAACACGCTGCAGAACGGCGCGACGGCCTACATGAACGTCCTGCGCGACACGGCGATTCTGGAGCTGAACAAGAACAATATTACCGTGCTCGAGGAGCAGCTTCGGCAGACCCGCGATCGCTTCAACGTCGGCGAGGTGACCCGCACCGACGTCGCGCAATCCGAGTCGAGCCTGGCGAATGCGCGCTCGCAGTACTTCACCGCGCAATCGAACCTGCAGGCGAGCATCGCCAATTTCCGGCAGATCATCGGCGTCGAGCCGCGCCGCCTCGAAGCCGCACGCCCGATCGACGCGCTGCTGCCGCCGACGCTCGAGGAGGCCATCGCGGTCTCCTTCTCGGAGCATCCGTCGATCCAGGCGGCGTTCCACAACGTCGACGTCGCCCAGCTCCAGGTGCAGATCAACGAGGGCGCGCTCTATCCGACGCTGAACGTCGTCGGAAGCGTCGAGCAGGCAAACCAGTATCAGGGACAGCCGCAGAACAAGCTGTTCAATGCCAGCGCGCTCGCCCAATTCTCCGTGCCGCTCTACCAGGGCGGGACGGAATACGCGTCCATCCGTCAGGCGAAGGAGCTCTTGTCGCAGGCGCGGCTCCAGGCCGATCTCCAGCGCGACACGGTGCGCGCCAACGTCGTCTCGACTTGGGGCCAGCTGCAGGCCTCGAAAGCGGTGATCCGATCCGCCCAGGCGGCGGTCAAGTCCTCCGAGATCGCGCTCGACGGCACGCGCGAGGAGGCGAGGGTCGGCCAGCGCACCACGCTCGACGTGCTCATCGCGCAGCAGACCCTGCTGCAATCGCGCGTGCAACTCGTCGGCTCGCAGCGGGACCGCGTCGTCGCCACCTACGCCGTGATGGCGGCGACGGGGCGCCTCTCGGCCGCGAATCTCGGTCTGGCCGTGATCGAGTACGATCCGACGGTCCACTTCACCCAGGTCAAGGACAAGTGGTTCGGCCTGCGGACTCCCGACGGCCGTTAACCATAGGTCGGCATCGCGTCGGTGCGTCCACAGGCTGCGGCCGGTTCGTCCTTGCTGCGGCCGAGGCGCCGGAACTAGATTAACGACTGGTTACTTTCGCTTTCGACGCGGGCGCCGAGCCGATGCTCCGTGCCTCACACAGCGCGGGACACGATGAACGCAGCTCATCCCAACGCGACGCCGGCCGACGCCGGCGAGGCCCGCGTGCCGGAGCCCTCGATGGAGGAGATCCTCGCCTCGATCCGGCGGATCATCGCCGATGATCAGTCCTTCCCGGGCATCCCGCGCGACGCGCCCGCCCTGCGCGCGACGCTGGAGCCCACCGCGCCCGTGCACGTGCTCCATCCCGAACCGGCTGCCCCGGAGCCTCGCGCCCCCGAACCGCCGCCGGCACCTGCGGCGCAGGCGAGCGAGCCGCCGCCGCCGGCGGAGGAGCCCGTCGCCGAGGCGCATGAGCCGGTGCGCGCGCCGGAGCCGACGATCATGGCGCCGCAGTTCCCGGTGCCGCCCGGACCTGCGCCAGAGCCGGAACCTCCCGCAGCGACCCACGTGCCGCGCGAGGAGCCCGTCTCGGAGCCGGCGCATATGGCGCCACTGGAAACAGCGCCACTCGAAACGGCTCCACCCCACATGGCGCGACCGCATGCGGAGCCGGCCTTCTCGGAGCCGCGGCAGGTCGAGAGGCCGGCCGCCGAACCGGACCCGTACGATGCGCCTCTCGGTCTCCGGCATCCCCTCGCGCACGAGCCGAGGGACAGTCTCTTCTCGGCCGAGACGGACCCTTCGCTCCCCTCGGCCTTCAACATGCTGGCCGCCTCGCGCCTCGCGGACAATTCCGATCACCTTCTCGCCATGACGCGCGAGATGCTGCGCCCGATGCTGCGCGAGTGGCTCGACGACAATCTTCCGAGCATGGTCGAGCGGCTCGTGCGCGCGGAGATTCAGCGCGTCGCGCGCGGCGGCCGCTGAGCCTTCGGAGAAGGGCTCGCGGCGTTGACAGGGCAGGGCGGCTCCGCTTTCTAGCCGCCGACCGCCCCCAACCCTATCGGACCATGGACAAGACATTCGATCCGGCCGCCGTCGAGCAGCGGATCTCCGCGCGCTGGGCCGAGCACGACGCCTTCAAGGCAGGACGCCCCGATCGCGCCGGCGCGGAGCCCTTCACGATCGTCATTCCGCCGCCGAACGTCACCGGCGTGCTGCACATGGGGCATGCGCTCAACAACACGCTGCAGGACATCCTGTGCCGCTATCAGCGCATGCGCGGGCGCGACGTGCTCTGGCAGCCGGGGACGGACCATGCCGGCATCGCGACGCAGATGGTCGTCGAGCGCCAGCTCATGGAACGCCAGGAGCCGGGGCGGCGCACGATGGGGCGCCAGCGATTTCTCGAGCGCGTCTGGGCATGGAAGGCCGAATCGGGCGGCGCGATCGTCAATCAGCTGAAGCGCCTCGGCGCCTCGTGCGACTGGTCGCGCGAGCGCTTCACGATGGACGAGGGCCTCTCGCAGGCCGTGCGCAAGGTCTTCGTCACCCTGCATCGGCAGGGCCTGATCTATCGCGACAAGCGCCTCGTGAACTGGGATCCGGAGCTGCAGACGGCGGTCTCCGACATCGAGGTCGTGCAGACCGAGGTCAAAGGGCACCTCTGGCACTTCGCTTACCCGGTGGTCGACGGCGAAGGCCGCGCGACCGGCGAGCGCATCGTCGTCGCGACGACGCGTCCCGAGACGATGCTCGGCGATACCGGCGTCGCCGTCCATCCGCAGGACGAGCGCTACACCCACCTCGTCGGCAAGCGCGTGCGCCTGCCGCTGGTCGGCCGCCTCATCCCGATCGTCGCGGATGCCTATTCCGATCCCGAGAAGGGCACCGGCGCGGTGAAGATCACGCCCGGCCACGACTTCAACGATTTCGAGGTCGGTCGCCGTCAGGGCCTCGGCCTCATCAACATTCTCGACGCGGAGGGCCATCTCCTCCTCCAGGACAATTGCGACTTCCTCGCCGGGATCGACGACAGCGCCGAGGCGGCGCAGACGGCTCTCCACCTTCACGGGATCTCACGTGAGGAGGGCCGCAAGCGCATCGTGGAGATGATGGAGGAGGCCGGCCTTCTCGAGAAGATCGAGCCGCATCCGCATGCCGTCCCCCACGGCGATCGGTCCGGCGTCGTCATCGAGCCCTGGCTCACGGACCAATGGTACGTCGACGCGAAGACGTTGGCTGCGCCGGCTCTTGCCGCGGTGCGCGATGGACGCATGCGGTTCGTACCCCGCCAATACGAGAAGACCTATTTCGACTGGCTGGAAAACATCCAGCCGTGGTGCATCTCGCGCCAGCTCTGGTGGGGCCACCAGATCCCCGCCTGGTACGGGCCGGACGGGTCGATCTTCGTCGAGGAGACGCCGGAGGAGGCCGCCGCCGCGGCGAAGGCGCATTACGGCAAGAGCGTCGAGCTGCGCCGCGACGAGGACGTGCTCGACACCTGGTTTTCGTCCGCCCTATGGCCGTTCTCGACGCTCGGCTGGCCGGATGTGACCAGCGAGGTCGCGCGCTACTATCCGACCGACACGCTCGTCACGGGCTTCGACATCATCTTCTTCTGGGTCGCCCGGATGATGATGATGGGGCTGCACTTCCTCGGCGAAGTGCCCTTCCGCGACTGCTACATCCACGCGCTCGTCCGCGACGAGAAGGGCGCCAAGATGTCGAAGTCGAAGGGCAACGTGCTCGACCCGCTCGGTATGATCGACCAGTACGGCGCCGATTCGCTGCGCTTCACGCTGGCGGCGATGGCGGCCCAGGGTCGGGACATCAAGCTCGCCCCGCAGAGGGTCGAGGGCTACCGCAACTTCGCGACAAAGCTCTGGAACGCGGCGCGCTTCGCCGAGATGAACGGCTGCGTCCGCACCGCCGCATTCGAACCGCGCGCGGTCTCCGTCACGCTGAACCGCTGGGCCCTCAGCGAGACGGCGAAGGCGCTGGCGGAGGTCACCCTGGCGATCGAGAGCTACCGGTTCAACGATGCCGCGAACGCCGCCTATCGTTTCGTCTGGAACATCTTCTGCGACTGGTATCTCGAATTGGCGAAGCCTCTGCTGCAAAGCGACCATCCGGGCCGCGCGGAAACGCAGGCGACGGTGGCCTTCGTGATCGACGAGATCTTGAAGCTGCTGCATCCCTTCATGCCGTTCCTCACCGAGGAGCTCTGGGCGATCAAGGGCGAGGCGGGGCCGGCGCGCACCGGCGTCCTCGCGCTCGCCCCGTGGAGCGATCTGTCCGGGCTCGAGGATGCCGCGGCGGACGCCGAAATCGGTTGGCTCGTCGATCTCGTCTCGGAAGTGCGATCCGTGCGCTCGGAGATGAACGTCCCGCCGGGGGCGCAGGTGCCGCTCGTCCTCGTCTCGTCGGATCCGGCCCTTGGCGATATCGCCGAAGCCTGGGGGGACACGATCAAGCGGCTCGCGCGCATCTCCGACATCTCGCTCGCCGAGGACGCGCCGCCGAAGTCGGTGCAGCTGCCCGTGCGCGGCAGTCTCGCCACGCTGCCGCTCGACGGCATCATCGACTGCGGGGCCGAGAAGGCGCGCCTGACGAAGGAGATCGCGAAGCTCGAAGGCGAGGCGGCGAAGATCGAGACCAAGCTCGCCAACGCCGACTTCGTCGCCCGCGCGCCGGAGGAGGTGGTCGAGGAGCAGCGCGAGCGTCTGGCGGAGGCCTTGAACCGTCGCGCCAAGCTGCAGACGGCGTCCGCGCGCCTCGGCGCGTGAGGGTTAGCCGGTGGTGAAGAGGATCGCGGCAAAAACGCTTAAGACTGTTTGCTGACCGCCTTTTCACCGTCATCTCAGCGAGATCGCCCGCATCGGCGAATTCGATAAAATTGTAGCGATCGGGGGAAGCGGCGGGAAAAGCGCGGCAGATGGTGTGGGGGCGTCCACGACGCGAGCCCACGACGCCTGCCATGATCGCCGATCCGCCGACGCTTACCAGACTTGCGCTCGCCGAACTCGAGACGCCGGATGGCGTCCTCCTGATCCAGGAGCGCCGCCGGCATCCGCGCGGCCCGAATGCTCCCGTGCCGCTCGCGGCGCGGGGCGCCAGCTCCACGCCGGCAATGACGTCACTCGGCGGTCTGATCATCCTCATGGTGCTCGTCGGCACCTACACGACCAAATACGAGGCGGCGATCGGGCACCGCGTCTCGTTCG
Organism: Melastoma dodecandrum; assembly: GCA_029817715.1. Lineage (NCBI taxonomy): Eukaryota > Viridiplantae > Streptophyta > Magnoliopsida > Myrtales > Melastomataceae > Melastoma > Melastoma dodecandrum. The sequence continues at coordinate 1,409,952 of JARUPY010000398.1, read as the reverse complement.
CGGCCGTGCCGGCCGTCGGCTACCTCGCGCTCCAGCTCTTTCTCGCGCGCTCGGCGTACCGGCTCTTCTACGACGTCAAGACCATCCCCTCGGCCGGCGCCTATGTCGCTCAACGCCTCTACCGCTATCTGCCGGCGACGATCCCGGCCGTGCTCTTCGGCTACGCGCTGGTGCGCCTCGGCGGGCTGCCCTGTTTCCACACGCAGGGCACGAGCCTGCCCGCCAATCTCCTGATGCTCGCCGACATGGTCGGCGCCGCCGAGATCGACCCCGCCCACTGGCGCCTCAAGATCGAGATCCTGCTGTCGGTCTTCGTCGGCGCCGCATGGTACGCCGGGCTGGCGCGCGCGCTGCCGGCGGCGCTCTTCCTGCTGCTCGGCTTCGACGCGCTCTTCGTCCACGGCGAGCCGGCGCATGCGAGCGTCCTCCCGCTGCGCGGAATCCTGACAATCGACGGATATCTCCCGCTCGTCGCGTTCGGGATCGCGCTGCACCACCTCGTGCAGGCGGCGCGGGCCGCGATCTGGTGGGGCGTCCTTTTGGTCGCCGCCGTGCTCGTCGTTCTGTCGAACACGCCGGCCCACGGCCTCGTGGTGCTCGCCTCTCTCGGTCTGCTCGCCGCGGTCGCCACGCATCGCCTCGATGCGCTCGGCCGGGTGACGTCGCTGGTGCGGCTCGGCGAAATCGCGTTCCCGATCTTCGTGGTCCATCACGTGCTCGGCTTCCACGTGATCCACGCGCTCGAAACGCTCGGCCTGCATCCGGTGCCGGCGATCCTCGTCGCGGGCCTCGCGGCGATCGTCGCCGGCAAGGCGATCCAGCTCGGTTTCGAAAAGCCCGCCGACACATACGGGCCGGCCGCGGCGGCCTGGCTGCGGCGCAAGGTTGTCGAGCGCGGCGCGCTCGCGGCTCTTCCCCAATCGGCCTGAGGACAGCGAAGGTCGCCATTGCGGCGGGCGCTCGGGCTCGCCATGTGCACGCACGTCCTGAGAGCACCGCGTCCGACCGACTTCAGGCCGTCGGTTTGTTGCGGGCTCGCCACAGGTTCGGGTGATCTCGTCGCGGTTTGTTTCCCTCCCGTTCCGGGTCGCTTTTCAGCCATAAACCGCTCGCTAATTTCCCCGCAATTTCAGGGGAGACGGTGCAGGGCGCAGCCGCGCCACGGTACCAAATCCGATGGGATCGGGACACCTGCCGCGGGGGCTGCGGGAGACGTTCGGCGCAACAGAGTTCGAGGTCGGTCGAGAGTATGGACGCGCGCGTTTTCGACAAAGCAAAGTTGCCGAGCCGTCACGTGACGGAGGGGCCCGAGCGGGCGCCGCACCGTTCGTATCTCTATGCCATGGGCCTCACGAAGGAGCAGATTCACCAGCCGCTCGTCGGTGTCGCCTCCTGCTGGAACGAGGCGGCCCCGTGCAACATCTCGCTGATGCGGCAGGCTCAGGCGGTCAAGAAAGGCGTTTCCGCCGCCAACGGAACGCCGCGCGAATTCTGCACCATCACCGTCACGGACGGCATCGCGATGGGCCATCAGGGTATGAAGTCCTCGCTCGTCTCGCGCGACCTCATCGCCGATTCGGTCGAGCTGACGATGCGCGGCCATTGCTACGACGCGCTCGTCGGCCTCGCGGGCTGCGACAAGTCGCTGCCGGGCATGATGATGGCGATGCTGCGGCTGAACGTGCCGTCGATCTTCATCTACGGCGGCTCGATCCTGCCGGGCAATTTCCGCGGCCAGGCGGTGACCGTGCAGGACCTCTTCGAGGCGGTCGGCAAGCACTCGGTCGGCGAGATGTCGGACGCCGATCTCGACGAGCTCGAGAGCGTCGCCTGTCCGTCGGCCGGCGCCTGCGGCGCGCAGTTCACCGCCAATACGATGGCGACCGTCTCCGAGGCGATCGGCCTCGCGCTGCCGTACTCGGCCGGCGCGCCGGCGCCTTACGAGATCCGCGACCGGTTCTGCATGGCGGCCGGCGAGATGGTCATGGAGCTCATCGCGCGAAATCTGCGCCCGCGCGACATCGTCACGCGGAAGGCGCTCGAGAACGCGGCGACCGTCGTCGCGGCCTCCGGCGGCTCGACCAACGCCGCGCTGCATCTGCCGGCGATCGCCAACGAGTGCGGCATCAAGTTCGATCTCTTCGACGTCGCCGAGATCTTCAAGCGCACGCCCTACATCGCGGACCTGAAGCCGGGCGGGCGCTACGTCGCCAAGGACATGTTCGAGGCGGGCGGCATTCCGATCCTCATGAAGACGCTGCTCGACAACGGGTTCCTGCACGGCGACTGCCTCACCGTCACCGGCCGCACTATCGCGGAGAATCTCGACAAGGTCCGTTGGAATCCGGACCAGGACGTCGTGCACCCGGCCGACAAGCCGATTACCGTCACCGGCGGCGTCGTCGGCCTCAAGGGCTCGCTCGCGCCCGAAGGCGCGATCGTCAAAGTCGCCGGCATGCCGGAGAGCGCGCTGACCTTCGAGGGGCCGGCGCTGTGCTTCGACTGCGAGGAGGATTGCTTCAAGGCTGTCAGCGAGCGCCGCTACCAGGAAGGCTGCGTCTTCGTGATCCGCTACGAGGGGCCGAAGGGCGGGCCAGGCATGCGCGAGATGCTGGCGACGACCGCGGCGCTCTACGGCCAGGGCATGGGCTCGAAGGTCGCCCTCATCACCGACGGACGCTTCTCGGGCGCGACTCGCGGCTTTTGCGTCGGCCATGTCGGACCCGAGGCGGCTGTCGGCGGTCCGATCGCGCTCGTGCGCGACGGCGACATCATCTCGCTCGATGCGAAAGCCGGCACGATCGAGCTGCACGTGTCGGAGGCCGAACTCGCCGAGCGCCGCAAGGCGTGGGCGCCGCGTGGGCATGATTTCGGCTCGGGTGCCATCTGGCGCTACGCGCAGACGGTCGGCAATGCTCTCAACGGCGCCGTGACGCACCCCGGTGCCAGCGGGGAGACGCATGTCTACGCCGACACGTGACGCGTCCCGCAAGCTCGCGCTGAGCCTCGTGGCGCTGCTCGTCGGCGCCACCTCGACGCTCGCCTTCGACGGCTCGTCGACGAACCAGCGTGGCCCGCTGCCGATCTTCAAGAACCCGAAAGCGGCGCTTCGGGCTGGGCTCGAGGGCGTGCGCAGCGGGCATCCGCATTCGGCCGTCGCGGCGTTGCAATACGCGGCGGAGAGCGGTGAATCCGTTGCGCAGTGGAAGCTCGCCAAGATGTACGCGGCCGGCGACGGCGTGAAGCAGGACGATTCGAAGGCCTTCACCTACTTCTCGCAGATCGTCGACAGTTACGACGAGGACGATGCGGACCCGCGCGAGGCGCCGTTCGTCGCGAGCGCGTTCGTCGCGCTCGGCGCCTACAACCTCTCCGGCATTCCGAACGGGCGCGTGACGCCGAACCCCGAGCGGGCGCTCGAGATGTTCCATTACGCGGCCGTCAATTTCGGCGATGCGACGGCGCAGTACAATCTCGCGCGCATGTATCTCGACGGAAACGGCGTCGCGAAGGACGGCCCTCAGGCCGCCCGCTGGCTCTACCTTGCCGCCGACAAAGGGCATATCGAGTCCGAGGCGGTGCTCGGGCAGATGCTGTTCAACGGCTACGACGGCGTCGCGCCGCAGCGGGCAAAAGGGTTGATGTGGCTCTCGCTCGCGCGCGACGGCGTCAGCGACAAGGTCAAGGACCGCTGGATCCTCGACCTCTACGACCACGCGATGGCGGCGGCGAGCGATTCCGATCGCCAGGTGGCCTCCGTGTTCCTCGACGACCACGGCAAGCACCGCAACTGACACCCGTCATCCCGGCCGGAGGGCCGGAGCCATGAACACCAGGCTGGCTGGCTATGCTCGGCGTCGCCGAGCCTTTGCCGGCATCCGCCCGCGCATGGGTTCCGGGCTCTCGCTGCGCTCGCCCCGGAATGACGCCGCCTAGGTTCGGCTATTTGGCGAGAACCTCGACGTCGCGGTCGAGCGTCGAACTCACCTTGAACGTCGTCTGGAACGTCTTGCCGTCGTGTCGCGCGATGGCGACGTATTCGCCCTCGGCCAACACCAGCGAGGGGAACGCGCCGATCAATTCGCGGATGACGTCGCCGCCGGGCGTCAGGATCGTGAAGGCGGTGTTGGCGAGCGCCTCGCCGCCGGGCTCATTGACGAGCTTCAGCGTCATGACTGCCGAGCGATGGCGCAGCGTCGCGTCGGTGAGCTTGCCGGCCTGAACCTTGAGATCGGCCGAGACCACCGAGTTCGTCTTGTTGCCGACGCCCGACTTCTGTGTGCCGCTATAGCCCGCCGTATCCAGGAGCGTCGAGACGACGTGGTAATTGCCTTCCGGCAGCGCGACGAGATCGCCGGCCTTGACGCCGGAGAGCACGAGCTTCGCCTCCGAGTTTCCCGCCTCTGGCACATAGATTTTGATCAGGAGCTTCGCCGGATTGATCGGCTTGTCGCCGAGCGTGCCGATCACGCGCAGCGCACCCGCATTGAGGACGAGGCGCTCGCTGGTGTTGCCGCCGCCGACCGTCACCTGCTTCATGGCGCTGGCGAGGTTGAGGGCGGCATGGACGATGTACGTGCCCTGCGGCAGCGTGAAGGTCGGGCTCGGATCGCTCGACGTCGCGACCATCTTGCGATGGCCCTGCGCATCGATGTCGTCGCGAAAGATGCGCCAGTGGATCGGCGCCTTGGCGAGGGGCTGCGTATCGCGCGCGCTCAGGAGCGCGGAGAGGTAGAGCTGGCCCTTGGGCGGCTCGGGCCGGGCCGGGGCCTGGCGAGGAACCGTCGGCGCAGGCAGCGCGGTCGGAGGGACGGCGGCGGGCGGCAGCGGCGAGTCGATGCCCGGTACCTTGCCGTCGAGCTGCGCGAAGCCGGGTCGGGCCGCCATCGTCAGCGCGGCCACGGCGAGGCCGAGGGGCCCCCAGCATCCGCGATCCCAGCGCCGGCGAAGCGGCATCCTCATCCTCTCGGCAGAAGACCGCGCGCCGCGGCCCACAAGTTGGTCAGCGAGAGGGGATGGAAGGAGAATTCGACCACGTGATGGCCGGCCGGAACCGGGACGCCTCGAAACAGCAGGTTCGCCCGAACGATGGGGGTCTCGCGCCCGTCTACCCGCGCGATCCAGCCGGGATAAGCGAGATCGTGCAGGACGAGGACGCCGGCGTCTCCAGCGTCGACGTCGATGCGCACCTCGTCGTCGCCGTACCGCTCGATCCGCGCGGTGGAGGACGCGCTGGCATCCGCGCCGAGGCTTGCCGGCAACGTCGCCATGTCGGCGCTGTCCACCAGCGCCTGCGTGCCGATGTCGAACGAGGGCAGCATCTCGTCGTCGATCGCTTTCCGGCTGTCGACCGACAGCACCTGGGACGCCACATAGGCGCGCGGCGCCGTCGGCCCGTCCAGCCGGTAGACGTAGAAGTGGTCCCCCGCGAACAGCTCGGTGGCCCGCGGTCGCGGAATGTGCCGGGGCAGATCGTCGATCCGCCGGTCGAGCACGAGATAGTCGAGTCCGAGCAGCTGCGCGAGGCGCGAATTGTAGCCGCGAAACGTGTCCGGAAATTCGCGCAGCATCGGATCGTTGGCGCTCTCGGCAACGCCGACCGCGCGGGCAAAGCCGGCGATGCGCAACGGATTGTAGCCGATCGTGTCCTCGATTTTGAGGACCATCGCCGCGTTCTGCCAGGCGGCGTCGAGGCCGAGGATCTCGACACGCGGTCGCTCGCCGCGGGCGACCCGGGCGGCCAGCTCCTTCTGTAGGATCGCCAACCCCTTCGCGGCGTCCGGCTCCATGTCGGCATAGACGTCATAGCGCCGGGCCGGCTCGGCGTTCACCGCAGAGGCGCTGTTGCGCCAGACGAGCTGCGCCGCCGTCGCCGCGACGAGGAGGGCGGCGACCGCGCGGCGGTGCCGCGCACCGCGGCAGAGAGCGAGGAGACCCGCGATCGCCGTCGCGAGCAGGGTGCCGGCGCCGAGCTCGAACAGCGACGGCTCGAGGTGGCGCGCGGCACGCGCGAAGGCGAGACCGGCGCCGACGAGCACGGCGGATACGACGACGACGACGGCCGCCGCCCAGCCGCTGCGATCCAGCCGCAGGCGCGGCAGGCCCTCCGCCAGGTAGCGATGCATCAGATAGCCCGCGGCCAGCGCCAGCGCGATGTTGAGCAGGAAGGTCGCGTCCGCCGGGCGCCGATACAGCGAAACGCCGGGCACCCAGTCGAACAGGACGGAGAAGAACGGGGTCGACCGGCCGAGCGCGTAGAGGAGGGCGAAGGACGCGACGGCGAGCGCGTAGCGTCCCTCGCGCGCGCCCAGCCGACGGACGGCGAGCCCGTGCCACACGATGAGGACGACGGGCAGGGTGCCCACGAAGAGGTAATCGATGCTGCGGTCCGTCCAGTCGTTGCCCGCGACGGACGCGGCGCCCGGACCCCAGTAATCGTAGACCCGGTTCAGCGAGCCGAAGACGTTTGGCGCCACTAGCGTCAGCAGGTTCGCCGGATCGAGCGACCCCTCGAGCGCCACGCCGTAGGCGATGCCGGGCCGGTTCGAATCGTGGATGAACTGCAGGGTCAGCAGGATGGGCACGGCCATGGCGGCGAGCGTCACGCCGCCGGCGACGCCGAGCACCGCGAGGCGCTCGCGCAGAAAGGTCCACGGCGCCGGCTCGCAGGCGATCCGCCAGAGCACCGCCGCGACGAGCGCGAGGCACAGCAGGAACGCGACCTGATCGCGACCGAGCGCCATGAGGGTCGCGACGACGCCCGCGAGCACCCCGCGTGCGATGGAGCGCCGGTCGAGCGTCGTCTGGAGCGCCCAGAGCGCGCAGGGAAAGAACGCGTAGGAGATGATCATCCCCGTATGCTGCAGGCGGGCGGCTGCGGAGCCGCCCAGCATGAAGACGATGGCCGCGAGGATGGCGGCCGTCGGATGCCAGGACGCACGCCGGGCGAGCGCGAGCATGCCGAAGCCGCCGAGGGCGAGATGCGCCATGATCGCCGCGTCGAAGAGCTGCATCGAGGCATCCGGCCGCAAGAGGGCGACGAGCACCATGGTCGGGGTGAAGAGCAGCGACTGCGGATCGGCGACGGTCGGGTAGCCGCTGAACTGGTACGGGTTCCACAGGGGCAGCGCGCCGTGACGCAGCGAATCGCCGAGAAAGCGGAACATCGCGTAGAACTGGTTCTTGGAATCCCAGGGCACGACCTCGCCGGCGATCTGCCAGCGCGCGAAGGACGCGGCCGCGAGGAGCAGCACGGCCAGACCCGCCACGGCGCCATCGAGGCGCGTCCATGTCGCGGGACGCGCGGAGGCATGTGTCCAGCCGGTCCGCAGCCGCGCGCGCGCCCGGACGAGACCGAGGCGGGGGATGTCGAGGAAGGTCATGCGGCCGGCAAGGTCGGGGAGAGACGAATCATGAGCGCCTGAGGAGCCTGTCGAACCGTTGTAAGGTGCCCCACGAAGGGGGTCGCGGAAGCTGTGCCGACCCTTTATGGCGTTGCCGCGACACCCGCCCACCTAAGCTGGCCGCATTGAACTCCCCATGAACGAAACCTGCCTCCGCCTTCTCGAGACCCGCCGGTCCGCTCCCGTTCCGCTGCTCGCCGAGCCGGGGCCCGACGACGCGCAGATCGATACCCTGCTCTCGATCGCAAGCCGGGTGCCCGATCACGGCAAGCTGGCGCCGTGGCGCTTCATCCTGTTCCAAGGAGAGGCCCGCGCCGCCGCGGGCGCCATCATCGCCGACGTCTTTGCGGCGGCCAATCCCGAGAGCGAGGCCCGTCGGCTCGAGATCGAGCGCAACCGCTTCAGTGCGCCCCTCGTGGTCGGCGTCGTCTCGAGGGCCGGCCCGCACGTCAAAGTGCCGGAGTGGGAGCAGGTGCTCTCGGCAGGGGCCGTGTGCATGAACCTGACGGTCGCGGCCAACGCCATGGGTTTTGCGACCTCGTGGCTGACCGAGTGGTACGCTTACGATCGCACCGTGCTCGCGCGCCTCGGTCTCGCGGCGCACGAGAAGATCGCCGGCTTCGTCCACATCGGCACGCCGACCGCGGCACGAGACGAGCGCGTGCGCCCCGTCCTGGCGGACATCGTCTCGCGCTTTTCGGCGTGACGATGCTGTTCTACGAGCCGCACGCGCGCGACAAGACGGTTCTGCCTCACGACCCGTTCAAGGCGCTCATCGCGCCGCGTCCGATCGGCTGGATTTCGACGCGCGCGCGCGACGGGCGCATCAACCTCGCGCCCTATTCGTTCTTCAACGCCTTCGCGGATCGTCCGCCGATCATCGCCTTCAGCTCGCAGACCTACAAGGACTCGGTGACGTTCATCGCCGAGACGGGCGAGTTCGTATGGAACATGCCGACATGGGATCTACGCGAGGCGATGAACAAGACCGCGGCGCCGCTCGAGCGCGGTGACAGCGAGGCGGAGTTCGCGCAGCTCGAGATGGCCCCCTCGCGCCTCGTCGCGGCGCCGCGCGTCGCGGCCAGCCCGGCCGCGCTCGAATGCCAGCTGATCGAGGTGAAGCGGCTCGCGCGGCGCGACGGGACGTTGATCGACCATTGGCTGGTGCTCGGCGAGGTCGTCGGCGTCCATATCGACGAAGGGTTTTTGCGCGACGGACGGCTCGACATGGCAGCGATGCGCCCGATCGCCCGTTGCGGCTACGACGAATATGTCGTCGCCGACCGCGTCTTCACCATGGAGCGACCGCCGAAACCTCCGCCGAAATCGCCGCAATGACGAAGGGTTAGGCTTAAGCGTTCCTTCACCATGATCTGTAAAAGTCGCTCCTGTCGCAGCTGCGCACAGGGCACGTTGCATGATCGTTCAACACTTCGAGGTTTGGGCCCGAACGGCCTCGCCGTCGAGCCGGGCCGATGGCGTCAGCGCGTTGGCTCGGGCCTATCTCTACTCTTCGCTCGATGCGGATCAGCGCCGCCGCGCGGTCGCCGCGCTGACGACCTTCCTCGATGATCCATCCCCGCTCGTGCGCCGCGCTCTGGCCGAAGCCTTCGCGAGCGCCGCTGAGGCGCCGGCCCACATCGTCCTGGCGCTCGCCGACGATCAGCCCTCCATCGCCGCGATCATCCTCGCCCGCTCACCGGTCCTGACCGATGCGGCGCTGGTCGATTGCGCCGTCTCGTCCGATGCCGCCGCACAGACGGCGATCGCATCACGCCCCGTTCTCTCGCCGCTCGTCGTCGCGACATTGGCGGAGGTGGGTGCGGCGCCGGCGCTCGTGCAGCTCGCGCGCAACGCGGCGCTTCGCATCCCGGCCGCCGCGCTCGCTCGCATCGCGGAGCGGCACGGCGACCTGCCCGAGCTGCGCGAGGCGTTGCTCGCCCGCGCCGACCTTCCGCCGACCGTGCGGATGGATCTCGTCGCCGCGACGACGCGCGCGCTCGCGCAACTCGTCAGCGCCCGCGACTGGCTGCCGACCGAGCGCATGCGCCGCATCGCCTTCGAGGCCAAGGACAAGGCCGCCGTGGCGATCGCGGACGAGGCCAAGCCGACGGACGAAGCCGCGCTCGTCGCCCATCTTCGGCGCACCGGCCAGCTCAGCGTCGGCCTCGTGCTGCGCACCGTGCTCAGCGGTCGGATCGAACTCTTCAAGCATATGCTCGCAGATCTTTCCGGGATCGCGGTCGGGCGCGTCGACGGGCTCGTCGGCCAGGTTCACGCCGCCGGGTTCGCGGCGCTCTACCGCAAGACGGGCATGCCCGACGCCCTGCTCGCGGTGTTCCGGCTGGCCGTCGAGGCGGCGCGCGACAGCGAATGGGCCGTGGCGCCGGAGACCGGCCTGTGCCGCGCCGCGGTCGAGCGCGTCCTCACCGCCTGCGAGGACCTCAACCACGGGCAGCTCGATCAGCTCCTCGTCCTCCTGCGCCGCTTCGAGGCCGCGGCGGCGCGCGACGACGCCCGGCGTGCCGCCGCACGCGAGAGCGCGCCGCTGATGCTCGCGGAACGCCCGACGCCCCTGCTGCTCCGCGACCTCGACGAGCCTCCGTCGGCGCTGGCGGCTCCTTCCGAGCGCGTCGGTCGGGTTCGCCCGCCTGTCCTGCCGCCGCGCGTCGACCTCGCCGCGCTCGAGGCCGAACTCTGCGCGGCTTGAGGCTCACCCGGCGAGCAGCCCCGTCGCTTTCGCGTAGTAGAGCAGGGCGATCGTTTTCAGGTCGACGATCTCGCCACGCTCGACCATCGTGATCGCCGCGTCGAGGGTCAGCTCGATCACCTCGATGTCCTCGCCTTCTTCCTCGAGGCCGCCGCCCTCGCTCACGCGATCGTCGGCCGTGTAGGGCGCGACGAAATAGGTCAGGCGCTCCGTGAAGCTGCCCGGCGAGGAATAGGCCTCGAAGAGGCGACGCGGCGGCCCCGACAGGCGGATGCCCGTCTCCTCGAACGTCTCCTTGACGATCCGCTCCTCCGGCGTCGCGCCTTCGAGCTTGCCGGCGCAGGCCTCGACGAGCCCCTCGAGTCCTTGTTTCAAGAACGCGACGCCGCGGAACTGGCGGATGAGGATGATCGTGCCGCGGGCGGAATCGTAGGGCAGGATCGTCGCGCCGTCGCCGGGGTCCATGATCTCGCGCGGGAGGGTCGCGATGCGGCCATCCCGCCGCTTACGTCGGAACAGGATCTTCTCGACATGCGCATAGCCGCGCGTCAGCGTCTCGCGCGAAACGACTTCCGTTTTGTCTGCCAAAGGCTTAGTATCCGAACTGTTCGCGCAGGATGCGCTCGTCGAGCGAGTGGCCCGGGTCGTGGAGAAGCTGGAGGCCGGTCGCGAGATCCATGTCGACGTCGACGCGCAGAACGTTGCGGACCTCGAAATGGTCGGCGACGGCCGACACCGGCCGCTTCTTGTTCTCGAGCACTTCGATCGTGATCTTCGCGGCGTCGCGCAACAGCGCGCCGCGCCATCGGCGGGGTCGGAACGCCGAGATCGGCGTCAGCGCCATCAGCGAGGTATTCAACGGCAGGATCGGGCCGCCGACCGAAAGATTGTAGGCGGTCGAGCCGGCGGGGGTCGCGACGAGCACGCCGTCGGCGATCAGCTCGGGCAGCCGTTCCTGCCCGTCGACGAAGATGCGCAGCTTCGCGGCCTGATAGGTCTGGCGTGAGAGGAAGACCTCGTTGATCGCGCGCCCTTCCGACACTTCGCCCGACTCGGAGGTCGCGACCATGACGAGCGGGTGGATGATGGAGGGCTGCGCCTCGTCGAGCCGTCGAAGGAGGTCCATCTCCCGCGCCTCGTTCATCAGGAAGCCGACGGATCCCCGATTCATGCCGAAGATGGGCGTGCGCGTGCCCATGAAACGATGGAGGGTCTGCAGCATCAGCCCGTCGCCGCCGAGGGCGACCACGACGTCGGCCTCGCTCTCCGAGGCGTTGCCGTAGCGGGCCGCGAGCTCGTCGCGGGAGGCGTCCGCTTCCGGCGAGCCGGACGAGAGGAAGGCGATCTTCTCGAAGCGATGGCCGGAGCCGGAGCGGGCGAGCATGACGTCCGTGTCTCGCAAGGTCAGGTCGCGCTCCGCGGCGGGCGAAACGCGTCAGGGCGAAGCGGCCTCAATAGCGCTCGTGAAGGGCGTGCCGACGGTGGCGGTGGGGCGGCGGCGCGACGACGACGCCTTCGACCGGCTCGTTGACATAGATCTCGACCTGATCGCGCGCCATCGTTGCCACGCACTGTCCGCCGTAGCTCGGCACGAATCCGGGGCTGCAGAAGTACTCGACGCGCGTAAGCGGAGACGCCGCGGCGCGCGACGCAAGCGCACCGGCACCCGCGAGCGGCAACGCCGCCGCCGGGACCGCGCCCAGCGGAGCCACGAGAAGGAGGCTCGCGCCCATCAGTACAGCCAAGCTGCGCATCGCTTATCCCGTTGCAAGGCCGGCCGCATCGTGGCGTCGCCAGCGATCCCTCGCGCGGCACCATAGCCTATTTCGCCCGCGCTCACCAACGCGCGCCATTGCTTTCGGCACCTCTGGCAGTATAACGCGCCCACCTTGGCGCCGCCCGCCATCACCTCCCCGGGAGCACGACCATTTTCACGACCCCCGCTTTCGCTCAAGCTGCCGCCGGCGCGGCGCCGGGCGGAATGGATGCGATCCTTCAGGCCATCGTCCCCTTCGGCCTCGTTGTCGTCATCTTCTACTTCCTTGTCATCCGGCCGCAGCAGCGGCGCGCCCGCGAGCAGGCCGACGTTATCAAGAATATCCGCCGCGGCGATACGGTGATCACGACGGGCGGCCTGATCGGCAAGGTGACGAAGGTGGTCGACGACGCGGAGCTTGAAATCGAGATTGCCCCCAACGTACGCGTCAGGATCGCCCGGCCGATGGTGACCGACGTCCGCGCGAAGGGCGAACCGGTGAAGGACGCGACCTGACCGGCGGCTAGGCCCGGCGCGACGGGCGGGAATGGATTGAACGGATCATGCTGCGCTTCGCCACCTGGAAGGTCGTCTCGATCATCGGCATGATCGTCGTCGCGATCCTGCTCGTGATCCCGAGCCTCTTGTCGGAGCGCACGCGCGCTTCGCTCGATGCAGCGTTGCCCTCCTGGGCGCGACCCCGCACGCTGACGCTCGGCCTTGATCTGCAAGGCGGTTCGCACGTGCTGTTGCAGGTCGACGGAACCGATGTCGTCAAGACGATGGTCGCAAACCTGCGCGACGACGTGCGGCGCAGTCTGCGGGAGGAGCACGTCCAGATCACCGGCGGAATCGGAACGCAGCCGCGCGGCGTGACCCTGCGCGTGCCGAGCCCCGAGGATCGGGCCAAGGTGCTGCCGAAGCTGCGCCAGCTCGCCAACCCGACGGCCGCATTGTTCGGCTCCTCCGGCGCCCCGGCCTACGACGTCACCGACGACAATTCCGGGACGATCCAGGTCACCGTCACCGACGCGGGCGTGACCGACAAGATTCGTCGCGCGGTCGAGCAGTCGATCGAAGTGATCCGGCGTCGCGTCGACGCGCTCGGGACGACGGAGCCCTCCATCCAGCGCGAGGGCAACGACCGCATTCTCGTCGAGGTGCCGGGCCTCCAAGACCCGGAGAAGCTGAAGAAGATCCTCGGCACCACGGCCAAGCTCGAGTTTCGCCTCGTCGCCGATCCCGGCGCCAACCCTTCCGATTACGACATGCTCGAAGAAAGCGACGGGCGCGGCAAGCTGCCCGTCGAGAAGCGCGTGATGGTGCAGGGCGAGGACCTGACCGACGCGCAACCGGGCTTCGACCAGCGGACCAACGAGCCGGTGGTGAACTTCCGCTTCAACATGCGCGGCGGCCAGAAGTTCGGCGAGGTGACGGCGCAGAACGTCGGCAAGCCCTTCGCCATCGTGCTCGACAACCAGATCGTCTCGGACCCGCGCATCCTCGGCCCGATCACGGGCGGCTCGGGCCAGATCTCGGGCAACTTCACGGTCGCCTCGGCCAACGACCTCGCGGTCCTGCTGCGCGCCGGCGCGCTGCCGGCCAAGCTGACCGTGGTGGAGGAGCGCACCGTGGGCCCGGGCCTCGGCCAGGACTCGATCAACGCCGGCAAGCGCGCCGCCTATGTCGGCGCCGGCCTCGTCTTCGCCTACATGCTGGTCACCTACGGGATCTTCGGGGTCTTCGCCGACGTGGCGCTCGCCGTTCACATCATGTTGATCTTCGCCGCCATGGTGCTGCTCGGCGCCACGCTGACCCTGCCCGGCATCGCCGGCATCGTGCTCACGATCGGCATGGCGGTCGACGCCAACGTGCTGATCTACGAGCGCATCCGCGAGGAGAACCATGCGGGCCGCTCGATCATCCAGTCCTTGGATGCGGGGTTCAAGCGCGCCTTCGCGACGATCGTCGACTCGAACGTCACGATGTTCGTGGCCGCCGCGATCCTCTACTTCCTGGGTGCCGGCCCGGTGCGCGGCTTCGCGGTCTCGATGGCGCTCGGAATTCTGACCTCGATCGTCACGGCGGTCACGATGACGCGGATGATGATCGCGCTCTGGTATCGCTACCGACGCCCGACCAAGTTGCCGATATGAGGGGCACCCATATTCGGCGGGCGGGATGGACTACGAGTGGGATGACGCGAAGGCGGAGCGAAATTTCCGCATTCACCGGGTTCCGTTCGCGGTCGCGATAAAGGTGTTCGACGACCCGCTGCGGGTGGAGTTCGTCGACGATCGGTTTGATTACGGCGAGACGCGCTGGGTGACGATCGGTGATGTTGGAGGCGCCATTCTCTATGTCGCCTCGACCCAGCGCGAGCAAGGCTCGGTGACGCGGATCATCTCCGCGCGGCGGGCGACGAGGAGTGAGGCGATTGGCTATCACGAGAGTTCCCGCGGGTAAGGCAGCGCTGGTGGCGCGTGACTTCACGCCCGCGGAGCTGGCATCGCTCGCCGGTTCGAGCGACGCCGATATCGAAGGCGCCGCTCTTGCCGATGCGGATGCGCAGCCGGCGAGTGCGGAGCTGCTGCAACGCGGGCTGCAGGCGCGTCGTCGCCGTTGGCTCGAAGAGCAGCAGCTCGAAGTCGGATACGCTCTGACCCCGGCCGATCATAGCGGCAGCGTTCCCGTGTGGGAAATCACCGACGCCGCGGGGCACACGGTCGCCATCGAGGCTTCAAGCATCAGAGCGCTGCCCGCAGACGTGTCGCCCGCACGCGTCCTCAAAATTGAGCCCGTCGGGCCTGCCGCTCGTAAAGCTTCGCCGGAAAGATAACGACGATGAAACTGCTGCGCCTCGCGCCGGAAAACACGAAGTTCGGCTTCATGCGCTTCCGGCGCATCAGCTATCCCTTCTCCGCGATCATGTCGATCGTCTCGGTCGTCATGTTCCTGACCGTCGGGATGAACTACGGCATCGACTTCGCCGGCGGCACCCTGATCGAGGTGCGCGCCAAGTCCGGCACCGCCGATCTTGCCGAACTGCGCAAGCACACCGAGGCGATGAACGTGGGCCCCGTCGGCGTGCAGGGCCTCGGGACCCCGGCCGACGTTGCGATCCGCTTCGGCCTGCAGCCGGGCGGCGATGCGGCGCAGGAAGGCGCGGTCGAGCGCGTCAAGGCGGCGATCGGTGATGGCTACACCGTGCGCCAGACAGCCGTCGTCGGCCCGACGGTCTCGGGCGAACTGGTCCAGAGCGGCACCCTCGGGGTGGTCATCTCGATTCTGGCCGTGCTCTGCTATCTCTGGTTCCGTTTCGAGTGGCAGTTCGCGGTCGGTGCGATCATCGCGACGATGCACGATCTGCTCCTCACCGTCGGCTTCTTCTCGATCACGCAGCTTGAATTCAATACGACCTCGATTGCCGCAATTTTAACGATTGTCGGCTATAGCCTCAACGAGACGGTGGTCGTGCTCGACCGTATCCGAGAGATGATGCGCAAGTATCGCAAGCTCCCGACGAACGAGCTCATCGACATGTCCGTCAACGCCGTCCTGCCGCGGACGATCATGACCGCGACGACGGTGTTTCTGGCACTTCTTTCGCTGGTGCTCTTCGGCGGCGAGGTCATCCGTTCGTTCTCGCTGGCCATGATGTGGGGAATATTCGTCGCGACCTATTCCTCGATTTTCATCTGCTCGCCGATGCTGATCTACCTCGGTCTGCGCTCCGATGGGCCGGCGGAGGCGGCCGCGAGCAAAGAACCGCTCGGCGTGGCAAAGCCGGCAAAGGTAACGGTTTGAGATGTTCGACACCCGGTCCATGCGTGCGCGTCCCGTCGAGGACATGTACGGTTTCCTCCCCGGCTCGCACGCGATCGAAGGCTACGGCGCGGGCGGCTTCCAATTCGGCGGCATGTCCCATCGCGGCTCCATCCTGGCGCTGCCCTCAGGAATTTATGCCTGGAACGTGCTGTCCTCCGACGACCTCGACGTCGAGGCCTTCTCGCGCGTTCTCGCCGAGGCGCATGGAGCGATCGAGCACCTCCTGATCGGGACCGGCACGCGCATGCTGCCGATGTTCGATCTTTGCGACGAGCTGCGCAGCGCCGGCATCCGCGCCGAGACCATGTCGACAGACGCGGCCGCGCGCACCTATTCGATCCTGCTCGGCGAGAAGCGCCGCGTGGCCGCCGCGCTCGTCGCGGTTCCCTGATCTAGCAGGGTCTCGGCCGACACTGCGGGAGGCAGGCATGGCCGATCTCGCCGCAGCCTATGTCCATTGCGCGTCCATTGCGCGCGATCACGATATCGACCTCTACGTCGCGAGCCTGTTCTTCCCCGCCGCGGCACGGCCGCCGGCGCACGCGCTCCTCGCCTTCCACGCCGAGATCGCCAAGATCCCGATGAGCGTGTCCGAACCGATGCTCGGAGAGATCCGCCTGCAATGGTGGCGTGATGCGATCGAGGGCGGCACAGCGAATGGCCATCCGATCGCGGACGCGCTCTTCGATGCGATCGTGCGCTTCAACCTCGATACGGCGCAGCTCCTCGCCTCTCTAGAGACACGGGCCTTCGACCTCTATCGCGATCCGATACCGACGGAGACGGCGCTCGCGAGCTATGTGCGGACGACGTCGGGCGCGCTGTTCGCTGCGCTGGCACGCGTGCTGTCGCCCGGCCGTCTCGCCCCCGCGTCGATCGCGGCGGCGGGGTGCGCCTACGGCCGCACGAGGCTGTTGCGCCATCTGCCGCAGCAGGTGATGCGCGGTCAGCTCTTTCTGCCGCTCGATCTGCTGGCTCGGTTTCAGCTGCCGCCGGCCGAGGTGCTGGCGCGCCGCAACTCCCCTGCGCTGCGGCTGGTGCTCAACGCGATGCGGGCTCGCGTTCGTGTCGACCTCCAAGCGCTGCACGACGGCATCGCCGATTGGGGCGCGGCGGGCCCAGCGAGTCTTCCGGCGGCGCTCTGTCCCCTCTGGCTCCGCGCGATGAAGCGCGAAGAACGCGAGCTCTTCCGGCGACCGATCGCAGTTCCGCGGTGGCAAAGGCAGTGGACCCTCTGGCGAGCGGCACGCCGACTTCCGAGCGCCTGACATCGCCAACGGAGCGGCATCCCTGAGCCTCCGTCATTAGTCAAACCACCATGAGTTAAGATTGACTGTGCGCTGCTTCGCGTGAGGAATGGCGATGTCCGGCGTCGCGGGGGCGTCGCTCGGGTGGTCGTAGCGCAAGACGTGCTGGCGGCCCGAAAACGCTGCGGATCGATGCGATCCGCGGCGAAAGCGAGCGGGGGGGCTCATGCGACGCTTGGGGCGTGCGACCGGCGCGGCGGTCGCGATCGGAATCATCGCCATTGGGTCGGCACGGGCGCAGGACACCTCCCCGTTTCCGTCCTTCCTCGCCCACATGTTTGATCCGCCCGCCGCGCCATCGACGCTTCAGGGGCGCAACTCGACCGCGGGCGCCGCACGCCGTCTGGGCTACACGGCCGATCCGTTCGCGCCGTCGGCGGCGCTCATCGTTGCCCCGGGCATTGGCCTGACGGCGAACTACACGGGCGAGGCCGCGGGCAATCCGGTCGGCGGTCTGCGCCAAGGGAATACGTATGCGGGTCAGATCTTCGTCGGTCTCGACTTCGACCTGAAGACACTGATCAACCTCGACGGCGGCAGCGTGCATTTCGCGGTGACGCAGCGCCACGGCGCCAATCTCGCGACCGATGCGATCGGCAGCATGACCTCCGTGCAGGAGATCTACGGGACGCAGAACCTGCATCTCGCCCTGCTGACCTACGAGCAGAAATTTCTCGACGGGAGGCTCGACGTGGAGGCGGGGCGCACGGTCGCCAACGTGTCGTTCCTCTCTTCGCCGCTCTATTGCAGCTTCCAGACGAACTCGTTCTGCGGCAATCCGACGATGATCTTCGTCGACAGCAACTTCACCTACTTCCCGGCGGTGAGCTGGGGCGGCCATGCGCGGTACAATTTTACCGACACGATCTACGCGCATGTCGGCGCCTACGAGGTGAACCCAGCGGACAAGCTCCCGACCGACCACGGCTTCAACTTCAGCACCCGGCAGGCGACCGGCGCGGTGCTGCCGTTCGAGCTCGGCTATGCGACGACCTTCGCGAACGACGAGCTGCCGCGCCATTACGCGATCGGCGGCTGGTACGACGCGTCGGCCTACGCCGACCCGTTCCTCAACGTCGCTGGCGCACCGACGCTCACCAACGCGCTGCCGGCCGCAATGCATTCCGATCGCGGCGGCCTGTGGGCCCGTTTCGATCAGATGGTCTATCGCGAGAGCGAGGATTCGCCGCGCGGGCTCTCGGTTTTCGGCATCGTCATGCAGAACCTCGCCGGCCGCGTGAAAGAGAACAACTTCTTCGGCGTCGGGCTCCTCAAGCTCGGCACCTTGCCGGGGCGCGATGCCGATACGATCGGCTTCCTCGTCGACGACCAGGAGTTTTCGAGTCTCTTCACGAACGCGATCGCGAATGCCCGCGGCTTCGGCGGCGTGCCGAAGCGCATGATCATGATGGAGCTGAACTACGGGCTGCAGCTGAATCCGTTCGTCCGCGTGATGCCGAACCTGCAATATATCGTCAACCCGGACCAATCGAACGAGCCGTTCCTGCGCTTCAACATCCCGAACGCATTCGTCATCGGCGGCAAGCTGTCGGTCGATCTCTCGAGCCTCGGCGAATACGCGCGCACGCACTGAGGGTCGGCCGCCGCGTTCAGCTCGCGCCGGTCGCCTCGGCGAGGAAATGCTCGACCGCCGCCCGATCGGGCAGGGCAGGGATCGCGCCGCGCCTCGTCGTCGTCAGCGCGCCGGTGGCGTTGGCGAAACGGATCACCGCGCGCAGACGCGCGGCATCCGCGGTCACCTGCGGATGCAGGGCGATGCCGCTGAGGAGACCGGCCATGAAGGCGTCGCCCGCGCCCGTCGTGTCGATCGACGCGACGCGGAATCCTGGTTCCTCGCCATGCGCATCCGCGGTGAGCCACAGGCACCCGCTGCGCCCACGCGTCACGGCCATCAGCTCGAGGCGCGGATGCCAGAGCGAGTGGGCGCCGGCAAGGGTGTCGTGCGATCCCGTCAGGAAGGCGACTTCCTCCTCGCCGATCTTGACGATATCCGCATGTTCGAGGCCGAGGCGGATACCGGTGCGCGCCGCGTCCGCGTCCGGCCAGAGCGCGAGGCGGAGGTTCGGGTCGTAGCTGACCCGCACGCCTGCGGCCCGCGCCAGGTCGATCGCGTGCAGCGTCGCCGCGCGGACCGGGCCGCCGATGAGGCTGATCGAGCCGAAATGTAGGATCTTCGCGTGCCGGATCACGGCGGCATCGACGTCCTCGGGCTCAAGCAGCGTGTGGGCGGCGGGATGGCCGTAGAAGACGAATTCGCGGTCGCCGTCGGCCCGCAGCGAGACGGCCGCGAGGGCCGTCGGCGCGCGCGAGGTGAAGCGCAGAGCGGGCAGGGCGACGCCGTTCGCGGCGAGCGTGTCGGCGAGGAAATGGCCGAATCCGTCGTCGCCCACCATGCCCATGAAGGCGGAGGCGACACCGAGCCGGGCGAGGCCCGCCGCGACGTTGGCCGGCGCCCCGCCGGCGGCCTTCACGAACGTGTCGGCGGCGGCCAGCCCGACCCCGGTCACCGTCGGCACGAGCTCGATCAGCGCCTCGCCCAGGCACACGACATCGGCCACGGGCGTCCCCTCCACCGAGCCCCTCATCGTCTCACCAGCCCTTGTAGGCGCCGACATTGTCGCGCGTGACGAGCGTCGGGGGAATGAGGTCGACCGTCTTCGCCGGCGTCCTGCCGGCGAGGATCTGGGTGCCGAGCTGCACGGCTTCCTTGCCGATGTCGCGCGGGCTCTGGCTTGCCGACGCGTAGATCTGCGTCTTGTTCTTCAGCGCGGGAACGATATCGGGGGCGCCGTCCACCGAGACGATCACGATGCCCTCGCGCTGCTGCTGGCGGGCGGCGAGGTTGGCGCCGATCGCCTGCGGGTCGTTGATCGTGAAGACGCCCTGCACGCTGTCGAAGCGCGTGAGATAGCCCTGCATCACGTTCATCCCGCCTTCGCGCGAGCCCTTTCCGTCCTGGTCGGAGGAGAGGAGCTTGATGCCGGGATGGTTCTTCAGCGCGGCCTCGCACCCCTTCACGCGGTCGATCACCGAGGCCACCTGCGGCCCGTTCTGGATGATCACGTTGCCTTTCTCGCCGATCTTCTGCGCCATGAACTCGCAGGCGATCTCGCCGGCTTTCGTATTGTCGGTCTGCACGGTGGCATCGACGCCCCTGGCCCCGGTGTCGACCGCGACGACCGCGATCCCCGCGGCCTTCGCCCGCTTCACGGCGGGCGCGATCGCGTTGGCATCGGCCGCGTTGGCGAGGATGAGATCGACGCCATACGCGATGAAATTGTCGAACAGCGTCGACTGCTTGCCGAGGTCGTAGTCGGCGGAGGCGGTGATGACCTTGACGTTGGGGTTGATCGTCTTCGCCTCGGCGGTCGCGCCTTCGGCGAGCGCGATGAAGAAAGGATTGCCGAGCGTCGCGACGGTGATGCCGAGGGTCTTCAGCTCGCGCGCCAGCGCGCCGTGACCCGAGACTAGAGCCGCGGCGAGCGTCGCGGCCAAAATTGCTTTGGTCACGTGCGGGTCCCCTGCGAGCGCAAGCGGTCGAGCGCCACGGCGCCGATGATCACGAGGCCTTTGATGATGAACTGCCAGATGTCGGAGACGCCGAGCAGGATCAGCCCGTTGGTCAGCGAGGCGATGATGAGCGCGCCGATCAGCGTGCCCCAGATCGAGCCGATGCCGCCGACGAAGCTCGTGCCGCCGAGGATGACGGCGGCGATCGCGTCGAGTTCGTAGGACTGCCCGAGCTGTAGGCCGTTGGCGGCGAAGAGGCGCGCGCTCGTCATCACGCCGCCGAGTCCGGAGAGAAACCCGGAGGTCGCATAGGCGAACAGAAGCACGCCGCCGACCTTGATGCCGGCGAGGCGTGCGGCCGCGGGATTGCCGCCGACGGCGTAGATGCGGAGGCCGAGCACGGTCCGACGCAGGATCACCCACGATGCGAGCACGACAAACAGCGCGACGACGACGAGCCAGGGGATGGAGACCGTCGAGGTGATGGGGAGACCGCCATCGCCGATCCAGGAGTAGGGAAGGTCGGGATTGAAAACAGTCTGGTCGCGCCCGAGCAGGCGCGCGATGCCGCGCAGCGCGGTCAGCGCGCCGAGCGTGACGATGAAGGGCGGTAGGCCGCCGAAGGCGACGAGCGCGCCGTTGACGAGGCCGCAGAGAAGCCCGACGCCCAGCGCCGCCGGAATGGCGAGCAGGCCGAAGCTCGGGGTCAGCGACACCTGCAGCGCGACGACCGCGCAGACCGCCAGGATCGAGCCGACGGACAGATCGATGCCGCCGGTCAGGATGACGAAGGTCATGCCCGCGGCGAGCACCATGTTCACGGACGCCTGCTGCGCGACGATCGAAAGGTTGCGCGGCGTCAGGAAGTGCCCGTCGCTGAGCCAGTGGAAGGCGATGCACAGAACGATCAGCACCGGCAGCATGCCGATCGTCTGCATCAGGTTGCGCAGGCGCACCTGGCGGCTGGAGAGGCCCGCGCCGCCGGAGGGGCGCTGCGCCGCGGTCTGCACACCGGTGTCGCTCATGCTCGACGTCCCTTCAAGCCGCGACGCCCGCCGCGAAGGCCATGATGTTCTCCTGCGTGATCGAGCGCCCGGTGCGGCCGCCGACTTCGCCCTCGATGCGGCCCTCGCGCATCACGAGGACGCGGTCGCAGGTGCCGATGATCTCGGCCATCTCGCTCGAGATCAGGATGATCGCGATGCCGCGCTTCGCGAGATCGTCGATGATCCGATAGATTTCGGCCTTCGCGCCGATGTCGACGCCGCGAGTCGGCTCGTCGAGGATCAGCACCTTGGGGCCGATCTCGAGCCAGCGTGAGAGCAGAACCTTCTGCTGGTTGCCGCCGGACAGGCTGCCGACCTGCACGACCGGCGAGGCGGCACGCACGCGCATCGCGTCGAAAGCGCTTTTCGCGCGTTCGGCGCCGCGCCGCCGGTCGAGGAAGCCGCGCGTCGCGTCGCGCGCGATGACACCGATGTTGATGTTCTCTCCACACGACATGTCGAGGAAGAGCCCGAGCCGCTTGCGGTCCTCGGTCAGGTAGGCGATGCCCGCGGCCAGCGCGTCGAGCGGCGAGGCGTTGCGGAGGCGGCGTCCCTCGAGCGTGATCGCGCCGCCGGTGCGCGGATCGGCACCGTAGATGAGGCGCGCGAGTTCGGTGCGGCCGGAGCCGACGAGGCCGGCGATGCCGAGCACCTCGCCCTTGTGGACGGCGAGGCTGCAGGGCTTCACGCGCCGCCCGCCATCGGTCAGCTCGCGGACCTCCAGCATCACCTCGCCGAAGACGGCCGAGGGATCGTGCTGTTTCTGGTAGAAGCTCGAGAGGTCGCGCCCGACCATCATCTTGACGAGCGCTTCAGCGCTGAGCCCGGCGCGGTCGAGCGTGCCGACATAGCCGCCGTCGCGTAGCACGGACACGCGGTCCGACAATTCGTAGATCTCGGCCATGCGATGGCTGATGTAGAGCAGTGCGATCCCGTCGGCGCGGAACTGACGGATCAGCGCGAACAGCCGTTCGGTCTCGCGTGCCGACAGCGCCGTGGTCGGCTCGTCGAGCACCAGGATGCGCGACTTGCCGTGGAGGGCGCGCGCGATCTCGACAAGCTGCTGCTCGGCGATCGACAGCGTCGAGACGATCGTCTTGGGTCCGAAGGGCGCCCCGAGCCGCTCGAGGATGGGCGCGGAGCCGGCGATCATCCGCGCGCGATCGACGAGATGGCCTTTCGTCGGCTCGTTGCCCAAGAACATGTTCTCCGCCACCGTCAGGTTCGGCGCCAGCGAGAGCTCCTGGTAGAAGATGGCGATCCCGAGCGCCTTCGCGGTGCGGGGATCCGTCATCTCGATGCGGGTGCCGTCGATATGGATCTCGCTGCCCGCGTCCGCGCGGTATGCCCCGGACAGCACCTTCATCAGCGTCGATTTGCCGGCGCCGTTCTCGCCCATTAGCGAGAGGACCTCGCCGCGCCAGGCCTTCAGCGAGACCTTGTCGAGCGCCTTCACGCCCGGAAACGTCTTCGAGACGTTGCGCATCTCGAGCAGGGGGCCGCGCGCGGCCGGCCCCTGCGTCGGCGGCGCATCGACGGAGCTGTCGAGCGCAGCGCTCATGCCGCGCTCCCGTAGAGAAGACGTTCATCCGGGCTGAAGTTCAGGTGCAGAGGAAGGATGGCGGCGCCGATGGCCGCCGCCGTGCGCCCGAGTGTCCCGCGCAGCAGCTTCGGCGGATGTCGGGATTCGGGCGCTGCCGCCTCGAGCAGGTCCTGCAGTCGCGCGACGAGTCGGTCGACCAAGGCCGGATCGAGATCGCCGTCGACGACGATCGCCTCGACGTCGAGCATCGCGCCAATGCTCTGCAGCGGTCCGACGAGCGCATCCGCGCAATCGTCCAGCCAATCCGCCACGAGGTCGGGCTGTGCGGCAATCGCAGCCTCGAGGTCGGCGCGCGTGACGACGCCGACACCATTTGCGCGCAGGTGCCGGATCAGCGAGCTGATCGAGGCGCGCGTCAGCAGGATGTCGAACGGCCCCTTGGGCCGCGGCGCGGTCGCGAGGCGCGAGGCGGCCGTGGGAATGAGGCCGATATCGCCGGCATTGCCGAGCACGCCGCGCCGATATTCGCCGCGCAGGACGACGCCGCCGCCCAAGGCGCAGGCGATGTAGACGCTGACGAAATCGTTGAGCTTGCGGCCATGCCCCTGAAACAGCTCGGCGACGGCGACCGCCGTGCCGTCGTTCTCGACGAACACCGGCAGGTCGATCTCGCGCCGCAAGGCGGCGGCGAAATCGTAGCCGCCCCAGGCATCGAGCGAATCGCCGGGCAGGTCGAGTTCGCGGCGCCAGGCGTCCACGTTGTAAGGCATCGCGAGACCGACGCCCGCGAGCCGGCCGCGGGCGCGGCGCGGCACGGCCGCCCGCATCGCCGCCAGCGCCGCGAGCGTCTCCGCCAGCGCCTCCTGCGGCGGCGGCAAGGGCCGCTCGCGGTCGAGGAGGTGGAGCACCTCGCCGCGAAAATCGACGAGAACCGCCGCGAGCGAACGCCGGCCGACCTTGAGCCCAATGGAGCAGACGCCGTGCGGATCGAGCGCGAGGAGGGTCGCCGGCTGGCCGCGCGCGCCCTCGCGCCGCCCGACCTCCCGGATCAGCCGCGCGTCGATGAGGTCGCGCGCGATGAGACCCGTCGTGTTCTGAGTGAGGTTCGCATGCCGGGCGAGATCCGCTTTCGAGGCCTCGCCGAGCCGCCGCAGCGCGGACAGAACGACCCGCTCGTTGTACTGGCGCACGATCGCCGAATTGCGCCCCTGTCCGGAAGCCGCCCGCTCGTCGTCGGACGGCGCGCTCGCCGCGTCCTGCACCGTTCCCTCCCACGGCGTCTTTTCGACGCCCAGCGCGATCAAACCAGCCGGCCTCGAGGCGGTCAATTCCTCATCAACTATGAATTAAGATGGAGGCGGGCTTTGCTCGCCGTGGGATGCTGCGCTGCACAACAGGCGCTACCGCTGCCGTTGCTGCAGCTTACATTTGGGGCCGGGAGTCGCGAGGAGGTCAAGACCAGAGGAGTTGGTCATGAAGATGGGAATGCGGCGTCTCGACCTTTCGATCGTTCGGCTTCGTCGCACCTGGACCCGCCATCAGGCGGTGGCGCGCCTGCAGGAGGAACTCGAGGGATCCAGCGACCGGGCGCTCGCAGAGCTCGGCATAGCCCGCGGCGACATTTCGCGGATCGCGCATGGCATCGCCTAGCCGCTAGAGCGGAGGCGACACGTCGAGCGAACGTCCCGGCGCTTTGGCGGCGGTCGCGCCGGCAGTCCGGTCGGTCGAGAAGTTGGCGTAGAAGGGGAGGGTAGCCGCGCCCAGCGCGGGCGCATTGCGCCCGATCGCCCCGAGCAGCAGCGCCGGCGGCTTGCGAGCCTCCGGCGCACAGGCCTCCATCCGCTCCTGAAGCTGCGCGATCAGGCGGCGCAGCAGCGTCTTGGGAAGAACGCCGTCGATGACGATGGCCTGCAGATCGAGCAGGCTGCCGATCGTGAAGAGCGGCCCCATCATCGCGTCCGCACAATCGACGAGCCATTTGGCGGCCGCGCGGGGGTGGCGGGCGACGGCTGCCTCGATCTGCGAGGTCAGCTCGATCTCGGCGCCTTGCGCGCGCAGGTGGCGCATCAGGCTCGAAGCGGAGGCCCGATTGAGGAGAATGTCGGACGGGCCGCGCGGCGTGGGGGCAGACGACAGCATGGAGGGCGCCACCGGCATGAGGCCGAGGTCGGCTGCGTTGCGGGTGATGCCGCTGCGCACATTGCCGCCGAGCACGAGCCCTCCGCCGATGGCCGAGCCGATGAAGACCGTGGCGAAATCCTCGATCTGCCGACCGTGCCCGTCGAAGATCTCGGCGACGGCCGCCGCCGTCCCGTCGTTCTCGACGAAGACGGGCAGGTCGACGGCGGCCTGCACCTCGGCGGCGATGTCGAAATCGCGCCAGGCGGTGCGGAACGCGGAGGGAAGGCCGAGCTCGCGCAGCCAGCTGCTGAGATCGTGCGGAGTCGCGAGGCCGACGCCGCAGAGCCGATGCGCGAGCGGCACGGCCGCGCGCAGCGCCTCGATGTCGGCGAGCACGAGCGCGAGCGCCGTCTCGGGCGAGGGATGAAGGCAATCCCGTGAACGCGTCTCGAGCACGCGGCCGGAGAAGTCGATCAGAACGCTTTGCTGTGTGCGCCGCCCGATCTTCACGCCGATAGCGAAGGCGCCGTGCGGCGACAGCCGCAGCAGCGTCGCCGGCTGGCCGCGCTGGCCGCGGCGCTTGCGGGTCTCCTCGACGAGGCCGCGTCCGGCTAGGCTCTTCACGATCAGCCCGGCCGTATTCTGGGTCAGATGCAGCTGGCGGGCGAGTTCGGCCTTCGAGGCTTCGCCGAGACGCCGGAGCTGGGTCAGGATCGCCCGCTCGTTCGCCGTGCGGACGGCGGAGGCATGGCTTCCCGGTGTCGGCGCCTTCTCCTTCATGCCGCGTGAGGAGCCCGCGCGACGAGGGGCTTTCGCAAAGCGGCAGCGTGGCGGGCCATCGAAGCTTTCGGCCTGAGACTTACGAAGGTCTCTTAGGCACGCGCCTCATGTGTACGCAAGAGCAGAGCCGCGCGTTGCCCTATAGACTATGTCTATTACTTCAGCTCGTCGAAGGCTTCCTTGAAGCCGTTGAGGGCGAGCGGAATGCCGATGCCTTCCTCCGGCGTCTGGAAGATGATGAAGACGGCGGTCTTGCCGTGCTGCAACTGATCGAGGAGCTTGTCCTCCATCACGACCTCGGCGATGCAGCCCGACGGCTGGCATCGCACGAAGCCTGCGTGCCCGATGTCCGTATTGTCGATCTTGAGGCCGAGCCCGGAGGGCAGCAGCACGCCGAGCGGGGCGATCACGCGCAGGAGCTTGCTCTTCCCGTCCGCAGTCTTGAGCACGATGACGACGAGGCCGATGTTGGGGCGGTCCTCGGCGGCGATGCTCTGGACGAGCGCGCAGGTCTCTTTGGCGGCGCCGGGCGGCGTCTCGCACCGCACCTGCCAGTCGCCGTGCTTGGCCTTGACGGTGCCCTGCGCCTGCGCCGCCGAGATCGGCGCTGCCACCGCGAGCGAGGCCAATGCGCAAAGGAGAAGGGCCCGTACCCGTGTTTTTCTCATTCCGTCCGACTCGCCGGCGTCGCCGCCCTCTATCGGCGGCGCACATGAGCGGACGGCTAAGGCAAAAACGAGACGGAAGCGAGAGCTGCGCGGCGCGTTTATGCCGCGTGAGAGGCTTGGGCGGAATATTGCACTCCGTTCATGTTTATGGTTTGGAACCTCCGCAGGGCCGGGATCGGCTGCGAGCCGCGTGCGCGCTTCGCTGCCACGCAGGGGGCCAGCGCCCACGGAATGGAATCGAGCATGAATAGGACAGGGAAGATCGCGAGCCGCCTGACGCTGGCCGTCGCGATGCTGGTCGCCGGCTGTGGTCTCGGCTTCGCGGACGACAGCGAGACGGTCATCGGCGCCGCGAAGCCGGGCCAGATCGGCATGGAGCCGGCGAACACGCCGATCGCCGATTACATGCATTGGTTCCACAACGTCCTGCTTCTGCCGATCATCACGATCATCTCGCTCTTCGTCGCGGGGCTTCTCGGCATCTGCGTCGTGCGCTTCAACGAGAAGGCCAATCCGGTGCCCTCGAAGACGACGCACAACACGCCGCTCGAGATCGCCTGGACGATCATCCCCGTCCTGATTCTCTTCGTGATCGCGATCCCCTCGATGAAGCTCCTCACCGACGAGCTCGTCGTGCCGAAGTCCGACATGACGTTGAAGGTCACCGGCAAGCAGTGGGCCTGGGGCTACGAATATCCCAAGGACCAGGCGGGCGGCTTCTCCTTCGATTCGTACCCTGTGCACGAAGAAGACCTGAAGCCCGGCCAGCTCCGCCAGCTCGCCGTCGACAACGAGGTCGTCGTGCCGGTCGGCAAGACGGTGCATCTTCTCGTCACCGGGGCCGACGTCATCCACAGCTTCACGGTGCCCTCGTTCGGCGTCCGTATCGACGCCGTGCCGGGCCGCATGAACGAAAGCTGGTTCAAGGCCGAGCGTGTCGGGATCTACTACGGCCAGTGCTCCAAACTGTGCGGCAAGGACCATTCCTTCATGCCGATCGCCTTCCGCGTCGTCGACGACGGCGCCTACAAGGCGTGGCTCGAGACCGCGAAGAAGAATTTCGCTTCCAACGACGACAAGCTGGGCGGACGCGTGCGTCTGGCCGGCGCGCAACAGTAACGTCCGGCGCCATCGCAGGCACGAAACCGAGCTCAGGACACGTTAGATGGACACAGCAGTCGCCGGTCATCACGATGACCATGCCGTCCCGCATGGGTGGCGTCGCTATATGTACTCGACGAACCACAAGGACATCGGCACCCTCTACATCATCTTCGCGATCTTCGCCGGCGTCGTCGGCGGCTTCTTCTCGATCCTGATGCGCATGGAGCTGCAGAGCCCGGGCATCAACGTCCTCAATCACCTCGTCTGGATCCAGGGCGCGCCGCCCGCGCTCGCCGTCGAGGCCGCGAAGAACCTCTACAACGTGCTGATCACGAGCCACGGCCTGATCATGATCTTCTTCATGGTCATGCCCGCGCTCATCGGCGGCTTCGGCAATTGGTTCGTGCCGCTGATGATCGGCGCGCCCGACATGGCCTTCCCGCGCATGAACAACCTGTCGTTCTGGTTGCTGCCGGCCTCGTTCCTGCTGCTCTGCATCTCGGCGTTCATGGACGGTTCGGCGGGCTTCAAAGGCTTCGGCGGCGGCTGGGTCATGTATCCGCCGATGTCGGCGAACGTCGGCACGCCCGGGCCGGCGATGGATTTCGTCATCCTGGCGCTTCATCTCGCCGGCGCGTCGTCGATCCTCGGCGCGATCAACTTCATCACGACGATCTTCAACATGCGCGCGCCCGGCATGACGATGCACAAGATGCCGCTGTTCGTCTGGTCGGTGCTGGTGACGGCGTTCCTGCTCGTCCTCGCGCTGCCGGTGCTCGCCGGCGCGATCACGATGCTGCTCACCGACCGCAATTTCGGCACGACCTTCTTCGATCCGGCGGGCGGCGGCGATCCGATCCTCTACCAGCATCTCTTCTGGTTCTTCGGCCACCCCGAAGTCTACATCATGATCCTGCCGGGCTTCGGCATCGTCAGCCACATCATCTCGACCTTCAGCCGCAAGCCGATCTTCGGCTATCTCGGCATGGCCTACGCCATGGTCGCGATCGGCGTCGTCGGCTTCGTCGTGTGGGCGCACCACATGTACACGGTCGGCCTGTCGCTCTCGACGCAGCGCTACTTCGTCTTCGCGACGATGGTCATCGCGGTTCCGACCGGCGTGAAGGTCTTCTCCTGGATCGCGACGATGTGGGGCGGGTCGATCTCGTTCCGCGTCCCGATGCTCTGGGCGATCGGCTTCATCTTCGTGTTCACGGTCGGCGGCGTCACCGGCGTCGTCCTCGCGAACGCGGCGATCGACCGTTACCTGCACGAGACCTATTACGTCGTGGCGCACTTCCACTACGTGCTCAGTCTCGGCGCCGTGTTCGCGTTATTCGCGGGCTTCTATTACTGGTTCCCGAAGATGTCGGGCTACATGTACAACGAGACGCTCGGAAAGTGGCACTTCTGGCTGATGTTCGTCGGCGTGAACGTCACCTTCTTCCCGCAGCACTTCCTCGGTCTCGCCGGCATGCCGCGTCGCTACATCGACTATCCGGATGCCTACGCGACCTGGAACTTCGTCTCGTCGATCGGCGCCTACCTGTCGTTCGCCGGCGTGATCTTGTTCCTCTACATCATCTACGACGCCTTCGCGAAGAAGGTGCTGGCCGGCGACAATCCGTGGGGCCCCGGCGCGACCACGCTCGAGTGGACGCTCTCCTCGCCTCCGCCGTTCCACCAGTTCGAGACGCTTCCGCGCATCACGGCGACGGAGCATTAGAACGCGTCCGCCGTCGCCCGCGAGGGCGGCGGCATCGCCTGCGACATCGAGGCGGCGGGCATCTTCCGCCGCCCGTCTGGTCCGCGGCCTCGAGCGCCGCAGCCGGTCCTCTCTCGCCAGACGAAGAGGCAGCCGGGTTAAAGAGTAGATGACATGACGTTCGTCACCGACACGAGTGCTGCGCCGACGATCTCGACCGCGGATCCGGCCGACTACATCGCGCTGCTGAAGCCGCGGGTGATGTCGCTCGTGGTGTACACCGCCATCGCGGGCATGCTGCTCGCGACGCCGGGGACCATCAACCCGATCGTCGCCTTCGCGGCGCTTCTCGCGATCACGGTCGGGGCCGGCGCGAGCGGCGCCCTGAACATGTGGTACGATTCAGATATCGACGCCGTGATGCGCCGTACCGCCAAGCGGCCGATCCCGCAGGGTCGCGTCACGCGCGCCGAGGCGCTCGCCTTCGGCCTGACGCTCTCCGCTTTCGCCGTCTTCCTGCTCGGCGTCGTCGCCAACTGGCTGGCCGCGAGCCTTCTGGCCTTCACGATCGTCTTCTACGTCGTCATCTATTCCATGTGGCTGAAGCGCTCGACGCCGCAGAACATCGTGATCGGCGGCGCCGCCGGCGCCTTTCCGCCCATGGTCGCCTATGCGGCCGTGACCGGCTCGATCAGCTGGGCCAGCATCGCGCTCTTCGCCATCATCTTCATCTGGACGCCCCCGCACTTCTGGGCGCTGGCGCTGGTCAAGTCCGAGGAATTCGCCAAGGCCGGCATCCCGATGATGCCCAACGCCTATGGCGCCGACCGCACGCGGCTCGAGATCCTGCTCTACACGCTTCTTCTCGCGCCGGTGGGCGTGCTGCCCTACCTGATGGGCGCGGCGACGATCGTCTACGGCATTCTCGCGGCGGTCCTCGGCCTCGCGATGCTGGTCCTCGCCTGGCGCACCTATCGGATCCGCACCGGCGAGGCCGCGAACAAGGCGGCGATCGGGCTGTTCAGCTTCTCGATCGTCTACCTCTTCCTCCTGTTTGCCGAGATCATCGCCGAACGCACCTTGATGATCGCGCATATTGTGCCATGGCCGTGACCAAACCGAACCGCGAGGACAACATCGTCCTCACCCCGGAGCAGCTGCGCAGCCGCCGCAATCGCAATATCGCGATCGGCCTCGCCGTCGGCTTCTGCGCGATCCTCTTCTACGTGGTCACGATCGCCAAGCTCGGCCCCGGCGTTCTCAACCGGCCGCTCTGAGATGAAGCTGCGCCGCAGGCATATCGCTCCGATCGCCGCGACCGGCGTCGTGGTCGGCATGCTCGCCCTCGTCGCCGTGTCGCTGCCGCTCTACCGCGCCTTCTGCTCGCTGACGGGCTACGAGGGCACGCCGCGCATCGCGGCGGCCGGTGCGGCCGCCAAGGGCAAGCGCATCATGCACGTGCGCTTCGACGCAAATGTCGGCGCCGGGCTCCCTTGGACGTTCGAGCCGGAAACCGATGCGATGGACCTGCGCACGGGGCAGACGGCCACCGCCTTCTACAAGGTCACGAACACGAGCGACCGCGCGATCACCGCCCGTGCGATCTACAACGTCGGGCCGCCGTCCATCGGGGCCTATTTCGACAAGATCGCCTGCTTCTGCTTCTCGGATCAGACGTTGAAGCCGCACGAAACGCTCGAGATGCCGGTCGTCTTCTTCCTCGATCCCGCCCTCGAGGGGGACGAGACGATGAACGGGGTCGAGGAAGTCGTGCTGTCCTACACCTTCTACCAACAGAAGGGCGCGGCCGTCGCCGCGAAGGACGGCGCCGAGAAGCCGAAGCTCTGAGGATCGCTCGCGAAAACCTTGCCCCCTTGGGGGAAAGGCGCTAACGCGACTTTGGGTCTCCGGTCGAGTTTTGACGCCGCGCGCGAGACGCCGGCTCTGGGGGAAGAGGACGAGTTCATGGCCGACGGTCACGCGAAACCGAACCACGATTACCACCTCGTACCGCTCAGCCCCTGGCCGCTGATCGGCTCCATCTCGGCGTTCATCATGGCGGTGGGCGCCATCACCTGGATGAAGAACCTCGCGCCGGTCGGCCCCTACGTCTTCGGCGCCGGCCTCATCGGTGTCCTCTACACGATGGCCGCTTGGTGGACGGACGTCGTGCGCGAGGCGGAGAGCGGCGACCACACCCGCGTCGTTCAGATCAGCCACCGCTACGGCATGATCCTGTTCATCGCCTCCGAGGTGATGTTCTTCGTCGCCTGGTTCTGGGCCTATTTCGATATCGCGCTCTATCCCAACGCGGCGAACGAATATGCGCGGGCGCAGGCGATCGGCGGCACCTGGCCGCCGAAGGGCGTCGAGATGCTCGACCCCTGGCACTTTCCGCTCTTCAACACGCTGATCCTGCTCACCTCGGGCACGACGGTCACCTGGGCCCATCACGCGCTCCTGCATTCGGACCGCTCGGCGATTGCCAAGGGGCTCATCCTGACGATCGTGCTCGGCGTGCTCTTCACCTGCGTACAGGCCTGGGAGTACATGCATGCGCCGTTCACCTTCGCCTCGGCGATGGGTTCGAACTTCTTCATGCCGACGGGCTTTCACGGCTTCCACGTGATCATCGGGACGATCTTCCTGATCGTCTGCATGGCGCGCGTGCTGCTCGGGCAGTTCACCCCCAAGCAGCACCTCGGGTTCGAGTTCGCTGCCTGGTACTGGCATTTCGTCGACGTCGTCTGGCTGTTCCTCTTCTCCTGCATCTACGTGTAGATCTCGTGGGGCGCCGTATCATTAAAAAACAAGCCGTAAGGCCGATTCCCGCGTCACCGGACGTCGGAGGGCGGCTCAGTGCCGCCCTCTTTGTTTGATAGGTCGCCCCATGGCCACGTCTTCGCCTTCGCCCGCGCGCAGCGGCTGTCTCGGCCGTTGCCCCCGCTGCGGACAGGGGTGCCTCTTCGCCGGGTTTCTGACGCTGGCACCGCGCTGCGAGTCCTGCGGGTTGGACATGACCTTCGCCGACACCGGGGACGGACCGTCGTTCTTCGCGTCCTTCATCGGCGGCTTCCTGCTGCTGCTCGTCGGCGTGGTGCTGCAGGTGGGCTACGAGCCTCCGATCTGGGTCTATGTCGTGCTCGTGGTCTTCGGCGTGGCGCTGATCGTCGGCATGATCCGGCCGATCAAGGGCGTCCTCGTGACCCTTCAATACGCCAACAAGGCGGAGCAGGGGCGTTTCCGATGAACGCGACCCTGCGTTCGCTCGTCGCGCCGGCGCTGGCGACACTCGTCGCCTTCGCGCTGCTCGTCGCGCTCGGCGTCTGGCAATTGCATCGCCTCGCCTGGAAGGAGGGCATCCTCGCCGAGATCGCCGCGCGGACCCACGCGGCACCCGTCGCGCTCCCGCCGGAGTCGGAGTGGGCCAGCCTCAGGCCGAGCGATTACGAATACCGCAAGGTGCGCCTCGTCGGCCGCTTCGAGAACGACAAGGAGACGCTCGTCTTTCGCGGCACGGAGCAGGGCTCGGGCTACCTCGTCGTGACGCCCCTGCGGCTCGCATCGGGTGGCACGGTCCTCGTCAATCGCGGCTGGGTGCCCGACACGTTGAAGCCCGCCTCGGCTCGGCCGGCCGGCGAGCCGGCGGGCGAGGTCACGCTCGTCGGCCTCATGCGCGCGCCCGAGCCGCGCAATCTGTTCACGCCGGCCGACGATCCCAGGAGCGGGCAGTTCTTCACCAAGGACCCGGCGACGATCGGGGCCCACGCCGGGCTGCCGCGGGTCGCGCCTTTCCTCGTCGACGCCGACGCGACGCCGAACCCCGGCGGCTGGCCGCTCGGCGGGCAGACGGCGATCGCGATCCCGAACAACCACTTCGCCTATGCGATGACCTGGTTCGGGCTGGCCGCGACCCTCGTCGGGGTCTTCGGCAGCTTCGCCTGGTCGCGCCTGCGGCAGGGTGAGGGGGGCGATACGTCCGCCGGTGCGCCGCGTGAGGCGCGCCCCCTTTCGTGATAGACCCGTGAACAGCGATCGGCAGCAGGTTTTGGCGTGAAATACATTTCGACCCGCGGGGAGGCGCCCGCCCTCGGCTTTACGGAAGCGATGCTCGCGGGCCTCGCGCGCGATGGCGGCCTCTATCTGCCGCAGCGCTACCCGCAGCTCTCGCGCCAGGAGATCGCCGGCTTCGCCGAACGCCCCTACGGCGAGGTGGCGCGCCGCGTCCTGACGCCCTTCGTCGGCGAGGATCTCGACGCGGCGACGCTCCAGGGCATGATCGAGGAGTCCTACGAGGGCTTCCGGCACACGGCGGTGGCCCCGCTCGCGCAGCTCGATGCGAACCTCTTCGTCCTCGAGCTCTTCCACGGCCCGACGCTCGCCTTCAAGGACTTGGCGATGCAGCTCGTCGCCCGCTTCATGGAGCATGCGCTGACGCGGCGCGGCCAGCACGCGACGGTGGTCGGCGCGACCTCGGGCGACACGGGCGCGGCGGCGATCGAAGCGTTCCGCGGCCTCAAGAACATCGACGTGGTGATCTTCTATCCGCACGAGCGCGTCAGCCCCGTGCAGCGCCGCCAGATGACGACGGTGGAGGGCGAGAACATCCACGTCGTCGCGCTCGAAGGCACGTTCGACGATTGCCAGGCTGCGGTGAAGTCGCTCTTCAACCACGGCACCTTCCGCGACGAATACGGCCTGACGGGCGTCAACTCGATCAACTGGGCGCGCGTGCTCGCGCAGACCGTCTACTACTTCACGAGCGCCGTCGCGCTCGGCGCGCCGCATCGAGCGGTTTCCTACACGGTGCCGACGGGCAATTTCGGCGACATCCTCGCCGGCTGGATCGCCAAGCGCATGGGCCTGCCGATCGAGCGGCTCGTCATCGCCACGAACGAGAACGATATTCTCGTGCGCGCCCTCGAGACGGGCGCCTACGAGATCCAGGGCGTGCACCAAACCCAATCGCCGTCGATGGACATCCAGATCTCCTCGAACTTCGAGCGTCTGCTCTTCGAGATGACCGGCCGCGACGGCGCCGCGATCCGCAACCAGATGGCCTCGCTGCGCCAGTCGCGCGGCTTCACGATCCCCGACGACATCCGTGCGTCGATCCGGGCCGAGTTCGACGCGGGCGCGACCAGCGAGACCGAGACGGCGGCCGAGATCGCGCGCTGCTGGCATCAAGCGTGCGAGCTCGTCGATCCGCACACCGCCGTCGGGCTCCACGTGGCGCGCCGGCATCTGGCGGCGCGGCCGGAGACGCCGATGGTGGTTCTCGGCACGGCGCACGCGGCCAAGTTCCCGGACGCGATGGAGGCCGCGATCGGCGTGCGGCCGCCGTTGCCGGCCTACATGGCGGATCTGCTGGGGCGCCAGGAGCGGTTCGAGGTGCTGCCGAATGATCAGGCGCACATCGAGCGTTTCATCCGCGAGCGCGTCGACCAAAACCGCGCGTTGAAGACGGCCTCATGAGCCTCAAGGTCTCGACCCTTCCGTCCGGCCTGCGCGTCGTCTCCCATGCGATGCCGCATATCGAGACCGCGTCGCTCGGCGTCTGGGTGGGGGCCGGCTCACGGCACGAGGCGCTGCACGAGCAGGGGCTCTCGCACCTCCTCGAGCACATGGCCTTCAAGGGCACCCGGCGCCGCTCCGCACGCGCGATCGCCGAGGAGATCGAAGCGGCTGGCGGCGATCTCAATGCCGCGACCGGTGTCGAGCAGACCTCGTATTATGCGCACGTGCTCGCCGCCGATACCGGGCTCGCCCTCGACATCCTCGCCGACATCCTGACCAACTCGACCTTCGACAAGGACGAGCTCGAGCGCGAGAAGGGCGTCATCCTGCAGGAGATCGGCGCCGTCGAGGACACGCCGGACGATCTCGTCTTCGACCTCTTCAACGAGACCGCCTATCCCGAGCAGCCGATCGGCCGCGCGATCCTCGGCACGCCGGCCGGCGTCTCGCGCTTCGATCGAGACTCGATCGGATCCTACCTCTCGAAGAACTATCAGGCCTCCGCCATGGTCATCGGTGCGGCGGGTGCCGTGGATCACGAGCGCATCGTCGAAGAGGTCGCGCGGCGCTTCTCGGTGCTGCATGCGAGCGCCGCCCCCGCGCCGGCCGCCTCGGCGCGCTACATCGGCGGCGAGCGCCGGCTGCGGCGCCGGCTCGAGCAGGCGCATGGGGTCGTCGGCTGGGAGGGCCTGTCTTACGACCACCCGGATCATTACGCGCTGCAGATCTTCGCCAACGCCGTCGGCGGCGGCATGTCCTCGCGTCTGTTCCAGGAAGTCCGCGAGGCGCGCGGGCTCGCCTATTCGATCTACACGTTCAACTGGGCCTATTCCGACACCGGCCTCTTCGGCTTCTACGCGGCGACCGGCGCGCGCGACATCCGCGATCTGATGCCGGTGGCGCTCGACACGATCGCGCAGGCCGCGCTCGACCTCTCGGAGACGGAGATCGCGCGCGCCAAGGCGCAGATGAAGGTCTCGCTGCTCGCCGCGCTCGAATCGCCGACGGCTCGGTCCGCGCAGATCGCGCGCCAGCTCCTCGCGTTCGGCCGTGTCCTGACCCGCGAGGAGATGATCGGAAAGGTCGAGGCGCTGGGCGCCTCCGACATCCGCGCGGCGGGCGCGCGCCCTGCGCTCGTCGCCGACGGTCAGCGCGATCGGCCCCGTCGCCGGCGTGTTGTCCCCGGAGCGCATCGCGCGGCGGGTGGGAGCGGCCTGATGGCGCTGTTCCGCCTCGGGCCCCACAGCGAGAGCGCCACCTTCGTGCGCGGAGATGGCATCTACCTGCGGCCGCCCGAGATGCGGGACTTCGAGGAATGGGCGGCGCTGCGCCACCTCAGCCGCGCCTTCCTGACGCCGTGGGAGCCGACCTGGCCGGTCGATGATCTCACCCGCGCCGCCTTTCGTCGTCGGCTGCGTCGCCACGCGAGCGAGATCGAGAACGACGATGCCTATCCCTTCCTGCTCTTTCGCGAGGGCGACGATGCGCTCGTCGGCGGCCTGACCTTCGGCCAGGTGAAGCGCGGCGTCGCGCAGGCGGCGACGCTCGGCTACTGGATGGGCCAGCCCTTCGCGGGGCAGGGGTGGATGGCCCGCGCCGTGCGCGCCGCGACGGGCTTCGCCTTCGCGACGCTGCGCCTGCACCGCATCGAGGCCGCCTGCCTGCCGCAGAACGACGCCTCGATTCGGCTCCTCACCCGGACCAACTTCAAGCAGGAGGGGCTGGCGCGATCCTACTTGAGGATCAACGGCATCTGGCAAGATCACCTCCTTTTCGCCTTGCTTGAGTCGGATCCCGTTTCCTTGAAGCTGCCGCGGCGGCCGTAGACCTCTTGGCCGTTACGAAGAGTTGCCTGCCAAATGCTCAAGCTTTACGTTCTCCCGGCGGGAGACGCGCCACGGCCGCCTGGCACACGCTCTTCGATGCATCGACGAACTCGTGTCCTGAGATTGGCTTGACCGCGTTGCACCGTCTCGTCCGCCTCTGCGTGCTGTGGGTCGCCCTCATGGCCGGGCTCGCGCCTGCGCTCGCCATCGAATCGACGCGCGTCCCGCTCGACGCTAAGGCGATCGATCTCACCAAGGCCGTCGAGAGCTATTCCTCGCAGGGCGACCGCCTGCTTGTCTCGACGGCACCGGGATCGGATGGCATCGTCCGGCGAATCGAGGTGCGCGCGAGGGATCCCGGCACGCGGCCGAACTGGATCGTCTTCGCGCTGACGAACGACACCGACGAGCAGATCGAACGTCTGATCGTGGCGCCGCACTTCCGGCTCGTCGGCTCGGGCGTCATCTGGCCGGATCTCGGCGCGACGCGCATCTCCGCCATCACCGCCAGCCAGGGCATCGCGCCCGAGCGCCAGGATTCGACCGACGCCGACGTCTTCCGTCTCACGCTCGATCCGGGCACCACGATCACCTATGTGGCCGAGCTGCGCACGCCGAACCTGCCGCAGCTGACCCTTTGGGAGCCCGATGCCTACAAGGACAAGGTCACGAGCCTGACGCTGTACAAAGGCATCGTCATCGGCATCGCGGGACTGCTGGCCCTCTTCCTCACCATCGTGTTCGTGGTGAAGGGCGCGATCATCTTCCCGGCCGCCGCCGCGCTCGCCTGGGCGGTTCTCGCCTACGTCTGCATCGACTTCGGCTTCTGGGACAAGCTGTTCGGCACCTCGGGGGCCAACGACCGCATCTGGCGCGCCAGCGCGGAGACGACTCTGTCCGCGACGCTCATCGTCTTCCTGTTCGCCTATCTGAACCTCAGCCGCTGGCATGTCCGCGCCTCCAGCGTCGCGGCGGCATGGCTGCTCTTCCTCGTCGCGCTGATCGCCTTCTCGGTCTACGACGCGCCTGTTGCGGCGGGCGTCGCGCGCATCTCGCTCGCGACGATCGCCGGCGTCGGCTTCCTCCTCGTCCTCTACCTTTCGACGCACGGATATGACCGTGCGGTCATGCTAATCCCGACGTGGTTCCTGCTGCTCGCCTGGGTGATCTGCGCGAGCTTCACCGTCACCGGCACGTTGACGAACGATCTCGTCTCGCCGGCGCTCATCGGCGGCCTCGTGCTCATCGTCATGCTGATCGGCTTCACGATCCTGCAGAACGCGTTCGCGGGCGGCGGCATCGGAGGCGGGGCGGTCAGCGACGCCAGCCGCAAGGCGCTGGCGCTCACCGGCTGCGGCGACGTGATCTTCGATTGGGACGTCGTCGGCGACCGCGTTTTCGTCAGCCCGGAGGTGGAAACGCAGCTTGGCCTCGCGCGAGGTTCGCTCGAAGGGCCGGCGGCGAACTGGCTCGACGTTCTGCATCCCTTCGAACGCGACCGCTATCGCGCCTGCCTCGATGCCATGCTCGAGCAGCGGCGCGGGCGCATCAACGAGCATTTCCGCCTCAGTGCCGCCGACGGACACTACTTCTGGTTCGCCATGAAGGTGCGACCCGTCGTCGGGCCGGACGGCGAGGTGATCCGCATCGTCGGCACGCTGTCCGACGTCACCGAGACCAAGGTCGCCGAGGAGCGCCTGCTGCACGATGCCGTGCACGACAACCTCACCGGCCTGCCCAACCGCGAGCTGTTCTTCGATCGTCTCGAAGCGGCGCTTGTCTTCGCCCAGGGCGATTCGCGGCTGCGTCCGGCTGTGTTCTGTATCGACGTCGACCGGTTCAAGCGCATCAACGAGACGGTCGGCCTCTCGGCCGGAGACTCGATTTTGCTGACGCTCTCGCGCCGCCTGAGCCGCCTCCTCAAGCCGCAGGACACGATCGCGCGGCTCTCGGGCGATCAGTTCGCCGCCATCCTCCTCTCCGAGACCGAGACCGAGCCGACCATCGCGCTCGCCAACGTCATCCGCCGCGCGCTCTCGACGCCCGTCACCTTCGCCGATCGCGAAATCCCCATCACCGCATCGATCGGCCTCGCGCTCTTCGATCCTCAGCTGCATCCCCGCCGCGAGGACATGCTGAAGGACGCCGAGATTGCGATGCGACAGGCGAAAAAGGGCGGTGGCAACCGGATCGAGGTCTTTCGTCCTGCCATGCGCACGCTGCGCTCCGACCGTATCGCGCTCGAGGCGGACCTGCGCCGCGCGCTCGACCGCGGCGAGATCAAGGTGTTCTTCCAGCCGGTGGTACGGCTCGAGGACCGCACCGTCGCCGGCTTCGAGGCGCTCCTGCGCTGGGATAACCCTCGCCTCGGGCGCCTCTCGCCGGCCGAGTTCATCCCGATCGCCGAGGAGACCGGGTCGATCGTCGATCTCGGCATATTCGCACTGGAGCGCACGGCACGCGAACTCGCGGCCTGGCAGCGCGCGCTCGACGTCGACCCGCCGATCTTCGCCTCGGTGAACGTCTCCTCGCGCCAGCTGCTGCGCCACGACCTGCTGCACGACGTCAAAGCCGTGCTGACGCGCAGCGACGTGATCCGCGGAACGCTCAAGCTCGAGCTGACCGAAAGCCTCGTGATGGAGAACCCCGAATATGCCGCGCAGATGCTGACGCGCATCCGCGAGCTCGGCGCCGGCCTTTCCCTCGACGATTTCGGGACCGGCTATTCCTCGCTCTCCTACCTGCAGCGATTCCCGTTCGACACGATCAAGATCGACCGGTCCTTCGTGCACAATTCGGGTGCGAACGGTGCGAAGCCGGTCATCCTGCGCTCGATGGTGGCACTGGCGCATGACCTCGGCATGGAAGTCGTCGCCGAGGGCGCCGAAACCGAGTCGGATGCGATCGAGCTCTATCAGCTCGGCTGCGAATATGCGCAGGGTTACGCCTTCGGTCACCCGATCAGCGCGATGGACGCGCGCAAACTGGTCGGGGCGGCGACGATCGCCGCCTGAGGCGCTGTCCAACGACGGATGCCGATACGTCAGATCGGGATTCTGAGGCATGGCGTCGGCCTTCGAAAACGGTCATCAAACGCGCGGGGTCCGCGAGCGCCACTGCGCCCGCGGTCGATCCGGGGGGATCAAGCATGTCGTGTCGCGCCGTCGCCGCTCGCCTCGCGAGCCCTGTCTTCGCTGTTCTCCTTCTCGCCGGTCCGGCGGTGGCCGCAGGCCGTGACTGCACCGGCGTCGATTCGTTGAAGGACAATCCGCCCGTCTCGAGCGGCAAGGTGACCAGCGACGAGAAGCGCGTGTACCTGATCAAGGGCGAGATGGACGACAAGGCCTGTCCGGCCGCATCCGCGTCCTGTCGGCGCAAGGCCTTCCTCGTCCCCGGCAACGACGTCCTGGTCAGCGGGCAGGCCGGCGACTTCGTGTGCGCGGTCTACGTGAACGGCAAGGGGGTGGAAACCGACGGCTGGCTGCCGAAAGGGGTCGTCACACCCGACCCGTCGAGCGATGCAGGACAGGATTGGACGGGCGTATGGGTCCGCCAGGAAGCGAAGGTGACGATCCATCCGGGTCCAAACGGTCTCCTCGCGATCCACGGGGATGCGACCTACGGCGCGGAGGATCCGGATCGGGTCAAGCGCGGCGCCGTCAACGTCGGCGAGATCAACGGCAAGGTCGCGCCCAAGGATGGCCGCGTCAGCTTCTCGATGGGCGACAACGACAAGACCGAACCGGTCGAAAAAGGGGACGACGGCACCTGCAAAGTATGGATGCGCCGCGCCGGCGCCTATCTCCTCGTCGACGACAACAACGCGTGCGGCGGGATGAATGTCTCGTTTCGCGGGACCTACGTGAAACGCTGATCGGCGGGACCAAGCATCTTCGGACAATCGCGCGCCGTCGCTCGACGCGGCCTTGGCGCGACAGATTTGCGCGCGGGCGATAAACTAACATTTGACATTGAGTGAGAATGCCTATCGGCCAATAGGTTTGCACGCTGGGCTTGCGTGACCATTCTTTGCATCTGTGATCCGGCTTCGCCGCCCGCGACGGGCGTCCCTCCGTTCTTTGATGGATTTGCCACATGAGCCAGGTCGAAGACGTTCTCCATGTGGTGCAGCTCGTGCGGCTCAGCGCGGAAACGATCCGTTTGATCTGCGCGCAGAAGGGCCCAGGCTCCGAACTCTTCGACCGCCAGGTCGACCAGCTCGAAAGCGTCGCGGACGACATCGAAGCGATCGCCCACGCGCTGCCGATGGAACGGGATATCTTCGACGAACATGACCGTCGGTTGCACGGCGGCCTCTAGAGGCGCGCGGACAATCCTAACCGAGCAGGTCTCGTGAACGGCGCAGAGACGAAGCCGTGCGGCCTTCCGCGTCGATCGTAGTGCGGCGCCCATCGAGCACGGCCTCGATCATTTTACGGCTGTCCGAGGCGCGGACGAGGGCGTAGCGCGAGAGCGCGCGGGCTTCTTCGCAACTGAGTGCCACGATTTCCGCCGACATATCCGGGACGACCTCGACCATGCCATAGGGGCCTCGCTCATCCATCGCGTCGCATCCTCCGCCGCGGCACCCATAGCAGTCGACATCCGGCATTCCGGGCGGCCGATCGTCGATGCGGGTCTTATCGCGCGTGGCGAGAGAGACGGGGCTCGAACCCGCGACCTCCGGCGTGACAGGCCGGCGCTCTAACCAACTGAGCTACTCCCCCGCAGAAGGCAGAGGCCTGCGAGGCGGGTCGGATACGAGAGGGGGCGCGGCAAGTCAAGGACGATCCACGTGGATCCGCGCATGCGTCACAGGCGCGGGACGCCGAGGTGCCAGCGGCGGATTTCGGCCGGCGTGAGGATGCGCAACGTGTTCGAGGGCACGCGCTCCGCGGCCGCGATCAGTCCGGGGCTCACGCCCATGCTGCGCGAATAGCTCATCAGGAAGGCGCGCATGTCGCCGTTGTCGTACCGACGCCGACGCAGCAAGCCCGTGCCGTCCGCCGCCATGCTCTCGTCGTAGACGAACATCCGATGGATGCCGACGAGGCTCTCGCGCGGGATGATGCGCTCGAACGCGCCCATGAGCGCATAGACGCAGGCCGAGTAGCATTGCGCGTTGGTGATGATCGTCCCGCCCCGGCCGTCGCCGTAGACGCCGGCGACCACGGCCGCCGCACCGACCTTTCGCAGCAGCGTGCCGAGCTCCATCGCCGCGAGGACCCGCCCGCCTGGCGAATCGAGGAAGACCACCGCATGCAGGTCGCGGCCGCCGTTGCGTTCGAGGAAGTCGAGGAAGGCGGCCGGCGTCTCCTGCGTGATCTGCCCGCTTGCCACGATGGCCGTCGGACACCCGTCCGGGCATACCGACGAATCACCGATCTGCACCGCGCGGAACGTCATCGGCGCGCTGTTCTGGGCTTGTGCGGCAAGGGCGGTGCACAGCATCGCCACGGCGGCGAGCAGAAGAGCAATCGGCGTGCGGCGGACCGTCATGGCGCCTCTCTGGCTTGGCTCGGCGAGCAGCGCCAGAATAGGTGTCGGGGCGCCCCGCGCAAGCGAACGAAGGACGCGCCGGCCTCAGCGCGTCTCGTCGCTGGCGAAGCGGCGGCTGCCGCGCGATTCGAGATCGGCCTTGATGAGGTCGAAGCCGCGCTTCGAAAGCAACGCGGAATGCTGCGTGAGAGCATTGAGGAACGCTCGGCTTTCCGGCCGGTGTGCGCCCTTCGGATTGATCCGCAGCACCGCGTCGACGCCGACGGTGCGGATCGGCGTGTCCGGCTTGGCGAGGCTCGGATAGCGCGCCGCATCGATCGTCGTCGCCACGGCGCCGCTCGGCAGGGCCGCATCCTGCGGCCAGGCGAGGAGATGCAGGCCCGAGCCGGACAGTTTCGCGAGACGTTCCACCGGCTGCGGCGCGAGAACCACGACGGCGGCGACATCGCCCGTCGCGAGCCCGTCGAGCGCATTGTCGAGGTCCAGCGGCGTCTCCTTCACCGGCACGTTCAGCGCGGCGAAGGCCTTGCGCGCCGCGTCGGCGCCCGGGCTCTTTTCGGGACCGAAGCTGACGACCTTGTCCTTCAGGTCATCGAGACTGGCGATCTTGTCTCCGGCCACGATGTGCATCTGCTCGGTGAAGAGCTTCGCCTTTTCGCCGGTCTCGTGCGGCTCGAGGCTGCTCTCGACGGAAAAGTCGGCCTCGCCCGTGCGGGCGGTGTTCGTCACGATCTTCACCTTGCCGCGCGGCATGCTCGCGGCAAGGCTCTTCAAACGCCCCATCTCCTCCGGTTCGACGGCGATGGTCACGGGATGGATCGGCTTGGCCTTCGGCTTCGCCTTGACCGCGTCCTCCGCGGGGTCGGCGACCGGCGCCGCGGGGGCGGCCGGCGCAGCCTCGGCGGCCTGGGCCGGCGGCGGCGGTGGCGGCGCATGGGTCGAGAAGAGGCAGCCGAGACCGCTGCAGGATGGCGCGGCGGCCGGCGGCGCGGGTTGCGGCGCGGGCGCTGGAGCCGCCTGCTCCTGTGCGCTCGCGAGCGTAGCGATGAGAGCCGATGCGGCCAGGCCGGCAACGAGACTCAATCTGTTCATGACGCGACCCCTCCACGCAGACTGAGCCGCTGTGTT
The DNA here is from genome assembly GCA_029817715.1 of Melastoma dodecandrum. Taxonomy (NCBI): domain Eukaryota; kingdom Viridiplantae; phylum Streptophyta; class Magnoliopsida; order Myrtales; family Melastomataceae; genus Melastoma; species Melastoma dodecandrum. The sequence goes on along the minus strand of JARUPY010000398.1, from coordinate 1,366,480 downwards.
TAAAAGGTCATTAAGGCAAAAATAATCGTTGTCTGGTTCGCCGGGGCGCCGGGGGCCCGACCAACTGGCGACACAATCGTCCTCGCAAGAATGCATCGTCACACGCACGTGTGCCGTCGTCATCGAGTGCGGGAGGAGTGGATGCGGTCGCGGTGGGAGCTGAAGCGCGTCGTGGGAGCCGCAGCCTGCGGACTTCTGGCCGTCGCGGCCGTCGCGCAATCCACGTTGCCCTCGCGCGCGGGCGACGACGAAGACTACGGCATGGACAAAAGCTGGAGCGACAGGATCGGCGACAGCATCTCCGAGACGATGAAGAGCGCGCAGAAGGCGGTGGGCATGGCGAAGCCGACGCCGCCGCCGACGCCGGAATCGCCGTCGGGCTGCCCGAGCATCGCCGTGCTGGACGGGACGCAGTCGCAACGCGTGATGGCGGCAGGCGCGACCGGCAACGAGGGACTGCGCTACCAATATTCGATCTACAACGTCGGGCGGCAGTGCACGGTCAGCGGCGGACGCGTCGGGATTCGGGTGGGCGCGGATGGCCGTGTTCTGCTCGGCCCGGTCGGGACGCCCGGCCATTTTGACGTGCCGATCCGCGTCGTCGTGTTCGACGAGGCGGCGCAGAAGCCCGTCGAGAGCAAGCTCTATCGTGTGCCGGTCACCATTCCCGGCGGCGGGTCGGCGGCACCTTTCCAGTTCGTCTCCGACACGATCGGGATCTCGATCCCCGGCAATCGCGCGGCCACCGATTACAGCATCAAGGTCGGCCTCGACGGCGCAAAGGGCGCCGGCGACGTTGCGCCGAAGGGTCACCGCCACCGTTCGACCCGCAGCGCCAGCAACAACTGAATTCGTCGTCGCGCACGAAAAAAGGCCCTGTCCGCCGGACGGGGCCTTTTTGGTTTGTTCGGCCTCGCTCCTCGCCGGCGTCGTCAGTGCGAGAGGCGCTTGACGTCCGCAATACCCTGATCGAACAGGCGGTCGGAGAGGCTCGCGGTCTTGGCTTCGCCCTTGAGCACGATTTCGGCAGCCGCAGTCGCGGCATCCGCGGCGGACGCCCGAACCTGGGCGAGGGCCTGCGTCTCGGCGCTGGCAATCTTGGCCTCGGCCTGGGCGGTGCGACGCTTCACGAATTCCGCCATCCGCTCTTCGGACTCCTTGGCGATCATCTCTGCCTCGGAGCGAGCGAGATCGACGATCTCGGCCGCCTCCTTTTCGGCGGCCGAGCGCTTCTGCTCGAAAGAGGCGAGCAGGTCGGCCGCCTCCTTGCGCAGCTTCTCGGCCTCGGCGAGCTCGTCGCGGATGCGCTCGCCGCGCTTGTCCAGCATGTCCCCAAGGCGCTTGTGCGCTCCGAGATAGAAGATCGCGCCGACGAAAAAGACGAACCCGACGGCGACCCAGAATTCCGCGTCGATTCTCATCAGACTTTTGCCTCCGCGATGGCCTTGGCGATCGCGGTCGCGTCGGCCGCCTTGCCGGTGATGTGCTGGACGATGGCCGAGGCGGTCTCGTTGGCGATCTGGCCGACGTTAGACATCGCCGCGGCCTTCATCTCGGCGATCTGCGCTTCAGCCGTCTGCAGCTTGCCGTTGAGCTCGGCCTCGAGGGTCTGGCGCTTGGCATCCTGCTCGGCCTTCACCTTGGCCCGCGTCTCTTGAGCGAGGGCCTGCGACCGGTTTTTGGCTTCGGCGAGGGTCTTCTCGTAGGCGGCGGCCGCGTCCTCCGCCTCCTGACGCATGCGGCGCGCAGCCGAAAGATCGCGCTCGATCTTGTCGGCGCGCGACTGGATGATGCTCTGCACGCGGGGCAGAGCGATCCGCGACATCAGGGCGTAGAGAAGCCCGAATGCAATCACGAACCACAGAATCTGCGACGGGAAGTTCTTCGCGTCGAACGGCGGAAACGGCTCGTGCTCGGTGGCGGTGCCGGTCTCGCTGTGGGTCTGATGCGCTTGCTGCTGGGCCATGGCTCACGTCCGACGCGGACGGCACCCGTTGCCCGGGACCGCCCGCAGGAAAGGTCTCTCGACGCCGCTGCTTAGACGGCGAAGAGGAGGAGGAAGGAGATGAGCAGCGCGAAGATGCCGAGCGCCTCGGTCACGGCGAAGCCGAAGATGAGACGGCCGAACTGGCCTTCCACCGCCGACGGGTTGCGCAGCGCGCCGCCGAGGAAGTGACCGAACAGGGTACCGACGCCAATGGCGGCGGCGCCCGTGCCGAGAGCGGCGAGACCGGCGCCGATCAGTTTTGCTGCTGCAGGATCCATTGCATTTCCTTCGAGGTTTGCCCGTCGTTCTTGGTCGAGCGTTCGTTAAGAGGCGAGCGCGTCCGTCAGTGCACCGGATGAAGCGCGTCGTTGATGTACATGCAGGTCAGGATCGCGAAGACGTAGGCCTGCAGGAAGGCGACCAGGAGCTCGAGGGCGAACATCGCCACGGTCATGGCGAACGGCAACGGCGCCACCGCCACCCAGGCGCCGTGCGCGATGAGGGCGAGCACGAAGGCGCCGAAGACGTTGAGGGTGATGTGGCCCGCCAGCATGTTGGCGAAGAGACGGACGCTGTGGCTGACAGGGCGCGACAGGAAGGAGATGATCTCGATGCCGACGACGAGCGGCAGGATGTAGATCGGCACGCCGTCCGGCATGAAAAGCTTGAGGAACTTCACGCCGTTCTTGGCGAAGCCGACGATCACGACGAGGCAGAAGACGCCGAGCGACAGCATCGAGGTGATGATGACCTGCGCAGTGACCGAGAACGTGTAAGGCACGAGGCTGACGACGTTCAGCACCAGCACGAACATGAAGATGCAGAAGACGAGCGGGAAGAATTGCATGCTGTGCTCGCCGGCCGAGGAGACGAGCATGCCGCGCGTGAACTCGTAGGACGTCTCGGCCAGCGTCTGCAGGCGGCCGGGAACGAGCGAACCACGCTGGGCGCCGAGCAGCATCAGGATCGAGACGATCGCGACCCCGACGAACATGTAGATCGCCGAATTGGTGAGCGAGAAATTGAGGCCGCCGATGTGAATCGGCACGACGTCGACGAGCTTGAACTGCTCGATTGGGTCGATTGCCCCGCCGCTCGCCACGTCGCCCGTCTCCGTCCTCTGAAGGTGGCGCCTTGATGCACAGGTCGATCACGAAAATCAACCGCTGGTGATCGTTTGTTTCGCGGTCCCGCCGGACCTTCCTCAGACCGTGCGCGTCAAATCTTGGGCCCGCGCGGAAGGATCGTCGTGCGCACGATGTTCCAGAACCCGCCGACGATGCCGACGATGACGAAGAGCGCGAGGAAGATCGGCTTCGTGTTCAACCACTTGTCGAGCAGGTAGCCGAGGCCGCCGCCCACCACGACGCCGGCCACCAGCTCGCTCACGACCCGCAGGCCCATGCCCATTGCGCCGCCGAATTGCGCGTCGCCGCCGGACGCGACCGATTTCGGCCGTGCATCGGCACGCTGGTCGAGCGAGGACGACAGCTGTCCGAGGCGCGCCCGCAGCGCGGCTTCCTCGCCTTCATCGTCGGGACGGTCCGCCACGGCATGTCCTCTCGGGTCGCTGCGGTGCGCAGGCGCCTCGGCGCGGCTGTCTTGTCGCGAATCGTCGCCGCTTGTCAAAGCGTGGCGGGTGCACGAGGTGTCGTCTGATCCGCCGGTCAGCGGGCACGCGAGGGGACCATGCCGCATTACGGCGACCTGCAGAACGACATCTACCTCGCGGGGCTGCACGGCCTGAAGCCGAAGCTGCCGGTCGATGCCGCGACCCTCGAGCGGCGGGCGGAACAGGCGATGGCGCCCGGCACGCTCGCCTATGTGCAGGGCGGCTGCGGCGACGAGACGACCCAGCGCGCCAACGTCGCGGCTTTCGCACATTGGGGTCTTCTGCCGCGCATGCTGGTCGATTGCGAGACGCGCGATCTGTCGATTGAGTTGTTCGGGCTGAAGCTGCCCTCGCCGATCTTCATGAGTCCAATCGGCGTCATCGGCATTTGCGCGCAGGACAATCATGGCGATATCGCCGCGGCACGGGCGGCAGCTGCGAGCGGCGTGCCCTACATGGCCTCGACGCTGTCGAACGATCCGCTCGAAGCGGTCGCCGCCGCCATGGGGCCGACGCCGGGCTTCTTCCAGCTCTACACGCCGAAGGACACGGCGGTCGCCGAAAGCCTCGTGCGGCGCGCGGAGGCGGCCGGCTACAAGGCGCTCGTCGTGACGCTCGACACGTGGGTCACCGGGTGGCGCCCGCGCGATCTCAACGCTTCGAACTTTCCGCAGCTGCGCGGCGCGGCGCTGATGAATTATTTCTCCGACCCGGCCTTCCGGGCCTCGTTGACCAAGCCGCCGGAAGAGGATCCGGCCGCGGCCGTGCTGAAGTGGACGCAGATTTTCGGCAAGCCGCTCAAATGGGCGGATCTCGCCTGGCTGCGCGGCCTGACCAAGCTGCCGCTGGTTCTCAAGGGCATCTGCCACCCTGACGATGCACGTCGCGCGATCGATGCGGGCGTGGACGCGATCTATTGTTCGAACCACGGCGGCCGCCAGGCCAACGGTGGAATTGCGGCGATCGACATGCTGCCCGACGTCGCGAAGGCCTGCGGCTCGATCCCCGTTCTCTTCGATTCCGGCGTGCGGACCGGTTCCGACGTCGTGAAGGCGCTGGCGCTCGGGGCGCGGGCCGTCGGCATCGGCCGACCGTATGCCTATGGCCTGGCCCTTGGCGGCGTTGACGGCATCGTGCACGTGCTGCGCTGTATGCTGGCCGAGGCCGACCTCCTGATGGCGGTCGACGGCTATCCGACGATCGCCGATCTCACGCCGCAGGCGATGCGCCGACTGTGAGCCTTCGGGCGCGCCTTCTTTCGCTCGCCGTGCGCAAGGTCGTGCGGGCGGAACTGCGCGGCACGCTCGACGTGGCGGCGATGCGCCGCGCGATGGAGCGGCGCGCCTTGGCGCCACCCTCAGGCGTGCGCTGCAAGCAGGTGATGCTGGGCGGCATCAGGGCCGAGCGGCTGTACGCGCCGGGTCGGGCAGGGCCGAGGCTCCTCTATCTGCATGGCGGCGGCTTCGTCTGCTGCTCGCCGCGCACGCATCGCGCGATCACCGGCGCCTTCGCGCGACGCGGCTTCGAGGTCTGGGTGCCCGCCTATCGTCTGGCCCCGGAGCACCGCTTTCCGGCTGCCCTCGACGACGTGTCGGCGGCCTGGCGAGCGCTCAGCGCGCGGGGGCCGGCGGCGGTCGCCGGCGATTCCGCGGGCGCAAATTTGGCGCTGACCCTGATGCTGCGGGCCCGCGCCGAGGGCCTGACCCTGCCGCGGGCCGCCGCGCTCTTCTCGCCGCCCATCGACCTCGTCGGCACCGCGCCGTCGCTGCGCCGCAATGCCGATCTCGACCCGATGTTCGAGGTCGAGGCGCTGCGCCAGTTCGCGGATCATTATCTCGGCGGCGCGGATGCGGCGGACCCGTTGGTGTCGCCCTTTTACGCCGATCTCGCCGGCCTGCCGCCGCTCCTCGTCCACGTCGGCGCGACCGAGGTGCTTCTCGACGATTCCGTGCGTCTCGCGGAGCGGGCGCGCGAGGCGGGCCTCGAGGTCGCGCTGCGGGTTTTCGCGGACGTCCCGCATGTGTGGCAATGGGCCGATCGCTTCCTGCCCGAGGCCACGGCCTCGCTCGACGAGGCCGCGGGCTTCCTTCGACGCCACGGTTGACTTCCCGTGCGGCTGCAACCTTACCTTTGGCCGTCGACCCCTCGAGCGTCCGAGGCGGGCCACGGCCCGGCCTCGTCAGGAGACCAGATGGCGACGTTCGCTTCCGACGTGGCGACGACGGGCGAAGCCGCCCCGGCCGAGAGGGTCCACGTTCTCCTCGTCTTCCCGCGCTTCAACCCGAACTCGTTCTGGGCGCTGGACGACACCTGCCGGGTCGCGAAGGCGAAGGCGCCGTCGCCGCCTCTCGGGCTCCTGACGGTCGCGGCCATGCTGCCGCAGCACTGGACGTTCCGGCTGGTCAATCTGAACGCCGGCGTCCTGACGGCGGCCGATCTCGCCTGGGCGGACATGGTGATGACGGGCGGGATGCTCCCGCAAGGCGACAGCTCGGTCGAGATCATCGCCCGCTGCCGCGATGCGGGCGTCCCGGTCGTGGTCGGCGGGCCGGACCCGACCTCCCGCCCCGACGTCTATGCCGAGGCGGATTTCCTCGTGCTCGGCGAGGTCGAGGGCATCATCGACGACTTCGTCGCCGCCTGGCGGCGCGGCGAGCGATCGGGCCGCTTCGAGGCCCCGAAGTTCCAGGCGGACGTCACGCGCACGCCGATCCCGCGCTGGGACCTCATCGACTTCGACGACTACCTCTACATCGGCGTCCAGTTTTCGCGCGGCTGCCCCTTCACCTGCGAGTTCTGCGACATCATCGAACTCTACGGACGGGTCCCGCGCACCAAGACCACGCCACAGATCCTCGCCGAGCTCGACCGTCTCTACGCGCTCGGCAAGCGCGGCCACGTCGATTTCGTCGATGACAACCTGATCGGCAACAAGAAGGCGCTCAAGGCCTTCCTGCCGCAGCTGATCGCCTGGCAGGAACGCCACGGCTACCCGTTCATGTTCTCGACGGAAGCGTCCCTCAACCTCGCGGACGATGCCGAATTGCTCGGCATGCTGCGCCGGGCGAACTTCTTCATCATCTTCCTCGGGATCGAGAGCGGGAATGCCGAGACGCTGGTCTCGATGCAGAAGAAGCAGAACACGCGCCGCAGCATCGCCGACAGCGTCACGACGATCAACGAGGCCGGAATCTCCGCCTTGGCCGGCTTTATCATCGGCTTCGACACCGAGGGGGAGGGGGTCGCGGACGAGATGGTCGAGGTCATCGAGGCGACGAGCATTCCGATCGCGATCGTCGGCCTCCTGACCTCGCTGCCCAACACGCAGCTCAACCGGCGCCTCGAGCGCGAGGGCCGGCTGATCGCGGGCTGGGCGCAATCACCGGAAGGCAGCGGCGATCAGTGCACGGCGGGCCTCAACTTCGTGCCGCTTCGGCCGCGCCGCGACATCTACAGCGACTATCGCGCCGTGCTCGAGCACATCTACACGCCCCAGGCGTTCTTCGGGCGGCTCACGCGACTGACCGAGCGGCTCGATCGTCCGCGCCTGCCTGTCCGTTTCGAGGCGCGCCACTGGATCCGCAACCTGCGTGTCACCGGCCGGGTCGCCGCCGAGATCACCTTCCGCCGGCCGGAGATGGCGTGGCCGTTCTGGCGCTTCATGGCCTGGGTGCTGCGCCACAATCCGCGCGCGGCGGAATTCGTGACGATGAACGTCGTCATGTACCTTCACGTCGCCCGCTTCACACGGTTCGTGCTCGACGACATGGACCGGCGCATCGCACTCATCGATGCGGGCGGCGATCCGACGTTGCCGCAGCAACCCCTCGTCGCCAGCCCCGCCTTGGCGCCGGCCGCCTGAGGCTCAAAGCCCGAGCATCAGCTCGAGATTCTGCACGGCGGCGCCCGACGCGCCCTTGCCGAGATTGTCGAGCCGCGCGACGAGCACGGCCTGGCGCGCCGCCTCGTCGGCGAAGACGCGCAGCTCGAGATCGTTGGTGTTGTTGAGCGCTTCCGGTTCGAGGCGCGGCGACGTGGCGTCCGCCACGCGGACATGGCCGGTCGCCCCGTAATGCGCGCTCAGCGCCATCGTCAGGTCCGCGCCGCTTGGGCGGCCGGGCAGCGTGTCGAGGAAGAGTGGGATCGAGACCAGCATCCCCTGCGCGAAATTGCCGACCGACGGCACGAAGATCGGGCGCTGCGTGAGCCCGCCGTAGGTCATGATCTCGGGGATGTGCTTGTGTCCGAGACCGAGCGCATAGAGCTCGAAGGCCGGCGCCCGCTTCGCCTCGTAGTCGGCGATCATCGCCTTGCCGCCGCCGGAATAGCCCGAGACCGCGTTGATCGCGAGCGGCGTCTGCGGCGTGAGCAGCCCGGCATCGACGAGCGGCCGGATCAGCGCGATCGCGCCGGTGGCGTAGCAGCCGGGGTTCGAGACGAGGCGCGCGGCGCGGATCGCCTCCGTCTGTCCTGGCGCCAGTTCGGGAAACCCGTATGTCCAGCCCTCGGCGACGCGGTGGGCCGTCGAGGCATCGAGGACCTTCGGGCCGTCGGGCATGGCGGCGACGAGCGCGACCGTCTCCTTCGCCGCCTCGTCGGGCAGGCAGAGGATGACGAGATCGACCTCGGCGAGGAGCGCCGTCTTCGCGCCGACATCCTTGCGCGCCTCGCCGGGCAGGCTCTTCAGCACGATGTCCGAGCGGCCGGCCAGCCGCTCGCGGATACCGAGCCCGGTCGTTCCGGCCTCGCCGTCGATGAAGATACGCGCGCTCATGGATGGCCTCGAAAATGGGGTCGTTCTCCCGCCCGCCGAAGACGGGACGATGACGCCGGACGCGAAAAAGGCGGCCGAAGCCGCCTTTCCTTGGTCGTTCGCAGTGCCTCGGGCGCTCAGCGCTTGGAGAACTGGAAGGAGCGGCGGGCTTTCTTCTTGCCGTACTTCTTACGCTCGACGACGCGCGAGTCGCGGGTCAGGAAGCCTTCCTTCTTGAGGATGGGACGCAGCTCCGGCTCGAAATAGGTGAGAGCTTTCGACAGACCGTGGCGCACCGCGCCGGCCTGCCCCGACAGGCCGCCGCCGGACACGTTCACGAGCAGATCGTACTGGCCCATGCGCTGAGTGAGGCCGAGCGGCTGCTGCAGGATCATCCGCAACACGGGACGCGCGAAATAGGCCTCGTAGGACTTGCCGTTGACCTCGATCTTGCCGGAGCCCGGCTTGATCCAGACGCGGGCGACCGCGTCCTTGCGCTTGCCGGTCGCATAGGCGCGGCCGAGCTTGTCGAGCTTCTGGACGTGAACGGGCGCGTCGGGCTGCGGCGACGCGGTGGCGCTCTTGAGGTCCTGCAGCGAGGAGAGGGTCGTCTCGGCCATATCAGGCGGCCTTCCTGTTCTTGCTGTTCATCGTGCCGACGTCGAGCACCTCGGGCTGCTGAGCCTCATGCGGATGCTCGGCGCCCTTGTAGACACGGAGGTTGCCAAGCTGCTTGCGGCCGAGCGGGCCACGCGGAAGCATGCGCTCCACGGCCTTCTCCACGACGCGCTCCGGAAAGCGCCCCTCGAGGATGAAGCGAGCCGTGCGCTCTTTGATGCCGCCCTGGAAGCCGGTGTAGTGATAATACACCTTGTCTTCGCGCTTCTTGCCGGTGAAGACGACCTTCTCGGCGTTGATGACGATGATGTTGTCGCCATCGTCCATGTGGGGCGTGAATGTGGGCTTGTGCTTGCCACGCAGCCGAAGCGCGACGATCGTCGCGAGACGGCCCACCACGAGGCCGGTCGCGTCGATGACGACCCATTTCTTTTCGATCTCGGCCGTCTTGGTCGAGTGCGTCTTGCCGAACATTCGTGGGAAAACCTGTTTCGGATGTCGGCGCGCTTAGACGCGACACGCGCCCCGATGTCAAGGACATTGACGGAAAACGCGTTCGTGACGGCGTTTTTATCGCTTGGTATCATGATACCTCAAGCCAGCGTGAGACTGGTCCGCTGGGCCTCATTGCGACCACAGGCGTGATCCACTAGAGCGGCGCAGGCCACGCCGGCCGCTCCCGACTCGGGGCTCATGAGCAACGTTTCCGTCCAGCCCGCCTTCGTCACGCAGGCCCCGTCGCGCGCACGCAGCGGCACGGCGCCGTTCGCGCCGTTCGAATGGATGATCGCGATGCGCTATCTGCGCGCCCGGCGGCAGTCCGGTTTCGTCTCCGCGATCGCCATCATCTCGTTCCTCGGCATCATGGTCGGCGTGGCTGCCTTGATCGTCGTGATGAGCGTCATGAACGGCTTCCACAAGGAGCTTCTCGACAAGATCATCGGCGTCAACGGCCACATCTTTCTGCAAGCGGCGGACACGCCCCTGACCGATTACGACAAGGTCGCCGCCGAGGTGCGCCGCGTTCACGGTGTCCGGCTGGCGATTCCGATGGTCGAGGGCGCGGCCGGCGTCTCGTCCGTCTACAATCAGGCCGGAGCGCTCGTTCGCGGCATCCGCGGGTCGGACCTCAAGAGCCTGCCCGGCATCGCGGGCCACGTGAAGTCCGGCACGCTCGAGGGCTTCGACACCGGTAACGGGGTAGCGATCGGGCAGGGACTCGCCGACCAGCTGAGCCTGCGCGTCGGCGACACGATCACGGTTCTCACCTCGCAGGGCGCCGCGACGCCGTTCGGCCGCGCGCCACGCATCAAGAGCTATCCGATCCGTGCGGTCTTCCAGATCGGCATGTCGCAGTTCGACAATCTCTTCGTCTATATGCCGCTGCCGGAGGCGCAGGCCTTCTTCAACCGCGACGGCCAGGCGACGGTCATCGAGCTGTTCCTCGACAATCCCGAGCGGATCGACGAGGTTCGGCAGGCGATCGACCTCGCCGCGACGCGCCCGCTCGTGATGACCGACTGGCGCGAGCGCAACAAGACGTTCTTCGACGCGCTGCGCGTCGAGCGCAACGTGATGTTCCTGATCGTGACGCTCATCGTGCTCGTCGCGGCGCTGAACATCATCTCGGGCCTCATCATGCTCGTGAAGGACAAGGGGTCCGACATTGCGATCCTGCGGACGATGGGCGCATCGCGCGGCTCGGTGATGCGCGTCTTCCTCATCACCGGCACCTCGATCGGCATCTCAGGCACGCTCGCCGGGTTCGTGCTCGGCCTCGTCATCGCCGAGAACGTGGAGGCGATCCGCACGGGCTTGAACTCGATGCTGCACGCGAACCTGTTTCCCTCCGAGCTCTACTTCCTGTCGCGTCTGCCTTCGGTCGTCGATCCGGGCGACGTGCTCACCGTCGTCGCGATGACGCTGTCGCTCTCGATCCTCGCGACGCTCTATCCGTCGTGGCGCGCGGCGCGGCTCGATCCCGTCGAGGCGCTTCGCTACGGATGACGCAGCCGGCCCTGGCGCTGCGCGGCGTCGAACGCACCTACGACCAAGCGGGCGCGCCGCTGCGTATCCTGCGCGGCGTCGACTTCGAGCTCCATCCCGGTCAGTCGGTCGCCCTGGTCGCACCCTCGGGCTCCGGCAAGTCGACGCTGCTGCATCTCGCCGGCCTTCTCGAGCGGCCGGACGCCGGCGACGTCTTCGTCGCCGGCGCCTCGACCGCCGCGCTCGCCGATCCGGCGCGCACCGCCCTGCGGCGTTCGGAGATCGGCTTCGTCTACCAGTTCCACCATCTGCTCCCGGAGTTCTCGGCCCTCGAGAACATCGCGATGCCGCAGATGATCGCCGGGCTCAGCAAGACCGAGGCGACGCGCCGGGCGAGCGAGCTTCTCGCCTATCTTGGGCTCAAGGAGCGGGCCAGCCACCGGCCGCCCGAACTGTCCGGCGGCGAGCAGCAGCGCGTCGCGATCGCGCGCGCGGTGGCCAACAGCCCGGGTGTCCTGCTGGCCGACGAGCCAACCGGCAATCTCGATCCCTCGACGGCGGATCATGTGTTCGGCGCGCTCAAGGCGCTCGTGCGGGCGACGGGTCTGGCGGCGCTCGTCGCGACCCATAATCTCGACCTCGCCGCGCGGATGGATCGACGTGTGACGCTGCTGGATGGCCAAGTCGTCGAGCGCGACTGAGCGTCAGACGAGGTCGGAGACGTCCTGCCCGATGTCTTCGAGGCGCTTCGAGAGCGCGGCCACCGACTTGCGCAGCTTGCGGTTCTCGGCGAGGAGGCGCTCCAGCCGACCGTCGTTCGACTCGACGGGCTTGTCGGTGTCGATGAAATGCACGCCCGCGAAGCCGGCGTCGCGCCACATCATGCGCGCGCGGTAGACCTTGCCCTTCTGCGGCACGTCCATGTCGAATTCCGTCGGCACCGAGATCGCGCTGCTGACCTCGATCTTAGCACCCGTGGCGGAGATGTTGCGGACGATGCAGTCGATCGTCGTGCTGCCGTTGTTGAAAGAAATGCGGGCACGGAGGAAGCTGCGGATGCGTTCGGTGCTGCGGGCCTCGACCATCAACATCGTGAAATGTCCTACCTTTTCGATGGGAAGGCTAGCAGCGACGCCTTAAAGGAACGACAATGTCGGTGCGTCTAAGGTGGATCGCGCGCTTAAGGGATTGGCGATGAAGAGGCGACGTCTTTGGCAGGTGCTCGGCGTGATGCTCGTCGCCGGCGTCCTCGCCGGCTGCGACAAATGCGGCCACCAGATCCAGCTCGTGGCACCGAGCCTTCCGAAGGCTTGCGGGGACAATGCCGACCCCAATCGCGGATGATGCACCGCTCCTCGTCACCGCGCATCTCGATGCGGCCTCGTTCGCCATCCTCGACGATCTGCGCAGCAGCTGGTTTCCGCCCGCGCTGAACCGGGTGCCGGCGCATATCAGCCTGTTCCACCATCTGCCGGGTGGCGAGCTGCGCGCGGTCCTCGATGCGGTCCGGGACGTCTGCGCGGGGCAAGGGCCGATCGCGCTGACGGCGCAACCGCCGCGATTTCTCGGCCGCGGCGTCGCGCTCGCCTATCGCTCGGAGGCGTTGGCGAGCGTCCGTCGTCGCCTGGCGGAGCGCTTCGACCCCTGGCTGACCGCGCAGGACCGGCAGCCGTTCCACCCGCACGTGACCATCCAGAACAAGACGACGCTGGCCGCCGCACGCGAACTGTTCGACGTCGTGCAGACGTTGCCGCCCGTCGCCGCGCGGGTCGAGGGGCTCGACGTCTGGCGCTACCTCGGCGGCCCGTGGGCGCCCGTCGCGAGCGTCGCCTTCGCGCGGGCCGCCTAGGGCACCTCGAGGGCCGCGAGCACCGCCTCGAGCGCGCGGAGAAGATCGCAGCGATCATCGAGAGCGAGGTCCGCGCCCGTGGTGGCGGTGGCCTGCTGCGGTCCGCAGACGACGACGAAGGACGTGCCGCGCTCGCGCAGTCGCGTGACCGTCCGCGCGCCGTCCGCCGCATAGGCCGCATCGTCGCCGACGAGGCAGACGACAGGCGAGGGCGATGGCGGCTCTGCGACATCCACGGGATCGGTGGTCGCGATGCCGGCGACGGCAAGGAGATTCGCCGCGAGGCTCGCACGCGCACCGTAGGATGCGGGGCTGCCGAGCGGGATCAGGGCGACCGACGGGCGCATCTGCAGGGCCTCGACGCGGGCGCGGCGGGCCTCGAAGGGTTCCGCGTCGCGTCGCCTCGGCAACGCGATCTCGGCGTCGCATTGCTCGCGGCGGCGCGGCAGGTCGAGTGTCGCGAGCGCCGCGGGCTCAAGGCTCGGGAAGCGGCTGGTGCCGACGAGGCTCGCCCGCTGATCGGCGAAGGCCGCTGCCCGCCGGGCGGCCGCATCCGCCAGCCGGCCGCGCAGCCGGCCGCGGTCGAGGGCGTGGAGGAGGCCACCCTCGCGCTCGATCTCCTGGAAGGCGGCCCAGGCCTGCGCGCAGAGCGCGTCGGTGATGTCCTCCAGAGTTCCCGATCCGGCGGCAGGGTCTTCGACGGCGCCGAGATGCGCCTCGTCGAGCGTCACGCGCTGTGCGTTGCGGGCGAGGCGCCGGGCCGCTTCGTCGGGCAGGCCGTTCGCCAAGGTGAAGGGCAACGCCGTCACCCGGTCGACCCCGCCGAGGCCGGCGGCCAGCAGCCCGGACACGGTGCGCATCATGTTGGCCCAAGGATCGAAACGGCTGAGCATGCGCCAGCTCGTCTCCGCATGGAGCCGGATCGGCCGCGGCTCGAGGCCCGCGGCCCCTTCGAGCCGCGCCCAGAGCCGGCGTGCCGCCCTCGCCTTGGCGATGCCGACATAGAGGTCGGCGTCCGCGGCGATGAGGAGCGCGATCAGCGCGCGGCCGGCCTCGAGACTGTGGCCGAGCGCCTCGAGGCGTCGCAGCAGGTCCACGCCGGCGGCGAGGCAACAGGCGAGTTCGAGCGCGGGATCGGCCCCCGCTTCGTGCCAGGCCCGGCCGTCGGCGAGGAGTGGGCGGCCCTCGAGGCCGGCCCCAGCATGAAAGTCGAGAAGTCGCGCCAAATGATCGCCGGGCGGCATCCGGCCCAGGGCGGACAGCGTAATCGGGTCGTAGCAGAGGTCGAGTGCGAGCCCCGCGCTCGTCCAGCGGCGCGCCGCGACGTGGTCGACCAGCGCCTTCGTCGCCGCGAGGGTGTCGGCCCCCGCGTCGAGCCGCGCGGCGATGAGGTCGAGCTCGACACCGTCGAGCGCCTCGACGAGCTGCTCCGGCGCCAGGCCGTAACCGCGCGCAAAGGGGCTGCCGGCGACGACAAGGGCGAGGGCGTCGGCTCCTCCTTCCAGATCGAGCAGGGCTTGGCGGCACGCCAGGGCAGGGTCTGGGTGGTCCACGCGCTGAAGGACGCGCCAGTCTCCCGCGCGAGAGCCGCTGTCGGCCGGATCGTCCGAGCGCGGCTCCGACAACGCCGCGATCGCAAGAGCGTCCATTCCTGCAGGGCGGTCGAGCACGCCTTTGGCCAACGCCTCCCAGGCCGCCCGGCCCGCGCTCACATCAGCTGCCCGAGCCCGGGAATGGCGGATGCAACCTGGCTGACGCGCGCATCACCGACCTTCTCGCGCGCGAAGGCGAAGATCTCTTTGCCGACCGTCGTCATCTCGCCGGTGCCGAGACCGATGCCGGTCAGCTGCGAGGCGAGACCCATCAAGCCTCCGCCGCCGCTGATCCGTGCCATGATGCCGCCGAGGAGGCCGCCGCCTTTGGGCTGATCCGCCTCGCCCTCCGCCGCCGCGTCTTCCGCGCCGGGCAATTCGCGCAGGATCTCGTTCGCCTCTTCGGGCGCCTCGCGCTTCAGGAAGGCGAACACGAGCCCGATCGCCCGCCGCGCCTGATCTTCGGAGATGTCGGCCGTCGTCGCAACTCGCGCGACAAGCTCTTCCATGTGTCCTCGCTCTAAAGGTCCGCCGCTCGCGCGGCGTTCTGACCTCGCCACCCCCAAAAATCAAGCTCGCGGCTCGCCTAGACCTTTCGTCCATACGTCATCAAAGCGTTATGCGGTGATGTCCTAAGTCCCCCCGTTCAGCGGGGATCGACCATGAGTTCCATCACAGCGCCTGCCGTCGGCCCGGGCGACGCGCGATACGAACGCAAACTAGATCTCAACAAGCCGATGAGTCCGCAGGGGCTTTTGGTCTTCTTGGCGATCATGGCGGTCGGTCTCTTCTTCACCGCCTATTCGATCTACACGGATGTCGAGCGCTCCGGCGCTCAGCCGTCGGGCCTCCTCGCCTATCTCCTGCTCGGCGTCGCGCTGCTGATCGCGCTCGGTTTCGAATTCGTGAACGGGTTCCACGACACCGCCAATGCGGTCGCGACCGTCATCTACACGCGCTCGCTGCCGCCGCAGATCGCCGTCGTCTGGTCGGGCGTCTTCAATTTTCTCGGCGTCCTCTTGTCGACGGGCCTCGTCGCCTTCGGCATCATCTCGCTGCTGCCGGTCGAGCTGATTCTGCAGGTCGGGTCCGACGCGGGCTTCGCGATGGTGTTCTCGCTGCTGATCGCGGCGATCATCTGGAACCTGGCCACCTGGTACCTCGGCATTCCCAATTCCTCGTCGCACACGCTGATCGGTTCGATCATCGGCGTCGGCATTGCCAACGCGTTGATGCACGGCCGTTCAGGTACGTCCGGGGTCGACTGGGCGCAGGCGACCAAGGTGGGCGAGGCTCTGCTCATCTCGCCGCTCGTCGGCTTCTTCTTCGCCGCGATGCTGCTGCTTCTGATGAAGGTCGTGATCCGCAAGCCGGAGCTCTACAGCGAGCCGGAGCCGGGCAAGGCAACGCCGACCTGGGTGCGCGGTCTCCTTATCCTGACCTGCACAGGCGTGTCGTTCGCGCACGGCTCAAATGACGGGCAGAAGGGCATGGGTCTGATCATGCTCATCCTCATCGGCGTCGTGCCCACCGCCTATGCGCTGAACCGCTCGATGGACACGAAGGATATTCAGAGCTTCATCGAGGTCTCACAGTCGGCTTCGAAGATCATCGAGAGCAAGGCGGCCGGCTACAACGTCATCGGCAATCCGCGTCCGGCGGTGACGACCTACGTCGCCTCGCATCAGATCGACGGCGGCACCTATCCTTCGCTTTCCGTGCTGGTCACGGACATCTCCAACCAGGTGAAGAGCTACGGCTCGCTGGCGGCCATTCCGGCGCAGCAGGCCCGCAACACCCGAAACGACATGTATTTGACCTCCGAGGCCGTGAAGCAGCTCGGCAAGGACAAAGCTGCCGATCTGTCGGCCGGCGAGGTCAAGACGCTCGACAAGTACCGGAAGCTCCTCGACACCTCGACCAAATTCATCCCGCTCTGGGTCAAGGTGGCGGTGGCCCTGGCGCTCGGCCTCGGCACGATGATCGGCTGGAAACGTATCGTCGTCACCGTCGGCGAGAAGATCGGCAAGACGCATCTCACCTACGGACAGGGCGCTGCGGCCGAGCTCGTTGCGATGGGTACGATCTTCGCCGCCGACAATCTCGGGCTGCCTGTCTCGACGACCCACGTGCTGTCGTCCGGTGTCGCCGGCACGATGGCGGCGAACGGCAGCGGGATCCAATGGTCGACGCTGCGCTCGATCGCGCTGGCCTGGGTGCTCACCCTTCCGTGCGCGATGCTGATCTCTGGCACGCTCTTCCTGATCTTCTCGAAGATCCTGTAGACGTCCGATCCGTCGCGACCTGCGAGGCGGTCCCGTCCGGGGCCGCCGTTCGCGTTTCCTCAGTCGATCCGCACGCCGCTCTCGGCGGCGAGGATCTTGACGACGCGCCGGTTGACCTCGCCCGTCGCGGGCAGATGCCGCTCCTTCTCGAAGGCCTGGAGCGCCTTGCGGGTCACCGGTCCCATCGAGCCGTTCGGCTTGACGACGTAGCCGAGCTTCATCAGCGCGCGCTGCACGCCGAGCACCGTCTTGGCGTCGCTCGTCTCGCCGCCGGTGGCCGGTGCCGTCCCGGTGCGCAGAAGCTGGCCGATCGGATCACCGGGCGGCGGCGTCGCTGTCGTGGTCTCGCGGTCGGGACGCGGCGGCGGGAGCGCGGCCGGCTCGGGATCGGCCGCCAGCGCGCGAGGAGCCGCGACGACATGCGTCGGCCTCGGCGCAGACTCGGCTGCCGCCAGGGCGACGTGATGCGCAAAGAGCGGTGCCGGATGGCGGGCCGTCTGCATCATCAAGGCGTTGACGACGATCCCGAGGCCGATCGCCGCCGTCATGCCGATGCCGGCGATCCGCGCGATCTTCGCCTTGTCGACCTGGCGGCGCCTCTTCGTCTTGCGCGACTTCGAGCCGGAGGATGCGACCGGCTTGCGCGGCTTCCGAGGCCGAGCCGGTGCGTCGAGCGTGCCGTCCTCGTCGAACGTCATGGCCTTAGGCAATGGACTTGATCCTTGGCTCGGAGCCGGTGCGTGGGTAGGGGGCCGGCCGCGTGATGGCGCGGCGAGGAATGGTCTCGATGACGGCGTCCGCATCGCGCCCGCCGGCCCCCTGGCAGTCGAGCGGCAGTCGGACCGTGACGCGGGTGCCGAGCGTCGGCTCGCTCTCGATCGTCATCGAGCCGCCGTGCAGCCCGACGAGGCCGCGCACGACCGACAGGCCGAGGCCCGTGCCCTCGAAGGGCCGGCTGAACGAGGACCGCGCCTGGAAGAAGGGGTCGCCCACGCGAGTCAGGTCCTCCGCGCCGATCCCGATGCCGGTGTCGCTGACGACGAGGAGGATGGCGGTTCCGTCCGGGCGCGCCGAAATGCGCACCTCGCCGTGCGGCGGCGTGAACTTCACGGCGTTCGACAGGAGGTTGAGGACGATCTGCTTGCAGGCGCGACGGTCGCCGACGACCGCCTCGAGATCGCGAGGGCAGTCGGAGACGATCGCGACGTCGCCGTCGCGCGCTTTGAGCTGCATCATGTCGATGCATTGCACGAACAGCGAGGGCAGGTCGAAAGGCTCCGGCAGGATCGCGAAGGTGCCGGACCTGATCTTCGACATGTCGAGGATCGAGTTCACGACCGAGAGCAGATGCTGCCCCGACTGGTGGATGATGCGGGCGTACTCGCGCTGTTTCGCGGCCTCGCTCGGGCGCAGCGTGTGGCTGCCGAGGATCTCCGAGAAGCCGATGATGGCGTTGAGGGGAGTGCGCAGCTCGTGGCTCATGTTGGCCAGGAACTCGTCGCGGCTGACGTCCGGGTTGGCGAGCGGCGACGGCTCGCGATGCGCCGCCGAAACGTCGCGCAGAACCGCGACGACCTGCGCGGTCGCCTCGGCCGAAGGGGCGATGCGCCGGGCTCGCACCTCGATCCAGAGGAAGCGCGCGCCGATCACCCCGCCAGCCGCGGAGCCGAGCACACGCATGCGCACGATCCCGGAGCGCAGTTCGTCCACACAGGCCGCGTCGCCGATGAGCTTCAGAAACATCGGGCGATCGGCGATGTGCACGATCTGGAACAGCCCACGCCCGCACAGATGGCTGGCCGGCGCTTCGAACAGGCTTTCGCAGCCGCCCGCGATCTGGTCGACCGATCCGTTCGCGTCGAAGGTGACGAGGAGGCCTCCGAACGCTTCGGCGACCTGCGCGACCGGCGTTGCCAGGGCGCGAGGTTGCTCCCTCTCCTCGCGTCGCGGGCGACGAACGCCCGTCGCGGCCAGGGTCACGCCGTAGGCGGCAGCCAGCCCACTCGAGAGCAACGCGGCGAGCGGCGCGGCGTCCGGCGGGGACGGAAGGAGAAGAGCGCCGACCAGCACCGGGCCGACTCCGGCCGCCACCACGAGGATGACGCGGCGATCCGCAGACGCGCTCGCCTCCCATTGCGCGCGCACGAGCCAGGCGATCGCGCCGGCCAGCGGCACGCCTGCGGCCAGCACGAGCGTCCCCGCGAAGGCGACGAGACCCAACGCCAGAAGGGCCTGCCCGAGAACGAGACGTCCCGTCCGCGCGACGAGGACCGCGACGATGAGCGGCAGGACGCTCCACACGAACGCGCCGCATTCGCCCGGAGACGGGACGCCGCGGAACGCGAGGATGAACGGGGCGGTGGCGAGGACGGCGAAGCTGACGGCGAGCTTGTGGGTGATGAAGCTTTCGTGGCGATCGCGAATGTCGGCGGCGTCACCGGCGGAGTGGTGAACCAGGGCTCTTGTGAGAGCCGCGATGCCCGACGCTGCGATCAAAAACCCGTACTCCACGCGTCGCGTCGCGCCTTCGCGGAGGCCGATCCGACGCGTCGGACGATGGCAGCTCCGTCTTAAATGAACGCTAAGTCGGACAGCGCATCGGCGCCTCGCAGGGCGCCGCGACCGGACGTATTTGCTGGACGACGCAAAGTCTCCATGACGTGGTCAACGGAGCCTAAAGACGCCGCCGCCGCGCACTATTCGGATGCGAGGAAAATTCTTTGCTTTTGGCATCTAAGCTCGGGACGAGGAGGGCCGGAGATGCTGTTTCTGTTGCGATGCGTGCTCTGGCTCTCGCTGGTCTACGCCGCGATTCTCTTCCCGCACCGGGCATCGACCGACATGCGGATAGCGACCGCGCCGCGACCAGGCCTCGCCGAGACGACGACCGCGACGATCACGCACGCTGTCGGCACCTATTGCCGGGGCCGCGCCGCGCAATGCCTCGACGATGCGGGACGCCTCACCTCGCTGATCTCCGCCGCGGACAACGCCGGCACACCGACGCATTCGCCGCCGGCGAAGCGGTCCGGGTTCGCAAATCCAGGTCGGCACGATCCGATCGCTACGATTCTCGGGCGGAACCCCTAGATTGTGCGTCGGGCGTCGTGAACCGCGAACGGGATGACATGAAACTCGAAGAGATCGTCGAAAATTTCGAGCTGCTCGACGAATGGGAAGACCGCTACCGCTATCTCATCGAGCTCGGGCGGAGCCTCGAGCCGCTCGACCCGGCCGCGCACACCGATGCGAACAAGGTCCGAGGCTGTGCCAGCCAAGTCTGGCTCGAGACGAGCGTGCAACGCGACGGGGGCGACCCTCGGTTGATGTTTCGGGGGGACAGCGACGCCCACATCGTCCGCGGCCTGATCGCGTTGATTTTCGCGCTCTATTCCGGGAAGACCGCGCGGACGATCCTCGACACGGACATCGAGCCCGTGTTCGACCGGCTCGGGCTCGGCCAGCACCTCACCCCGCAACGCTCCAACGGAGTGCGCTCGATGGTGGAGCGCATCAAAGCCGATGCGCGCGCCGCGTGATCAACGGCGGCGGCGCCGCTGTTGGCCGAGTCCCATCTGCTTCGCAAGATTCGAGCGGGCCTTCGCGTAATTCGGAGCGACCATCGGATAGTCGGCCGGAAGACTCCATTTCTCCCGATACTCCTCGGGAGACATGTTGTACTGCGTCCGCAGGTGCCGTTTCAGCGACTTGAACTTGCGGCCATCTTCCAGGCAGACGATATAGTCGTCGGTGACCGACTTCTTTGTCGGAACGGCCGGCTTCGGGGCTTCGGCGGGCGCGGCGTTCGTTTCGGTGGTGACGCGATGCAGCGCGGCGTAAATGTCCTTGATGAGCGTCGGCAATTCAGCCGGCGGCACGGAATTGTTGCTCACATAGGCGGCAACGACGTCGGCCGCGAGCTCAATGTAATGGTTAGAACCTGCAGTGTCGCTCATAGTGCGCTAAAACCTCAATGACGACTTCTTTTCTCTTGCCGGGCCGCACACAAGTCCTCGGTTCGTCCAGAACGGGACTCCCGCACCCCCACTCGCCTCTCCCCGTCGCAGGGCGAAAGCGATCAAGTGATTAAGGCTGATCTATATCAGAGTTTTCATCCCAGCAAGGACGTCGGCGAAATATTTCGGGGACTTTCAACCGTAAAGAAGGGATATACACTTCCCAAGTGCATCGCTAGGGCACCCCTCGAAGGAGGGGCGCGCTCATCCCTCGATGAAACTTTTCAGCTCGGCCATCGAAGCGAATCGATACACGCCGGCCGGCGACTGTGCTTCGATCGAGCCATCCGCGTACATCACGTACGAGGTCCCATCCGCTTCGTAACGGCCGATTACGGCGCTGGTCGGCTCGGAGGGCAGCAGGGGCTCCGCGGCGGGCTCGTCGAGGCGCGGTGCCTCTGCCAGCGGCTCCGAGCGCGCCGTCGGTGCGTCGTCGCGCCAGTCCGGAACGTCGGGTGCCGACGCCGGCGCAGGCTCATGAGCGATGTGCGGAACGTCAGGTTCGGGCGCCGCCGGAAGGGCCGGCTCGGGGGTCGTCTCGCCGATCGGATGAAGGGGCGCGGCGACCGGCGCGGGAGCCGTTCCGTGCCGCTCCGAAGGCATTTCTTCCTCTACGTAATGGCCGGCCTCCATTGAGGCGGTCGTCGTATTCTCCGGTGCGAGCGTCGCGGGGGTCGGCTCGTGGACCTCGGGTTCGCGCGCGGGGGCGTCGAAAAGCGCATCCGCCGGCGGAGATTGGTCGAAACCCTGATGCTCCGGCTTCTCGGCTTCGGTCTCCACCGGAGGCTCCGCTCGCGGCGAAGCGGGCAGGGGAAGGATCGGTGCGGGTGGCGAGGGCTCGATCGGGACCGGCGCGGCGTTTGCCGCAGCCTGATGACCCATGGTCCGGCGCAAGCCGGCGAGCGACTGAAGCACGAGGCCGAGCGACGTCGTGACGAGGCCGCCGGCCGTGAGAGTCGCGCCGGCGATCACGGTCGCCCAGCCACGCTCGATCTCGATCACCGGAAAGCCCGTTGCGAGAAGAAACAGGCCGATCGTGGTCGTCAGACCGCCGACGGCGAGGACGAGATAAGCCATGCGGTCCTCGAATACGCCTGAGACGCGGCGCAACACACTCATCATCAAGGACAATCTATCCGTGACGCGGAAGACTTGCAAAAACAGCAGAAACTCTTTTCCGGGGCGTTAAGAAGGCGGATGGTTGCCGGCCCGCTCGGGCTTGCCTACCTAACCTTCGCGCAGCGCCGCCCGCGTCGCGAGACCCTCGAGGAGCCCTTCATGTCGTTCGAACTGCCGCCGCTGCCTTATGCGCACGATGCGCTCCAGCCCTATATGTCCAAGGAGACACTGGAGTTTCATCACGACAAGCATCATCAAGCATACGTGACGGCGGGTAATAATCTGCTGAAAGACAGCGGGCTTGAGGGAAAGTCGCTCGAGGAGATCGTCAAGGAGTCCCACGGCAAGAACGCCGCGCTCTTCAACAACGCCGGCCAGCACTACAACCACACCCATTTCTGGAAGTGGATGAAGCCGAACGGCGGCGGCAAGCCGCCGGGCAGCATCGAGAAGGCGATCAATGACGCCTTCGGGTCGTATGACAAGTTCAAGGAGGACTTCGTTCAGGCGGGCGTGGGTCAGTTCGGCTCGGGCTGGGCCTGGCTCGCCGTCAAGGACGGCAAGCTCCAGATCATGAAGACGCCGAACGGCGAGAACCCGCTCGTACACGGCGGCCTGCCGATTCTCGGCGTCGATGTCTGGGAGCACTCTTATTACATCGACTATCGCAATCGCCGCCCAGACTATCTGAAGGCGTTCCTCGACAACCTGGTGAACTGGGAATACGTCGAGGAGCTGCACGCCAAGGCCGCCTGAGGCGGCCTCCTCGGTCTGCGTTCTAAAGAAGCGCCGGACGCATCTGGGCCGCGTCGCAGGCCTCTCGAAACTCGGCTGACAGCAGGAACGCGAGTTCCTGCTCCCGCCTCGCGACGACCGGATCGAGGCCGCGCAGAGCATCATCCGCATAGCCGGGATGGCACATGACGAGATGGCGCGGACCCGGCGCGATGAGGAAGCGGCGGAACTCGTCCGAATAGCGACGCTCCTGCTCGAAGGCGGAGAAACCCGCGAACCCCCGGTTCGTGGCGAGCCCGGCGCGTCGCGTGTCTTCCGCGAAGCCGTTGGCAAGGACGGCGACGCCGATGGCTTTCTTGAGTTGGCTCCATCGCCGCACGATGCGGAGCGGCTGATCGGAGCTGTCGCGCACCCAGCCGGCGAAGGCGTGGCGGGTGAGCACCTCCAGCATCGCTGCGCGGATGCCCCCGAGCACATGAACGTGCTGATGGCCGTCGACGTGGTCCGGCGGATGGCCCATGACAGAGACGAAGCGCAGGAACTGGCGCTCGATCTCGGCGCCGATCTCCTCGATCGGCAGTCGACCCGAGCGCGACCGGTGCAGCAGCGTGCCGATGTCCGGCAGGCGCCCGTCCGGCGCAAGCCTCGGCATCGGCGCCAGCGGCGCTCCTTGCGTGAGATTGATGTGGAGCCCGAGAGAGGCATCCGCGCGGTACGGTGCCAATCGCGGCCCTTCGTCCGGCCACCAGGGCGACGTCGTCATGACGCTCGTCGCGGTGACGGCGCCCGCGTCGATCGCCTCGCGGATGCCGCGGCTGACGCCGGGCGTCATCGCGTAATCATCGGCGCAGAGGCAGAAAGTGCGCGGGGCGGCCATCGGCGGGCTTCAGGCTCCGTTAAAGCGCGATGAGGTAGCGTCATCGCCAGATCGCACCCGGTGTTTCGGGCGCCACCGCATGGGCTTATGATGTTCGGGGGCCGCCGCTCAAGGGAAGCGCCGGCGTGATGAGCCTGGGAATCGATGACGACGACTGCCGAGCCTGCGCGACCGGACGTATCCGTCATCGTGCCCGTCCTCAACGAGGCGGACAATATCGAGCCGCTGCTGGCGCGCCTGCAGCCGATCCTCGAGCGCTGCGTCGCGAGCTACGAGATCCTCTTCGTGGACGATGGATCGACGGATGCGACGCTCGCGGCGATTGCCCGCGTCTCGGGGCATGATCCGCGCGTCGGCGCCGTCTCCTTCAGCCGCAACTTCGGCAAGGAGGTCGCGATCGCGGCCGGCCTCGACCAGGCCGTCGGGCGCGCCAGCATCATCATCGATGCCGATCTCCAGCACCCGCCCGAGATGATCGAGACCTTCGTCGCCAAATGGCGCGAAGGCTACAAGAACGTCTACGGCCAGCGCATCGACCGCAGCGCGGACAGCCCGCTGCGGCGCGCCCTGACGCAGCGCTTCTACAAGATATTCGGCTCTTTCGGCGAAACGCGGCTACCCGAGGGCGCTGGCGATTTCCGGCTGCTGGACGCACAGGCGGTCGCTGCGCTGCGCGCGCTGCGAGAGCGAGCGCGTTTCAACAAGGGGCTCTACGCCTGGATCGGCTTCAAGTCGATCGGGGTGCCCTTCGTGGTCGAAGAGCGGGCACACGGGCAGTCAAAGTTCAGCTATCGCAAGCTGACGCGTTTCGCGCTCGACGGCCTGATGTCCTTCTCGACGCTCCCGCTGATGGTGTGGACCTACGTCGGCACCATCATCTCGGTGCTCTCGCTTGCCGGCGCGGTTTATTTCGTCGGTGATACGCTGGTGTCCGGCGTCGACGTGCCGGGTTTTGCCTCGCTGATCGTGTCGGTCACGTTCCTTGCCGGCGTGCAACTTCTCTCGCTCGGCGTCTTGGGCGAATATGTCGGCCGCATCTTCGCCGAGGTGAAGGGACGCCCCTTGTATATCGTCGAACAGCGCGTCGGCTGTGCGCGGACGCCGGGCTACGACACGTCGCCGGTCGGGTTCGGGGCGGCGCGCCCGGGCCTCGAACCGCATGGCTGACAGCCATGTATAGGTCGCTGCTCTCGGTCGGCGGCTTCACGTTGCTGTCCCGCGCGACCGGCTTTCTGCGCGATATCGTGCTGAGCGGCGTGGTCGGCGGCGGCCTGCTCGCCGATGCGTTCTTCGTCGCCTTCCGGCTGCCCAACCATTTCCGCGCGATCTTCGGCGAGGGCGCCTTCAACGCCGCCTACGTGCCGTCCTACGCGCAGGTTCTGGAGCGCCAGGGTCCCGAGCCGGCGCATGCCTTCTCGAGCCAGATCTTCACGATCCTCGTCGCCTCGCAGATCGTGGTGCTGGCGCTCGCCTGGGCCTTCATGCCCGCTTTCGTCGACCTCCTCGCCCCGGGCTTCCGCCACGATCCCGAGAAGTTCGCCCTGACCGTGACGATGACGCGGATCACGTTTCCCTATCTCCTCTTCATCAGCGTCAACACGCTGCAGCAGGGGACGCTCAACGCGAACGGCTATTTCGCCGCTGCGGCGTTCGCTCCGGTCCTCCTCAACGTCACGACGATCCTTTTCCTGACTTTCGCCTTTCTGTTCCCGAACGCCGGCATCGCGGCGAGTTGGGGCACCGTCGTGTCCGGCGTCATGCAGATGATGATGACGGGCTATGCCTCCTGGCGGGCCGGGATTCTCGAGCAGTTCGCGGCGCCCGCGCTCACGGACGACGTGAAGCGTTTCTTCGTTCGCCTCACGCCCGCCGTCATCGGCTCCGCGGGCACGCAGATCGCCATCTTCGCGGACACGATCATCGGGTCGATGCTGCCGACGGGAAGCGTCTCCTCGATCTATTACGCCGACCGGATGTACCAGCTGCCGCTCGGCGTCATCGGCATCGCGGCGGGCACGGTGCTGCTGCCCGAGATGAGCCGGCGCATCGCGGCCGGCAACATAGGCGCGGCCTTCCATGCGCAGAACCGCACTGCGGCGATCTCGATCGTCACCACCGCACCCTTCTTCGTCGCCTTCATCATGATGCCGGAATGGATCATGCGCGCGGTGTTCCAGCACGGCGCCTTTTCCGGGCGCGCCGCCGATGCCTCGGCCGCCGTGCTCGAAGCGTATGGCTTCGGCCTGATGGCGATCGTCCTCATCCGCTCCGCCACCGCGAGCTTCCTGGCACGGGGGGACACGCGCACGCCGATGCTCGTCACGCTCGCGGCCTTCGCCTTCAACATCGCGCTGAAGCTCGTGCTCTTCCGCCCGCTCGGCGCGGTGGGCCTCGCGACAGCGACCGCGGCCGGCGCATGGCTGAACCTCGGCCTCCTCGTCTATCTCGCGGTGCGCCGCGACGAGATGCGTCCGGACGTCCTGCTCGGGCGCATCGGTGCAGCGGCGGCCCTCGCTTCGTTCGCGCTCGCGCTCGTCACTTTGACGGGCCCGGGGCTCGCGCTCGTCGTGACGGTCCACCTGCCGCGCTTCCAGATCGAGGCGACGGTGATGCTGGTCGCGATCGCCGGCGCGCTCGTCTATGCCGGCGTGCTCGCGGCCGTTCTGAAGGCGTTCGGCATCGATCTGCCGTGGCCGAAGCGCTCGCTCTGGCGCACGAAGCTCGTCTGAGCCGCGGTCAGCTCGAGAGGGCCGCCAGCACGCGCGCCCAGGAGCGCGCGCCCTTGTGGAACGAGGTCATCTCGTATTTCTCGTTCGGCGAATGGATGCGGTCGTCGTCCAGGCTAAATCCGATCATCAGCGAGTCCATCCTCAGCGCACTCTTGAACGAGCCGACGATCGGGATCGAGCCGCCGCACCCCGCGAGCACCGGCTCCTCGCCCCATTCGGCATGCAGGGCGCGCCGCGCGCGGTTGAGGATCTCGGACGCGAAGGGCAGCGAGATCGCCGGCGAGGCGCCGTGCGAAAGGAAGTCCGCACCGCAGTCGGCGGGCAGGCGCTCGCGCACGAAGTCGCGGAAGGTATCGACGATCTTCCCCGGGTTCTGCTTGGCGACGAGGCGAAAGGAAAATTTGGCGCTGGCCTGCGCTGGCAGCACGGTCTTTGTGCCCTTCGCCGTGTAGCCGCCGACGATTCCGTTGATCTCGCACGTGGGACGAGACCAAAGCATCTCGAGCACGCTGCGATCCTGCTCGCCGGCCGGCACCGAAAGGCCAACATCGTCGAGAAACTTCATGCCGTCGAAGTGCAGGTCGTGCCACTGGTCCGCGATCTCCTGCGGCAGCTCGACGACGTCGTCGTAGAAGCCCGGGATCGTCACGCGGCCTCGGTCGTCGTGCAGGTCGGCGATGATCCGCGAGAGCACGCGGATGGGGTTGATCGCCGGCCCTCCGAACATGCCGGAATGCAGGTCGCGGTTCGGCCCGTGGACGATGACCTCCTCGAGCACCATGCCGCGTAGCATCGTCGTGATGGCCGGAGTCTTGGCGTCCCACATCAGCGTGTCGCAGACGAGCGCCATGTCGGCGCGCAACTCCGCCTTGTTGGTGTCGAGGAAGGCCGGCAGCGAGGGCGAACCGCTCTCCTCCTCGCCCTCGAGCAGCACGATGATGTGGCAAGGCAAGTCGCCTGTCTCCTTGAAGGCACGGCAGGCCTCGAGGAAGGTCAGGAGCTGGCCCTTGTCGTCCGCGGTGCCGCGCCCGACGATCTGCTCCCCGTTGGGTCCGCTGGCGCGGCGCGCCTCGAAGGGTGGGGTCTCCCAAAGCTCGAGCGGATCGGCCGGCTGCACGTCGTAATGGCCGTAGAAGAGCACGTGCGGCACGTCGGGGCGGCCGGCCTTGGCCTTGGCGACGACCATCGGTTGGCCGGCCGTCTCGCGGACGCTCGCCTCGAAGCCGATGCGCGTCAGCTCCGCGGCCGCCCATTGCGCGGCGCGGGCGCATTCGGGCTTATAGGCCGGATCCGTCGAGACGGAGGGGATCGCCACGAACTCGAACAGGCGGCCGATCGCGGCCTCGAGGTTCTGGTCGATCTTGGCAAGCACCGTGTCGAGCGCGGCCATAAACTCTCCTGCGTCGGGGACGGCCGGTCATGTCCGCGGCCGGTCTCGCCTCCATAATTCGAATCGAGCCTCGGGCAAAACCGAAGGTTCGCGCAGAAAGTGCCCGCAGATGCGTTTACGATCGGATTTTTGGGTCTCGGCCTACCTCCGCCGGTGCGACGTCGCGGGGCTGACCGCGGTTCTGCGCCGCCGCGGCGCCGCCGAAGCCGGCGGCATCTACGTGAAGCACGATCGTCTCGATGGTCGGGCCGTCGTCTACGGTCCGGCCCCGCAATCGGACGACGGGATGGAGGCGGGCAGCCGGCGCTTCATCCGCATCCATAAGGACGACACGCTCACGCCGGACGCCGCCGAGGAGCGCCTGCGTCGCGCCCGCGCGGTCGACGACGACATCTGGATCGTCGAGGTCGAGTGCCGGGGCGATGCGATCTTTCTCGACATCGTCGCCTAAGGGTTTTCCGAGACCTTTTTGCCACGCGGTGGATCTTCGTCGCGGCGGCAAGGAATCGTTAACCGCGTGACGGCGAAAGTGAGGGGCGCGAGGAGGCAGGCGCGCAGCATCACGGAGCCGCCAGATGGGTGATCTCATCGTCATGACGCGTCCGAACGAGGTGACCGCCCGCGCGCCGCGTGCGGACGGCGGCAGCGCCGAGATCCTTTTCTTCACGGGCGTGCGCTACTACCGCTACGACGACGCTATACCCGCGCCGACTCAACCCGTGCGCGGGCGCCGGGCGGACAAGGCCGCCAAGCCGTCCGACCTGCAGCGCGCCGCCATCACGCTCTGAAGCTGACTCGAAAGGGTTGTTTCACGAGGGTGGCGCCAGCGGCTCGCGCGCGCAGGTCACCGCCTTGACCCTGTCCGCCGCAGCGGACGCCTCCTGAGGCCGCGCGACGAGCGCGGTGACGACCAGCAATCCTTTGGCGCCGGGCGCCTTCAGCCGAAGCTCTTCCGGCAGCCCTTCGTCCTCGTTGTCGGTCGCCTCGATCGCGTCGAGCTGCGCCTGCGTGACGAGGCGAATGTCGATCTTGTCGTGCAAAGCCGCGCGATCCGTCATCGAATAGAAGATCTTGCCGTCCGGGGTGCGGAACGACAGCGTCAGCAGGCGACCCGGCTCGACGTCGGCGCGCACGCGGACCGGCGCCGCCGTGACATCGTAGAGGCAGACGCCCTGGACGACGGCGGGGTCGCGGAACGGGATCAGCGTATCGCCCGGCCGGCTCGGCGGCAGAAGCACCATGCGATTCGCCGTCGCGTCCCGCGCGGCGATCAGCGTGTAGGCATCCTTCGTGGCGACGTCCGGAAGAATGAGGATCGCCAGAAGATGCGTCAGCCCGGCGACCAGCACGACGACGAGGCAGGCGACGAGCGCGGAGATGAGGCTGCCCTCCTTCATCGGCACGTCTCCTTGCGGATCTTGGGCATCGCGTCCGCGTCGAGCTTGCTGCCGATCGTGCTGAGGCCGGTGTCGTAGAGGCGCAGCATGAGGACGAACGTCTCGGCTTTGCCGCTCGGCCGCCAATTGCCGCTGTGTGCGGCGCGCGAGACGTGGATCGGCAGCGGCTCGTCCAGCAGGCGCAGGACCTCGGCGGACGTATAGGCGTAGCGCTCGGAGGGGCCCGGGACGGGAAATCCGTCGCTCGTCAGCAGGCTCAAGGTCCAAAATCGCGCCTGCGGCATCGGGCCGGCGACGACATAGTCGCACCGCCCCGCGAGGCGCGCGCCCGCGCCGTCCGTTTCGGCGACGAAGCTCAGCCCCTCGGATGTGCCGAGCGGCAGGAGGCTCGCACGCGCCGTCGCAGCGAGCGCGTAGGGGTCGGGATCGCCCGCGGCATCGTGCGGCGCGCCGCGCCAGGGGCCGAGTGCCTCGCCCTGATGCGAGCGCTCGAGCGTGCTCGTCGTGACCGCGAAGCCGAGGATGACGCCGACGATCACGGCGACGACGATCCGGATCAACCCCAACTCCTCCCCGGAGGCGCCTCAGCGCAGGCCGACGATCCGGTCGCGCGAGGCCGGCGCCATGGTCGCGGGCGGAGGCATTGTCGACATGCCCTGGATCCGTCCGCTCGCCCGGCCGAGGTCCACGACATGCAACGCCGCGACGATCTTGCCAAGCGCCTCGCCGGAGGCCTTCGACAGCGTCGGCGGGCGCTTGGGTGCGCCGGGCACCGCATCGCCCTGCGCGTTATCGGACGCGGACGCGACCTTTGCCGGCGCCGCCGCCGGAAGTCCCGGCACGGGTTTGGGCTCGAGGTTCTGGTGCGCGTAGGCCATGATCTCGTGCCACGTGCGCGCCGGCAGCGAGCCGCCGGTCATCTTGTTCATCGTCGTGTAGTCGTCGTTTCCGTACCAGACGGCGGCGACGAGATTGCCGGTGAAGCCGACGAACCAGGCATCGTGATAGTCGTTCGTCGTTCCCGTCTTACCCGAGACGTTGAAGCCGTCGAGATTCGCGGCACGTCCGGTGCCGCCGAGCACGACCTGATGCAGCATCGTATTCATCATCGCGATGGCGTTCGGGTCGATCACCTGCTCAGCCTTCGGCCCGTCGCGGTCGTGCTCGTAGAGAATGTCGCCGCGCCCATTGCTGACCGAGACAGTCGCGTAGGGGGTCGCATGGCGACCGCCGTTGGCGAAGGTCGCGTAGGCGCCGGCCTGCTCGATCACCTTGACCGCGTCGGCGCCGAGGGGGAGTGAGACTGTGTCGGGCAGCGGCGTCGTGATGCCCATCCTTCGCGCCGTCTGAATGATCTTCGTGCGGCCGGACTTGGCGCGCGACCAGATGTTGCTGGCGCCGGGAAGAGCGTCGCCGATCTCGACGCAGAGTCGGACCGCGACGGTGTTGAGCGAGCGCATGAGCCCGACGACGAGCGGGATGTTGCCGGCCGTCTCGTCGTCGTAATTGTGCGGGCACCAATTGCCGATGCAGATCGGGGCGCCGCTGATCTTGGTGTCCGGCCTGAAACGCCCGCTCATCAGCGCGGTCAGATAGACGTAGGGCTTGAACGAGGAGCCGGGCTGGCGCATCGCGTCCGTCGCGCGATTGAACTGGCTCGAGCCATAGTCGCGTCCGCCGACGATCGCGCGCACCGCGCCCAGCGGGTCGAGCACGACGACGGCGCTCTGATGCGCGTTGTACTGGGGACCGGACTGGCGCAGCTCGTTCTCGACCGTATCCTCGGCGTATTGCTGCAGGGCTGGGTCGAGGCCGGTGCGCACGGTGAGCACGCTCTCGTTGCCGAACTTGCCGCGATCGGCGAGGTCCTTGACCTCGTTGTACGCCCAGTCGAGGTACCAGTCGGGGCTCGAGTTGCGCGGCCGATCGACGGGCGTCGCGGGATTGCGCTGGGCTGCATAAATCTGGCCGGCGGTCAGGTAGCCGGCGTCCACCATGTTGTCGAGCACGTCGTTGGCGCGGGCGCGCGCCGCGGGCAGGTTGATATGCGGCGCGTATTTGGTCGGCGCCTTGAACAGGCCGGCCAGCATCGCGCATTCGGGCAGGGTCAGGTCGCGCACCGACTTGCCGAAGTAGAATTCCGACGCCGCCTGGACGCCGAAGGTGCCGCCGCCGAGATAGGCCCGATCGAGGTAGAGCGTCAGGATCTGGCGCTTGGTGAGATGCCATTCGAGCCACAGCGCCAGGAAGGCCTCGTTGACCTTGCGCCCGATCGTGCGCTCGTTCGACAGGAAGAGGTTCTTGGCAAGCTGCTGCGTCAGCGAGGAGCCGCCCTGGACGACCCCGTTGGCGCGCGTGTTGACCGTGAGCGCGCGCAGCGTGCCGATGATGTCGATGCCGAAATGCTCGAAGAAGCGTCGATCTTCCGTTGCGATCACCGCATGGATCAGGTTTGGCGGCAGCTCGTCGAAGGGCACGGCATCGTCGTGCCGGATGCCGCGCCGTCCGACCTCCTCGCCGTAGCGATCGAGGAAGGTGATCGCGAGATCCTCTTTCTTGAGCCCGTCCTCGTTCGCCATCTCGAAGGCCGGCATCGAGAGCGCGAGCAGGACGAGCCCGGCGCCGATCGCGATCGTGAAGCCTTCGCGGGCGAACTCGACCGCCACGCGCTTGAGGCCGCGCACGTAGAAGCGATCCATCGCCATGGCGTAGGCCGCATAACGCTCCTTCAGGGCGCGCAGAAACGCGTCCTGCGAGGAATTGGTCAGCGCCTCGAAATCGGTATGAGCACGATAGAGCCGGGCGTAGGGGCGGGAATTGCGCAGCTCGTCCAGACGGTCGCGGATGCGCCCGATGCCGTCGCGCGCCCAGGCGATCCATCCGGAGACGTCCGACGGCCGCTTGTTCGAACCCACCGAGCCTCGCTCCCAAAACGCAACCGAGATCCGCCTGCCGAGATCCGCCTGCCGAGATCCGCCTGCCGAGATCCGCCTGCCGAGATCCGCCTGCCTTGACGCGGCCGCCCCGCAGGAGCAAGGCGGCGCGTGCGCCGGGACGAATGGATCTCCCGGACCCAAGTGCCGACGGGCAAGTCGAATGCCGCCTCGAACGTCCCGTAACGATACAGCAACTGCCCCGCGAACGCAGCCGAATAAGGGCGAAGGCCTCGAACCCTTCTGGCGCACGAAGACGCTCGAGGAGATGACCCGCAGCGAGTGGGAGCGCCTCTGCGACCGCTGCGGCCGATGCTGCCTCGTGAAGCTCGAGGACGAGGACACCGGCGAGATCCACAAGACGGACATCGCCTGCCGGCTCTTCGATGCCGGCAGCTGCTCCTGCGCGCGCTACGCGTCGCGGCGCGAGGAGGTCGACGATTGCATCAAGCTGACGCCGAAGTCGGTCCGGAAGATCCCCTGGTTGCCGTCGACCTGCGCCTATCGCCTGATCCTCGAAGGCAAGCCGCTCCACGATTGGCATCCGCTCGTGTCGGGCTCGCCGGAGAGCGTGCATGCGGCGGGCATCTCGGTGCGCGGGCGTCTCGGCGGAAGCGAGACGACGGTCCGTCTGCGCGATTACGCCGATCACATCGTCGATTGGAACGATTAAACTGTCCGCTCCCGCGAGCGTGACTCGACAGTCTAGGCCCATAGTCTAGGTGTTCATGGGCTATTCAGGGCCTGGCGCCGACCTTCCATCAGTCATGCAGACCGCGTCGATCGCACTTGTATGCGTCTTGAGTGCCGGCGCTGTCGCTGCGGCGGCGGAGCAGACGCCGCCACAGCCGCCTGCGATCGAGACGCCGCAGCCGCCCGCCGGCCATCCGCCCTATCCGCCGGCGCCGCCGCCGAACGGGCAAGGCGGTCTCGCGCTGCCCGATCTCGACAGCCACGACGAGCACCCGGCGCCTGTCCAGAAGCCACCGGCGTCACCGCCCCCGAACCCTGCCGCGCGTCCGCAGGACCAAGTCGCGCCGCGCCCACGCCAGGACGCGGGACGCCGCAGCGAGCCTCCGCACGGGCGGACCTGTTTCAGCCAAGGCGAGACGCGCGAAAAGATCGTGGCGCACCGGCTCTCCGACCCGTTTCGAGCCTTCCGCTCCGGGCATATCCAAGGCGACGCCTTGCGCGCCCGGCTCTGCCGCTGGCGCCAGGACGAATTCGTCTATGAGATTTCCGTGCTGCGGCGCGACGGGCGCATCGCGCATGTCTATATGGATGCGACGACTGGCCAGACGGTCACACCCGCCGGCGACAGCGACCGAAAGTAGATAGGAGGGCAGCGTGCGCCTGTTGGTTGTCGAGGACGATGTCGATCTCAATCGCCAGATCGTCCGCGCGCTCGAGGAGGCGGGCTATGTGGTCGACAAGTCGTTCGACGGGGAGGAGGGCGCCTTCCTCGGCGAGACGGAGCCCTACGATGCCGTCGTGCTCGACCTCGGGCTTCCGAAGAAGGACGGCATTACGATCATCGGCGAGTGGCGCAAGGCCGGGCGCAGCATGCCGATCCTCATCCTCACCGCGCGCGATCGGTGGAGCGACAAGGTGAAAGGCTTCGACGCCGGCGCCGACGATTACGTCGTCAAGCCCTTCCACATGGAAGAAGTGCTGGCGCGTCTGCGTGCGCTGCTGCGCCGGGCCGTCGGCCACGCGTCGAGCGAGTTCGTCTGCGGCCCGGTCCAGCTCGATACCCGCGCGAGCCGCGTCCTTGTCGACGGCAACCCCATCAAGCTGACGTCGCACGAGTATCGGCTGCTCGCCTATCTGATGCACCACGCCGGGCGCGTCGTCTCGCGAAGCGAAATCGTCGATCATCTCTACGATCAGGACTTCGATCGCGATTCCAATACGATCGAGGTGTTCGTCGGACGGCTTCGCCGCAAGCTCGGCGTCGATATCATCCAGACCATGCGCGGGCTCGGCTACCTGGTCTCGGCCGACGGCCTGCCGGCGGACGGCGCGCCGAAGTCCGGGCGTCCCGCCGCGGGGCGCTGAGCGCGCGCGATGTGGGGCGATCCGCGGCGCCGCTCGATCGCGACCCGTCTTTTCATCTCCGCGGGCGTGCTCTCCTCGGCCATTCTCATCGCGGCCGGCCTGATCCTCAGCGCAGTCTACCGCTCATCGTCCGAGGGCGCGTTCGACGAGCGCCTCGGCGTCTACCTGCGCGCGCTCGTCGCTGACCTTGCCTCCGAGCACACGGGCGACAAGGCGCCCGAGATCGGCCAACTCGGCGATCCGAAGTTCGAGCTCACGCTGTCCGGCTGGTACTGGCAGGTCACGCGTCTCGACGGACCGAAGCAGGAGATCCGTAGTTCTCCGTCGCTCTTCGCGGCGCGCCTCCCGCGGCTCGCCGATGCGGGCGTCCCGGCCGGAATGGGCGGCTCGCGGCGCGGCTACGCCAAAGGTCCGGACGATCGTCGCCTGCGCATGGTCGAGCGCGTCATCGATACCGGCGACCAGGGCATCTATCTCGTCCAGGTCGCGGCGACGACCGACGAGATCGACGCGCAAATCCGGACCTTCGAGCTCGACCTTACCGTCACCTTCGTCATTCTCGGCGTGCTGCTCGTCGGC
The DNA here is from genome assembly GCA_029817715.1 of Melastoma dodecandrum. Classification (NCBI taxonomy): domain Eukaryota; kingdom Viridiplantae; phylum Streptophyta; class Magnoliopsida; order Myrtales; family Melastomataceae; genus Melastoma; species Melastoma dodecandrum. Next base: position 1,331,965 of record JARUPY010000398.1, on the reverse strand, counting down.
TCCTCCGCGCTGCAGCTGCGCTACGGGCTGCGACCGCTTCGAGAGCTGCAACAGGGCGTCGCATCGATCCGGCGCGGCGAGACCGAGCGCATCGACGGCGTCTTTCCGACCGACCTGGCGCCCCTGGCGAGCGAGCTGAACCTGATGATCGCGCAAAACCGCGACGTCGTGGAGCGCGCCCGGACCCAGGTCGGCAATCTCGCCCACGCGCTAAAGACCCCGCTCAGCGTCATCATCAACGAGGCGGCGGTGGAGAAGAGCCCCTTCGCGGACAAGGTCGGCGAGCAGGCGACCGTGATGCGCGATCAGGTCAGCTATTATCTCGAGCGCGCGCGCGCCGCCGTGGCCGCCCGCAAGATCGGCACGGCGACGGACGTCGCGCCGGTGGTCCAGGGTCTCGTGCGCACCTTCGAGAAGATCTACCACGAGCGCGCGCTGCGCTTCGTCGAAACGGGCGCGGAGGGCATCCGCTTTCTCGGCGAGCGCCAGGATCTCGAGGAGATGATCGGCAATCTCGTCGACAACGCCGGCAAGTGGGCGGCGCAGGAGGTCACAATCGGGGTCAGCCCGACCTTCAAGGACACGAAGTCCGAGCGCCCGTTCTTCCGCGTCACGATCGACGACGACGGTCCAGGTCTCGCGCCCGAGCAACGCGAGACGGCGATCAAGCGCGGACAGCGCCTCGACGAATCGAAGCCGGGCTCCGGCCTCGGCCTGTCGATCGTCGACGAGCTCGCCGGGCTCTACGGCGGGGTCTTCCGCCTGGAGACGAGCCCCAGCGCGGGGCTGCGCGCCGTGCTTACCCTGCCGGCGACCTGAGGGCGTCGACTCCTCGCACTTCTTGACCCTGCCGCCTGGCGCGCCTACACGGCCCCGCGGAAATTCGAGCCGGGATGACGATGCCGACAACATTCTCGCAATGCGGTGAGGACATCATCGTCGGGCATTTTTTTTCGAACGTCGTCGGGAAGACTACGCCCGGCTTCTATATCGATATCGGTGCGTACCACCCAACGACCTATTCGAATACGGCCGCGTTCTATGCCCAGGGCTGGAGCGGCATCAACATCGATGCGGATCCCGGTGCCATCGACCTGTTTCGACGGGAGCGCGTCCGCGACATTTCGATCTGCGCAGGCGTCGCCGATACGCGGTCAAGCCGTGACTTCTTCGTCTTTGCCGGCGGCGCCGCCAGTACGTTCGACCCTCATACCAAAGACGCTTGGCTGGGCGCCGGCTGGTCGCTGGTCGAGACGCGGAGGGTCGAGACCGCGCCTCTTCCGGACATTTTGCAACCGCACCTTGCGAGCATTCCGACCGTCGACTACCTGAATATTGACGTCGAAGGACTGGATCAGCTCGTGCTTGCCGGCTTCGACTTCGATCGTTGGCACCCTTCGGTGGTCACGATCGAGGTGCACGGCTTCGACATCCTCGACGCCGAGAGCCATCCCGTCGTGCGGTTCATGACGCAAAAAGGCTATCGCTTGTCTTCGTTTGCGATCGTCACCGCTATTTTCGTGCGGCCGTGAGACGACCTTTACTGCACTTGAGTGTGATTGCAGCGCATGCCCGGTGACGCCTGGATCTCTCAAGTCGAAGCCACCTGCACCGACCGCGGCCTGCAGATGACGGCGCTGCGGCGCGATGTCGTCGGCATCTTCGCTGAGGCGGACCAGCCGCTCGGCGCCTATGCGATCATCCAGAAGCTCGCGACCGCGCAGAACCGCATCATCGCGCCGCCGACCGTCTACCGCACGCTCGATTTTCTCGTCGAGAACGGGTTCGTCGTGAAGATCGAGAGCCGCCAAGCTTACGTCGCCTGCGACCACGTCGGCCATGCGCACGACCACCACGGCATCGTGTTCTCCTGCACGAAATGCGGGCGCACCCAGGAAGTCGAATCCGCCGCGATCGACGCCGAAGTCGCGGCGATCGCGGCGCGGCTCGGCTTCAAGGCCGAACGCAAGGTGTTCGAGATCGCGGGCGTGTGCGGGGAGTGCCTCGCGGCATGAGCCGCGGCGGTCTGATCCTCGTGCTTCTCCTCGCGGCCGTGGCGCCGAGCCTCGCCACGGCGGAGACCACCGAGCTGCCGGTCATCGTCACCTACGAGATGCGGCAGGCGCGGATCGCCGCGCGCGCGGCGCGGCAGGATCCGCGGGCGTTCTGGCTGCGCCAGATCGTGACACGCGTGTCCCAGGCCGCCCAGGACGCTTCGCACGTCCATGGCGGGCCGACCGTGCTGTTGCGCTTTGCGGTGGATCGCGAGGGACACCTCCTCGACCCGGCGGTCGCAAAGACGTCCGGCGTCCCCGAGGCGGATGCCGCCGCGCTCGCGGCACTGCAATCCGCGCAACCCTTTCCGCCGATGCCGCCCGTCGTCGCCGAGGCCAAGCTTGCGTTCACGCTGCCCCTCCGGTTCCGCTGATCGGCGCCGTGACACAAAGCAGCTTTCGCTCACTGGGGGCGGGGGATAGAACGGGTCGCGGTCGCCGAGGCACATCGGCGCCGTGGAGGATGCCGCAAGAGGCCCGCAGCACGTCTTGACCATGATCTGGCTCATCTTCGGCCTGCTGACGGCGGCGGCGCTGCTCGCGGTCCTTGTACCGCTGGCGCGCAAGCCGGCGGTGACGGATGCGCGCGAACTCGACGTCGCCTTCTACGAGGCTCAGACCGCCGAGATCGACCGCGATCTCTCCCGCGGCGTGATCGGCGCGCCCGAGGCGGAGGCCGCCCGTGTCGAGGCGGCGCGTCGCCTCATGACGGCACGCCAGCGCGCCGGTGCGGATGTCAGGGGCGGTTCGCTGCGGCTGACGATCGCCGTCGCGCTCACCGCGCTGCTCTTCATTCCCGCGCTGGCGATCGGGCTCTACCGGACCATCGGCGCCCCCGGCATGCCGGATGAACCGCTCCAGGCCCGCCTGGATGCCCCGCCCGCGCAGATGGACATGGCGACGGCGATCAAGCGCATCGAGGATCACCTCGCCAAGGATCCCAACGACGGCCGCGGCTGGAGCGTCCTCGCCCCGATCTATGTCCGGCTCCAGCGCTACGACGACGCCAAGCGCGCCTATCTCAACGAAATGCGCGTGCTCGGCCCCTCGGCGGACCGGTGGTCCAGCCTCGGCCAGGTCGAGATGGCGGCAGCGGGCGGCACGACGGTCTCCGGCGAGGCCAAGGCGGACTTCGAACATGCGGTCGCGCTCGATCCGAAATCGCCGGCCGCGGCCTTCTACCTCGGCATGGCCGCCGAGCAGGAAGGCGACAAGGCGAAGGCGAAGACGCTCTGGACGAATCTGCTCGCCGCCTCGCCCAAGGGTGCGCCGTGGATCCCGACGGTGCGCGAGCACATCGCCGCGCTGGACGAGACCCCTGCAACCGCCGCCGGTGGGCCCGCGGCCGGCGGCGACATGGCAGCCAGAATGGCGAGCGTCGCGGCATTGCCGAAGGACCAGCAGCAGGCGATGATCCACATGATGGTGGATCGCCTGGCCGCGCGGCTGAAGACCGACGGCAACGACATCGAAGGCTGGTTGCGCCTCGTGCGAGCCTATCGCGTGCTCGACGAGGCCGACAAGGCGAAGGGCGCTCTGGGCGACGCGAAGAAGACGTTCGCGGCGGACCCGGCGGCGACCAAGCGGCTCGACGATCTTGCTCGCGAGCTCGGACTGGAAGGGTAGGATGACGCGGAAGAAGAAGCGCCTTTCGCTGATCGGCGCGGCGCTCGGCACGATCGGCCTCGCCGTCGGCCTGTCGCTCTACGCGTTGCGCGATACGATCGTCTTCTTCTACGGCCCGACCGAATACGCGCAAAAGGATCCGGCGCCGGGCACACGGCTGAGAATCGGCGGCCTCGTCGAGGCCGGATCGTTCAAGCGCGAGGGCGGCGAGGAAATCCGTTTCGCGGTCACCGACACGAAGCACGACGTGAAGGTGACCTACACCGGCCTCCTCCCGGACCTGTTCCGCGAAGGGCAGGGCGCCGTCGTCGAGGGGACCGTCGGCACCGACGGCGTGTTCCACGCCGACAGCGTGCTCGCCAAGCACGACGAGCGCTACATGCCCAAGGAAGTCGCCGACGCCTTGAAGAAGTCCGGCCGCTGGAACGAGGGGGACGCCCCGCCGCCCGCCGTGACCGACAAGGCGCCGGGCGCCGACGGCAAGCGCGCGAGCGCCTCGCCATGAGGCGGGTGAAGCGCACTCATCCTCCCCTGCGGAGCGAAGCGCAGCGGGGGAGGGGGACCGCCGAAGGCGGTGGAGGGGGCCGCCCGCGCCGCAGGTCCTGCCGACAAAGAGGCGTGGCGCCCGCCGCTCAATTCGCCCAAGGTGCCGCCCCCTCCACCATGCTTCGCATGGTCCCCCTCCCCCGTTGCACGGGGGAGGATAGGAGCACTCGCCAATGATCATCGAGACCGGACATTTCGCGCTCGTCCTCGCGCTCGCTCTGGCCTGCGTGAACGCGGTCGGGCCGCTCGTCGGCCATGTCGCGCGGGACGGGCGGCTGCTGCGCACGGCCGCCCCCGTCGCCGTCACGGGCTTCGTCTTCACGGCGGCCGCCTTCGCGGCGCTGACTTACGCGCACGTGACGTCCGACTTCTCGCTCGTCAACGTGATCGAGAACTCCGCCTCGGCGAAGCCGCTCGTCTACAAGATCACGGGCGTGTGGGGGAACCACGAAGGTTCGATGCTGCTCTGGGTGCTCATCCTGGCGATCTTCGCCGCGGCGGTGGCGCTCGCCTCGCGCGGCATGCCGGCGGACCTGAAGGCGCTCGTGCTCTGCGTGCAATCTTGGATCGCGGCGGCGTTCCTGCTCTTCATCCTGCTGACCTCGGATCCGTTCGCGCGCGTGCTCGCGCCGCCGATCGAGGGGCAGGATCTCAACCCGCTGCTTCAGGACCCGGGCCTCGCGATCCATCCGCCGCTCCTCTACCTCGGCTATGTCGGCTTCTCGATGACCTTCTCCTTCGCGGCCGCCGCGCTGATCGCGGGTCGCGTCGACGCCGCCTGGGCGCGCTTCGTGCGGCCGTGGACGCTGATCGCGTGGATCTTCCTGACGCTGGGCATCGCGATGGGCTCGTACTGGGCCTATTACACGCTCGGCTGGGGCGGGTTCTGGTTCTGGGACCCGGTCGAGAACGCTTCGCTCATGCCCTGGCTGGCCGGGACGGCGCTGCTCCACTGCACCAGCGTCATGGAGAAGCGCGAGGCGCTGAAGGTCTGGACGATCTTCCTCGCGATCCTCGCCTTCTCGCTCTCGCTCATCGGCACGTTCCTCGTGCGCTCGGGCGTGCTGACCTCCGTCCACGCCTTCGCGACGGACCCGCTGCGCGGCAAGGCGATCCTCGCCATCCTGGTCTTCTTCATCGGCGGCTCGCTGGCGCTCTACGGCTGGCGCGCCGGCACGCTGCGGCAGGGCGGCCTCTTCGCGCCGGTGTCGCGCGAGGGCGCGCTCGTGCTCAACAACCTGCTGCTGACCGCCGCCTGCGCCACCGTGCTCGTCGGGACGCTCTATCCGCTCGCGCTGGAGGCGACGACGGGCCAGAAGATCTCCGTCGGCGCGCCGTTCTTCAACTCGACCTTCGTCCCCCTCACCGTGCCGCTCTTCTTGGCGATGCCGGTCGGCCAGATGCTGGCATGGAAGCGGGGCGACCTGCTCGGCGCCTGCCAACGGCTCTTCGTCGCCATGCTCGCGGGCTTGGCGACGCTCCTGGCTTTCGCGGCCTGGAAAGGCGCGCCGGTGACGGCTTACTGCATGTCGGGGCTGGCGGCCTTCGCCATCGTCGGGGCCTTCGTCGATCTGGCGCGGCGCGTTTTCGGAGGCGGAGCGTCCAACGCCGCCGCACGCGCGAGCGTGCTGCCGCGCTCCGCCTACGGGACCGCGATCGCTCATGCCGGGCTCGGCGTCACGTTGCTGGGCCTCGCCTCGGCCGGCTGGGGCCAGGAGCACATCCTGTCGATGACGGCCGGCCAGACGGCTTTGATCGGCCCCTTCGACGCGCAGCTCGAGAGCGTCACGCAGCAGCAGGGGCCGAACTACACCGCGACCGTCGCCTCGACGATCCTGCGGCGCGACGGCCGCCAGATCGCGGTGCTGCAGCCGGCGACCCGCTTCTACCCGATCCGCAGGATGGCCCGCGCCGAGGCGGGGATCGTCACGCCAGGCTTCGGACAGATCTACGAGTCGATCGGTGCCCCCAACGGCACGCAGAAGATCGACGTCAAACTGTTCTGGAAGCCGCTCGTCACCTTGATCTGGATCGGCGCGCTGATCATGGGTTTCGGCGGCGCTCTGTCGCTGTCCGATCGTCGCCTGCGCTTCGGCATCGCCGCGCGGGTGCGGCGGCCCGGCGCCAGCGCGGTGCCGGCGGAATGAGGATGGGCGCCCGCCGTGTCCTGCCGCTGATCCTGCTCGTCGCGATGGCGGCGCCGGCGGCTGCCGTCGAGCCGGACGAGATGCTGCAGAACCCCGCGCTCGAGGCGCGCGCCCGCACGATCTCGGAGGGCCTGCGCTGCCTCGTGTGCCAGAACCAGTCGATCGACGACAGTCACGCGGCGCTCGCCCATGATCTTCGCGTGCTGGTGCGCGAGCGCCTTGAGGCGGGCGACACGAACGAGCAGGTGCGGGACTACCTCGTGGCGCGCTACGGGCAGTTCATTCTGCTGCGGCCGCCCTTCGAGATGCAGACCATGCTGCTCTGGGGTACGCCGATCCTGGTGCTGCTCGGCGGCGGCGCGATCCTGGCCGCACTACGGCGCCGACCGACGAGCGCGCCGGACAAGGAACTGAGCGAGGCCGAACGCGAGCGCCTGAAGACGATCCTGCATCCCGGTGACGCCTGACGTCGCTCGAGGATCGGCGGGGGCACGCGCGCGCACCCGCGAAACCTTCGCTTAAGCGCCGAAGCCGCTGTGGAAGTGCGTTGGCGTGCGCTCGAACTGCGCCCGCAAGGCTTCGCACACCTCGCGCACCTCCAGTCCCGTCAACGCGCGACCGTTCGCGCCCGCTTCCATGAGCGCGCGAACGCGGATGCTGCGTTCGTCCCGGTCCTGGTGGGCGCGCGCGCCGCGGTGGTCCGTCCTGTCGTGATTCAAGGCGATTCCCCCGTTTTCGTCTGCCAACTGCCCCCGACAGCCCGCTGATGCCCGAAAGGCTCAGCTGCGCGGAGGTTACAGATTGTGGCGGAATCTTCAACCCTGCCGCTTCCGTGCAACAGTTTCGCCGCACGTCGGCCCCAGGCCTCACCGTGCCAACCTTACGAACATTTCATGCCTCGGACATCCGCAAGTAAGCCGGCCTTCGCCATTGTGTCGTCATCCGGCGAACGGGACGTATCGCCGACCAACGGAGACCTCGATGGCCGACACATTGCATTCCCCGGGTTCCCCGACGCCTGGCCCGACGAAGCGCCGCGTCTCGACCCGCTTCGCACTTCTCGGCGCGGCCGGCGCGCTCGCGCTCTCGGGCGCCGTCGCCGGCGGCTTCGGCCCGCATCTCGCCTTCGCCGAAGCCCCCGCGACGACGGGCGCCGAGCACACGATCACCGTCAACCCGACCTCGTTCGCCGACGTCGTCGACCATGTTCGCAACGCCGTCGTCTCGGTGAAGGTCAAGATGACCGAGAGCGCCGAGAACAACGAAGAGAACAGCGACAACGATCAGCAGGAAGGGCCGCAGCTTCAGCCCGGCGATCCGCTCGAGCGCTTCTTCAAGCAATTCCGCGACCACAACCGCAACAATGGGCAGTCGGCCAAGCCGCACATGACCCAGGCGCAAGGATCGGGCTTCTTCATCTCGCCCGATGGCTACGTCGTGACGAACAACCACGTCGTCGAGCATGCGACCGAGGTCCAGCTCGTCACCGACGACGGCACGACGCTGCCGGCCAAGATCATCGGCACCGACAAGAAGACCGATCTCGCGTTGCTGAAGGTCACGAAGCCGGGCACCTATCCCTTCGTGCCGTGGGCGGCGAAGTCTCCGCGCGTGGGCGACTGGGTCATCGCGGTCGGCAATCCCTTCGGCCTCGGCGGCACCGTGACGGCCGGCATCGTCTCGGCCCGCGGCCGCGACATCGGCGCCGGCCCCTACGACGACTTCCTGCAGATCGACGCGCCGGTGAACCGCGGCAACTCGGGCGGCCCGACGTTCAACGCGAACGGCCAGGTGGTCGGCGTCAACACGGCGATCTACTCGCCGTCGGGCGGCAGCGTCGGCATCGGCTTCGCGATCCCCTCCGAGGTCGCGCAGAACGTCATCCATGCGCTCGAGACGAAGGGCGTCGTGTCGCGTGGTTGGATCGGCGTGCAGATTCAGCCGGTCACGGACGAGATCGCCGAATCCATGGGCCTGTCCTCGACGAAGGGCGCGCTCGTCGCCGAAGCCCAGCCCACCGGGCCGGCGTCGGCCGCGGGCATCAAGTCGGGTGACGTGATCCTCGGCGTCGATGGCAAGAAGATCGACGGGCCGCGTGAACTCGCTCGCACGATCGCCGGGCTTGGTCCGGACGCCAAGGCGACACTGACCTTCTGGCACGACGGCAAGGAAAAGACGACCGACGTCAAGCTCGGCACGCTTCCGAACAGCGACAAGCTCGCCAAGGCCGAAATCGACGGCGACCGGGGCTCGGTCGACAGCAGCAAGGCGACGATCGCCGCGCTCGGCATGCAGCTCGCGCCGGCCGCGTCGATCCCGGGCGCCGGCAGCGAGGGTGTCGTGATCGCCGACGTCGACCAGGACGGGGCTGCCGCGCAGAAAGGCCTCAAGGTCGGCGACGTGATCCTGGAGGCTGGCGGCGACAAGGTGTCGAAGCCCTCCGACATCACGCGCGTGATCAGTGCCGCCAAGAAGGATGGCCGCAAGGCCGTGCTGCTTCGGGTGAAGAACGACCAGGGCATCCGCTACGTCGCCCTCGGCACCACCGCGAACGGCTGAGGCCGCACGCCCCTTGAGACGAGGCGGCGGCTCCTCCCATCGCCGTCTCGTCCGAACGCCGCAGGCCGGGAGCGATCCCGGCCTGCTGTGTTTCGCGAGGAATTTTCTATATGTCGCTGATGCGAATCCTGGTGGTCGAGGACGATGCCGAAGCGTCCCAATATCTCGTCAAGGCGTTCCGCGAATCCGGCCACCTCGCCGATCCCGCGAAGGACGGCCTCGAAGGCTATGACCTCGCGCTTGAAGGCGGCTACGACGTTTTGATCGTCGATCGCATGCTGCCGAAGATGGACGGTCTCTCCCTGATCGGCGCGTTGCGCGCGCAGAAGCTGGCCACGCCCGTTCTCATCCTCTCGGCGCTCGGTCAGGTCGACGATCGCGTGAAGGGCCTGCGCGCCGGCGGCGACGATTATCTCGCCAAGCCTTACGCATTCTCCGAGTTGCTCGCCCGCGTCGAGGTCCTGGCGCGACGCAAGACCGCCGCGAACGGCGAGGACACGGTCTACCGGGTCGGTGGCCTCGAGCTTGACCGTCTCGCCCACAAGTTGACCCGCAACGGCAAGGAGATCGTGCTGCAGCCGCGCGAATTCCGTCTCCTCGAATATCTGATGAAGCACACGGGCCAGGTCGTGACGCGCACGATGCTGCTCGAAAACGTCTGGGACTACCATTTCGACCCCCAGACCAACGTCATCGACGTGCATATCTCCCGCCTGCGCGCCAAGATCGACAAAGGCTTCGATCCGCCGCTCCTGCAGACGGTGCGCGGCGCGGGATACACGATCCGTGACACCGCTCGTTAGGCTGTTCCGCACCACCGCCTTCAAGATCTCGCTGATCTATCTCGTCGTCACGTCGATCGGGGCGGTCTTCGTCCTCTTCAGCGTCGGCTACAGCGTCTCGACGCTGAGCGCCGAGCAGGTCACGCAGACGATCGACACCGACGTCACCGGGCTGTCGGAGCAATATTCCGAAGGCGGCATCCAGCGCGTCTACGACATCGTCGAACAGCGCATCAAAGTGCCGGGCGCCGGCCTCTATTTGCTGACGACGCCGGCAGGCGAGCCCATCGTCGGCAACCTGTCCGCGTTGCCGCCCGGCATCCTCGACGAGAAGGGCGTCGTCGAGACGCACTACCGCGTGAAGGGCGAGCGGCGCCGCGCGCTGGCCCGCGTCCTCGCACTGTCCGGCGGGTTCCGCCTGCTCGTCGGCCACGATCTCGCGGAAGGCGACAACCTGCGGCCGCTTCTGTGGCACGCGCTCCTCACCTCGCTCGCCTGGCTGACCGCCATCGGCACGATCGGCGGCCTCGTCATCGCCCGCCGTGTGCTGCATCGGGTCGATCGCATCAACGCCGACGCCCGTCGCATCGTCGAAGGCGATCTGTCCGGCCGCCTGTCGCTCGCGGGATCGGGCGACGAACTCGACCGGCTCGTCGTCAATCTGAACGCGATGCTGGAGCGCATCTCGACGCTCGTCGCCGGCTTGAAGGAGGTGTCCGACAACGTCGCGCACGACCTGAAGACGCCGCTGACGCGGTTGCGCAATCGCGCCGAAGACGCGCTGCGGCTCGACCGCAGCGCCGAGGACTATCGTCGCGTGATCGAAAAGGTGATCGAGGACGCGGACGGGATGATCCGCATCTTCAACGCGCTTTTGATGATTGCGCGGGCGGAGGCCGGGGCAGGGCGCGAGGGCATGCGCGATTTCGATGTGGCCGGCGTCGCGAGCGACGTCGGCGAACTCTACGAGCCGGTGGCCGAGGCGCGCGACATCGCGTTCGTGGGGCAGATCGATCAAAACCTCTTCGTCCACGGCAGCCGCGAGTTGATCGGCCAAGCGCTCGCGAACCTGGTCGACAACGCGATGAAATACGGCGTCGGGGCTGAGGGCACGCAACGCCACGTCGCGCTCTCGGCGACGCGGCGCGGCAGCGTGATCGAGATCGCGGTGGCCGATCGTGGCCCGGGGATCGCCGCCGCCGACCGCGAGCGCGTCGCCCAGCGCTTCGTGCGCCTCGAGAATTCGCGCTCCATGCCCGGCACGGGCCTCGGCCTGTCGCTCGTCGCCGCGGTGATGGGATTGCACAACGGCACGATGCGGCTGGAGGACAACGCGCCCGGCCTGCGCATCGTCATCGAGCTGCCCGCGGTGCGCATCACGCAGGCCTTGCTCGCCGCACCCGAAACCGCGCGCGCCCCAGAGCCGAGCGGTGCCTGAGCGAGTCCCGCAAAATGGCACACTGCGCAGCCGTCTACGGACGATGCCGCGCATCTCAGACGCCTCCGCAGCCGAGATGCGGCTGGCGGACCTCGCAGCGCGATCCACCGCCTTCGCTCGGACGCTGCGAGCGCCACGGGCGCGGCGTCTTTTTTCCGGCCTTGCGGATCATTCCCCTTACCTCTGGGGACTGATCGCCGCCGATCCCGAGCGTTGCGAACGTCTCCTCGACGATGATCCGCTCGTCCGGCTCGATACGATCATCCAAGATCTGCAGGACGCGCCGGACGACAGCGACGAAGCAAATGTCATGCGCCGTTTGCGCCGTGCGAAGCAGGAGATCGCGCTGCTCGTCGCGCTCTGCGACATCGGCGGCGCGTGGCTCCTCGAAGAGGTGCTGCAGGCGCTCTCGCGCGGCGCCGATGCCCTGATCGCAGCGGCGCTCGCGCATCTGCTGCGTCGCGCGCATCGCGAGGGCAAATTGCGGCTTCCGGACCTTACCCGACCGGACGACGGCTGCGGACTCGCCATCCTCGGCCTCGGCAAGCTCGGCGGCTGGGAGCTGAATTATTCGAGCGACGTCGACCTCGTCGCGGTCTTCGATCCGCACGCGCCGGCGATCGTCCGGCCGGACGAGGCAAAGGCGCTCTATGTCCGCATCGTTCAGGGCCTCGTGCGACTGCTCCAGCAGCCGACCGCCGACGGCTTCTGTCTGCGCGTCGATCTGCGCTTGCGGCCGGACCCGGGCTCGACCGCCGTGGCGATCGGGATCGGCGCCGCCTTCCTGTACTACGAGGCCTACGGCCAGAATTGGGAACGCGCCGCGCTGATCAAGGCGCGCGCGGTCGCCGGCGACACGGATGTGGGGCGCACCTTTATCGAGGGCCTCTCGCCCTTCGTCTGGCGCAAATATTTCGACTACGCGGCCATCGCCGACATCCATGCCATGAAGCGGCAGATCCGCGCGGTGAAGGGTCACGCGGAGATCGCGGTCGCCGGCCACGACGTGAAGCTCGGCCGAGGCGGCATCCGCGAGGTCGAGTTCTTCGTGCAGACGCAGCAGCTCGTCTTCGGCGGCAAGCGGCCGGCGCTCCGCGGATCGCGCACGCTGCCGATGCTCGCGGCCCTCCGGCGCGACGGGTGGATCGCCAGCCCGGCCGTCGGCGAGCTGTCGCGCGCCTATGAGGTCCTGCGGCGCGTCGAGCATCGTCTGCAGATGATCGACGATGCGCAGACGCAGCGCCTGCCGAAGGACGAGGCGGCTCTCGAACGGTTCGCACACTTCTGCGGTTTCGCGTCGGGCGCGCGCTTCGCGGTCGTGCTGAAGCGCCATCTGCGCGCCGTGACACATCACTACGGACTTTTGTTCGAGACCGCGCCGGCCCTCGACGATGCGAGCGGCAGCCTCGTCTTCACGGGCGGCGGCGACGATCAGGAGACGCTCGAGACGTTGCGCAGGCTCGGCTATCGCGGGCCGGAGACGATCGCGCGGCGCATCCGCGAATGGCACTCCGGCCAGCGGGCCGCGGTGCGGTCCGGGCGCGCGCGGGAGACGCTGACGGATCTCGTGCCCAAGCTCCTCGTCACCTTCGCTCGCAGCTCGGATCCCGATGGCGCGGTCGCCGCCTTCGACAAGGCGCTGGAGCGGATGAGCGCGGCGAGCGAGCTCTTCGCCATCCTCGCGCATCATACGAGCCTTCGGACCCTGTTCGGCGACATCCTCGGCAGCGCGCCGCGGCTCGCTGCGTCCGTCGGCCTGCATCCGCACCTTCTCGATGCGGCGATCAACCCGACAAGCGAAGTTTTGGTCGACGAGGAGGCGGTCGCCGCCCGTTTCGCGCACATGCTGCGCCGCGCACGAACGACCGAGGAGGTGCTGGACCTCATCCGCGACGCACGGCGCGAGGATCACTTCCTGATCGACGTGCGGCTCCTGGCCGGCGATCTCGATCCCGACGACGCGGCGACGGCCTATTCCGCCCTGGCCGCCGGCGTCGTACGGGTCATTTTCGCGCGAGCGCTCGAGAGCTTCGCACAGGAGCACGGGCGCGTGCCGAACGGCAAAGCCGCCGTCGTCGCGATGGGCAAGCTCGGCTCCCGCGAGATGCCGGCGACGTCCGATCTCGACCTCGTGCTGCTGTACGATTTCGATGCGGAGGCGCCGCTATCGGACGGCGCGCGCCCTTTGCACGCCGCGCAGTATTACGGTCGCCTGACCCAGCGGCTCGTCTCGCATCTGGCGGTCGCGACGCGGCGCGGCGGCCTCTATGCCGTCGACATGCGTCTACGCCCATCCGGACATCAGGGTCCGCTGGCGACGAAGCTGGCGAGCTTCACGGCCTATCAGCGCGCCGAGGCCGCGACGTGGGAGCGCATGGCCCTGACCCGGGCGCGCGTGGTGGCCGGAGAGGAGGCGTTCGTCGAACACGTCACCGGGGCGATCGAGACGGTCTTGAGGGCACAGCCCACACCAAGTCTCGCGGCCGATGTCCGCGCCATGCGCGCGCTCCTCGAGCGCGAGAAACCGGCGCGCGGGGCGTGGGACCTGAAGCATCTGCCCGGTGGCCTGATCGATCTCGATTTCATCGCCCAATATCTCGTGCTTCGCTCTGGTGCGACGCACCCCGCGTTGCTCGCGCAGCACGCTCCGCGACGGATCTTCCAGGCGGCGCGGCGCGCCGGTCTCGTCTCGATCGGTGTGGCGGATCGTTTGATCGAAGCCCATCGGCTTCTGTCCGGCCTGATGCAGCTCCAGCGCTTGTCTCTCGAGGAGGACGGTCCGGGGGAGGGCGTCAAGCGCCGCCTCGCCGCCGTCGCGCAGTTGCCGGATTTCGCACGCCTGCAGGAAGAGATGGTCGCGACCCGTCAGGCCGTCCGCGAAAGCTTCGATGCCTTGATCGCGAGCGGCTGAGCGCTGCCGCGCGGGGTCACGGGTGCGCCGGAGCTCGTCGCGAGCTTCAGGTTGGGGCGCGGTTTGGCCTGGCGGTTCGGCAGATGGACGAGGACGACGGTGCCGGATTCGGGTTGCGAGCGGATGCGCAGCGTGCCGCCGTGCAGCTCGACCAGGGACCGCGCGATGGCGAGGCCGAGGCCCGAGCCGCGCATGCCGTTCCTAAGGCCTTGCTCGCTCTGCTCGAACGGCTTGCCGAGGCGCGCGAGAGCCTCAGGCGGGATGCCGATGCCCGTGTCCTCGACGTAGATGTTCATCGCGCCCTGAACCGCGCGCGTGCGCACGCCCACCTTGCCGCCGGCGGGCGTATACTTGACCGCGTTGTTGAGCAGGATGCCGAGGATCTTCTCGACCGCGGAGCGGTCCGCGAAAAGTTTCGCGCCGGCCGCCGGTTCGCAGGCGATCTGCACGGCATTGGCGCTCGCGACCTCGCTGACGCTTGCGATGGCGGCCTCGATCGCGCCCGCTACCGCGAAGTCTTCCTTCTCGAGGCGGATGCGGCCGGCCTCGAGCCGCGACATCTCCAGCACGTCCGCGATGACGTTGAGCAGGTACTGGCCGCTCGTGTGAATATCACGGCAATACTCCTGGTAGAGCGGCGAACCGAGGTCGCCGTAGGATTCCATCATCATGATCTCGGAGAAGCCGAGGATCGCGTTGAGCGGCGTGCGCAGCTCATGGCCCATATTGGCGAGGAAGTCGGATTTCGCACGGTTGGCGTTCTCGGCCTCGGCCTTCTGCTCGAGGTACCTCTCGGCGAGGTCGGCAAGCTGCTGGGCGTTCGTCTCGAGCTCCTGACGCGACTTGCGCAGATCGACGACGGTCGTCATCAGCCGGCGTTCGGATTCGATCAGCTGCTCCTCGTTGCGCTTCAGCGCCGTGATGTCGGTCCCGTCGGACACGTAGCCGCCGTCCTTCGTTCGGCGCTCGTTCACCTGCAGCCAACGCCCATCGGCGAGCTGGGCCTCGAAGGTCCGGGCGCCCAACGGTTGCGGCTCGCCTAATGTCACCTGCGACTGGATCAACGGCTCGGTGCCGCGCTCCATGACCTCGGCATAAGGGGTGCCGGTATGCACCGCGTCGGCCGGCAGATCATGGAAGCGCTGGAACTTCGAGTTGCACATGACGAGCCGGTTCTCGGCGTCCCACACAACGAAGGCTTCGGAAATCGTTTCGATCGCGTCGCGAAGCCGCATGTCGGCGCGTGCGGTGCGCTCCTCGAGCGCCATCGTTTCGGTGATGTCGATGGCGATACCGACGAGGTGCGGGCTGCCGTTCTTGCCGCGCACAAGCTCTGCCTTCGCGCGCAGCCACACCCAAGTGCCGGCCGCGCTGCGCATGCGGAAGATGTGGTCGACGGCCGACGCCGTACCCCGCTGGAGCGCCCGCGCCAGCGCATCGAGTCCGCCATCCTCGGGATGGATCAGCGCGTTGATTGCATCGTAGCCGAGCGGCTCGGCGCTCGGCGTCATGCCGATGATCTCGTACATCGAGAGCGACCAGTCGATATGGCCGCCGATCAGATCCCAGTCCCACAAGCCGCAGCGCCCGCGCGACAGCACCATATCGACGCGGTCCTGCATCGTGCGGCAGGAGCTGTCGGCCTGACGGGCCTTCGTCGCTTGGTAGAAATAGGCGAGGGCGAGGGCCGTGAGGACGAGAGACACGGCGCCGACGATCGTCGCCACGCGAACCAGGGTCGCACGCCAATCGCCGAGAACATCGGTCATCGGGTGGATGAGGGTGACCTGTCCGTAGGGCGGCCGCAGCGAGCGGACCATGGCGAGAGCCTCGACGCCGTTCGGCAGAAGAAGGCGCATGACCCCCGCCTTCTCCGCAAAGACGGTGAGCGGCTGCGCCGCGCCGAGCTGATCGGAGACATGGCCGCTCAGCGCGGCATCGGGATAACTCGCGACGATGTTGCCGCCCTGGTCGCTGAGGAGGACGCGCTGGCCGTGGGCGAGGGCGTAGGAGGGAATGGCGTGCGCGAGCGCCTCGGTGGGGTTCTTCGTGCCGCGGTCGCGGACGCGCATGTCGATGTCGTCGGCGATCAGCGACGCGACGAGTTCGACGTCGCTCGTCGCGGCGGCGACGACGCGCTCCTGTTCGGACCACGTGAAGTTGAACGAGATCGCGACAAAGGCCGCCAGGAAACCGACGAGCGCGGCCGGGACGCACCAGCGCGCGATCAGCTCGATGTCGCGCGGAACCTGACGCGCGCGCATCCGGCGCTCTCGACACCAGCCGAGAAGGCTGCGCAAAACCAGAAGACCGACGGCAACAATCGACCGTGCTCCTGCTCGCGCAGGAGAGCTGGCCACGCTCGCACGTGACATGGTTTGGCCCCCTCGATCGCGATCCGAAGCTGATGTGCCGCATCTTCTTCGAATCTGCCTTATCTGAATCCGGAACCATCGATTTGTCCAGACTTTATTAGTTAAAGCTGACGAATTCAGACCGATTGAAGCCGAACCGACTCGCTTTGCGGCGGTTTTGCGCTCGCAGGGTGCCGAGATTGGCTACGGCCTAAGTATAACGGCCGTCGATCGAGGTTTTACCTGCCTCTTCAGCCGAGGCAGCGCGTCGTGATGTCGGCGACGTCCGGCGACAGCTTGGGCGCGGCGGCGATGCGCTCGAGTGCCGTGCGCGCCTTGTCGCGTCGGCCCGGCTCGAGCGAGCGCCAGCTGCGGAAGGACGATAGGAGGCGGGCCGCGACCTGCGCGTTGAAGCCGTCGAGTTCGAGAACCATGTCCGCCACGAACGCGAAGCCGGAGCCGTCGAGTGCGTTGAAGCGCGTCGGATTGGCGCCTGCGAATGTGCCGATCAGCGCGCGCACGCGGTTCGGGTTCTTCATTGAGAAGGCGGGATGCGCCATCAAAGTGTGGATGCGCGCCAGCACGTCGTCGTCCGGCTGCATGGCCTGCAGCGCAAACCATTTGTCGACGACGAGCGCATCGGCCTTGAAGCGCTCGTAGAAGGCGGCGAGCGCCTCTGCGCGCGCGGCGCCGGGCAGACGCACGATGACGCCGAGTGCCGCCATCGTGTCGGTCATGTTGGAGGCCATGTTGAACTGCGCGCGCGCCAGATCGAGCCCGCGCAGGCGATCACCGGCCGCGAGCAGATCGAGCGCCGAGTTGCGGAGCGAGCGGCGCCCGGCTGCTTCCGCGTCGGGCGAATAGGCACCGTGTTCGGTGAGGCTGCGATGGAGCGCGAGGAGGCGCTCGCCGAACGCGAGGCCGATGTCGCTGCGCAGCGCGTCGCGCGCCGCATGGATGGCGTCCGGATCGACGTCGCGGCCGATCTCGCGTGCCAGGTCGGACTCGCCGGGCAGCGCGAGCACCTGCGCGGTGAAGGCGCGATCGCGCTCGGCATCGTCGAGGAGCAGGCGCAGCGCCTCGATGAAGGACGGTTCGAACTGAGGCGGTTCGCCGGCGCGGATCGCCTGCGTCGAGCGCAGGAGCAGACGGATCGCGAGGGTCTGAGAGGCTTGCCAGCGGTTGAAGCTGTCGGGGTCGTGCGCGGCGAGCGCCGCGAGATCGGCCTCGGTCATGTCGGCCTCGAGCCGGACCGGCGCGGAGAAGCCGCGCAGCAGCGAGGGCACCGGACGCGCTTCGAGCCCTGTGAAGGTGATGCATCGCTGCGGCGCGTCGAGGACGATCAGCCCGCGTTGCGCTTCATCCGGCGTCAGGTCGCTCGACGCAGCGGGCGCGGTCGCGCCATCCGCCGCGAGCAGCCCGAAGACGATCGGGATGACGAAGGGGTCCTTGCTATCCTGTCCCGGGGTCGGCGGGCAGCTCTGCGCGAGGTCGAGCGTGAAGGTGTCGGTGCCCGGCTCCCAGCGCGTCGTCACCTTCACCTCGGGCGTGCCGGACTGATGATACCAGCGCGCGAAGGTCGTGAGGTCGCGGCCCGACGCGATCGCGAAACATTGCAGGAAGACTTCGATCGTCGTCGCGGTGCCGTCGCAGCGCTCGAAATAAAGGTCCATGCCGCGGCGAAACGCATCGTCGCCGATCAGCACCTTCAGCATGCGGATGACTTCGGCGCCCTTCTCGTAGATCGTCGCCGTGTAGAAGTTGTTGATCTCCCGGTAGACGGTTGGGCGCACGTTGTGCGCCAGCGGTCCCGCATCCTCGGGGAACTGGCTCGCCCGCAAGGTGCGCACATCGGCGATGCGGCGCACCGGCCGGGACCGCATGTCGGCCGAAAACTCATGGTCGCGGAAGACGGTGAGACCTTCCTTGAGGCAGAGCTGGAACCAGTCGCGGCAGGTGATGCGGTTGCCGGTCCAATTGTGGAAGTATTCATGCGCGATGACCGTCTCGATACCGGCGTAGTCCGCATCCGTCGCCGTCGCGGGAGAGGCGAGCACGTATTTGTCGTTGAAGACGTTGAGCCCCTTGTTCTCCATCGCCCCCATGTTGAAGTCGGACACGGCGACGATGTTGAAGACGTCGAGATCGTATTCGCGCCCGAACACCTCCTCGTCCCAACGCATCGAGCGCTTCAGCGCGTCCATGGCGTAACCGGCACGCTCTTCCTTGCCGGGCTCGACATAGATGCCGAGTTCGACCTCGCGCCCCGACACCGTCGTGAACCTGTCGCGCACGAGCCCGAGATCGCCGCCGACGAGCGCGAAGAGATAACAGGGCTTGGGATGGGGATCGTGCCAGACTGCGTAGTGGCGGTTCGTGCCCTCGACCTCGCCGGCCTCGATCAGGTTGCCGTTGGAGAGCAGGATCGGCGCGTCCTCCTGCTCGGCCTCGACGCGGACGGTGTAGACGCTGAGGACGTCCGGACGGTCGGGAAAATAGGTGATGCGCCGGAAGCCCTCCGCTTCGCATTGGGTGCAATAGGCGCTGCCGGAGCGGTAGAGGCCCATCAGCTTGAGGTTCGCGGTCGGGTCGAGCACCGTCTCGATCTCGAGCGTGACGGGCCCCGCCGGCGGCTCCCGCAGCGTGAAACGCTCGGGGCCGACCACGAAGGAATCGCTGAGCAAAGACGCGCCGTCGAGCTTCACGCTCGCGAGCACGAGTTCGTCGCCGTCGAGCGCGAGGGGCGCATCCGCCTGGCCGGCGGGGTTCCGGCGGAGCGAGAGGCGGCTGCGCACCCGCGTCGCGTGGCGGGAGAGGCTGACGTCGAGCTCGACCGTGTCGACGAGAAACTCGGGCACGCGGTAATCGGACAGACGAACGGGCTTGGCGTGTTCGGTGCGGAGCATGGGATCTTTCGAAGGCGGCCGCAGGCATGGGCCGCGAACGGTCGCGGGCATACTAGGGAGTGGGGGCGACGCCGCAAGAGGCGAGCGCCGGCCGCGGCCTTAGGCCGTCGTCTCGGCCGACCAGGTCGCGGCCTTCACCAGCGGTGATCGTTCGAGGGCCGTCACGATGGCGTCGAGCTCCGCCGCCTCGGCGTCCTGCGGGATGAGGATCGCAGCGAGTTCGACCTGATCGTCGCTCTCCGTCAGCGTTTCGACCTCACGTATCGGCAGGTTCGCGCGTGTCAATTCGGCGTCGAGAAGGTCGCGCACGTCGGACACATTGTCGGGCAGGCAGACGGCGTGCACGCGATATTCGATCTCCGTCGCGGCGGGGCTCAGCGGCTGGCGGTTCACCCAATGGACGAGCGGGCGCAGCAGCGTGTTGCCGGCCAGTACGAAGACGGCGAGCAGCGTCGCTTCCCCGGGCAGGCTGGCACCGGCGAAGGCGCCGACGGCGGCCGAGCACCAAAGCGTCGCCGCGGTGTTCAGCCCGCGGATCGTGGCGCCGTCCTTGAGGATCACGCCGGCGCCGAGGAAGCCGATGCCGGAGACGACGTAGGAGATGATGCGCGTGGCGCCTTCGACGCCGAGCAGGCGCATGCCGAGATCGGAGAAGGCGGCGGCGCCGACGGCGACGAGCACGTTGGTGCGCAACCCGGCCGAACGCTGCCGCCACTGTCGCTCCACGCCGATCGCCGTGCCGAGCACGAACGCGAGCGTGAAGGCGCCGAACGTCTGCAGGAAGGAGACGCTCGCCGGGGCGAGCGTGCCGGGATCGGGCGGGTTCATCGTCGGCCTCCGAATGCCGACGCTCTAGCTTGTCGAAGCCGGCCGGGGAAGCCCCGAAGGTCGTCGCGGTCAGGAGGCCTCGAGCATCTGCTCCGCCTCGACGAGATCGACGCTCACGAGCTGCGAGATGCCGCGATCGACCTGCGTCACGCCGTAGAGGCGGTCCATCCGCGCCATCGTGATGGGATTGTGCGTGATGGCAATGAAGCGCGTGTCGGTTCGCTCACGCATGCCGTCGACGAGGTCGCAGAAGCGCTCGACATTGGCGTCGTCGAGCGGGGCATCGACCTCGTCGAGCACGCAGATCGGGGAAGGATTGGTCAGGAAGACGGCGAAGATCAGCGAGATGGCGGTCAGCGCCTGTTCGCCGCCGGACAGAAGCGTCATCACCTGCGGCCTCTTACCCGGTGGTCGCGCCAGGATTTCGAGGCCGGCCTCGAGCGGATCGTCCGATTCGACGAGTTGAAGCTCTGCGGTGCCCCCGCTGAAGAGGGAGGTGAAAAGCTCCTTGAAGTGCCCGTTCACGGTGTCGAAAGCGCCGAGCAGTCGCTCGCGGCCCTCGCGATTGAGGCTGCCGATGGCTTGGCGCAGGCGCCGGATCGCCTCCGTCAGGTCGGTCTTCTCGGTCTCGAGGCTGGAGCGCTGCGCATCGATCGTGGCGAGTTCTTCCTCGGCCCGCAGGTTGACCGCGCCGAGCCGGTCGCGGTCGGCCTTGAGGAGATCGAGCTTGGCCGCGACCTTGGCGGCCTCCGGTCGTGGCTGGTCGGGCTTGAGCCCCGCCAGCGGACCCAGCGCCTCCGGCACGCAATCGAGGTCCGCGGCCGCCGCACGCACGACGGCATCGAGGCGTTGGGCGGCGGCTTCGCCCCGCGCCTCGCTCCGCGCCTTTTCTTCCCGCGCCTCGGCCATGGCGTCGAGCGCGGCACGTGCGCCGCGATCCGCCTCGGCCAGAGTCGTCTCGGCGCGGGCGCGTGCATCGGACGTGTCCCGCAGCGCCGTCTCGGCCTCCGCGACCTTGCTCAGGATGTCCCGTCGCGCCAGCACGAACCGGTCGGGGGGCGCCGCCATGTCGTCGCGCTCGGCGCGCGAAGCGGCGAGACGCGTTTCGATCTCGGCGCGATGGGCCGCCGCGGTCTCCCGGCGCGCGCGCCACGCGTCGCGCTCGGTCGCGATCGAGGCGAGGCGCCGTGTGCGCGTCTCGCGCTCGCGAGCGAGGCTCTGGAGCGACGAGCGCGCTTCCGTCTCGATCGCGCGCTGCTCGGCGGCGCGGCTCCGCGCGGCTTCGAGCGCGAGGCCGAGCTCGGTGGTCTCGGGTAGGGCGCCGACATTGGCCTCGACCTGCGCCGCGCTGGAGCGTGCGTCCTCCAGGGCCGCAGCAGCACTCGTCTCCGCGACCTCGAGGGCCGCGAGCTTGCTCCGGGACTCGTTGAGACGACGCTCGATCTGCGCATGGTCCTCGCGAGCGCTCTCGAAAGCGCGGCGGGCGCTTTGGTGCGCGGCACGGGCAACACCCTCGCTCGCCGTCGCATCGCGCAGCGCGCCCTGCGCGGCGTCGAGGTCTCGCCTCAGGGCCTCCAGCGCCTCGCGTGCGTCCTCCGCATCGCGGCGCAGATCGGCGAGCCGGTTCTTTTCGGCGAGCCGGCGCGCCGCGGGCGTCGGCGCCTCGGCGCCCTGCGTGAATCCGTCCCAGCGCCAGATGTCGCCCTCGCGAGAAACCAGGCGCTGGCCGGGCGCCAGCAGGGCGCGCAGACGCGGCCCGTCCTCCCGCGACACGACGCCGATCTGCGCGAGACGCCGCCGCAGGGCGGGGGGCGCCTCGACGACGCCGAGCAGAGGCTCTGCGCCCGTCGGCAGCGACGCGTCGGTGTGGCCTTCGGTCTGCGCCCAATGCGCCGGAGCCGCCGCGTCGGCGGACGCGTCGAGATCGTCGCCGAGCGCGGCCCCGAGCGCGGCCTCGTAGCCTTTGGCGACGAGCATCGCGTCCGTCACCGGCGGCCATTTGGCGCCGCTTCCGGTTTCGAGGAGCTTCGCCAAGGTCGCGACTTCGGTGGCGAGGCGTTGCGCCCGTCGGTCCGCCTCCGCCAAAGGACCGCGCTGGTCCTCGACGCGCTCGCGCGCTGCAGCCAACGCGGCATCCGCCGCTCGCGCTTCGGTCTCGCGCTCGCGCGCGCTCGCCGCCAGTTGTTCGACGCGCGCGGCGACGGCGTCGAGCCCGTCGCCCAGCCCGAGCGAAGCGGCGAGTGCCACGCGTCCCTCTTTCGCCTGAGCCAGCTCGCGCTCGTGGCGCGCGATGCGGCTCGTGACCTCGCGCCGCCGCTCATCGAGGGCGCGACGCTGGGCCTCGGCCTCTGCCTTCTGCGTCTGTGCCTTGGCGAGCGCGCCTTCCGCCTCGATCCGGGCCGCCTCGGCGCGGGCGAGCGTCGCCTTCAGGGCGTCTTCCGCCTGCAAGGTGTCGGCGCCGGCGCCGAGCTCCTCCTCTTCGCGCGCCAATCGGCCCAGCACGCTCGCGGCGTCGTCGAGCGCCGCCGCGTCGCGGGAGAGATCGGCGTTCATCTCGGCGATGCGTCGCTCGAGTTCCGCCAGCCGCCCCTTGGCGCGGCGCTCCTCGCCGTCCAACGTCTCGCGCGCAACGACGACCCGCTGCAGCGCCGCGCTTGCCGCGTTCTCGGCCTCACGCAGTCCGGGCAGTGCGTGGGCCGCGACCGCCTGGTGACGTGCGGCCTCGGCCTGCAGGCGCGTGCGTTCGACGACGGCGGCCTCGGCGGCGGCGCGCCGGGCGGTCGTCTCAGCCACCTCGCGCTTCGCCTCCTCGTATTCGAGGAGAACGACGAGCGCCTGGGTGCGCCGGACCTCGGCCTGCAGGTCGCGATAGCGCTGCGCCTGGCGGACCTGACGGCGCAGTCCGTCGCCCTGCTGCGAGATCTGGGTCAGCACGTCGTCGATGCGGCTCAGATTGTCCTCCGCGCCCTTCAGGCGCAACTCGGCCTCGTGGCGCCGAGTGTGGAGGCCCGCGACACCGGCGGCCTCCTCGAGGATGCGGCGGCGCGCCTGCGGCTTCGCCGAGATGATCTCCGAGATCTGCCCTTGGCGCACCAGCGACGGCGAGCGGGAGCCGGTGGACGCATCGGCGAAGAGGATCTGCACGTCGCGGGCCCGCACCTCGCGACCATTGATGCGATAGGTCGACCCCTGCTCGCGCTCGATGCGGCGCGTCACCTCGAGCACATCGGCATCGTTGAACGCCGCCGGGGCCGTGCGCCCGGAATTGTCGAGCGTGAGGCCCACCTCGGCCATGTTGCGCGCGGGCCGATCGCCGGCCCCCGAAAAGATGACGTCGTCCATCCCCGAGGCGCGCATGTTCTTGAACGAGTTCTCGCCCATGACCCAGCGCAGCGCCTCGACGAGGTTCGACTTCCCGCAGCCGTTCGGGCCGATGACGCCCGTCAGCCCCGGCTCGATCTGAAAGTCGGTCGCCTCGACGAAGCTCTTGAAGCCGACGAGGCGCAGCTTGCTGAACTGCATATCCGGTCCCCGCCCGCGATGATTCGGGCCATTCCAAGGGTGGGCGTCGAGCCGCGCGACGCAAGAGGGCCGATCCGGATGGCTGTGAATCGGCCCGGCAGCGCTACCCGCGGCCGCCGCGAGAGAGAGCAGTCTATGAGCATCGACAGGAGGCAAGGCGCCCGCCGTCAACGTAAAGTCGACGTGAATCTCGCCGTAAGCGACCCGAACTTTCGCTTGTCGATCTCCGTCCGGCTCTTAGCGGTCGACGCAAGCCTTTCCTAAGCCCCGCATGCGACGCTCGCGCGGTCCTTCGAGCGCCTCATGCCGTCGTCGTCTCCATCTGCGCTGCTGCAAAGCCTGCGCTCGTTGCCCGAAAGGTGGCGGCGGCCGGTCGCGCGGGGAACCTACGAGCCCGAGATCGACGGATTGCGTTTTCTCGCGATCGCGATCGTCGTCCTCGGCCATTTCATGGAGCGCGCGCTGCGCTTCTTTCCGCAGGCGCAAGCGCAGGCGCACGGGAGCCATCTCGCCGCTCTGGCCACCCGGCCCGGATACGGCGTCTACCTCTTCTTCACGATCAGCGGCTTCGTCATCGCTGGCCAGGTGTTGCGCGTGCGCGCCGAGCCGCTGAGCGGGGCGTTCCTCAAAAGCTACTTCGGGCGACGCGTGCTGCGCATCGAACCGCCCTACATCCTGCTGCTGCTGATGACCTTCGCGCTCATGGCCGTCACCGGCTATGTCCCGGCGCAGACGCCGCATTTCGAGGCGGTGCCGCACTCGCTCGCGCTCAGTCTCGCCGGCAGCCTCCTCTACCTCCACGACGTGATCTGGGGCGCCTATCCGCGCCTCTTCCCGCCGGGCTGGTCTCTCGAATGCGAGGTGCAGTTCTACGTCTGCGCGCCGCTGCTCTTCTGGGCGCTTCTCCGCACGCCGAGCGGACCGGCGCGCATCGCGCTCGGGGCAACCGGGCTTTTCCTCGGCGCCCTCGTCGGCCTCACAGCCCCCGAGCAGATCGGGCCCGCGCACACGGCCATCGGCCTCCTGCGCTTCTTCCACTTCTTCTGGCTCGGCATCTGCCTCGCTTTTGCGAGGGACTCGCTGCTTGCCGTCGCAGCGCGAGCGCCGGATTGGCTGTCGAGCGCGCTCGGATGGGGCGGCCTTGCCGCCTATCTCGCGATGCCGGACGCGCCGGTCGGCGACCTCGCGACCGCCCTCGTCATCCGCGGCGCGACCTTCGCCGCCATGGCCGCGGTCGTCTTCGGCGCTCTGGCGCCGGGCTCGAGCCTGCGCACGTTCTGCGCGCGGCCGTGGATCAGCCTGATCGGCGGCGCCTGCTATTCGATCTACCTGACGCATCTCCAGGTGATCCAGGCGATGACGGGCATCGCGGCGAAGCTGATGCCGGCGGCCGGATTGCCTCAGGTCCTGGCGCTGCTCGTCGTCGAATGCGTCATCGTAACGATCGTCGGCCTCGCGTTCTATGCCCTCATCGAGCGCACCTTCATGCGCAAGGACTGGCCGCAGCGGCTGCGCGGCTGGCTGTCCGGCGTGCGCCCCGACGCGGCGCCTCGCCCCCACCGGGTCTGAGAGACCGCATATCGCCCGGCAATCGCGTCCCAGCATTTGCCGATCCGCAAGGTTTCGCGGCGAGGATGAGCGGTCCGTCGCGAGCGCGTGCCCATGGCTCAGATCAAGTCGTTGCAGATCCTGCGAGCGGGCGCCGCGCTCACGGTGGCGTTCGGGCATTTCGAGCGCGAGGCCTCGACGATGGCGAGCGCGCACCCCTTGCATCCCATCCTGCTCGACCTCACGGGCGCCGGCGTCGACCTCTTCTTCATCATTTCCGGCTTCGTCATGGTCTATGCGTCGCGCGATCTCTTCGCGACACCGGGCGGTCCGCGCATCTTCATCCTGCATCGGCTCGCGCGCATCGTCCCGATGTACTGGGCGCTGACGACGCTCTTTCTCGTTCTGCAGGCGTTCGGCCCGAAGCTGTTGGCCTCGCCACCGCCGGGTGCGCTCGAGATTCTCGGCTCGTATCTCTTCGTGCCGGTGGGCCATCCGGGCGCCGATGTCGTCCAGCCGGTCTACAAGCTCGGTTGGACGCTCAACTACGAGATGTTCTTCTATGTCGTCTTCGCGGCGCTGATCCCGCTGCCACGGCGCGCGGCCGTCGCCGGCGTGACGCTCGCCTTCCTGACGCTGGCGATCCTCGGGCGCGTCGTCGCGCTCCCCGCCGGCGCGCTCGCGGTCTGGACGCATCCGATCATCCTCGAGTTCGTCATGGGCGCGATCCTCGCGAACGCCTATCTCGAGGGGCTGCGCATCACGCCCGCACGAGGGATAGGGCTGTTCCTCGCAGGCGCGCTCGGCTTCGCTCTAGCGACGCTCAGCGGTCTCGACGCGCACGGCGCCTGGCGCCCCCTGATCTGGGGTCTTCCCGCGCTCTGCATCGTAGCCGGCGGCGTCATGCTGTCCGATCGTCTGCCGGACACGCCTGTCGTCCGTCGCCTCGTCCTTTGGGGCGACGCGTCCTATGCGATCTACCTGCTGCATCCGATGGTGATCCGCGGCCTGCGGCTCGGCTGGGACAAAGGCCATCTCGCCGCCCTCGCCACGCCGTGGCTCTTCGTCGGCCTCGGCCTCGCGATCGTCGTGCCGGTCTCGGTTCTCGTACACACGCGGATCGAGCGACCGCTGACGCGCTGGCTCGCGCGGACCATGATCGGGGATACACGGCGGGAGCGACAGCACGGCACGGTGTCATCGCGCACGACGGCCTGAGGCCCGGCGCGCCCGACGTTCAGCGCGAAGGATCGGGCAGCGGCGCGCCGGAGCTCATCGCCTCCGCCGGCCACGCCGCGGGCGCACGGGTCGGCGCCTTGGTCGGCAGAAGCACCCGCTTCAGCTTCAGAAACGGCTTTTCGACCAGCCGCCACGAGGCCAGCGCGAAGACGAAGGTCAGGGAGACGGACAGCGACGCGACGATCAGGAGACGTGCCGGGCCGCTCATCCCTTCGACGCGCGTGCCGAGGAAGAACACGACCATCTGGGTGATCAGGAAGCCGTAGAGATAGATGCCGTACGAGCAATCGTCCGGCATCAGGCGATCGAACCAGGCAAAGCGCGTCGCGCCGAGATAGAGCATGACGTAGGTCAAGAGCACGCCGGCGAGCGTGTCGCAGATGCCGAGGATCATCAGCCCCCAATAGCCCGCGACGCAAAGGAGGCAGAGCGGCCATGCGAGCGGAATACGCGATTGGTGCAGCGCGAACACGACACCGAGGGCGAACATCACGATCAGGAACCAGCCCTGGAAATGCGTCGTCGCCTGGCGGGCGGGGAGATCGAGCGCGGGGATCGCCGCGACGAGCGCGGCGCCGATCACGCCGGCGACGATGACGAAGGAGACGAGGCGCGTGCGGTAGAGGAGGCCGCTGACCATCAGGAGCCCGATGAGCAGGTAGCAGCCGAACTCGGCGTGCAGGGTCCACAGGTTCACGTTGACGATGTCGGGGACCGGGTTCTGCGTGAAGACCCCCGGCAGGCGATATTGAATCAAGCCGACGATGTTGCCGAAATAGGCATAGGTGCCGACGCTCGAGAGATAGGTCGAGAGCGGCAGGTTCGTCACCACCGGGCCGAGGATGAAAGCGGAGAGCGCAACCTCCGTCGCCAGCGCGGGCAGAATGCGCAGGCCGCGCAGCGTGAAGAACTGGCGCACGTTGCGCGTGCGCAGCGCGCTGCCCGCGACGAGGAAGCCGCTGAGCGCGAAGAACATGCCGACGAGCGCGAAGAGTCCGGGCCGCAGCGCCTCGATGACGATCTGCTTCGTCGTCAGCACGCCCGTCGCACCGAGCAGCGCGCCCTTCGCATAGCCGACGTTGCCGTTGCCCCCGAAGGCGACGACGTAGCTGTGGAACGTCAGGATGATGACGGCGAGGAGGTGCCGCAGGAAGTGGAAGCCGGGCCATACGCTGTCGCGCGGCGAAGGCGTTGCTGTCGTCATCGCGGGCATGCCCTTCCGCTCCGGCAGAGGGCGGAGAGGCTAGCAGGCGACCGGTTACGAGATCGTTTCGCGAACCTCGGGCTCAGGCGGCGGCGGCCACTGGCAGCGGCGTGGTGCGCGGCTTCGTGCGGTGCGGACGCCGCGCCAGCTTGCGCGCCGCCTCCATGCCCCAGACGGCGCCCATCATGAAATAGATGAAGCGCCAATGGTCGATGTCGATCTGCACGGCCTGCAGGAAGGCACTGAGCAGCGTCGGCACGACGACCAGCGCGTGGCGCCGAAAGGGCGTCGCGGCGAAGGTGAGGCGGATACCGATGACGCTCGTCGCGATCACCAGCACGAGGAACATGCATCCCCCGACCCAGCCGGCCGACGCGAAGGCGCCGACGTAGGAATTGTGCGGGTCGAGGTCGAAGTAGAACGAAAAGCGATGCGGCCCGAAGCCGAGCGGCAATTGCATCAGCATGGGGATCGAGCGCATCTGGTTGCCGAAACGACCCGTGACGCCGCTGTCGTAATCCTGCGCCAGCTTCGCGCGGTCGCGGACGATGTCGCTGAGCGTCGGATCCGCGGCGACGGCGAGGATGCCGATCAGGCCGAGGACGGCGAGTACCGCGGCGAGCGCGAGCAGGCGCCGCCGCGTCGTCCGGCTCTCGGCGGTCAGGAACGTCGCGACGCCGAAGTAGAGCGCGGCGAACGCCATCGCGCCCCAGGCGCCGCGCGACAGCGGCAGGAAAATTCCACCGAAGACGGTGAAGGCAAGAAGGGCGAGGATGGCGAGGCGTCGCAGGAGGGGCGCTTCGACAGCGGCCTGCATCAGGCAGAGAACGCCGAGGACGCTGTAGGATCCGAGCACGTTCGGATCCTTGAACGGACCCGCGATGCGGTTCGCGATCGCCGCCTTGTCCTCGAAGCCGGGAAGCTGCAGAAAGCCCGCGATGGCCCAGCCCGCCGCGATGACGCAACTCCACGTGTAGCCGTTGAGCGCGAGGCGCAGACGCGGTTCGGTGCGCCGCGTGAACAGCACCGCGAACATGATCGCGCTGAAGAAGAGATAGGCGGTGAGGAGCGTGTAGACGGTCGCCGTCAGGCCGCCGCCGTCCTCCGTCGGGACGGGACGGTCGCCGATCCAGGGCAGAAGCGCGGTGAACTCCGCGCCGAGGAAGGCGAGGACCATCAGCGCGAACGTCAACGTGACGGGCGTCAGCACGAATTGCGCGAGCATCGTCAGCGGGAAGACGATCAGGAAGACGATCTCGTAGGGCGACGGCTCCATGAACGAGACGCTGCCGACCGCGAGCATGACGAAGACGAGCGCGCGCAGGACGCTTTCGAGGCCGAGGATCATCGGGGCAGGCGCCGCCGCCGTGCGGCTGGGCGCGCTCATGGACGATCGCCCGCGCTCGCCGCCTCGATCGCGTCGACCGCCAGCGGGCGGCGCACGAGCAGGCGCTCGCGCGTCTGGCAATCGTGCGCGTGCAGGATGACGTAGTAGAGGTCGGGGCGACGACCGATCGTATCGAAGTTGCGGCTCGACGATGCGCGGTCGAGGATCGCCGGATAATTGATGATCGTCGTATCGCCCGGCTTGCACCAGGCGCCGGACATCGTCTGCCCCGCGATCAGCAGCCGCGCGGGCTCCCAATGGACGAGGTCCGCGCTCGTCGACGTGTAGAAGCCGTCGATCAGGAAGGGGCCCGACTTCGCCGCTTGGAACACGGCGAGCCAGCGCCCGCTCGGCTCGTGCCGCACCACCGTGCCGACGGAGAAGGTGAAGGGCGCGATGATCGCGCAGGGCTTGGGCTGCGCGTGAGGCCGGTAGGGATCCTCGTAGCGGATCGAGAAGGCGTGGCCGTCATACGCGCGCCAGAGCGAGGCATCGCGCGGATCGCTGGTGCGGAACAGGCAGCTTCCGCCGGCCTGGCCGGTCCAGCCCGTCGTCGAGAGGAACGCGTAGACGTATCCGTTCGCGCCGAACATGTTCGACGGCTCGAAGAAGCCGCGATGCCGGCCTTGTTCGACGTCCTGTGTGAACGGCGCGGCGGCCACCACATCCGGCTTCGAACGCATGAAGGTCTCGCCGCCGTCCGTCGACCGGAACGAGAGAATGGTGTTGTACCAGCAGGCGAGATCGGTCTTGAAGGCGCAGCGCTTGTGTTCGTCGGCGTGATATTCCTCGTGGACCAGGGCGGCGACGTCGCGCCCGTCGCGCGTCCACGTGGCCGCGAGATAGAGGCGATCGGCGAAATGCGCCGGATCGGCGTCGAGCGGGCTGTCGAGCGAGACGTGGCAGTCGATCTTGACGTTGTCGAGATCAGGCCCGCGCAGCGGACGGTTCACGAAATGAAGGGCGAACATCGTGACGCGCCCCGACGCGTCGCGGAACGCATGCGGGTTCATGTCCGGCTGGTCGATGCCGGTGCATGCGCTCGCCGGATCGTAGACGACGCTCGGGGCGCCCGCGAGATCGACGGAGAGCGTGCGCGCGACGAGGGGATGCGGCGCGAGGGCGAACAGCACCATGAGGGCCCGCGGCGCGAACGTATTGCGGCGGTACGCGGGAACGGATGACGCCGCGCGCTTCAATAGGCGTTCTTCGTTTTGAAGAGAGCGATGGGCGTCGCGACCAGCACGTACATGTCGAGGAAGATCGACCAGTTCTCGATGTAGTACAGGTCGCATTCGACGCGCTTCTGGATCTTCTCGGACGTGTCCGTCTCGCCGCGCCAGCCGTTGATCTGCGCCCAACCGGTGATGCCCGGGCGCACGCGGTGACGGGCGAAATAGCCGTCGACCACCTCGTCGTAGAGCGCCGCCGCCGCCTTGGCGTTGACCGCATGCGGGCGCGGTCCGACGAGCGAGAGATTGCCTTTGAAGACGACGTTGATGAGCTGCGGCAGTTCGTCGAGCGAGGTCCTGCGGATGAAGCGGCCGACGCGGGTCACGCGCGGATCGTTCTTGGTGACGAGCTTGTCGGCCTTCACGTCGAGCTGCTCGACATACATCGAGCGGAACTTGAAGACCTCGATCAGCTCGTTGTTGAAGCCGTAGCGCTTCTGCCGGAAGAAGACGGGACCCTTCGAGTCGAGCTTCACCGCCAGCGCTGTCAGAAGCATGATCGGCGACAGCGCGAGCAGACAGAAGGCACCGACGACGCGGTCGAAGATCGTCTTGATAACGATGTCCCACTCGGCGATCGGCTTGTCGAAGAGGTCGATCACCGGCACCTTGCCGATGTAGGAATAGGCGCGCGGGCGGAACTTCAGCTTGTTCATGTGCGCGGCGAGCCGGATGTCGACCGGCAGCACCCACAGCTTGCGCAGCATCACGAGCAGGCGCTGCTCGGCCGAGATCGGCAGGGTGAAGATGACGAGGTCGAGCGGCGTCGAGCGCGCGAATTCGACGAGGTCGTCGACGTTGCCCAGCTTGGGAAAGCCGGAGACGACCGACGGCGAGCGCTCGTCCGTGCGATCGTCGAAAATGCCGACGATGTGCAGGTCCTCGCTGCCCTCCTGCGCGAGGTCGCGCAGCAGCACCTCCGCGGCCGGACCGCCGCCGACCAGCACGGTACGCCGACTCAGCTTGCCGGTGCGGGTCAGATAGTTGGTGGAGGCCATCATCATCGCGCGCTCGATGACGAAAGCGCCGGCGCCCACGAGGGTCCAGTGCGAGAGCCAGTCACGCTCGTAGAGCGGCGCCACTGCCGCGAGGTGGCAGACGAGGAAGCAAAGGCCCATCACCGCGAGCCAGGCCGCCGCGAGGCGCAGGCCGAAGCGCATCGGCGCACGCAGCGCCGCGACGCGATAGCAGCCGAGCGCCTGCATCGTGATCACGAAAAGCAGCGAGACGAGGGGGATCGCCGCGAGCGGCGCGAGCGACAGACCGACCTCGGGAAAGACGACGAACAGGTACGTCGCGATCCCCACCATCGTCGTCAGAGCGAGCTCGCCGACGCGCGCGAGCCCTTCGAGGATCGTGACCGAGACGATGCGCCGACCCTGGTGCTGCGCCATGGTCTCGGCGAGGGCGTTCAACTCCCTCGCATGCGGATTGACGCGCGTTGAAGACGCTTTGGGGTCCGTGTGGACGGAACGCAGATCCTGGGCGGAGAAGGCAGCCATGATGGCGGGACTCGCGAACGATCGTCAGGAGGGAAGGGCGTAGCTTTGTTCGGGCTCGCGCACGGGCGCCGCGCGCCGTGCGAAGGCATCGAGGTAACCGGCGATGACGGAATCGGCCATGATCGACGTCACGAAGCGCGTCGCGACGAAGCTCGCGAGATCCTCGGCCTGCTGACGGCGCAGCGCCGGATCGAGATCGAGAATGCGCTGCATGGCGCCCGCGAGGACGTGCGCGTCGTCGCAGGAGATCAGGCGATCGCGATAGGGCCCGAAAATCTCGCCGATGCCGCCGACGTCCGTCGCGACCATCGGGATCTGCGCGCCCGCAGCCTCGAGTACGATGTAGGGGCGGGATTCGGCCCGGCTGGGCACGACGAGCGCTCGCCCGCGGGAAAACGCCTCGCGCGCCGGCAACGCGCCCGCGAAGGCGACTTGCGCGGAAATTCCGCGCTGGCGCGCCTGCGCCTCCAGCTTGGCTTGGTCGGGGCCGGTACCGACGAGCACCAGCTGGTAGGGCGTCCTGCGCTGGCGCGACAGCAGCGCGAGCGCGTCGATGAGCGTGTCGATGCCCTTCGCCGAGCGCAACTCGCCGACGTAGAGGAAGTCCGCCGCATCGGCCTTGGCGGCGACCGGCGTGAACTCGCTCTCGCTGATGCCGTTCTGAACGATGCGCACAAGCGCCTGAGTGTCGCCGATGCGCTCGCGAAAGCGGTTTGCGATGTAGACGCTCTCGAAGAGCAGAACATCGGTCCGTGCCGCGAGCATTTGCTCGACGCCCATGTAGAGCGCCTGCACCAGGGGTGCCGCGACATGGTTGAAGCTGCCGCCATGCGGCGTGTAGCAGCGGATCGGCCCGCGACGCCCTTGCCAGAGAGCCGGAGCACGCGCGTAGAGACCGCCCTTGGAGCCATGGCCGTGCACCACCTCTGCATTAAGGCGCCGGGCGTGGGCGTCGACCTTGAGGAGCGCGCCGAAATCCTGCAGGTGCGGCTGGCGCAGCATCGGAAGGCGAAGGACACCGAGTTCGAGCGACGGGGCCAGATCCGCGATCTGTGCGGCGGCGCGCTCGCTGCCGGTCAGCGAATCGACGACGAGCCCGACCGCGTGCCCGCGTGCCACTTGCTCCTTCGTCAGATCGAGGACGTGGCGCCACAGGCCGCCGAGCGGCGCCCGCAGCACGTGCAGGATGCGCAGCCTACGTGTCGTCGGCTCCAAGCTGTCGCTCATGGGGGACGACCATGACGAAGCTCTCTAAAAAAAGCGTTCGCGTACAAAGATCGTATCGCCGGGTTTGACCGGCTGATCGACCGGCACGCTGGCCGTCACGGGGTGACCGTCGACGACGCGGGTCAAGTCGACCTCGTATTTGTTGGCGCGGGGGGTGAAGCCGCCGGCGACCGCGACCGCCGTTTCCGCGGTCATGCCGGCGATGAACGGATATTGCCCCGCCGCCGTGACCTGGCCGAGGACGAAGAAGGGGCGATAGGCATCGACTTAGATCGAGACCTTCGGCTCGAGGATATAGCCGGCGCGCAGCCGCTCCTCGACGCTATGCTCGAGCGCCTGGGTGGTCAGCCCCTGCGCCCTTACCGCGCCGATCAGCGGCATCGAGATGCTGCCGGAACTGTTGACGGCATAGGTGTTCGACAGACCGTCCTGCCCGAAGACGATGACGCGCAGCCGGTCGCCGCTGGCGAGCGTGTAGGGAATGTCGGCCTTGAAGTCCGCATAGCCGTTCGGTCGCTCCGCGCAGCCCGCGAGCACCACCGCCGCCGCCAGCAAAAACGCCTTGATTGAACGTCGCATTCGGGTCGCCGCCACCTGTTCGCCGGGCATCGCTGCACCGACGGTCCGACCCTATTGCGCTATGGTTAACAAAGGCTTGTTCACTAAAATCCAGACACAGTTAACCGGCCTGCAACTTTAAACTTGTTTGCTACGCGCGATTAACTGTCGAAAGATGGCGTGCAATGCGTACTCGCGAGTTGAAGGCGGACGAGGCCGAGTACGACCGCGAGATCGATTTGGGGCAGCTCGGTCGCGCGATTAGGCGCCGCCGCACCACGATCCTGGTTCCGACCCTCGTCGCCGCGCTCGCCATGGCCGCCTACGTCACCGTGGCGACACCGCGCTTCACGGCCGAATCGCAGGTCCTTCTCGAAAATCAGGAGACGTTCTTCACGCGGCCCGACCACGTGAACCAGCCCGAGCAGCAGGGGCAGGTCGACCAGGAGGGGGTCGCGAGCCAGGTCCAGCTCGTCCAGTCGCCCGATATCGCGCGCCGCGCCATCGAGCGGCTGCACCTGATCGGCAATCCCGAGTTCGACCCGTCCGCGCATATGAACGCGGTCTCGCGCGTCCTCGTCCTCCTCGGGCTCAAGCGCGACCCGACGAAGGACACGATCGACACGCGGGTGACACAGGCGTTCCTCGAGAAGCTGACCGTCTTCTCGCCGCCGAAGACGCGCGTCATCTCGATCCAGTTCTCGAGCAAGGACCCGACGCTCGCCGCCAAGGCCGCCAACGTCATTGCCGACCTCTACATCGAGGAGCAGTCCGCCGCGAAGCGCGCGACTGCCAAGGAGGCCGCGGATGCGCTCGCGGCGCAGATCGCCGATCTGCGGACGCGGCTCGCCACCGCGGATTCGGAGCGCGAGCGCTATCGCCTGCAGACCGGGCTGCTCTCCGGCTCGAACAACATGACGCTGACCGCCCAGCAGCTCGTCGATCTCAACGGCGATCTGTCGAAGGCGCGCGCCGAGCAGGCCGACGAGCAGGCCAAGGCGCAGATGATCCGCGAGCTGCTCAAGTCCGGCAAGGCTGCCGACGTGCCGGACGTGATCAACAACGACATCGTTCGGCGAATCTGGGATCAGCGCTCGAGCGCGCAGGCGCTGCTCGCGCTCGAATCGCGCTCGCTGCTGCCCGAGCATCCGCGCATCAAGGCGCTGCGTGCGCAGGTCGACGACTACGACCGCACCCTCAAGGCGGCCGCCAAGCAGGCGGCGACCTCCCTCGAGAACCAGGCGATGATCGCCGGCACGCGGGTCGCCAACCTGCAGACCATGCTCGGCGAGCAGAAGAAGGAGGTCAGCACCTCCAACGTCGACGAGGTCCATCTGCGGGCGTTGGAGCGCACCGCGCAGAGCCTGAAGGACCAGCTCGAAAGCTCGATGACGAAGTATCAGGAGGCGCAGGCACGCGAGGAATCGACCGCGACGCCGGCCGACGCGCGCATCATCTCGCGCGCCCGCACGCCGCAGGACCCCTCGTTCCCGAAGAAGCTGCCCTTCATCGCCTTCGCCGCAGTTGCGGCCTTCGTCCTCGCGACGGCGTTCGTCGCGGCGGGCGAGTTGATGTCGCCGCGCGCGGACGGCGGCGCTGTGCCGCCGAAGCCGGGCCGCGTGGTGCGACCGGACGAGCCTCTGGCGTCCGTCCGGCGCAACCCGCGCATCGCGCAGCCTCTCGTCGCCTACGACGAGGAGCCCGACGTCGTCCTGCCACCCCTCGAAGAGCCGGCGCGGCGACGGGCCGAAGCCTCGAGCCGGCCCCTCTCGGCGCAGGCGTTGCTCGGATCGCTCGTCGGCTATCTGAAGGGCTTTGGACGCTCGGCCGCCGAATCGCGCATACTCGCGCCGACGGACGAGGAGCACGGCGCCGCCGCGGAGGGCATCGGCTGGGATCCCGTTGTGCCGGCGCCGGCGTCGACGGACGACGCACCCGCGGCGCATGCGCTCGCGCCGTTCGTCGACCGCATCGTTACCGCGCATGTGCCCGGCCGCGGCCTGCATGTCGTCGCGGCGCCGGTCGGCGCCGAGGCCACGGCGACGGCGCAGATCATCGAGATCAGCCGCATGCTGTCGCAGCGCGGCCGTTCGATACTCGTCGACCTCAATCGGTCCGCGAGCAAACTGGCGCCGCTCTGCGAAGGCGACGGGCGCACGGCGATCTTGACCATGGACGGATTGGCCGAGCTTCTCGCCGGCGAGAGTTCCTTCGCCGAGGTGATCCACCGCGACGTCGCCTCGCGCCTGCACTTCGTCCCCGCCGGTCGCCAGGAGGCCAACTTCCGGGACTTCGACCTGATCCTCGACGCGCTCTCCGAGACCTACGACTTCGTCATGATGCTGGCGCCCGCGCTGCCCCAGAGCGAGATCGCGAAGGTGATGGCGCCCTACGCCGACTTTGTCATCGTCGCCACCGAGCCCGATGCGGACGTCGCGATGCTCGCGATGATCGAGACGGAGCTGACCGAGGCCGGCGCGCGCAAGGTGATGGTCATCGGTGCGGCGCGCGTGGCGCACGCGGTCACGCAGGACGTCGCCTGAGTCCGCGTCAGGCGCGGGTGCGCAGCCGACGCACGAGGGACATCAGGGCAGGGTGGCGTTTGATCACCCGCTTCGCGCCTTGGCGAAGGCGGACGTAGGCACCGTAGGGCGCGCCGCGCCAGCCGGGCGCGACGACGCAATCGAAGAGCGCGATCGGTTCGTCGCAGAGGGCCGCCTTGTAGCGGGCCTCGCCGATGCCGAGGTCGAAGCGCGTCAGGCCGCGCCCGCACGCATCCGCGACGATCCGCATGAGCAGGATGTCGCCCGGGCTGGACCTGGCGATCTCCTCGTCCTGATCGAAGGAATTGACCATGCCGCTCCACTGGCCGTCATGCGCCGCGCCGCCATAGGTCGCGACGATCCGCTCGCCGACGAGCAACGCGTGGAGTTCGATACCCTCGCCGTTCGGCGGCGAGGCGGGCTCGAAAAAGGCGCGCATCTCCGGGGCATCGAACTGCGAGGCGATCCCGCGATCGCGAAAGCGGCCGATCTTCTGGGCGAAAAACGCGTCGAGGACGCGCTGCTGCTGCGCGCGATCGACGACGACGAGATGCCGGAGCGGGCCGAGCGCGGCCAGCTTCGCTTCCTTCTTTCGCAGCTTCTTGCGGCTCTCCTTCGAGAGTTTGGTGGCGAAGAAAGCCTCGGCGTCGGGCAGCAGCGTCGCGCCGTACGCGGCGCTCGGGCTCGCCTGGTGCGCGAAGGCCGCGAAGGGATTGTCGCGGCCCTGCCAGACCAGAGGCTGGTTGCAGAACACGAAGGCATCGGGCGCGCGCGCGCCGAGCGTCGCACTCGCACCGAGCAAGAGACGCCGCAACTCCGGCGCGCTCCAGGCGTCCGGCCGGCGCAGAAGCGCGAGGTTGAGATTGGAATCCCTCGCCCCCAGAAACGAGGCGATGCGGAACGGTCCATGGCGCCGGGTGCCGAGGCAGAGCAGAGCGGCCGGCGTCCCGTCCGCGCCGCGGGCGAGCACGTACAGCGGGTCGAGACGGGCAAGGCGCCCCAACGTCGCGACCCAGGGGAGGACCCACGCGCGCGTCTGGTAGATCGAGCAGGGCGCGATGCGTTCGAGGTCCGCCCAGGGCTCGAGGATCCGCGCGGAGTCGGTGGTCGCCTCGACGGTCGCGAATGCGCGCGCGCCGACGCCGCCGCGCTGAAGCGCAGGCGGCGCGGTCATCGAGTGCAACGTGTCGCGGGTCATCCGGGCCAATCAGGGCGAGGCTGCGAGGAGGCTAGCAACGAAAGCTCAACGACCCCTTGCGACACTGATCCGCCCTCGACCCAAGGCAGGCTCATGCGCGCCCTCAGGCAGCAGGTGATCGGCGCCGGTTTCTCGTTCTTTCGCGCCACCGGACTGCACCGGAGCCTCGCGCCTTGGACGCGGGGCTCCGGCGCGGTCCTGATGCTGCATCATGTGCGGCCCTGGCGCGAAGCAGCCTTCGCCCCCAACCGCCTTCTGGAGATCGACCCCACATTCCTCGATGCAGCCCTGGCGCGCGTCACGGCGCTCGGCTTCGACCTCGTGTCTATGGACGAAGCGCTCCGCCGCCTCGCGTCTCCGGGCGCCGCACCATTCGTCGCGCTGACCTTCGACGACGGCTACGCCGACTTGCAGGACCACGCACTGCCGGTCCTCGAGCGGCACCAGGCGCCCTTCACCGCCTATGTCACGACCGGCTTCGCGGACCGGACCGCGCGCCTCTGGTGGGTCGAGCTCGAAGCTGCGGTCCGGCGGCTCGATCGCCTCGAGATCGCGATAGGCGCGACGCGGCTCGACATGTCTTGCGCGACGGCGCCGGAAAAGGATGCCGCCTTCCGCCAGATCTACTGGATGCTTCGCGGAGGTCCGGAAGACGCGCTCCTCGCGGCGACCGGCGACCTCGCCGCGCAGGCCGGCATCGATCCCGCCGCGCTCGTCGCCGAGCGCTGCCTCGACTGGGACGGCATCCGCGCTCTCGCCCGTCACCCCCTCGCGATGATCGGCGCGCATACCGCGACGCATCCGATGCTGGCCAAACACGACGCCGACGTCGTACGGCGGGAACTCGCCGTCAGCCGTGCTGACATCGAAACGGCGATCGGGCTGCCGGTACGCCATCTCGCCTACCCGGTGGGGGACCTCACCTCCGCCGGCCCGCGCGATTACCAGATCGCCGCCGAGCTCGGCTTCACGAGCGCCGTCACGACGCGGCCGGGCATGCTGTTTCCCGGCCATCTCGGGCAGCTCACGGCATTGCCGCGTCTCTCGGTCAACGGCAATTGGCAGAGCCTCGATGCGCTCGAAGTGCTCCTCTCGGGCGTCCCGTTCGCGCTGTGGAATCGGGGCCGGCGCGTCGTCGCTTGATCAGTCGACCTCGCGGTCGGGCCGCTCCATCCACCGGATCAGCGGCATCATCGGCAGAACCCAGCCCATGCCGATGATGGCGTAGTAAAGCCATTGAAGAAGGTCCGGTGCGCCCATGACGAAACGCGCCTGCGCGAGCGCCATCGCGACGAGCGCATAGGTCATGACGAACGCCAGCATCAAGACGACGCCGACGAGCTTGCGTTGGCGCCGCCGCACGTCAGGCAACCTTCCGCTAAGCAGCAAGGCGATCCGTCACGAGGATGCCGTCGATCTTCATGCCGTCGAGCCGGCAAGACTCCAGCAGCACATCGCTGAGATCGCAGCGCGAGAAGCGGGCGGCCTTCGCCTCGACCTCGACGAACGAAGACCGCGAGAGGCGGGACTGACGAAATGCCGCGTCGGTCAGGTCGACCTTCTCGAAACCGGAGCGCGGCAGCTTGCTTTCCGTGACATGAAGAGGGTCGGAGATGTGCTTGATATCCATGATCAAAAGCCCTTGGCGACCCGGATCACTCCAGCGGCCATCGGCGCCCGGGACAGGTGACCTGCGCTGGCCTTATCTGCCCGGACGCCAGCTCGTCAACGCGCGCCAGCCGCGCTCGGACCCCCCTGATGACCCGACCCCCTTCGTCTCTCCGCCAGATGACCGCGGCGCATGTCCGCGGCCGCGAAGGCGGCGTCGGCCATTGGCTGTGGAGCCTCGCCGCCCTCGTGTTCCTGATGGTGGTTCTGGGCGGCGCGACGCGCCTCACCGAATCCGGGCTCTCGATCACCGAATGGAAGCCGGTCAGGGGCGTCGTTCCGCCGCTGACGCATGCGGCGTGGCTCGACGCCTTCGAGAAGTACAAGCACATCCCGCAATATGCCGAACTGTTCCCGACCATGACGCTCGGCCACTTCCAGGCGATCTTCCTGATGGAATGGACGCATCGGCTGGTCGGGCGCCTGCTCGGCTTCGCGCTGGTCGTCCCCCTGATCGTCTTCTGGCTGCGCGGACGCCTGACCACGAAGCTGAAGTGGCAGATGCTCGGCGTCTTCGCGCTCGGCGGCCTGCAGGGCTTCGTCGGCTGGTGGATGGTCTCCTCCGGCCTCGTCGACCGCGTCGAGGTCGCGCAGGAGCGCCTCGCCGCGCATCTGCTCCTCGCCTCTGTCACCTTCGCCGTCCTCGTGTGGATCGCGACCAGCCAGAAGCCGGCGCCCGACGAGCGCGTGCCTGGCGTCCTGCGCGGCGTCGCCTCCCTCGTCGTCGCCCTGGTGCTCGTGCAGATCGGTTTCGGCGCGCTCGTCGCGGGCCTGCGCGCCGACTACGCCTTCAACACCTGGCCGCTGATGGACGGGCATCTCATCCTGCCGGCTGGCGTGCTGGGCGCGATGACTCCGCTGTGGCGCAACCTCGTCGACAATCTGGCGACGGTGCAGTTCCAGCACCGCATGACCGCCTACCTCATCCTCGCCCTCGCGATCGGGCAGGCGATCTGGACGGCACGCGTCGCGCCCGCGACCTCCGCGACGCGGCGCGCCGTGGCGCTCGCCGGCCTCGTGGCGACACAGGCGGCGATCGGCATCGTGACGCTCGTCCTCGTCGTGCCCGTCTGGGCAGGCATGCTGCACCAGGCCTTCGCCATGGTCGTGCTGGCGATGAGCGTCGTGCATCGCCAGCGTCTCGGCGCGACACGCGCCGCGAGAGAGCAGGCGACCGCGAGTGCGATCGGGGTGGCGGTCGCCGCCGGAAGCCTGTAGCCGGCGAGCAGGGCTGCCCTGCCTCGCCGTCGTACCCATATCGGCGCGGATGGCCTATCGTCACTATCTCTTCTTCGGAGCCATCCGATGACCCTGATCGACGAGGCGCGGGACACGCGCCCGCGCCATCCCGAGAAGGCCCACCGGCCCGACAATCCGCAGCCTCCGAAACCCGATTGGCTGCGCGTCAAGGCGCCGGGCTCGGCCGGCTTCCGCGCGACCGAAGCGATCGTCAAACAGCACGGTCTGGTGACGGTCTGCGAGGAAGCCGGTTGCCCCAACATCGGCGAGTGCTGGGAGAAGAAGCACGCGACCTTCATGATCATGGGCGACACGTGCACGCGGGCCTGCGCCTTCTGCAACGTGCGCACCGGCATCCCGCGCCCCCTCAACCCGCACGAGCCCGCGCGGATCGCGGACGCGGTGGCCAAACTCGGCCTCTCTCACGTGGTGATCACGTCAGTCGACCGCGACGACCTTCCTGATGGTGGGGCGGCGCATTTCGCGCACGTTGTGGCGGCAGTGCGCGCCTCCTCGCCGCGGACGACGATCGAACTGCTGACGCCCGACTTCCTGCGCAAGCCCGGCGCGCTCGAGACGGTCGTCGCCGCGCGGCCCGACGTCTTCAACCATAACCTCGAGACCGTGCCGTCCAAATATCTGACCGTGCGGCCGGGGGCGCGCTACTTTCACTCCGTGCGCCTGCTGCAGCGCGTGAAGGAGCTCGACCCTTCGATCTTCACGAAGTCCGGCATCATGGTCGGCCTGGGCGAAGAGCGGAACGAGGTTCTTCAGCTCATGGACGACCTGCGCTCGGCCGACATCGATTTCCTGACGATCGGCCAGTATCTGCAGCCGACGAAGAAGCACCACGCGGTGATCCGCTTCGTGCCGCCGGCGGAGTTCGCGGGGCTGGAAAGCGTCGCGCTGACGAAAGGCTTCCTCGTCGTCTCCGCGTCGCCCTTCACGCGCTCCTCGCATCACGCGGGCGACGATTTCGCGCGCCTCCGGGCCGCCCGCGCTGCCCAGACGGCCGCGAAGACGTCAGCCGAAGCGGCCGCCAGGGCCTAGCACCTCGATCGCATAGCCGTCGGGATCCTTGACGAAGAAGAACCGCGCCGGGCGCCCGCCGAGAGTCAGCTCGCGCAGCGGACCCGGGTTGAGGCCGTCCGCGGCCATCCGGGCGTGTGCGGCCGCGAGGTCCTCGACCAGCATGGCGATATGGCCGTAGCCGTCGCCGAGATCATAGGGCTTGTCGCGTCCCTCGTTGACGGTCAGCTCCAATTCGAAGGGCGATGTCGCGTTGCGCAGATAGATGAGCGTGAAGCCGTCGAGGGGAAAGCGCTCGGCCACCTCGAGCCCGAAGGCCGTCTTGTAGAAAGCGACGGATCGCGCCTCGTCGACGACGCGGATCATGGAGTGGATCGGCTTGGCGTTCATCCTGCCTCGTGACGTGTGGAGAAGGCGGGCGTTCCCGCCGATGATAGGGCGCCAGGCGCCTTTGGACGATGGTGCGAACGCGTCCGGCCCCTTAACCCTCCTCCGGATTTTCTCGTGAATCGCCGACCTCGCAGCCCCATGACGATCGACGGATCGCTCCAGAACCGATTTGGCAAGACCGCATGATCGAGCAGGCAGATCTGGCGCACCTCTGCTGTCCCAGCTGTCGCCGTGCGTTCGCGGACGCGACGTCGTGGCGCTGTTCGAACGCGGATTGCCCTCATGCGACGGACGGCTTTCCGACGATCGAGGGACGCCCCGTGCTGGTCGACTTCGCGGACAGCGTCTTCGATCGCGACGACCTGCTCGCGAGCGCCGGCGCGTCGCCGATCTCGCGGCGGCGCCACATCTTCCGCGTCCTTCGAGAGAGGCTCGCGGACGACAACGACGCCGCGCCGCGCAATTGCGCCGCCTTCGTCGAGCATGTCCGCAGCATGCCCTCGCGCCG
Organism: Melastoma dodecandrum; assembly: GCA_029817715.1. Taxonomy (NCBI): domain Eukaryota; kingdom Viridiplantae; phylum Streptophyta; class Magnoliopsida; order Myrtales; family Melastomataceae; genus Melastoma; species Melastoma dodecandrum. Next base: position 1,289,820 of record JARUPY010000398.1, on the reverse strand, counting down.
CGTGCTGATCGTCGGCGGGGGCGCTCGCGGCTCCGGCACGCAGGCGCTCTACGAAGCCGCGGATCTCCGGCGGATCGTCACCGACGTCTATGTCGCCTCGGACGTCGATCTGCTCGCAGACGGGCATCGCCTCCCGTTCGTCGACGGGACGTTCGACGGCGTCTGGATCCAGGCCGTGCTGGAGCACGTGGTCGCGCCGGAGCGGGTCGTCGGCGAGCTCGCGCGGGTGCTGGCGCCCGGCGGCCTCGTCTACGCCGAGACGCCCTTCCTGCAGCATGTGCACGAGCGCGCCTACGATTTCACGCGCTTCACGCGCAGCGGCCATCGCTGGCTGTTCCGCCATTTCGAGGAGCTGGCGTCGGGCCCGATCGGCGGCCCGGGGCAAAGCCTCGTCTGGTCGATCCGCTACCTCGCGCGCGGCCTGTTTCGAAGCGACAAGGCCGGCTCTCTCGCTGCGCTAGCCTTCTTCTGGCTGCGCTATCTCGACCGGCTGGTCGACGTCGCGCATCGATCGGATGCCGCCACGGGCGTCTATTTCCTCGGCCGCAAGAGCGCCGCGCCGCTCCATCCGAAGGCGCTGGTCGGCTACTTCCCGGGCGTGCGCGGAATCTGACGGGACGGCGGGCGAAGCGACGCTTGACCGCCTTTCGTCCCTCAACGCGCATGCTAAGAGGACGGATGCCTGCCTTCGACACGACGCGTCGCGTCCATCACTCGGCCGCGAACATGTTCGACCTCGTGTCCGACGTGGAGGCCTACCCGAAATTTCTGCCGTTGTGTCAAGGCCTTCGCGTCCTGCGCCGCACGCGCGAGGGCGATACCGAGATCTTCGTCGCCGAAATGCGCGTCGGCTACAAGGCGATCCGCGAGACCTTCACGACGCGCGTTTCCTGCGATCGCGCGCACCAGCGCATCCTCGTGGAATATATCGACGGGCCGTTCCGGTATCTGAAGAACAGCTGGGTCTTTCGCGATGCGGCGGAAGGGCAGGGCTCGCACGTCGACTTCCATATCGAATACGAGTTCCGCAGCCGGGCCTTGGGCCTGCTCATGGGCGGCATGTTCGACCAGGCTTTCCGGCGCTTCGCGGACGCCTTCGAACGTCGCGCCGACCTCGTTTACGGGCGGGCGAGATCTGCCTCAGCCCGCCGCCTTGCGTAGCAGGTCGAGCGCGACGAGCACCGAGGCTTCCCGCACGCCGTCGCGGCTGATCTCTCCGAAGCGGCGCTCGACCGTGAGCGTCTTCATGTGCTCGCGCGCGAGCCCGAAATAGACGAGGCCGACCGGCTTGCCCGGCGTGGCGCCGCCGGGTCCGGCGATCCCCGTGATCGAGAGCGCGACATCCGCGTTCGAGTTGGCGAGCGCGCCCTCCGCCATCGCCGCGGCGACCTCGGCGCTCACCGCGCCGTGCGCGTTGAGGAGATGGTGCGGGACGCCGAGCGACTGCGTCTTTGCGACATTCGTGTAGGTCACGAAGCCGCGCTCGACCACGGCACTCGATCCGGAGATCGAGGTCAGTGAGGCCGACAACAGGCCGCCGGTGCAGGACTCGGCCGTGGCGATCGTCAGGCCGCAGTCCTTGAAGACCTTGAGAACCTCGGCGACGACCGTCTTGACCTCGCCGTCGATCATGCCGGCACCGGTAGGCGCACGGTTGCGATCGCGAGGGTGGCGATGCCTTCTTCCCGCCCGGTGAAGCCAAGGCGCTCGGACGTCGTCGCCTTCACCGCGACCCGGTCGAGCGGCAGCTCGACGACCTCGGCGATCCGTTGGCGGATGGCGTCGCGGTGCGGGCCAATCTTCGGGGTCTCACAGACCACCGTCGCATCGATATGCGCGATCATGCCGCCGCGCTCGCGCACGGCCTTGGCCGCCGCGGCGAGGAAGATCGAGGAATCCGCGCCCTTCCATTGCGGATCCGACGGCGGGAAGTGGCTGCCGATATCGCCGTCTCCCAGCGCGCCGTAGAGCGCGTCCGTGATCGCATGCGAGAGCACGTCCGCGTCCGAATGACCGACCAGTCCTTTGGTGTGCGGCACCTTGAGACCGCCGAGCCAAACATGGTCGCCGGGGCCGAAGGCGTGGACGTCGTAGCCCTGGCCCATCCGGATGTCCGGGCATTCGCCGATCAGACGCGCCTCGGCCGCCGCCACGTCGTCTGGGGTCGTCACTTTCATGTTGCCGGGATCTCCCTCGAAGATGTGGACCGGATGGCCCGCCCATTCTGCGATTGCCGCATCGTCCGGCAATTCGATCGCGCCAGCTTCGAGCGCCGCGTGGTGCGCATCGTGGATCAGCTCGAACCGGAAGGCCTGCGGCGTCTGCACCGCCCGCAGCACGGCGCGCGGCGGCGTCGCGACGATGCGTTCGGCGCCATCCACCTGCTTGATCGTGTCGCTCACGGCAAGACCGGGGATGGCGGCCCCGTTGCGGGCGGCCGCCGCCTTCGCCCGCGAGAGCAGGGCGGGGGTCGCGAACGGCCGAGCGCCATCGTGGATCAGCACGATCTCGGGCCGCTCCGGCAGACGGGCCAGCGCCGCCAGACCGGCGCGCACGCTGTCCTGCCGCGTCGCGCCGCCATGGACCGGCGGAAGCATGCGGGTCGTAGCATCGTAGGGTAGATCGCCGATGCAGGCCTCGTACAAAGCGCGATCGTTCGGGTGGATCGCGACGAGCACCTGCGCAGAGAGGTCGCTCGCCAGCAGGCGGCCGAGCGTGTGCGTCAGAAGCGCGCGGCCCGCCAGGGGCAGATACTGCTTGGGGAGCGGTGCGCCCATCCGCGAACCGCGTCCGGCGGCAACCACGAGGATCGCCGTGGAAAGTTGCTTGGTCATGCTGGATCGCGGGGCGAAGGGTGCCGTGGTCTTATCTAATTTTGCGGCGTCGGTCAACGGCGCCAGAGGCGCGCGCTTGGCGCGCCGGACCACGAAAGCCTCTTGCCGCGCTGCACAATTTGATTACGATGTGAGCATGAGCTCATTTGCACATCTCTTGAGCAAGCTCGGTGTCCCCCCGTCGGGCACCGGCGCAGTCCTGGCGCCGATGTCTGGCGTCAGCGACCTCGGCATGCGGCGCGCCGCCGCCTCGTTCGGCGCGACCTTGGTCGTGACGGAGATGGTCGAGAGCGGCTTCTACATCCGCGGGGATCACGCGAACCGTGTGAAGGCGTCGGGAGGCGGCATCGCGGGGCACGTGGTGCAGATCGCGGGCTGCCGGGTCGACGATATCGCGGCGGCGGCGCGCCGGGCGGAGGCCGATGGCGCCGCGATGGTCGACATCAACATGGGATGTCCGGCCAAGAAGGTCGTCGGCGGGCTCGCAGGCTCCGCCCTGATGCGCGACCTCGACCATGCCGTGCGCCTCGTGGCTGCCGCCATCGGCGCCGTCGCCATCCCGGTCTCGCTCAAGATGCGGCTCGGCTGGGACGAGGCCTCGATCAACGCACCCGAACTCGCCCGGCGCGCCGAGAAGGAGGGCGTCCAACTCGTCACCGTGCATGGGCGCACGCGCTGCCAGTTCTACACGGGCCGGGCGAATTGGGCAGCAATCCGCGCCGTACGCGAGGCGGTGCGCATTCCTCTCGTGGCGAACGGCGATTGCGCCTCCTTGGAGGATGCGCGCGCGATGATCTCGGCCTCGGGCGCAGACGCCGTCAGGGTCGGCCGCGCGGCGATCGGACAGCCCTGGCTCGTCGGCGCAATCGCCGGGGGACTGGCGACCGGCCGTCTGCCGGCGCCGCCTTCGGCTGCGACGCGGCGGGAGACCGCGCTCACCCATTACGAGACCCTGTTGAGCCTGCACGGCGTCGAGCAGGGCGTCCGCCACGCGCGCAAGCATCTGGCCGGCTACGCCCTTCATGCCGGACATTTGCCGGGCAGCGCGGCGTATCTCGCTCTCGTCCCCGCGACGGATCCGAGGATCGTGTCGCGGCACCTCGCGAACCTTTTCCACGCCGAACACGACGGCCGCAGCCTCCTCGATCGCGCCGCATGACCGCTCGCCGCTCCTTCCGCCTCCTCTCGCGCCCTTCGACGAAGACGCCGATGTCCGTGCCGACTCAGCCTGCCGGCTCCATCGTCGCCTTGCAGATCCTCGATGCGCTGCCGCATCCCGTCCTCGCCGTCGACGCGCACAGCACGGTCGTCAGCGCCAACCCGTCGGCGGAGGCCTTCTTCGGCACGAGCCTCGTCGGGCCCAGGCAGATCATGCTCGACGATCTGCTGCCGATCGGCTCGTCGCTCCTCACGCTCGTCGACCAGGTGCGGGAGGAGGGCGGGCCGGTCAACGAGCATCGTGTCGAGCTCGGCCTACCGCGGCTCGGCGTCGACCGGCTCGTCGACATCTTCGTCACGCCGCTGCTTCCGCAGAGCACGACGATCGTCGTGATGCTGCGCGAGCGCTCCATCGCCGAGAAGCTCGACCGCCAGCATGCCCAGCGCGGCGCGGCCCGTTCGATCGCCGCCATGGCCTCGATGCTCGCGCACGAGATCAAGAACCCGCTCTCCGGCATCCGCGGCGCGGCCCAGCTGATCGAGACGGAAGCCAACGACAGCGACCGGGCACTGACACGGCTCATCTGCGACGAGACCGATCGGATCGTGAAGCTCGTCGACCGGATGAAGCCGTTCTCGACGATCTCCGACCAGGACTTCGAGGGGGTCAACATCCACGTAGTGCTCGACCACGTGAAGAAGGTCGCGCAGGCGGGCTTTGCCCGTCACATCCGCTTCAAGGAAACCTACGATCCCTCCCTGCCGCAGGTCTTCGGCAGCCGGGACCAGCTCGTGCAGGTCTTCCTCAACCTCGTGAAGAACGCGGCGGAGGCGATCGGCGAGGAGCGGATCGACGGGGAGATCGAGCTGCGCACCGCCTTCCGGCCGGGTGTTCGTTTGAAGGTCAACGGCTCCGACACGCCGGTGAGCCTGCCGCTTGAATTCTGCGTGCGCGACAACGGGCCGGGCGTGCCGGAGGAGATGTTGCCGCAGCTTTTCGACCCGTTCGTCACGACGAAAGTGACCGGAACTGGCCTCGGTCTTGCTTTGACGTCGAAGATCGTCGGCGACCACGGCGGCATCGTCGAATGCGAATCGCAGGGAAGCCGCACGACGTTCCGGGTTCTGATGCCCATGCTGGCGCCGCGCGACGGTCGCTCGACCGATCCGGGGGAATAGGAGCGTCGCGGAAGGCGACACGAAGGGGCGGATGAATCCAGGAAATATCCTAGTCGCAGACGACGATGCAGCGATTCGCACCGTCCTCAGTCAGGCGCTGTCCCGCGCCGGCTATGACGTGCGGACGACAGGCACCGCAGCGACCTTGTGGGGCTGGGTGAAAGCGGGCGACGGCGACCTCGTCATCACCGACGTCGTCATGCCGGACGAGAACGCTTTCGAGCTCCTCCCGCGCATCAAAAAGCTCAGGCCCGAGCTGCCGATCATCGTCATGAGTGCGCAGAACACGTTCATGACCGCCATCAAGGCGTCGGAGCGGGGCGCTTACGATTATCTGCCCAAGCCCTTCGACCTGCGCGAGCTCGTCTCGATCGTCGGGCGCGCCATGGCCGAGCCGAAGGGCAGGGCCAAGGCGGCGTTGCCTGAGGATCTCGAGAACATGCCGCTCGTCGGCCGTTCGCCGGCGATGCAGGAAATCTATCGCTCCCTCGCCCGCCTGATGCAGACCGACCTCACGGTCATGATCACCGGCGAGTCCGGCACCGGCAAGGAGCTCGTCGCCCGCGCGCTGCACGATTACGGCAAGCGCAAGAAGGGCCCGTTCGTCGCCATCAACATGGCGGCCATCCCGCGCGACCTCATCGAGAGCGAACTGTTCGGTCACGAGAAAGGGGCGTTCACGGGCGCGAACCAGCGCTCGGCCGGGCGCTTCGAACAGGCCGAGGGCGGCACGCTCTTCCTCGACGAGATCGGCGACATGCCGATGGAAGCGCAGACGCGGCTGCTGCGCGTGCTGCAGCAGGGCGAATATACGACGGTGGGCGGCCGCACGCCGATCAAGACCGACGTGCGCATCATCGCTGCGACCAACAAGGACCTGCGCATCCTCATCGGGCAGGGGCTGTTTCGCGAGGACCTCTACTATCGCCTCAACGTGGTGCCGCTGCGCCTGCCGCCCTTGCGCGAGCGCATCGAGGACGTCGCCGACCTCGCCCAGCACTTCTTCACCCAGGCCGCCAACGAGGGCCTGCCGGCGAAGCATCTCGAGGCCGGCGCGCTCGAGCGCATGAAGCGCTACCGCTGGCCCGGCAATGTCCGCGAGCTCGAAAATCTCGCGCGCCGGCTTGCCGCGCTTTACCCGCAGGAGTCGATCTCCGAGCACCTCGTCGACCTCGAACTATCGGCGGACGCGGGCGGCTTCACCGCGCCGCCGCTCGCCAAGTCCTCCGCGGGCGGTGCGCCGGCTGGGGCCGACGGCGACGCCCTGCCGTTGTCGACGGCGGTCGAGCGGCATCTCTCCAAGCTCTTCAGCGCGCATGGCGAGAGTCTGCCGCCGCCAGGCCTCTACCATCGCGTGCTGCGCGAGTTGGAACAGCCGCTCATCTCCGCCGCGCTGGCCGCGACGCGCGGCAATCAGATCAAGGCGGCGGAACTGCTCGGCCTCAACCGCAACACCCTGCGCAAGAAGATTCGGGACCTCGACATCCGGCTCCTGCGCTCGCCGCGCTGAGCGGACGCCCCCGAATAGTCGCAATCTTGCAACAGTGGTTCGCACCTCGGCCTGAGCCGAGGCCGCGGGCCGGAGGGCTCGCGCCGCGCACGGGTCGATCCGTCGCGAGCGAGAGACGCGGATTGTCGTCAGGAATGACAGAGACGAAGCTCGAAGCCGCGCCTCAGCCGCGGCGCCTTCTGGCCCGATTCGGCCCCGCGGCCGTCGTCGTGGCGCTGAGCGTCGCGACGACGAGCTTTCTGATCTTTTCCGACTACACGCCGATCAAGACGACCCAGAGCGTCGTCCTCGGTCTCTTCATCGCCAACACGGTCACGATCCTCGGCCTCGCGGTTCTCGTCGTGCTCGAGGCCTGGACCCTCGTCGCCGCCTGGCGGGCGGGCGCCGCCGGTGCGCGCCTGCATCTGCGGATCGTCGGCCTCTTCTCGATCATCGCCGCCGTCCCGGTGCTGCTGATGGCGCTCGTCGGCTCCATCACGCTCGACCGCAGCCTCAACCCCGTCTTCATGCGCGACGTCCGCGGCTTCGTGGAGACGACGATCGACGCGGCGACCCGCTATCGCGAGGAGCAGTGTCGTTCGCTTCTCCAGCAGACAAGGCTCACCGCGCAGGATCTCGACAGCGCCCGCGCCTTCCTGACGGCCGACCGTGCGATCCTGCAGAACTACTTCACCTCGCGCGCCAAGTTCCTCGGTTTTACGGCAGCGGCGCTCGTCAAGCCGGACGGCTCGATGCTCGAGCGCGCCAACGTCGACACGAAGCTCGGCGCCATCGGCACCGCGATCGTGAAGCCGTCGCCGCAGGATTTCGAGGACGCGCGGAAGAACCAGCCGCTCTGCCTGCTGCTCGACAACGAGCGCACCTTCGTCGCGCTGCGGCAGGTGCATCTCTTCCCCGACACGTTCCTCTACGCCGCGCGCCCCGTCGACAGCTTCACGATCGGCTTCTCGAAGGAAGCGACGCAGCTCGTGAAGCGCTACGACGCCTTCGACCAGCATCGCACCTCGATCTCGATCGCCTTCGCGACGATGTACGTCTCGATCGCCGTCATCATGCTCCTGTCGGCGACTTGGCTCGGCCTCTCCTTCGCCAACCGGCTCGTCGACCCGATCCGCCGCCTCATCAGCGCGACGGACCAGGTCGCCTCGGGCAATCTCTTCACGCAGGTCCAGATCGACCGCTCGGAGGGCGACCTCGCCCACCTCGGCGAGACCTTCAACAAGATGACCTCCGAGCTGCGCCAGCAGCAGAACCGGCTCGTCGCGGCGAGCACGCTGATCGACGAGCGCCGCATCTTCACCGAGGCCGTCCTCTCGGGCGTTCCCGTCGCGGTGATCGGCGTCGATCCCGCCGGCAAGATCACGACGCTGAACCCTTCGGCCGAGCATCTCGTGAGTGCGGGCGAGGGCGCAGCGGCCTCCGTGCTCGGGCGCTCGGTGGAAGACGTCGTGCCCGAAATCGCGGCGACGCTCGCGGAGGCGCGCGCCAATTCCCACAAGCTCGTCCAGGGCCAGGTGCAGCTCACGCGGCACGGGCGCGACCGACTCTACAATCTGCGCGTCACGAGCGAGCCGTCGACCAAGACGGACAAGAGCGTGGTGGTCACGCTCGACGATATCACCGACGTTCTCGACGCCCAGCGCTCGGCCGCCTGGGGAGACGTCGCGCGCCGCATCGCGCACGAGATCAAGAACCCGCTGACGCCGATCCAGCTCTCGGCCGAGCGCATCAAGCGCAAGTACGGCAAGATCATCGTCACCGACCGCGAGGTGTTCGACCAGTGCACCGAGACGATCGTGCGCCAGGTCGACGACATCAAGCGCATGGTCGACGAGTTCTCGTCGTTCGCGCGGATGCCGAAGGCGCTGCTCGAGCGCGACGACCTCTCCGAATGCGTACGCCGGCAGATCTTCCTGATGCGCGTCGCGCATCCGGAAATCGTCTTCGAAGACAAGCTTCCCGACCAGCCGGTCCTGATCAAGTTCGACCGCCGCCTTCTGTCGCAGGCGGTTCAGAACATCATCAAGAACGCGACGGAGGGCATCGCGGCCCGTGGCGAGCCGGACGTCAGAGGGCGGATCACCGTCAGCCTGACGATCGGCACGGACGTGGAGATCGACATCATCGACAACGGCAAAGGCTTTCCGGTGGAACAGCGCCATCGGCTGCTCGAGCCCTATATGACGACGCGCGCGGAGGGGACCGGCCTCGGGTTGCCGATCGTCGCCAAGATCCTCGAGGATCATGGCGGCGGTCTCGAGCTGCTCGACGCGCCCGACGGGCAGGGCGCACGTGTGCGTTTGCATTTCCCAAACCGCGAGGCGGCGCAGGACGCTTCACAGACCGAGGACTCCGGCGTCCCTGCGGCGGCGGTCAACGAGACGGCTTAGACGACCCATGGCGAGCGACATTCTCATCGTCGACGACGAAATGGACATCCGGGAGATCGTGTCGGGCATTCTGTCCGACGAAGGTCACGGAACGCGGACAGCGAAGAACTCCGACGAGGCGCTGGGCGCCATCCAGTCGCGCCGGCCCAGCCTCGTCTTCCTCGACATCTGGCTGCAGGGATCGAAGCTCGACGGTCTTCAGGTGCTGGAGGTCATCAAGCAGCAAAATCCCAATCTGCCGGTCGTCATGATTTCAGGCCACGGCAACATCGAGACGGCGGTCTCCGCGATCAAGCTCGGCGCCTACGACTTCATCGAGAAGCCGTTCAAGGCCGACCGCCTGGTGCTGATCGCCGAACGTGCGCTCGAGAATTCGCGCCTCAAGCGCGAATTGACGGATCTTCGCGCGCGCGGCGGCACCGTGAACCGGCTCATCGGGAAGTCGACTTCCGTCAATCAGCTGCGCCAGGTCATCGAGCGCGTCGCGCCGGCGAACTCGCGCATTATGATCACCGGTCATTCGGGATCGGGCAAGGAGCTTGCCGCGCGGCTCATCCACGACGCCTCGGTCCGCGCCAACGGGCCGTTCGTCGTCATCAACGCGGCGGCGATCCAGCCCGAGACGATGGAGGAGGAGCTGTTCGGCACGGATGGGCTGAACGGGGAAGGCCGCAAGGTCGGCCGCCTCGAAGAGGCGCACGGCGGCACGCTCTACATCGACGAGATCGCCGACATGCCGAAGGAGACGCAAGGCAAGATTCTGCGCGTGCTCGTCGAGCAGAGCTTTACGCGCGTCGGCGGCGCACAGAAGGTCAATGTCGACGTGCGCATCATCTCCTCGAGCGCCCGTGATCTTGCCGGCATGATTGCCGAGGGGACGTTTCGAGAGGATCTGTTTCACCGCTTGTCGGTCGTGCCGATCCGCGTGCCCTCACTAGCCGAGCGGCGCGACGACATCCCGGAGCTCATCTCCTTTTTCATGGATCAGATGACGACGACGGCCGGCTTGCCGCGCCGGGCCATCGCCGAGGACGCGATGGCGATTCTGCAGTCGCACGACTGGCCCGGCAATATCCGCCAGCTGCGCAACAACGTCGAGCGCCTGATGATCCTGTCCAAGGGCGACGTCGAGACGGAGATCACGGCCGACATGCTCCCCTCGGAGGTCGGCGCTCTCGTACCGGCGACACCGACCGGGGCGGGCGGCGAGAAGCTGATGAGCCTGCCGCTGCGCGAGGCGCGCGAGGTCTTCGAGCGCGAATATCTGATGGCGCAGGTGAGCCGCTTCGGCGGCAACATCTCCCGCACGGCCGAATTCATCGGCATGGAGCGCTCCGCCCTGCACCGCAAACTGAAGTCCCTGGGAATCGATTGAACGCGCCGCAGATCGCGAGCGCGCCGGCGCCGACCTGCCGCGCGCTTTTCGCCGCGTTCTTCAAGATCGGGATCCTCGGCTTCGGCGGGGTCGCGGCCTTCGCGCGGCATGTTCTGGTGGTCGAGCGCGGCTTCATGGGCGAGCGCGACTTCGCCGAAGCCTTCGGAGTCGCGAGCGCGCTGCCCGGCGCCAACACGGTGAACCTCGCAACGATGCTCGGAGATCGCTGGCGAGGACCCGCCGGCTCGCTCGCCGCCGGCGCCGGACTGCTTGGCGCGCCTCTCGCGATTCTCGCTGCTCTCCTCGGCATCTACGGGAGGATCGCGATGCAGCCCGACGTCAAGGCGGCCTTCGCGGGCGCCGCCGCCGCGGCCGCGGGGCTCGTCGTGGGCACGAGCCTCAAGCTGCTCCGGGCGCTCGAACCGAACCTCGCGAGGGGCGCCGTCTTCCTCGCCGTGGCGGTCGCCTCGGCCATTCTGCGTATGCCGATGCTGCTGATCCTGGCCGTCGCGATCCCGCTCTCGCTGCTGGCAGCCTTCTCTCGGCGACGCGGCGCATGACTCTGCTCGGTCAACTCGTGCTGACGTTCGGGCTCCTCTCGCTGCTCTCGATCGGCGGCGCCGGCGCGACCATCCCGGAGATCCACCGCCAGGTCGTCACGGTGCATCACTGGATGGACGATCGGACCTTCGCCGGCCTCGTCGCCATCGGCAACGTCGCGCCGGGCCCGAACGTGCTCGTCGTCGGGGCGCTGGGCTGGCAGCTGGCCGGCTGGGGCGGGCTCGTCCTCGCGACGCTCGCCATCGTGACGCCCGCCGCCCTGATCGCGCTGGCGCTCGGCCGGCTGATGCAGCGCTTCTCGGCCGCAGGCTGGATCGCCATCATGCGCTCCGCGGTGGCGCCGATTGCGCTCGGCTTCATGCTCGCGAGCGGCTACGTGATGACGCGCGCCGCCTACGTGGCACCTTTGTCGCTGGCGATCGTCGCAGCCGTGACGGCGCTCGTGACGGCGACGCGCGTGTCGCCGTTCTGGGGTATCCTCGGCGGGGCGCTGATCGGGCTGATCGGGCGCCGGCTCGCCATGTTCGGATAGGTCGGGGGACACGCGTGAGCCGGATCGCCTACGTCAACGGCCGTTACCTGCCGCACAAGGCGGCGGCCGTGTCGATCGACGACCGGGCCTTCCAGTTCGCCGACGGGGTCTACGAGGTGGTCGAGGTCTCCGGCGGCAGCCTCATCGACGAGGCGCCGCATCTCGCGCGGCTCGATCGGTCGTTGCGCGAGATCGCGCTTGCGCCGCCTCTGGCGCCGGACGCACTACGGGTCGTATTGCGCGAAACGATCCGCCGCAACCAGGTGCGGGACGGCATGGTCTATATCCAGATCTCGCGCGGCACCGCTCCACGCGATCATGTCTTCCCGGATCCGCCCGTCCGCTCGAGCCTTGTCGTGACTGCCCGGTCAATCGACGCCGAAAAACTGCAGGTTAAAGCGGAAGCCGGCATCCGCGTGATCACGATGCCGGACGAGCGCTGGAAACGGCCGGACATCAAGTCCACGTCATTGCTGCCGAATGTTCTGGCGAAGCAGGCCGCCAAGCTGCGTGGAGCCGGGGAGGCCTGGTTGGTCGGACCCGATGGCTTGATCACCGAGGGATCGGCCTCCAACGCTTGGATCGTCGGAGATGAAAACCGGGTGGTCACCCACCACATAAATCGATCGATCCTGCGAGGCATCACACGGACCACTTTGCTGCGGGTGCTCGCCGCCGAGCGCCTGACGCTGGAAGAGCGCGCCTTCGCGCCCGCGGAGGCCTACGCCGCCCGCGAGGCCTTCGTGACCGGCGCGACCACGCTCGTGACGCCCGTCGTCGCGGTCGACGATCGACCGATCGGCACCGGGCGACCGGGTCCGATCGCGCTGCGGCTGCGCGCCGCCTTCCACGCCGCCGCGCAACGCGCGCCGGTCTGGGATCGCACGCCCGAAACCCAGGCGGAAACGGGCGATTTCTCCTCTTGATTGGGTCCCGGCAAACCTTCTAAGACGGTCGCCATGCCGCTGTATTGAGCGGGACAGATCCTTGAGATCGTGCCGCGTGCCGGCGCCAATAAAAAGAGACCGGAACTAGTCGAATGGCAACCGAGCGTCCGCAAAATCTCCAAGACACTTTTTTGAACTATTTGAGGAAGAACAAGGTCCCGCTGACCATCTTCCTTGTGAACGGGGTGGAACTGCAGGGCGTGGTGACCTGGTTCGACAATTTTTGTGTGCTGCTGCGCCGCGATGGCCACTCGCAACTCGTCTACAAGCACGCCATATCGACGATCATGCCCGGGCATCCGATCCAGATGTTCGAGCCGGGCGAGGACGTTGCAGCGGCGGGGTAGTATTTGGGTGACGGTGCACGGGTGACCGGGCTGTCCCTCTCTTCGAGGGACGATCGGTTCGAGGCGGAACGCGCAGCCGCGACACGCGCGCTCGTGCTCGGGCCCTACGTCGATGAGCGACACGCGGACGGGGCAGGGCGCACGCGCACCCCCGATGCCCGCGTCGCAGAGGCCGCCGGGCTCGCGCGGGCCATCGATCTCGACGTCGTCGACGACATCATCGTCGCGCTCTCGCAGATCCGTCCGGCGACCTATCTCGGCAAAGGCAAGGTCGAGGAGATCGCGGCTCGGGTCGAGGCCGAGGAAATCGCGCTCGTCTTCATGGATTGCGCGTTGTCCCCCGTACAGCAGCGCAACCTCGAGAAGGCCTTCAAGGCCAAGGTCATCGACCGCACGGGCCTCATCCTTGAGATCTTCGGGCGACGTGCACGCACGCGCGAAGGCGCGCTTCAGGTCGAACTTGCGCACCTCGCCTATCAGAAGTCTCGGCTCGTTCGATCTTGGACCCATCTCGAGCGTCAGCGCGGCGGTTTCGGCTTCCTCGGCGGTCCCGGCGAAACGCAGATCGAGACGGACCGCCGCCTCATCTCCGAGCGCATGGTGCGCATCGAGGCTGATCTCGACAAGGTGAAGCGCACGCGCGCGCTGCACCGCAAGACGCGGCGCGACGTGCCGTATCCGATCGTCGCGCTCGTCGGCTACACGAACGCCGGCAAGTCGACGCTCTTCAACCGGCTGACGCGCGCCGGTGTCCAGGCCGAGGACATGCTCTTCGCGACGCTGGACCCGACGCTGCGCAACCTCACCCTCCCGCATGGCGCCCGGGCGCTACTCTCGGACACGGTCGGGTTCATCTCGGACCTGCCCACCATGCTCGTTTCGGCCTTCCGTGCGACCTTGGAAGAGGTCGTCGAGGCTGACATCATCCTGCACGTGCGCGACATTGCGCACGAGGACACGGACGCGCAGTCGGCCGATGTCGAGACCATTCTCGGCGAACTCGGGATCGACCCGAACGACCACCGCCGCCTCATCGAGGTCTGGAACAAGCTCGATCTCCTCGATGCGGACCGCGCGATCGTGGTGGCGAACAGCGCGACGCGGCGCGGCGCCAACGCGCGCCCGATCCTGGTGTCGGCGGTGACGGGGCAGGGCGAGAACGAACTGCTCGACGAGATCGAGGGACGACTTGCCGAAGGACGGCCGGTGCTCGACCTCGTCATCGAGGGCAGCGACGGGCAGGGGCTCGCCTGGCTCTACGAGCACGCGGAGGTGCTCTTCCGTCACGACGGGGCCAACGGCGACATCCGCGTGCAGGCGCGCGTGTCGCCCGAGCGCGCCGATCAGGTGCGGGGGCGTTTTCGGTCCGGCGTCACCTCGTAAACGGCCCGTGTCATAGGCCGGCGGTCTTGGCCTCGTTCCAGAGCCCGTCCATCTCGTCGAGATTGGAGGCCGCGGGCGTCGAGCCGCGTTTGGCCAACGCCTGTTCGATGAAGGCGAACCGCCGTTCGAACTTGGCATTCGTGCCCCGGACGGCGGCCTCGGGGTCGACGCCGGCATGGCGCGCGAGATTGACGACGGCGAACAGCAGATCGCCGATCTCGTCGGCGACGGCCGCGCTGGCTTCAGGCGACGGCGGGCCGTCGAGCTCCGCCTCGATCTCTCCGACCTCTTCCTTGATCTTCGCCAGAACCAGCTTGGCGTCGCCCCAATCGAACCCGACCTTCGAGGCCTTGCGCTGGAGCTTCAAAGCTCGCGACAGACCGGGCAGGGCGGCGGGAATGCCCGCGAGCACGCTCGAGTGCCGACCGAGCGTCGCGGCCTTCGCCTGACGCTCCGCAGCCTTGATCGACTCCCATGTCTCGTTGACGAACGCGACCTTGTCCTCCGCCTGCCGCATGGCCGCGATCAGCCCGTGGCCGTCGGGTTCCTCGAACTCTTCGGACCCGCCATCCAGCATCGCCCGCCGTTGGCGCATCGCCTCCCAGATCTTGTCGACGCCCGATTTCGCCTGCCGCGGCTTGGCGGCCGCGGAAAAAACGTGCGGATGCCGGCGCACCATCTTGGAGGTCACGGTCTCGACGATGTCAGCGAAGTCGAACCGCTGCGATTCCTCCGCAACGCGCGCGTGGAAGACCACCTGCAGGAGCAGGTCGCCGAGCTCGTCGCGCAGGTCCTCGGCATCGTCGCGTTCGATCGCGTCGACGACCTCGTAGGCTTCTTCGAGCGCGTAGGGCGCGAGCGACCGGTGGGTCTGCTGCAGGTCCCAGGGACATCCCGTCCCGGGCGTACGCAGGGCCGCCATGATCTCGATCAACCGGCGGATGTCGCGGGACGGCTGCATAGCGTTGCCTGAGAAACGTCGTCTGAAATGAAAAAGGCGCGTCTCGTCGACGCGCCTCGGCGAAACCTTATCGTTCGCCCGCGCTCACGCGAGCGAGATGGAGAGTGCTTCGCGGCCCTTCGGCGTATCGACGACCCGCATATTCACGGCCTGCCCTTCGGCGAGGTGCTGGATGCCCGAGGGACCGAGGATCGAGATGTGGACGAAGACGTCCTTGCCGCCGTCGTTCGACTGGACGAAGCCGAATCCCTTGTTGTCGTCGAACCACTTGACGTTGCCGCTGACCGGCACGGCCGTCGAGGGGTCGGGCGCACGCCGGGCGGGGCGGGGCGAGTCCCCGAACGAGCGCTGCGGCGCGCGTTCCGCGGCGCCCGTCGTGTCCACTTCGAACACGCGGGTGACCTGTGCGCCCTTCATCCCATGTCCGACAGAAACCTTGAGCTTCGCACCCGGAGGCACGGTCTCGTAGCCAGCCGACTGCAGCGCGCCGATATGAAGGAAGGCGTCGCCCGAGCCGTTCTGCAGCTCGACGAAGCCGAAACCCTTGTCGCTCTTGAACCATTTGACGGTCGCATCGACTGTCTGCGCCGGTGCGCCGCCGAGATCGGCCGGCGCGCCATAGCTGGGCTGACCGCCGAAGGCGGGACGCGGATTTCGCGGCAGGCGAGGTGCGTCGAACGGGGAGGGGCCGTCATCATCGAAGCCACGGCGCTTCGGCCCCCGGAAATCTCTACCTTTGTTGCTCATGATCTTGCCTGCTCGTCTCCGCTCTCACCGCAGCGCTCTCGACCCAATCGTTGATACTCGATCCGAACCGCAAACCGGCAACAAGAGACCGACGCAAATACAGGCCGGCAGCGTTCACACGCTCCAGCCCGCTTCGCCTTTTTGGATGACCAGATACAAATGGAAGAAGCCCCGCGCGCCCACAATTGCTATCAGGCGATTTGAAGTCTGGCTACACGAATCGCGCGTTTTTCATGTCGGCAAACGACGGAAAACGGCAAGAACCAGACTTTCCTCCTATAGTTTGCAACGATTTTGCGACATCCGGCGGTAGCTCGGATCCGCTGCGAACCAGCCCAGTCGTGATCCCATAATTCGCATAATCAATATTATGGAACATAGAACGATGTGCATTTCAGGCGGTCGTCTCGATCCGCATGCCGTCGAAGGCCGGCACGACGTTCTGCGGAAGTCTTGCCGCCAACGCATCGTAGTCGAGGTCCGTGTGCATATTGGTGAGAATGGCGCGGCGCGGGGCCAGGCGCCGCACCCATTCCAAGGCCTCGTCCAGCGAGAAGTGGCTCGGATGTGGCGTGTAGCGCAAGGCGTCGATGATCCAGACGTCGAGGCCTTCGAGCAGCGGAATGCTCGTGTCGGGGATCGCGTTGACGTCCGGCGTGTAGGCGATGTCCCCGAAGCGGAAGCCGAGCGAGTCGATCTCGCCGTGGTGCAGATGGATCGGCAGCGCGTCGATGGTGCCGCCCGGGCCGTCCAGGCGAACCGGCTGGCCCGGTTCGAGGCGGGCCTCGTCGAGAAGCGGCGGGTAGTTGCTGCCCGGCGGCGTCTCGAAGATGTAGCCGAACGTCCGGCGGACGCGGTCGGCGGTCGCGGCGTCCATGTGAATCGCGATCCGGTGGCGGGCCTTGATCACGAGCGGGCGCACATCGTCGATGCCGTGGGTGTGGTCGGCATGCGAGTGGGTCAGCAGGATCGCGTCGATCCGGTCGACCTCAAGATCGAGCAGCTGTTCGCGCAGGTCCGGAGAGGTGTCGACCAGGACCTTGGTGCGCGCGCCATCCGCGGAAATGCGCTCGACGAAGATCGAGCACCGCCGCCGCCGGTTCTTGGGATTCGCCGGGTCGCAAGCCCCCCAACCCTGCCCCACGCGCGGGACGCCGCCCGACGAGCCGCAGCCGAGGATCGTGATCGTAAGCGTCATGCGGCCTGGGCGCCGTGGAGCGCCGGCATCTTGTCGAAGAGACGCAGGACGTTGGCCGTCGTCGTCGCGGCGATTTCGTCGACGCCGACGCCTTTGACCTCCGCCAGCACGCGCGCGGTCTCGACGACGAAGGCCGGCTCGTTGCGCGTGCCGCGGTGGGGGACCGGCGCGAGGAACGGCGCATCGGTCTCGACGAGGATCCGGTCCAGCGGCACGGAGGCCGCGATGGATCGGAGGTCGGCCGAGTTCTTGAAGGTGAGGACACCGGAAAACGAGATCGACAGGCCGAGCTCGAGCGCGGTTCGAGCCAGCGCCGGACCGGCGGTGAAACAGTGCAGGAGGGCTTTGAATGCGCCCTTCCCCATCTCGTCGGTGAGGATGGCGGCCGTGTCGTCGTCGGCGTCGCGCGTGTGGATGACAAGCGGAAGCCTCGATCGTCGCGCGGCGGCGATGTGGGTGCGGAAGACGCGCGCCGCGACCTCGCGCGGTGCTTGGTCGTAATGATAGTCGAGCCCCGCTTCGCCGATGCCGACGCATTTGGGATGGCGTGCGAGGCGCATGATGGTTTCCGCCGAGGCTTCGGGGTCGCGATGCGCCTCGTGCGGATGCGTACCGACTGTGAAATAGACGTCCTCGTAGGCCTCTGCGACCGCCCTCACCTGCTCGAATTTGTCCACCCGCGTCGAGATCGTGATCAGACGGGACACCCCCGCGGCGCGGGCGCGCGCGACCACCGCGTCGCGCTCGGGCGCGAAGTCGGGAAAGTCGAGATGGCAGTGGCTGTCAATGATCATGCGGTGGCTTCGCTCGGGGCCTCGACGTAACGCGGGAACACGGGCGTCGGTGTCGGCAGTGCGGTGCCGGAGACGAGGCCGATCGCGTTGCCGATCGACGCCAGCGTGCGAGCCTCGGGAGGCACGGCGAGCGCGTCGAGCAGGCGGGCCATCGCCGACGGCATGAAGGGCGCGGCGAGGATCGCGACGATCCGCACCACCTCGATGGTCACGAGAAGCACGCTCGCCATGCGCGCAGGGTCGGTCATCTTCTTGGCCCAGGGCTCCTCGGCCGCGAAATAGCGGTTGGCGTCCGCCACCACCTTCCAGATCTGCTCGAGCGCCCGGTGCAACGCGAAGGTCTCCATCGAGCGTCGGACCGCGTCGGGCAGGGCCCGAGCATCGCGCAGGATCGCGTCGTCGGCCGGGGTCAGCGCGCCAGCCACCGGCACCCTGCCCTCGCAATTCTTGGCGATCATCGAGAGCGAACGCTGCGCGAGATTGCCGAGATCGTTGGCGAGGTCGGCATTGATGCGGTTGACGATCGCCTCGTGCGAGTAGTTGCCGTCCTGGCCGTAGGGGATCTCGCGCAGAAAGAAGTAGCGGATCTGGTCCGCGCCGTAGGTCTGCGCCAGCGAGGCGGGTGTGACCACGTTGCCGACCGCCTTCGACATCGTCTCTCCCTTGTTGAAGAGAAAGCCGTGCACGACGATCTGCCGGGGCAGCGGCACGCCGGCCGACATCAGGAAGGCCGGCCAGTAGATGCAGTGGAAGCGGGTGATGTCCTTGCCGATCATGTGGACGTCCATCGGCCAGAACTTGGCGTTCGGCGCGCGTTCGTCCGGCCAGCCGGTCCCCGTCAGGTAGTTCGTCAGCGCGTCGACCCAGACGTACATGACGTGTTTGGAGTCACCCGGCACCGGGATGCCCCAGTCGAAGGTGGAGCGGCTGATCGAGAGATCGTTGAGGCCGCGCTCGACGAAGGCGACGATCTCGTTGCGGTACTTCTCCGGCACGATGAACTCGGGGTTCGCGCGGTAGTGCGCGAGCAGGCGCTCCGCATAGGCGGACAGCTTGAAGTAATAGCTTTCCTCTTCCACCCACTCGACCGGCGCTCCGCTCGGCGCCCGCTTCCCGCCGTCCGGTGCGTCCGTCAGCTCGCTCTCGTCGAAGAAGGCTTCGTCGCGCACCGAGTACCAGCCCGGATATTTGGACAGGTAGATGTCGCCGGCCGCCTGCATGCGCGACCAGATCTCCTGCGCGGCGCGATGGTGGCGCGGCTGCGTCGTGCGCACGCGTTCGTCGACATGGGCGTGGACGGTCTCGGCCATGGCCTCGAACTCGGCCGCCGTCCGGTCGGCGAGCTGCTGCGGCGTGATGGCGAGCCGGGCCGCCGTCTGCTGCATCTTCTGCCCGTGTTCGTCCATGCCGCTGACGACGAACGTGTCGTAACCGTCGATCGCCTTGAAACGCGCGACGGCGTCGGTCGCGAAAAGCTCGTAGGCGTGTCCGATGTGCGGCGAGCCATTGGCGTAGGGAATCGCGGTCGAGATAGAGAAGGTGGGCCGGTCGGACATGCGCGCTCGGGTGGCTCCGGCGATCACGCCGACGAGATGCGCACCGCCGCCGCGAGCTCGGAGAAGATGGATAGGATCAGCGGCCGCTTGTCGAGGTTGAGAGCGTCCGTCTCGCGCGTCTGCGCGGCGACCTTCTCCCACACCTCGGCATAGGGGGCAAGGCGGCGCGGCGGCTGGCGGAGGTCCGCGTGCACGCGGCCGGTGATCCAATCGTAGATCGCGGTCATCGTCGTCTCGAAGGCGGCCTCTCCGTCGCGTCCCGCGACCTGGTCGGCGAGGCGATGCACCTCGCGCCATTCGATCGAAGGCAGACGGTCCAGCATCCGACCGACGTTCGCGGCCAGCTCGACGCCGCGGTGCCCGAGAAGGCGCAGCGCATCGTGCAGCGAGCCTTGGCTCTGCTGGGCGGCCGCGGCGAGGTCGGCTGGGGCGGCATCGGTCCATGGCGGCCCGAGCGTCACGAGAATGTCGCGGACCCCGGACGCCGGCAGCGGACGCATCCGGACGAGGCGGGAGCGCGAACGGATCGTCGGCAGCACCAGCCCGGGGCGATGCGCCACGAGCAGGAACAGAGAAAGCGGCGGCGGCTCCTCGATCAATTTCAGGAGCGCATTGGCCGAGTTCCGGTTGAGGTCCTCGGCGCTGTCGACGATGCAGATACGGTACCCTCCCGCCCCCGCGGCCCGCTGGAAGAGACCGATCGCGCGGCGCACGTCGTCGGTTCGAATCTCCGTGTAGAAGCGCTTCGTCTTCTCGTTCACCTCGCGGCGCAGCAGCGCGACATCGGGATGCGACAGCGAGGCGAGTTGCGCCGCGGCCCTATGGCCGGGCGCGACCGAGAGGTCCTGCGCCTCGCGCACCGCAGCCGTCTCGGCGATCGGATGAGCCAGGAGAAAGCGGGCGAGGCGCCAGGCCAGCGTCGCCTTGCCGATTCCCGCGGGGCCGCCGAGGATGATCGCGTGCGGTAATCGCCCTTGCCGATAAGCGTCGAGCAGGGCCCGCTCCTCATCGGAATGTCCGATGAGCGTAGCCGCATGGCGCGGATGCGGGGTGCCTTCGATGCGATCGGCTTCGTCCTCCATCGGGCCGCTCAACGTCCGGGCGCAGCCGTGGCGAGGCCCGGCAGGCGATGGCGCACGGTGTCCCAGATCGCGGCCGCCACCTCGTCGGGGCTCTGTCCGGCATCGACGACGACGCAGCGTCCGGGGTCCCGAGCGGCGATGTCGAGAAAGCTCTGCCGCAGCGCCTGGTGGAATTGCAGCGACTGCTTCTCGAAACGATCGGCGCTCTCCTGCGGGCCGCGACGCCGGGTGGCGCGAGAGAGGCCGTCCACGGCCGGCAAGTCGAGGATCAGGGTTAGGTCCGGCTTGAGGCCCGCGAGCACGATCCGGTCGAGCGTATCGAGGAAGTCGGGCGCGAGACCGCCCAAGGCCCCCTGATAGGCGCGGGTCGAATCGTGGAAGCGGTCCGAGATGACCCAGGTGCCGTCGGCGAGCGCCGGCTTGATCGTCCGGTCGAGGTGGTCGATGCGGGCCGCCGCAAAGAGCAGCGCCTCCATCTTCGGGCCGGCCTGTTCGAAGGCGCCGGACAGCAGCACGTCGCGGATCCGCTCGGCGGCCTCCGATCCGCCCGGCTCGCGCGTGCCGATCGCGGCGATGCCTTCGTCCTGGAGGCGCATGACGAGTTGCCGCGCCTGGGTCGACTTGCCGCCGCCCTCCCCGCCTTCGATCGTGATGAAGGCGCCGCGTGCAGGATCCGGGGCGCTCACGAGCGCAGCACGTATTTCCGGAACAGGCTGCCGACATATTCGAGGCCCGCGTCGAGAGCCCTGTTCGGCAGCGATCCGACACCGACGTCGCGCGCGGCGAAGAGCGGCGTCGTGAAGATGGCGGCATCGCCTCGATAGATTCGTAGCGTCGCGACCTCCGCGTCCTTGCGGACGGGCGCGGAGAGCGGACCTTGGTAGACGACCTTGGCCGTCAGATGCTCCTGCCCGTCGCGCGGCACCAGCACCGACAGCGGCGTGCGCGTCGTGAGCGGCACGCTTCGGCTGTCGCCGCCGTAGACGCGCGCCGTGCCGACCGTATCGCCGGCCGCGTAGATGCTTCGCGTCTCGAAATTGCGGAAGCCCCATTGCAGCAACTTGCGTGCTTCGTCGGCGCGTTCGCTCGCGCTCTTGCACCCGTACAGCGCGACGATCAGGCGTTCGCCGTTCTGGACCGCCGAGCCGACGATCGAGAAGCCGGATCCGTCTTCGAGGTTGCCCGTCTTCAGCCCGTCCGCGCCGATGTCGGCGGCGAGCAGCGGGTTGCGGTTTGGCTGCTTGATCCTGTTCCAGAGGAAGTCGCGCTGTCCGAACATCCGGTAGAGGTCGGGATAGGTGCGGATCACCTCGTTCGAGAGGTCCGCCATCTGGCGCGTCGTGACGCGCTGGGCGGGATTGGCGTCGCCCCAGGCGTCGGTGAAAGTCAGCTTGTCGTAGCCGAGTTCGCGCGCGCGCTTCGTCATCAGCGTCGCGAAGGCGCCCTGCGAGCCGACGGTGCCTTCGGCCAGCGCGATGGCCGCATCGTTGGCGCCGTCGATGATGAGGCCGCGAAGAAGGTCCTCGACCGAGATCTGGCTGTGAACCTTGGCGAACATGGTCGAGCCGTGCGAGGGCGCCCCGCCCTGCCGCCAGGCCGTCTCGCTGATCGTGAACGGCTGGTCGAGCCGCAGTTTGCCGCTCCTGACCATCGAGAAGATCAGCTCCGCCGTCATGATCTTCGAGGTCGCAGCCGGCGGCACGAGATCGTCCGCGCCTTTCTCGAAGAGGACGGTGCCCGTTGCGGACTCGATGAGAATCGCGTGCGGACTGGCGATCTGGATGGCCTCGGCGGCCGCGGGGGCCACCATGGCGCAGAGAGCGAGGACGGCGAGGACCGTCCGGACCGACGACGTCACGTTGACCACTCCTGCGCCGGCGGACTCGACGAGGCCGACCGCCGCACTAGGCCCGCAGACCCGCGCCTTCGTCAATCGTCGCGAGGGCTCAGTCGTCGCGTGCCCGCGCCACGCGAAGGGCCGGACGACGATGCGACTCCGCGCCGTTCGCTGCGCCGCGTAGACGCCCGAGATCGACCGGGCGGCTCGGCGGCATCACGACATGCGTGTCCTGGGGTCGCCCGAGGCGCGCCGGGGGCATCGGCGGATGGCGCAGTTCCGCGAGCGCGAAGCGCGTCGCCTTTTCGTCGGCCTCGCGGCGATCGCGGCGCGCACTCGGCGCCTGGCGGAGCGGCGTCTCGGACGCCTCGAGGTCGCCGTGCCGGCGACGGGAGGCGTCGATCCGCGACAAGACCTCGATGTCGCGCGAGAGGACCTCGCGGCGCGGCGGGGGCGCCATCTCGGCCTCGGCCACGGGGCGCCGGACGATCCGCTCCAGGCGCGCAGGCGCCTCCTCCGCGAGCGAGGCGGTCTCGATCGGCGCGGCGGGACGGCGTTCGCTCGGCCACCATCGTCGGAGCCTCGCCCTGCCAACGCGCCGGGCCGTCCTGGCGAAGGGTCGCGTAGAGCTTGGCATCGTCCGAGCCGGCGAGGCTCGCCGCGCCGACGTACTCGACCTTCACCTTCGCGGTGCCGGTTCGCTTGAAATCGAGCGCCTCGGCTACCTTGCGCGAGACATCCATGATCCGGTTGGACGCATAGGGCCCGCGATCGTTGACGCGCACGATCATGGAGTAGTGGTTCGAGAGGTTGGTGACGCGCGCGTAGCTCGGCAGCGGCATCGTGGGGTGCGCCGCCGAGAAGGAGTCGCGGTCGTAGATCTCGCCGTTGGCCGTCAGGCGGCCATGGAACGCATCGCCATACCAGGAGGCGAGACCGACCTGCACGATATGCCGCTCGCTCGGAACATAGGTTTGGCCAGCGACCGTGTAGGGCTTGCCGACGAGGTATTGGCCGCCGCCATGCGGAATCGGCTGCCCGTCCGCGATGACGCGGCGGCTGGCGCGCCCGTAGATCGACGACGGAAAATACTCCTTGCCGTGCTGCGAACTCGCCGCGAGCTGCTGCGGGCTTTGAGCGCAACCGCCGAAACCGAGGCTGACGCCCAGGATCGACAGCACGACGATGCGCCGGGGGGACGTTCGCTGCCGAAGGGCGATCGACATCCGGGCGGCGGGGATGAGCACGTGGCGACCTCTCGTTACACCGCAAGAGGCTGCCTATCGAGGGTTGCGAAAAGGCTAACAAAATTGTCACACGCATTAGAAAGAATCGTGATTTGAAGATGTTACGACATTCTTCACTATGATTCGCGATGGTTTCGTCACGCCGTCCCGCGGCGCGTTGCCCGCCGAGGCTCCGCTCGGATGCCTTAAAAACACCCCGGAGGTAGGATGTCGCTCGTCGGCAAGGCCCCCGCAGCTCGTTTTTCCGCGGGCGGTGACCTATCGATGGGCGCGAGCGAGGTCCGACACTCTCGATGAGCGATGGAAGCGTAGGACAAGCGCCGACAGTCTTCTCCTCGAAGGAGCGCGCGGCTCTCGTCGCCAAAGCGCTCAGCGAGGCGGCGCGCCGTGCGCGCTTCTCGACCAAGCGGCGGCGGTCGGCGACGTCCGGCGGCCTGCGGGCGCGGCGCGGCGAGCGGATCATGCGGCTCGTCCGCGTGTTCGGCTTCATCGGCCTCGTCGCGATCCCGGTCGCGGCCTTCGGCATCTACATCTTCGCCATCGCCTCCCCGCAATATACGGCGGAGGCGCGCTTCACCGTGCTCAGCGGCCTGCCGGCGGGCGACGACAGCGGCACCGCTTCGAAGCTGTCCGGCCTGTCCGGTGCGATGGTCGCCCAGGACACTCAAATCATCATCAACTACCTGGAGAGCCGCGCGGCCGTCGAAACGCTCGACAAGAGCATCGGCCTCAAGTCGCTCTTCGAGACGTCCCGGATCGATTATTTCTCCCGGCTGGCCCGACACAAGCCGATCGAAAAGGTGGTCAAATATTGGGACTCGCACCTCGACCTGAAGGTGCAGTTTCCCTCCGGCATCGTGACCTTCGCAGTCCGCGCCTTCACGCCGGAGGATTCCGTCCAGATCACCCGTGCGGCGCTCGATGCGGCGGAGGAGCTGGTCAACCGCCTCAACGACCAAATCCGCGCCGACGCCGTCGTCGTCGCCGACAATGCCCGCAAGAGCGCGCAGACGCATCTCGTCGCGACCCGCACCGCGCTCGAACAGGCGCGCAACCAGGAGGGCATGCTGAGCGCCGAGGCGACCTCGGAAAGCTTCTCCAAGCTGATCGACGAGACGCGCCTCCAGCTGATGTCGCTGCAGGAGAGCTACGACTCCCAGCGGCGCTACGTCTCCGACAGTGCGCCGCAGCTCCGCAATCTGAAGACCAAGATCGATGCGGCGCGCAGCCAGATCAACGAACTCCAGGCGCGCATCACCTCGAATACGGCCGACGCCGCGGAGGCCGACACACCGGACGCGGACGCGGCGTCGAGCCAGCCCCACGTGCTGTCGATGTCGATGAGCCGGCTCGACTACGCCAAGCTCGAGAACGAGATCGCCGAAAAGATTTACGCCGCCGCGTTGACGGCGGTGGAGCAGGCGCGCATCGCGAGCGAGATCAAGCTGATGTACGTGAACCGCTTCATCGAGCCCGTCCTGCCCGAGCAGTCGCGCTACCCGCGACGGGGACTCGACTTCGCCATCGTCTGCATCGCGAGCTTGGCGATTTGGGTTACCATCATCGCCGCGACCCGCGTCGCCTTGAACAAGCTCCTGTGAAGGATCGGGGGACAGAGCCCTTCATGACCGACGTGCGGGATCGCGAGCCACGTATCGAGATCGAGCCGACCGACGCGGCGCAGCGCCCCGCGACGCTGGTCTCGCGGGCGCTCGCGCCGATCCGGCGCGTGACGAGCTACGACCTCATCCCGGCGCCGGCGCGCGACCTCAGCCAGCGCATCAGCCGCGGCTTCGACGTCGACCTCGAGACGCAGAATTTCTCGAAGCTGATCAAGTGGTCCTTCGTGCTGGTCGTCCTGCTGCCGATGATGGTCGCGGGCTGCTACTTCTTCTTCGTGGCCAGCGACCAGTATGTCGCCGAGGCGCGCTTCGCGGTCCGCGAGGTCGATGCCGCGTCGGGCGCCACGATGATGGATCAGAAGAGCGGCGGCACGGAGAGCAGCGGCGGCGGCGCGCTCGGCATCAGCCTCAATCTGAAGGGTCAGAACGCCGAGATCGTCGCGAATTACATCCGCAGCCGCGCGATCATCGACGACATCTCGCGCAGCATCGATATCCGCAAGATCTTCCGTCGACCCGGCGCCGACCTCGTCGCGCGCCTCAAGTCCGACGCCTCGATGGAAGAGCTGACCGACTACTGGAACCGGATGGTCTCGGTCTACATCGAAACCTCGTCCGGCATCGTCACCGTTTCGGTGAGCGCCTTCCGGCGGCAGGACGCGCTCGATCTACTCAACGCAATCCTCAAATCCAGCGAGACGCTCGTCAATTCGCTTTCGACCAAGATGCGGGCGGATCAGACGAAGCTTGCCGAGGACGAAGTCCGCCACGCGGAGGGCGAGGTACGCTTCGCCCTGGCCGATCTGCAATCCTTCCGCAATGCCCAGCACATCATCGATCCGGTGAAATCCTCGGAAGGGACGACCAAGCTGCTCGTGCAACTGATGGGCAAACGTATCGAGGCGGAGAGCGCGCTCTACGTGGCCGAGCGCGTGCAGAGCGCGAATGCGCCCGGTGTCGCCTCGATCCGCGCGCGGATCGACAGCGTCAACGCGCAGATCAAGACGCTGCAGAACGAGCTCGCGGGCGACGCCGAGGCGACGAAGAACATGGCGGCGACCCTGTCGCGCTTCGAGGAGCTGATGCTTCACGAGAAATTCGCCGAACGTCTGTTCTCGTTCGCGCAGAATTCGCTCGAACGCGCACGCATCGCCGCACTGCGCCGCTCCATCTATCTCACCGTCTTCGTGCCGCCGCTGCTGCCGCAGGACTACACGTTCCCGTTCCGGTGGACGGACTTCCTGCTCGTCTCGATGGCGGGCCTCATGATCTGGGTGTGCGGGCTGACGATCTCCGCCTCGATCATCGATCACCGCATCTAGTGCACGCCGGCCGCCGGCGCGTTGGGCTTCGTCCCGAGGCGGATGTGGAGCGCCTGGACGACCAGTGGCGCGCAACGAGTGCGGAGCCCTGGCTGGCGCTGGAGGTCGACGCGGCGCTCCTCGCCGGCACGCTGGTCGAGATCGCCTATCGCGCCTCGCTGTGGGACGTGCCCTCCCGGCCCGTCTTCCGCTTCCACGGCGCGCAAGACGCGGTGGATGCGATCGCCGTCGCGCCGATCGCCGGTCGCGCGACATGGGTCGGCCGAGTGCCGCGCGGCACGCGGCGGATCAGCGTCAGCCCGGTGCACCGGCCGGGCGCCTTCGCCTTCGACATCGAGAGCGTCGCGCCGCGGAGCTGGGCGCGCCTCGTGTGGCGCGGCCTGAGGCTGCACCCGAAGCCGGCGCGAAGCGCGATCCTCACCAAGCTGATCGGCTGGGGCGCGGAATCGGAAGTGAACCTCGCCTGGGCGATCGGGTCGACGCCCTTCGGCAGGTTCGAGGCCTGGCGCGGCACGCACGAGCGCCTGCCCGACCTCGTCGGGCTCGACCGGCCCCGTGCCCATTGGGCTGCCGTGCCGCCCATCCTCGTCGTCCTGAAGGGGCGGACCGGTGGCGACTTCGCCGCGACGCTGGCGTCGCTGGAGCGTCAGCTCTTTCCCGACTGGCAGCTTCTGATCGTCGACAGGACTGCCGACCTCGATCATCCGCGGGCGGTCCGCATCTCCTCCAACGCGCTCGCGCCGTTGCTCGAGGGCGCGCCTGCGGCGACGCTCGTGACGATGGTCGAGGCTGGCGATCGCCTGCTCCCGACCTGTCTCGCGAGCGTCGTCGAGCGCGCCGCGCGCGACCCGCACGGCCGCCTCTTCTACGGCGATGCCGTGAGCGACGGCGGCGGCCCCGAGCTCCGTCCCGGTTGGTCGCCGCGCCTGCAGGCGGCCAACCCCTATATCGAGCGACCGATCTTCCTGCGCGATCCGGCGGCCGTCGGAATCGCGCGAGCGACGGCATGGCTCGCGGACGGCGACCTGCGCGGTCTCGTCGCCGGTCTGGGCGCAGACGCCGTCGTCCCCCTGCACCGCCTGCTCGCGACATGTCACGCGCAGCCGGCATCATGTCCGCCTCCTGCGATCGAGGTCCGTCAGGTCGAGGCCACGGCGGCGATCATCGTGCCGACGAAAGACCACCCGGCCCTTCTTCGGCGTCTCGTCGCGAGCATCGAAGCCAGACCGGGCCGATACGAGATCGTCGTCGTCGACAACGGAAGCGCGAGCGACGAGGCCCGGGCCGAACTGGACGAGCTGCGGCGCCGGCCGCACGTGCGGGTGCGCTCGGATGCGCGACCCTTCAACTTCTCGCGTCTCTGCAACGAAGCGGCGGCGAGCTGCACGGCCGACGTCCTCGTCTTTCTCAACGACGACATGGAAGTGATCTCGCCGGACTGGCTGCATCGCCTTGTCGGACAGGCGATGGATTCCGGGGTCGGCGCGGTCGGCGCCCGCCTCACCTATCCGGACGGCCGCCTTCAGCATGTCGGCGTCCTTCTCGGCATGGGTGGAAGCGCCGGCCATTTCGGCGCGCTCGCCGCCGGGGACGACCCGGGCTGGGCGGCCCGCAATCAGGTCCCGCACGAGGTCTCCGCCGTCACCGGCGCCTGTCTCGCCGTGGCGCGAGACAAGTTCGAGGCGGTCGGCGGATTCGACGCCGAACACCTGCCGATCGAACTCAGCGACATCGATCTCTGCCTGAAGCTCAACGCGCGCGGATGGCAGACGCTCGTCGATCCGCTCGTCCATCTGATGCACGAGGAATCGGCGAGCCGCGGCGGCGCCACTTTCCGCCGCCTCGACGTGCCCGACCGCGAGCGCGCGATCTTTTTGCAGCGATGGGGCCATGTGTTGCGGAACGATCCGTTTTTCCATCCGGGCCTTAGCCTGTACAGATGGCAAGCCGCCCTCGGCTGACGGAGACCCGCTACGTGCAGATCGCGACCTGGAACATCAATTCCATCCGCTCGCGTCTCGAGAACCTGCTGCGCTATCTTCGCGAGGTCTCGCCCGACGTGCTCTGCCTGCAGGAGATCAAGTGCACGGACGAGCAGTTCCCGCGCCTGGAGGTCGAGGCGGAAGGCTACAACGTCGTCGTGCATGGCCAGAAGAGCTGGAACGGCGTCGCGATCCTGTCGAAGCGGCCGCTCGAAGCGCAGCCCGGACTCGCCGGAGACGAGGCCGATCTCCAAGCCCGCTACATCGAAGCGCTGGTCACGACGGACGGGCCGCCGGTGCGGGTCGTGTGCCTCTACCTGCCCAACGGCAATCCGCCAGAAACCGACAAATATGCCTACAAGCTCGCCTGGATGGACCGCCTGCACGCCCGCGCGCGCGAGCTTCTGCTGAGCGAAGAGCTGCTCGTCATGGCTGGCGACTACAATGTCATCCCGACCGCGCGCGACGTCTACGATCCCCAAGCCTGGCTCGGCGACGCGCTCTTCCTGCCGCAGACGCGCGCGCGCTGTCGCGCTCTGCTCAACCTCGGGCTGACGGACGCGCTGCGCGCCACGACCGACGACGCCGGCCTCTACACCTTCTGGGACTACCAGGCCGGCGCCTGGCAGCGGAACAAGGGCATCTGCATCGACCATCTCCTGCTCTCGCCGCAGGCGGCGGACCGGCTGCAGAGCGTGACGATCGACAAGGCGCGCCGCGCGGAGGACAAGCCGTCCGACCACGTGCCGGTGCGCATCGAGCTGACGGCCTGATCCCTAGGCATGCGTCATCCCGGCGGTATATTCGTCGCGCAGGCGCCCTGCCCTGCGTTCGAGACGCGACGCCGTGACGGCTGCTGCCCAAGATGTCGTCCAAGGTCAATCGGGCCTGCGTCGCGAGCCGCTCTTGAAGCTGCCGAAGATCCCGTGGCCCGCGGGCACGACGTTCTTCGCGTTCCGGACGTGGGTGGCCTTCGCGATCGGCATGTATGCCGCGTTCTTCCTCGAGCTCGACGGCGCCTCCAGCGCCGGCGTCTGCGTGCTCATCCTCGCCCAGCCCGCGCAGGGCATGGTGCTCTCGAAATCGGTCTATCGGTTTGCTGGCACGATCGCGGGGGTCATCGTCGCGGTCATCCTGACGGCGCTGTTCCCGCAGGACCGCACGATGCTCATCGCGGGCTTCGCGGTGTGGATGGCGCTCCTGACGGCGGTCGCGAGCATGCTGCGCGATTTCCGCTCCTACGGATGCACGCTGGCGGGCTACACGGTCGCCATCGTCTCGATCGCCAACATCGATGCTCCGGACGCGACCTTCTCGACGGCGATCAACCGCGTTGCCGCGATCGTCGTGGGAATCGCTGCGATCGGCTTTACGAACGCTTTTCTCGCCACGGCGGAATCCTCCGCCTCGCTGATCTCGAAGCTGCGGGCCAAGCTCGTGCAGCTGCGCGATCTCGCCGATCAGGCGCTCGACACCCACGCCCCGCTGGCGCCGGCCCAGATCATCGCGATGAGCAGCGCGCTGATGCCGTTGCGCAGCGAGATCAGCTTCGCGACGCCCGAGCTGCCGAACGGCGGCGCCCGCGCACGCGGCGGCCGCAGCGCGCTGCTCGGCCTCTTCGAACTGATCACCGCGGTCAACGCTGTCGGGATCGGCCTCGACGCGGCGGCGGCGAAGACGCCCGTCGTCGAGACGGCGGTCGGGATCGTCCGGCGGGCGCTTCACTTGCAGGACCCCGAGCGGTGCATTCGCGACCTCGAGGCCCTGGCGCTGCCGGGGCTCGGCGCGGGCACGCTGTCGATCGAGGAGGCCTTCGTCCTCGACCGCATGCACTTCCTGATCGAGTGCCTCGGCAACATCCGCGACGGCCTGCGCGCTCTGCGCATCGGTATCGAGCCGCGCCGCACCGTGACCTTGCCGGTGCATCAGGACTACGTCGCCGTCATCTTCAATGCGGTGCGGGTGCTCGTCGCCGTGGCGCTCGTCTCGATCGCCTCGATCTGGTCCGGCCTTCCGGCGACGGCGACGGCCGTGCCCTTCACCGCCGTCTTCGTCTCGCTCGGCGGCACGCAGCCGAACCCGATGATCATGGGGCGCACTGCCCTCTTCGGGATGCCGCTCGTGGTGCTCGCGGGCACGATCTACACGTTCTTCATCCTGCCGATCCTCGACGGGTATCCCCTCTTCATCATCGCTTTCATACCGCTCGTCGTCGCGATGTGCTGGCTGATCAAGCTTGGCATGCCGGGCGCAGGCCTCATCTTCGGCGTCCAGACGTTCGTTCTCGTCGGTCCCGCGAACATTCAGGCCCTGGATCCGACGAGCTTCGTCAGCACGGCGACGATGCTCGTCGTGTCCGGCATCGCGATCTTCCTGGCGTTCCTTCTCGTCCTGCCGGTCGACCCGGCGCAGCGTCGCCTGCGGATCGCGCTCGGCGTCGGGCGCAACTTGCGCAAGGCCCTGGCGGACGAAGGACGTCTCGCGCAACCGCGCGCCAGCCTGCACTACGATCGGCTGAGCCAGTTCGCGACATGGCAGGGAAAGGCGACGCCGAGCGTCGCGCGTAGCAAGACGATGCGGCGTCTCGTCGACATCGGGCACCTCTCCTACGCCGTGCGGAGGAGCTGGCGGGCGCTCGACCGCGCCCGCCCGCTGGTGGAGCCGGAGCTCGACGCCAAGGCGCGAGCGCTTTTGCCGACGCTCTCGCCGGAGGAGACGGAGGCGTTGGCGCGCGTCTATCTCACCGCCGCGAAGGGGAAGGACGGACGCGATGCCCTCAATCTGGCGCATGCGGCGGCGGCGTTGCACGGCACCGCCTACGTCACGACGACGGAGAGGCGGCTGCTACAGCACGTCGAACTCCTGCGACGCAAGCTATGAGGAGAGCGCGATGAGGGAGTTCGTCGTCGCCGGGCTTCTGATCTCGCCCTTCGTGAAGTTCGCGCTCATCGCGGGCCTCGTGTTCATACCCGTCCGCGCGATCCTCGTGCATCTGCGCTTTCACAAGTGGTTCTGGCATCCGATGCTGGCGGAGGTCGCGGTGTATCTGTGCATCCTCGGCACCATCAATGTGCTCTTCTGAGGCCGACACTCGATGTTCAATCGCGCCCGCCGCATCATCCGCATCCTTCTCACGAGTTTGATCGTCGCCTGCGCGCTGGTCGCCGTGGTGGGGCTGTGGGAGCATTACATGGTCGCGCCCTGGACGCGTGACGGGCAGGTACGCGTCCAGGTTGCCAACATCGCACCGCAGGTCGCCGGCCAGATCGTCGAGATTCGGGTCCACGACAACCAGAACGTCCGCAAGGGCGACCTCCTCTATGTGATCGACAAGGTCGACTACAAAGTCGCTGTCGACATGGCCAAGGCGCAGGTCGACAGCACCAAGGCCGACATGGACGTGAAGAAGGCGCAGGACGCGCGCCGGCAGGCGCTCACCACGCTGTCGACCTCGATCGAGGAAAAACAGAAATACGCGAGCGACTACGCGCAGGCGCAGGCGGCCTACGAGAGCGCCATGGCGAACCTCGAGAAGGCCAACGTCAACCTCCAGCGCACCGACGTCCGCTCCACCGTCAACGGCTATGTGACCAACCTTCTGCTGCGCGTCGGCGACTACGCAAATACCGGCTCGGCCAACATCTCCGTCATCGATGCAGACAGTTTCTGGGTCACCGGCTATTTCGAGGAGACCAAGATGGGCAGCTTCGAGGTCGGCGATCCGGCGCGCGTCGAACTGATGGGCTACCGCGAGGAGCTCCAGGGCCACGTCGAGAGCATCACGCGCGGCATCTCGACGCAAAACGCGACGGTGAGCACGCAGGGCCTCCCCTCGGTCCAGGCGGTATACACCTGGGTACGCCTCGCCCAGCGCATTCCCGTGCGCATCAAGATCGACGCCGTGCCGGCGCGCATCACGCTCGCCGCGGGCATGACGGCGACCGTCATCGTGACGCCGAAGCAGGCGGCGGAGCATACGCTCTGGAGCGATGTCGGCGCCGAGGTGAAAGACCTCTTCGGAACGCGCTGACGCGTCGGCCGGCACCTCGTCATCTCAGGTCAGTCGCTCGAGCAGGGCCTGCGCCGCCGCGGGATTGCGCTCCTTCGCGCCCGCGATGAGATAGACGAAGCAGTCGCGCCCGCTCGCCGATGCCGGCGCCTCCGTCAGCAGCGGCAGATCGCGCGCGGGCCGGCCTTCGGCGGGATCGCGGGCGCGATCCGCCCAGAGTTGAAGCGCCGCCGCCTCGTAGCCGTCGGGCTCGTCGGCGGCGGTCGTCTGCAGGCGCAGATAGCAGAAGTCCGCCGTGGGATCGGCGATGAGCGGATAGTCGTCGGAGAGCGCGAGGACGATGGCGACGCCGTGGCGTCGGGCGATCTCGACGAACTGCGGGGTCACGAAGCTCGGGTGCCGCGGCTCGATGGCGTGGCGCAGGCGCATGCCGTCCCGAGACGCCGGCAGGAGAGCCAGGAAGCCATCGATTTCGTCCGCATCGAAACGTTTGGTCCCGGCGAGTTGCCAAAGGATCGGGCCGAGCTTGGCGCCGAGCGCCGTGAGGCCGCTGCCGCAGAAGCGCTCGATCGAGTCCTTCGCCTCGCGAAGGTCGCGGCGGTTCACGGAATACCGGGTCGCCTTCACGGCGAAGACGAACCCATCCGGCGTCTCGGCCGCCCATTTCGCGAAGGTGGCGGCGCTCTGGGATCGGTAGAAGGTCGCGTTGATCTCGATCGTCGTGACGGCCCGGCTCGCGTGGGCGAGTTCCTTCGTCTTCGCGAGCTTCGGCGGATAGAAGGTCTCGCGCCAAGGCTCGTAGATCCAGCCGCCGATGCCGACCCTGATCGCGCCCTGTGCCATTTCGAGTCGATCCCCTTAATGCGCCGATGCGGACGTCGGCTTTCGTCATCGCTCGCTATGGGCGTCGGCCCGCCCCTCCCACAAGAGCTAGCATGAACGGACGGCCAACATCGCCCCGCCTGTGATTCGTCGGCGATTCGTTCGGGCGGCGTGCCGTTCCTTAATCGACGAGGGACTGCGTGCCGGCCAGCCGACAGCCTTCGAGAAGGGATCGCACCTTTGGCGGAGCCGCTGTAGTCTGCGCGCAGAGGGTCCGGAGGTCTGCGTGAGAGTCAAAGCCGCCGTCGCCAGAGCCTACGGCATGCCGCTCGAGCTCGAAGGTCTCGAGCTCGACGAACCGGGCGCGCACGAAGTGCTCGTGCGCCTCGTCGCCAGCGGCATCGGCCGGCTCGATCGCGCGGCGATCGACGGCGACCTCGCCGTTCCTCTCCCCTTCGTGCCCGGTTCCGAGGCCGTCGGGATTATCGAGCGCCTGGGCGACGAGGTGCAGGGTCTCGAGCCGGGCGAGAGCGTCTTCATCGACTACGCAGCCTGCGGACAATGCGAGCCGTGCCGGACGGATCATCCGCGCGCCTGCACGCAATTTGCGGCCCTCAACCTCGCGGGGCGCGCGCTCGGGGGCGAGCCGCCTTTTCGCGGGGCGAAAGGCGCGGTCAACGGGTTCGTCTTCGGGCAGTCGGCCTTCGCGACGCATCTCGTCGGCCGCCCCGAAAGCCTGGTGCGTCTGCCGAACGACTCGCCGCTGGAGATCGCGGCCGGGCTCGGCGGCGACGTGCTGATCGGCGCGGCGGCGATCATCGAATGCTTTCGCCTGCGCCCCGGAAACAAGCTCGCGATCGTCGGCGCGGATGCGGCGGGCCTCGCCGCCTGCCTCCTGGCGAAGGATCGCGGCGCAGCGGCCATCATCGTCGCGGAATCGGACAAGGATCGGCGTCAGCTCGCCTCGGCCTGCGGAGCGACGGTCACCGTCCACGCCGACGAGGATCTCGAAACGGCGGTCCGCAGTCTCGAGGCGGACGGCGCGCATTTCGCGCTCGACACCACCGGCCGCGCCACGGCGCGGAAGGCGTGCCAGGACGCACTCCGCACGACCGGCATCTGGGGCATCACCGATCCGGCATGGCGGCACGAGCGGGCACCCTCGGACACCTGTCGGATCGTCGATCGTGCCGTGCTTGCCCGCGTCCTCGTGCCCGACCTCCTCGACCTTCAGGCGGACGGTCGTTTCCCGATCGACCGGATCATCGGTTTCTTCCCCTTTCCGCGCATCAACGAGGCTCTGGACGCGCTCGCCGTCGGCACGGTCGCCAAACCGGTCCTGCGGTTCGCGCTGGAGAGCTTCGGCGCGCTCGATCGGGCGCGCGCGGCCGGCGCCGCCAAGGAGGAACCGGAAGAGGTCCCGGCCGCCGACGAGCCGACATCGGCTGCGCCGACCGCACCGAAGCTGGTGGACTGAGGCCGTTAGGCCATTACCAGCGAGACGAGACCGCCGCCGTGCCGCTCGAGGCGACCGGCGATCTCGAGTTCGAGCAGACCGGTGCGCACCTCGCGGATCGGTAGGTCCACGAGCCGCGCCAACTCGTCGACGCTGATCGGCGCGGGCCCGAGACCCTCGACGATGCGCTCGAGCGGCAGCCGCGGCTCCTCGGCGAACTGGCCACCGCTCGACCCGGGAGGCGCGTCGAAGGTTGCCGGTTCGTCGGCGGCCTCGCGTTGCAGGGGCGGATCGTCGAAGTCGAACTCGTCCCAGAAGGGCAGGTCCTGCGATCGGCCCGGGTCGGCGAAGAGATCGTCCTGGCCCGTGGGCCGCCGGTCCTCCAGCGCACGGATGACGTCGTCGGGATGCGCGCAGAAGGTCGCGCCGTCGCGCAGGAGATCGTTTGTGCCTTCCGCACGCGGATCGAGCGGAGATCCCGGCACGGCGAAGACCTCGCGCCCCTGATCGGCTGCGAACCGTGCCGTGATCAGCGAGCCGGACCGCCGGGCGGCCTCGACGACCACGAGGCCGAGGGCAAGCCCGGAGATGAGGCGGTTCCGGCGCGGAAAGTCCCGGCCGCGCGCTTCCCAGCCGAACGGCATTTCGCTGACGGCGGCGCCCTCTTCGAGAAGGGACGCCATGAAGGGCCCCTGGTCGGATGGGTAGAGACGATCGTGGCCGCCGGCGAGCACCGCGACGGTGCCCGTCGCGAGGCTCGCGCGATGGGCGCGGCTGTCGATGCCCCGGGCGAACCCCGAGACGATGACGTAGCCCGCCTGCGCGAGGCCGCGCGCCAGCCGCTCCGTGAACGCGAGGCCGGCGGCGGACGCGTTGCGTGACCCGACGATGGCGACGGACGGACGATCGAGAAGATCGAGCCGCCCGCGCACCGCGATCACGGCGGGCGCATCCGCGATCTCCCGCAGACGGGAGGGGAAGCCGGCTTCGTCGCGGCAGAGAAAACGCGCCCCCATGGCCTGCGCGGCCGCGACCTCGGTCTCGATCATGCTCCTCTCGGCGATCCGCAGCGGCCGGCCGCTGCGGGACCGTTTGACGAGATCCGGCAGCGCCTCCAGGGCCGCCTCGGCAGTGCCGAATCGCCGCAGCAGCGTGTCGAAGGTTCGAGGCCCGACGTTCTCCGAGCGCCACAGCCGCAGCCAGGCGAAGCGTCGCGCGTCGTCGAAGGTCGGACGCGGCGTCTCGCTCACGCCGCGCGCTCGCTGCGCTTGTCGCCGATGCGGCTCTCCGTGCCGGCGCGCAGTCGGGCGATGTTGGCGGAATGTTTGATCCAGAGCACGATCGCGAGGCCGGCGAAGGCGATCGCGGCCTCGCGTCGTCCCATCAGAGCGAGGACGATCGGCGTCGTGGCGCTTGCCGAAAGCGCGCCGGCCGAGGAGTAGTGCGTGAGTTTCGCCGCGGCGAGCCAGATGGCCGCGAAGGCGAAGGCGGCCGGCCAGGCGACGCCGATGAGGCAACCGAGGAAGGTCGCCACGCCCTTGCCGCCGCGAAAGCCGAGGAAGAGCGGAAACAAGTGGCCCAGGAACGCGCCGACGGCCGCCATGATCGCGAGGGGGAGAGGCGAGCCTCCCGCATCGACATGCGCGGCGACGAGGACGGCGATCGTGCCCTTCAGGGCATCGAGCAGCAGCGTGATGGCGGCGAGGTCCTTGCGGCCGGTCCGCAGCACGTTGGTCGCGCCGATGTTCTTCGATCCTATGGTGCGCGGATCCTCGACGCCCGCGGCGCGCGTGACGAGCACGCCGGAGGGCAGCGACCCGCACAGATAGCCGAACAGAAGAGCGA
The DNA here is from genome assembly GCA_029817715.1 of Melastoma dodecandrum. NCBI lineage: Eukaryota > Viridiplantae > Streptophyta > Magnoliopsida > Myrtales > Melastomataceae > Melastoma > Melastoma dodecandrum. The sequence continues at coordinate 1,253,124 of JARUPY010000398.1, read as the reverse complement.
GGAAATCATGCAGCATGGGGCAGTCCGAAGCCGGCGCAACCTAGACGCAGCCCCTGCCGGACGCAACGCAACCCACCGCAGCGGCAGCGTCCCCCGTTAGAGCGGCATTAACCTTGACAAGGTCTTATCGCCTCATCGCCTCGGACACGCGCGATGGCTGCAAACCACTATTTCTCGCCTCCCGGTCTCTCCATCACGGTCTTCGGCCGACGGGCACGCACGCTGCGCCTCGGGCGCCGCGCGACCTGGGTCGTCGCCGGATTGCTGCCGCTTCTGGCGACGTGGTACCTCGGGGCGACGCTCTACATCGTCTTCCACGACCAGCTGCTCGCGTCGCTGATGACGCGCCAGATGGACATGCAATATTCCTACGAGGATCGGATCTCCTCCTTGCGCGGCCAGCTCGATCGCGCGACGAGCCGCGATCTCGTCGACCGGCGCAGCATCGATCTCACGCTCCAGGAGCTGAAGGCGCGCGGCGACAGCCTCGCGCAGCGCGCCGCCGCGTTGAACGCACTGGTGACGTCCAGCCTGCCGCGCGGCGCGCTCGCCCGCCTGCCCTCGCCCTCCGCGTCGTCCGAGATCGACCGCATCGATCCAGGATCCGCGACGACGTTGCGCCTCGATCAGCCGAGCGACGAGCCGGCGCCGCCCGCGACGAAGCCGATGCACGACGGCGATGTCTCGGCCATCTTCGACAAGGTCGAGGCGACGCAGGCTGCGACTCTCGCGAGCTTGCGCGAACCGCTTCTGCAATCCGTGGCGAAGATGTCGGGTGCGCTGCAACAGACCGGCTTGCCGATGCGCCGCTGGCTGCCGGCGAGCGACGTCGGCGGCCCTTTCGAACCGTTGCCTGCCGAGGCCGGCTTCGAGGCCAACATCGCGCTGCTCCAGGACGCGCTTCATCAACGCCAAGCGCTTCAGCGCGTGGTCGACCGGGTGCCGCTGCGCCGCCCGCTCGAAGGGCCGCTCGAGGTCACGTCGACCTTCGGCCCGCGGGTCGATCCCTTCTTCGGCCGCGCGGCGATGCACACGGGCCTCGATCTGCACGAGAGCGCGGGCAACGCCGTCGAGTCGACCGCCGCCGGCATCGTGACGATCGCCGGCACCGAAGGCGGCTACGGCAACATGGTGGAGATCGATCACGGCGGCGGATTATCGACGCGCTACGCCCATCTCTCGGCGATCGACGTCGTTCCCCACCAGATGGTGCCGGCTGGGTTCGTCGTCGGACGCGTCGGCTCGACCGGACGATCGACCGGACCGCACCTGCATTACGAGACACGCATCAACGGAGAGCCGGTCGATCCCGCGCGGTTCCTGCGGGCCGGCTCGAACCTCTTCCCGGGGTAGATCAGCCTTGGGCTTGCAGCCAGTTCTGCCAATCCTCAACGGTCCCACCGTAGCAATTGCGGTCGACGTAGCCGCGAACGCCCGGGACCTGGCCCGTCGCGGTGTGCTGCCAGAACCGCCAGCGGCGTTCGCCGTACTTCACGGCCGGGAAGTATTTTACGGACCGCACCCACATCGGGTAGTCCTCGAACTCGCCCTGCAGCACGTCGCGATGAAAATCTACAGACGTGTAGATCACCGGTCGCTTCCCGTAGGCGCGCTCCATCGCGTCAAGGATGACCTTCATGTCGGCCAGCGCCTCCTCACGGGGGATCTTGCGCGGGCAGGTGCGTGACTGCGGGTTCCACTCGACGTCGAGCACGGGCGGCAAAGCGGCGGGATCGTTCGGGACGTTGGCCACGAACCAAGCCGCCTGCTCCTGCGCGGGCCGGCACCAATAGACGAAATGGTAGGCACCGCGGCGGATGCCGGCCGCCCGTGACAGCTCCCAGTTGCGGCGGAATTTTTCGTCGACGTAATCGCCGCCTTCGGTGGCCTTGATCCAGGCGAACCGCACTCCGGAGCCAGCGACGGCATTCCAATCGACGTCACCCTGGTACTTGGAGACATCGATACCCTGGATCTCGAAGTCGGTCGCAACGGGATAGGCGCGCGTGCCGACGCCATCGTTGCATCCCGCCAAGGACACGGCCGCGGCGAACAGGACGCTCAGCGGCAGGACGGACGCCATGGGCCGGCGGCCCCCGGAGAGGACTCGGAAACGCATCGGCTCAAAGTATCCCCGACACGCAAACACCTCGTTAACGGCGCAGCCGTGGCACTCTACACGCCCATCGCCGTCGCGAAAGGCTCGCGGCACGATTATCCGCAGCCCGATCATGGCCTTATCGGGACCAAAGAAAGAAACTTTTCGCCTGTCACTTGCCTGTCACGGATTTTGGTGATTGGGAGGCGCGCCGCGCCTCAGACCAGGCCTCGAGTCTTATGCCGAAATTCGTCGCCTTCACCTCGCTCGGCCGCAGGGCGCTCCCCAACCAATTCGACGTGGTCGCCTTCGCGCTGATCTTCGGCGTGCTGATCGCGATCGTCCACGCAAGCCACGGCGCGATGCTGCCGCTGAAGGCCGCGGGCGCCACGGACATCCATCTCGATCTGCGCTACCTGCCCTATTACGCCCTCCGCACGACCCTGCGCATGTTCATTGCGATGGGCTTCTCGCTTATCTTCACCTTCACCTACGCGACCCTGGCGGCAAAGAGCCGCCGCGCCGAGGTGGTGCTGATTCCCATCCTCGACGTGTTGCAGTCGGTGCCGATTCTCGGCTTCCTCGCCTTCCTGGTCGTCTTCTTCGTCAATCTCTTCCCGGGCTCGGTCGCCGGATACGAGGCCGCTGCGATCTTCGCGATCTTCACGAGCCAGGCCTGGAACATGGCCTTCTCGTTCTATCAGTCGCTGCGAAACGTCCCGGCGGACCTCATCGAGGTGGCGAACGGGTTCGCGCTCACGCCGTGGCAACGCTTCTGGCAGCTCGAGACACCGTTCGCGATCCCCGGTCTCGTCTGGAATATGATGATGTCGATGTCGGGCGGCTGGTTCTTCGTCGTCGCCTCCGAAGCCATCACGGTCGGCGACAATTCGACGAAGCTGCCGGGGATCGGCTCCTACATCGATCTCGCGAATTCGAAGTCCGACTACGGCGCGATCGTCGCCGCGGTGGCGATGATGGCGATCGTCATTCTCGCTTACGACCAGCTTCTGTTTCGTCCGATGGTCGCCTTCGCTGGACGCTTCCGGGTGGAACTCGTCGCCAATCAGCAGGAGGAACGCTCCTGGGCCGCGGACGCGTACAAGCGGACACGTTGGCTGCATCCGCTGACGATGATCCCGGCGCGCGCCTTCCGCCGGATGGCGCTTCTGCGCCTGCAAGTCCCCGCCCCCCTCCGCGTGGTCGCGCGCGCGCCGCAGCGAGAGGCGAACGGGCTCTGGGACGTGCTGTTCTATGTGGCGGTGGCGCTGCTCTCCGCCTATTCGGCGTGGCTGATCGTGCGCTACGTTTCGAGCACGCTGACCTGGGGTGATGTCCGGGAGACGTTCCGCCTGACGCTCTACACGATGATCCGGGTCGTCGTTCTGATCGTGCTTGCCACGATCGTCTGGGTCCCGATCGGCATTTGGATCGGTCTGCGCCCGAAGCTCGCCGAAGCGGTGCAGCCACTGGCACAATTCCTAGCGGCGTTCCCAGCCAACGTCGTCTTTCCGATCGCGGTCCTGCTTCTGGTGGCCTTCCACCTCAATCCGAACATCTGGCTGAGCGTGCTGATCATCTTCGGCACGCAATGGTACATTCTCTTCAACGTCATCGCGGGCACGCAGGCCTATCCGAACGACTTGAAGGAGGCCGCCAAGAGCTTTGGCATCCGGGGTCTCGACTGGTGGTTCAAGGTGATGATCCCCGGCATCTTCCCGTATTACGTCACGGGCGCGCTCACCGCCTCGGGCGGCTCGTGGAACGCCGCGATCGTGGCCGAATACGTCAAGTCGGGCGACCATACCGAGATCGCGCAGGGGATCGGCTCCTACATCGCGATCGCGACCGAGAAGGGCAACTTCCAGCAGATCGTGCTGGGGGTCGCGGTCATGAGCGTCGTCGTCATTATCTTCAACCGTTTGCTCTGGCGCCCGCTCTTCGGGCTCGCCGAGCGTCGCCTGCGTCTCGCCTGAGGGGGTGCCCATGCTGCAAGAACGGCTCTCTCCGCTCCTCGAACTCGACGATGTCGTCCAGCGCTACCGCACCGGTTCGGGCGAGCTCGGCTCGCTCGTGCTCGACCACGTCTCGTTGAAGCTCAAGTCGGGCGAGATCGTCGGCCTGCTGGGGCGCTCGGGATGCGGAAAGTCCTCGCTGCTGCGCATCGCGGCCGGCCTGGCGTTTCCGGCCGAGGGCAAGGTCACCTACGAGAACCAGCCGGTCGACGGACCGGTCGATGGGCTCGCGATGGTCTTCCAGAGCTTCGCGCTCTTTCCTTGGCTCACCGTTCTCGCCAACGTCGAGATCGGCCTGCGGGCCAAGGGCGTGCCCGAGGACGAGGCACGCCAGCGCGCGCTGAAGGCGATCGACCTCATCGGCCTCGACGGTTTCGAATCGGCGTTTCCGAAGGAATTGTCGGGCGGCATGCGCCAACGTGTCGGTTTCGCCCGCGCGCTTGTCGTCAATCCGAAGATTCTGCTCATGGACGAGCCGTTCTCCGCGCTCGACGTGCTGACCGCCGAGACGCTGCGCACGGACCTGCTCGATCTCTGGATGGAGGGGCGCCTGCCCATCAAGTCGATCCTGATGGTGACGCACAACATCGAGGAGGCGGTGCTGATGTGCGACCGCATCCTGGTGTTGTCGTCGAATCCCGGCCGCATCTCGGCCGAGATCGCGGTGACGCTGCAGCACCCGCGCAACCGCCTCGACCCGGAATTCCGCCAGCTCGTCGACAAGATCTACGCGCTGATGACGAAGCGCGCCGCGCCGGTGCAGCCGGGCCGCGAGGGTGCCTTCCCCGGCCTCGGCCTCGGCATGGCGCTGCCGCGCGTCTCGACGAACACGATCGCCGGCATGATCGAGGAGGTCGCGGCCGAGCCCTACAACGGCAGCGCGAAGCTGCCCGAGCTCGCCGACAGCCTGCAGATGGAAGTCGACGACCTCTTCCCCGTCGCCGAAACGCTGCAGCTTCTGCGCTTCGCCGAGATCGGCGACGGCACGATCCGGTTGACGCCCGCCGGCACCCGCTTCGCCGACATGGAGACCGACGCGCGCAAGAAGCTCTTCGGCGACCATCTGCTCGCCTACGTGCCCCTCGCCGCGCGCATCAAGATGGTGCTCGACGAGCGCCCCTCGCATTCCGCGCGCTCCTCGCGTTTCCTCGAAGAACTCGAAGACCACATGTCCGACGAGTATGCGGACCGCACGTTGAAGAGCGTCGTCAACTGGGGCCGTTACGGCGAGCTGTTCGCCTACGACGAGGGGTCGGAGACGCTGAGCCTCGAGAACCCGCAGTAGGTCATTTCTCGGGCGTCGATCCACGAAGAACGGCGCGAACCGCGTCATGAACCTCCGGATCGTGACCATCCCAGAGGCTCCGGGTGGCAGGCTCCCGGCCCGCGGCTCTCACGAGGTCGAGTACGTTATCCGCCGACTGGATGCGCCGCGCAGCTTCGAGTTCGCGCAGATAGTCCCACGTCGTCAGCACAGCGACCCTTCGAGGATCAGCAATGAAGAGGCGCTCCGCGTCGCGATCGGCGCAAAGCAGCATGGCCATCTGCTGGTCGAGAAGCGGATATCGTCGGATGACTTCGAGCGCCGCGCGTTCGCCGGTGTCTCGAGATAGACGTCCCCCCCGCTCTTCGATCAGCATCGTCTCGCGCTGAAAGATTTCCGTCGGCTCGACGCGCACGCGATCGCGATGGGCGTCGTACCAACGGAGAATCTCTGTGGCGCCGAGCCGGCCCGCGCTCGCAGTCGCTTCGTGGAAGACCGCGTCCGGGACCAGAACGGGAAGGTCTAAGTACAGCAGATAGTCGAGGCTCGCGGCGACAGCGAGCGTGATCAACGGAGAGGCGTCCGTGACGACGAGAGCGATCTCAGTCGCCATGCTTCCGCAGTCGCGGCTGGAGGATCGCGTGGATGCGGGCCAAGTCGGCCGCGCGCCGCGGCGTGTCGCGCGGCTTCGGGAACGGAAGGTCGTGCGTCGCGAGCGCGACGATCAGATCCCCGTAGTCGCGCAGATCCGCCAGTTCGAGCGTCTCGCGCGTCCCCACTTCGCCGGCGGAATAGCGCCGGATGATGTCGAGACGGTCCTGGTCCATGTCGCGATCTTAGCAACAAAACGGCGGGCTGCCTCGTCCGACGCAGCGTCACGGCTTCGCGCGGCGCGTCGCGCGCGTCATGACCCACAGCCAGAGCGGGTATGGCAACAGGCCGGCCGCCTTGATGGGCCAGACGAGGCGGCGGGGAAAAGCGATCTCGAAGCCGTCCCGCGCGAGCCCGCGCCGGATCCGAGCCGCCGCCGCGTCCGCGTCCATCATGAAGGGCATCGGATAGGGGTTCGGCGCCGTCATCTCGGTTGCGACGAAACCCGGATTGACGATCTGGATCGTCAGGCCGCGCGCGGCGTAGGTGAGGCGCAGCGCCTCGGCCATCGTGATCAGGCCCGACTGGGCCGCGCCGTAGCCGGTCGAGCCGGGAATGCCGCCGTAGCCCGCCGGCGAGGCGACGAGGGCAATCTGCCCCCGTCGACGCGTCAGCATCGGCGGCAGGAGCGGATCGAGGCAGCGGATCGCACCGCCGAGGTTCGTCTCGACCGAGGCCCAGACAGCGTCCGCCGAGAAGACCGCGCGCTCGGCGGCAAGGTCGTAGACGCCGGCATTCAGCACGGCGAGCGCGATCGGGCCGTCCTGCTCGATCGCCCGCACGATCTCGGCCATACGGGTTGCGTCCGTGACGTCGCCGGGGAAGGCGCGGATCGTCGGTGCCTCCCGGGCGAGCGCCTCCAGGGCCTCGACCCGGCGGGCCGTGACGGCCACACGAAAGCCCTCTCGAGCCAAGCGGAGCGCGAGCGCGCGGCCGATGCCCGAGCTCGCGCCCGTGATCCAGACGCTCCCGTCCTCTGGCCTGGCCCGATAAGAGATCATTTTCCTCCGCCGGACACTTCGTTAGGAAGCCGTTTCCGGTCGAAGCCGACTATGTAAGGGCGGCCAACGCCCACCGAGAGGATCCATGCCGCCCGCCGCCTCCGTCATCGATGCCATCGGACGCACGCCGCTGATCAAGCTGCAGGCGGCGTCGGAGGCGACCGGCTGCACCATCCTCGGCAAGGCCGAGTTCATGAATCCCGGCGGCTCGGTCAAGGACCGCGCCGGACTCGCCATCATTCAGGATGCGGTCGCGCGCGGCGCGCTGAGGCCCGGCGGCGTCGTCGTCGAGGGCACCGCCGGCAACACCGGCATCGGCCTGGCCCTGGTGGCCAACGCGCTCGGCTTCAAGACCGTGATCGTGATTCCCGAAACGCAGAGCCAGGAAAAGAAGGACATGCTCCGCCTCCAGGGCGCGGAGCTGATCGAGATCCCGGCCGTGCCCTACAAGGACCCGAACAATTACGTGAAACTGTCGGGTCGGCTCGCCGAGCGCCTGGCCAAAGAGCTGCCGAACGGCGCGATCTGGGCCAACCAGTTCGACAATCTCGCCAACCGCGAGGGGCATCGCCTCACGACGGGACCCGAGATCTGGCGCGACACGCAGGGCAAGGTCGACGGCTTCACCTGCGCGGTCGGGTCGGGCGGCACGCTGGCCGGCGTGTCGCTCGCGCTCAAAGCCGAGAACCCCGCGATCAAGATCGCGATCACGGATCCGATGGGCTCGGCGCTCTACGATTTCTACAAGCACGGCGAGCTGAAGTCCGAGGGGTCGTCGATCACCGAGGGCATCGGACAAGGGCGCGTCACCGCGAATCTCGACGGCGCGCCGATCGACCTCGCCTACCAAGTCACCGACGAAGACGCCCTGCCCATCCTCTTCGACTTGGCGGAGCACGAAGGGCTGCTTCTCGGCGGCTCGTCCGCGATCAACGTGGCGGGCGCCATGCACCTCGCGCGCGATCTCGGGCCCGGCCATACGATCGTGACGATCCTCTGCGATTCCGGCACGCGCTATCAGTCGAAGCTGTTCAATCCCGGCTTCCTGCGCGAGAAGCACCTGCCCGTTCCCGGCTGGATCGAGCGTAAAGTCGAGATCGATCCCGGTTTCGTCTGAGGATTATGTGCATGAGCGACGACATCCTGGTCAGCGTCGAGTGGCTCGCCGCGCGCCTCGGCGCGCCGGACGTGATCCCCGTCGAGGCGAGCTTCTATCTCCCCGACGAGGGGAAGGATGCCGCCGCGCTCTTTCGCGCCGCGCATATCCCCGGCGCCGTGCGCTTCGACGTCGACGCGATCGCGGACAAGACGAACCCGCTGCCTCACATGCTGCCCGATGCCGAGACGTTCGGGCGGTTGGCCGGCGCGCTCGGCCTGAGCGACGACAAGACGCTGGTCGTCTACGACGCGAGCGACCTTCTCGGCGGCGCGCGCGCCTGGTGGATGCTGACGCGCTACGGCGCGCGTGACGTTCGCATCCTCGATGGCGGCTTCGCGGCGTGGCAGTCGGCCGGCGCACCGGTCGAGGCCGGCGACGCGTCCCGCGCACCGACGACCTTCCATGCGCAGTTCGATGCGGCGGACGTCGCCGACGCGGAGGCCGTCCTGAAGGCATCGACCGCCGCGTCCGCCCAGATCGTCGACGCCCGCGGCGCGCCGCGCTTCGAGGGCCGCGTGCCGGAACCGCGCCCCGGCCTGCGGTCGGGCCACATTCCCGGATCGCGCAACGTCCCGTTCCGCGACCTGCTCGACCCCTCGGGACGGCTCAAAAGCCCGGACGCGATCGCCGAGGCGTTCGGGGCCGCGGGCGTCGATGTCGACAGACCGATCATCACGAGCTGCGGATCGGGTGTCTCCGCCGCAGTGCTCGTGCTCGGCCTCGAACGGCTCGGCAAACGGGGCATCGGCCTCTATGACGGGTCGTGGTCCGAATGGGGCGGTCGGGCGGACTTGCCGCTCGAAACCGGCCCTGCTCGCTGAACCGATCCGGCTTCCGCGATCAGGCCTCGGCCGGCACCATCCGGCGCGCGACGACGATCAAGCCGACGCTGGCGCCCGCGAGACTCGCGGCGCCCAGGATCCAGGCGACATTGTCGAGCGGCGAGCCGGCCTTAATCCCGAGCACCTGGGCGGCCCAGGCCAAACCGATCGCGAGACCCACCAGCCCCGCATTTCGAAGCAGCGTGCCGCTGTTGAGCGTTTCATTATCCATGTTCGGAACCCCCTCGAATTCCTGCGACGGACAAACGCAGGAACCGCCGGGAAAGTTCAACCGTCCGCGGGTGGCCGCAGATCAGGAGGTGCTCTTGTCCACCGCTTTCGACAGCAGATCGTCGATCCACTCGGGCTGGGTCTCGCCGACCGAGCGGCCGACTTCCTTGCTGCCGCGGTAGACGATCAGCGTGCTCTGCACGCGGGCGTTGAAGGCGCGCATCGCGGGCTTCTGGGTGTCGAAGTCGACGCGGAAGGTCACAAGGTCCTTGAAACGCGGCTCCTGCAGCAGCTTGTCGATGATCGGCTTTTGGCGGGCGCAGACTTCGCACCAGGTCGCGTAGGTGTCGATCAGGATCGGCTTGCCCGCCTTCTGCGCGGCATCGAACGCCTCCTGCGTAAAGGGCTGCGGCGCGCCGGCGAACGCAAGCCCGGGCAGACCGGAAACGGCGGAGGTTGCCAGCGCGAGGGCGAGCGCGACGCGTCGGGTCAGTTTCATGGAAAACTCCTTCCCGGGCCGCGGCCCGTTTCATAACGCCTGCGAGCCCCTACTGCGTCGCGTCCTTCGGCAGGCCGTCGAGCCAGGACTTGTCGGCCTTGACGATCCGCGTCTCGTGCTCGGCCTGCCAGCCCTCGACGCCGTCGCGGTACCAGTAGACCCGCTTGTAGCCGAGGCCGACGAGCCGCTTGGCCGCGTTGTAGCTCCCCCAGCAGTCCGGGTGGCAAAACGTGACGATCGGCTTCGCCATGTCGCCGCCCGTCAAGGCCGCGACGCGCTGCTTGAAGGTGGTCGCGTAGGCCGGCTCGTCCGTGCCGCTCCCGCCCCCTTCGAGGAAGACGGCACCGGGCAGCGAGCGGTGCATCGGCAGCCAGACCATGCCCGGGCTCATGCTCGGCGGCTTGCGATCCTTCTCGGCAACGTCGAGAAGGACCGGGTGCTGGGTTTCCATCAGCTTGGCGAGGTCCGCCGTGCCGATTACCTTGCCGCCCGTCACGGTATTGGGCGTGTAGCCGTGCATCGCGCCCTGATGGAGGCCCTGCGGCTCGGGCACCTGCCCCGGGCGCACCGCCGAGGGCACCTCGGCGCGTGCGGTGCCGGCGGCGACGAGCGCAGCCGCCGCCCCCGCCTGGAAGATCGCGCGCCGCATGATCAATTGCTGACCGTCGGCACGTTGAAGGTCTTGTTCCAGCTTCCGTTCTGGTTGTCCTTCACGTGCACATCGACCTGCCCTTTGGCGGCGTTCGGCAGCAGATCGAAGCCGATCACCGGGTTCGATGCCAGGGAGATGTCGGTGTCGAGGTTGAACACCTGCTTGTCGTCGAACTGGACGTCGATCTTCTGGATGTAGCGCGCCGGCGTGTACTGCCGCGTCTCCTGGTTCATCTGCATCCCGTTGAAGTTGGGATGGCGGATCATCAGGGTCGCATCGACAGGCTTGTCGGCCACGACATCGCCGGCGACGCGGAACTTCATGTCGCCCATGCCCTTCATGGCCTCGTCGTCGCTCATGCCCATCGGGGCCGAGCAGCCGCCGGACGCCTTCACGAACTTGGTCGTCTCGAGCAGCTTGCCGTCCTTGGTCTCGGCCACCGCGTGCATGTCGGTGTAGGTGTTGATGCGCACGCGCATCTTGATCGTCTTGGGGTCGGCGTCGGGCCCGAAGGTAAAGTGGGCGGCGACCGGCGAGGGATTGTCGTCGATCACGAGGTAGAGCGCCTTCACGTCCTTCGGATCGGCGACGGTGATCGTGATCGGCACGAGCGAAGCGTCCTCGGCGCGGACCGGCGCGTCGAGCTGCACGGCCTTGTCGTCGACGGAGGCGGTCTTGCCGTCCCCGAAGATCGACTTCTGCAGATCCTGCCAGCGCTGGGCGCGCTCCTGGTCGGTGTCGCCCACACCGGCGAAGGCGCCTGCGAGCGGCGCGGTCGAGGCCAGCGTCGCGAGGCCGGCGATCAGCAAGGCATGTCTCGTCATCATCGTCTCCTCAATCCCATTCCAGTTCTTTGTAGGCTTCCGTGACGTTGCGGCCATTGTAGTCGGCGAACAACGCCCATCTGTCCTTCTGGTCCTGCGCGACGCTCTTGATGGCGTCTGCGATCGATCCGCCCTTCTTGATCTGCGCTCTGACCCCGTCGCGCAATGCGGCGAGGTATCCCCGCAGTGCCTGCGAGGCGGCATCAAACTCGACCTTGACGGGCCCGTGACCGGGTATGGCCTCTTTGGCGCCCATGGACGTCAGCACATCCAGCTCCTTCAGCCAGCCGAGCAGGTTGCCATCGAGCGAGGGAATACGTTGCACGAAAAGGAGATCGGCCGGCAGCAGAAGCCCGCTGCCGTGATCGACCATCGAGAGATCGCAATCCGTATGCGCTGGCCCATGCGCGTGAAACGAGATCTTGCGTCCGCCGAGGTCGATCGTCTCGTCGTCCTTGATCAGCTTCGTCGGCTGCACGATCGGTCCGACCTTGTCCGCGCCGATGATGTCCCCGAGCCCCTTCTTGTAGAAAGCGCCGCGCATGGCGAGCGCCGCCGGCAGCTTCGCGTGGCCGATGAAGGTCGGATTGTCGCGCTGAAAGGCGCCCGCGCCGAACGTATGGTCCGGATGCACGTGGCTGATCACGACGTAGCGGATCGGCTTATCCGTCGTGGCGACGATCCGGCTGCGCAGCCACTCGCCGTCGGCGAGACTGCCGCCCGTATCGGTGACGAGGACGGCGTCGTTCCCGACGATGAAGCCGATATTGGCGATCGCGTCGAGGTTCTCGGCCGAAGCGTCCTGGTCGACCCCGCGGCGCACGAAGACGCCGGGCGCGACCTCCTGGATCGCCACGTCGGCCGAACGGGCGAACGTCGGCAGACAGCAGAGGCACAGGCCGCCGAAGCCGGCCAGCAGCGCCTCCCGTCGTGTCGTTCGCACGTGCCGCGATCCCGACATCCATCCTCCCGGTGCCGATTGTGCCTCGGCGTCGGCTTACCATCTAGTAGGTAGAGCGAGGCGGGGCAACGGATTGCCCACTCCCCCATTCGTCGGGCGCGGCGGGATTTGCCTCCCATCCTTCCGATTGGTAGGCAAGAGCGATGCGAGATACCCGAGCCGAGATCCTGCTGGAGGCCGAGGCGCTTGTGCGCCGCCGCGGCTATTCCGGCGTGAGCTACGCCGACCTCGCCCAGCTCGTCGGCATCCGCAAGGCGTCCATCCACCACCATTTTCCGACAAAGGCCGACCTCGCCGTCGCCCTGCTGGAGCGCTACGACGGCATCTACGATCGCGCGATGGCGGACATCGCCGGGCAGACGGACGATGCGCTGGCCCGCGTGCGGGCCTACGCCGCGCTCTACCTCGGCGGCGTCGAAAAAGGCCTCGGCTGCCTTTGCGCGGCCTTCGCGGCGGAACTCGAGACGCTGCCCGAGGCGCTCCGCACGGACCTCGGGCGCTTCTTCGCCAAGCATATCGGCTGGATCGAGAGCGTGCTGGAAGCCGGCCGCGCCAACGGCACGATCCGCGGCGACATCGCGCCGTCCGCCTCGGCGCGGATGATCGTCGCGACGCTCGAAGGCGCGTTGATGATCGAGCGGGCGACCGAGGGGCCGGTCGGCTTCGCGGGCGTGCTGTCGGCGATCGAAGGCGCGCTTCGGCCCTAGACTAGCTGGCGCCGACCTCCTCCAACTCGATCAGCGCGCCTGAGAAGTCCTTCGGGTGCAGGAAGACGACCGGGCGGCCATGCGCCCCGATCTTCGGGGTGCCGTCGCCCAGGATGCGGGCGCCGCAGGCGCGCAAGTGCTCGGCTGCGGCCTCGATGTCCTCGACCTCGTAGCAGACGTGATGAAGGCCGCCGCCCGTCTTGGCGAGAAAACCGGCGATCGGCGAGCGGTCGCCCAGCGGCTCGAGGAGCTCGACCTTGGTGTTCGGCAGCTCGACGAAGACGACCGTCACGCCGTGCTCGGGCAGCGCCTGCGGCGCCGACACTTTCGCACCGAGAAGGTCGCGGTATCGCGCGCTCTCGGCAGCGAGGTCCGCGACTGCGATGGCGATGTGATTGAGCCGCCCGATCACACTTTGCTCCTCTCGTATCGTTCCATGCATGCGCGCGCCGGAGACACGCTCTCAACGCATGGCGCAGCCCCAAAGCCGCCACGCACCGGCGCGAGTCTCCGAGCGTCGATCTTTTCCCATGGAGCCACCATGAGGGCGAGCCTCAAACAAGACGACACACGTGCCCGCCTCGTCGCCGAGGCCCTGCGCGTCGCGGCCGAGCGCCGGGACGAACTGAAGCATCTGAGGGCGCAGGGGCAACCGGCCGCCGGCGCCGAAGCGCTCTGCAACGGCGCGCTGCGCCATGCGATCCGGCTCTCCGTCGAGACGTCGCGGACGGCGGACGGACACAAGCGAACGACGATCACACGCCGTCAGATGGACAAGCTGATCCGCATCATCTCGCGGGGCCGCTTCGCCGACCGCCGCTGAGCGACCGGATCAGATCTCCACCACGAGGACGTGGACGGACGGCCGCTTGCCCCATGCCTGGTTGACCGCGGCGCGCACCGCCCGCTCGATGGCGGTCGAGACGGTGTCGGCATCGCGGCGACGCTGGCGTGGCAGGTTATCGAAGGTCTCGAAAAGCGCCGCGTCGACAAGCGCGTCCATGGCCTCGCCACCCTTCGTGCGGGCGGGCAGGCCGTTGGTGACGACGTCCGGCGTGCCGGCCATGTCGCCTTTGGTGGTCACGGCGAGCGCGATCGTGACGATGCCGGCGAAGGCGAGGGACTGTCGCGCGCGGACGGCCTCGTCGTCCGAGCGCAGAAGCAGGTTGCCGTCGCGCACGATCCGCCCGTGCTGCGCCGCGCCGACGATCCCCGGCTCGCCCGGTGCCAGAAGGACGATGTCACCGTTGCGCGCCTTGACGACGTGCGGAACCTGCTGCTCGAGCGCGAAGGCGTGGTGCTCGGACAAGTGCAACTCTTCGCCGTGCGCGGGGATCGCGACCGCGGGGCGCAGCAGCCGGTACATTTCCGCGACCTCGCCGCGGCGCGGATGGCCGGACGCATGGATCATCGCGTTGCGGTCGGTGACGACCTCGATGCCCAGGCGGACCAGATTGTTGACGATGCGGTTCACCTCACGCTCGTTGCCGGGGATCGTGCGCGAGGAGAAGATCGCCATGTCGCCCGGCGCGAGATGCACCGCGGGATGCTCGTCCTCCGAGATCCGCGCGATCGCGGCGCGCGGCTCCCCTTGGCTGCCTGTCGCGAGCACGACGACCTTGTCGCGCGGCAGGTCCGAGAACGCGTCCGGGGAGAGAAACAGCGGGATGCCATCGAGGTACCCGCACTCGCGCGCGACGTTCGCGACGCGCTCCATCGCGCGACCGACCAGCACGACATGGCGCCCCGCGGCCTTGGCGGCCTCCGCCACCGCGCGCATACGCGCGACGTTGGACGCGAAGGTGGTGACGAGCACCCGCCCCGTCGCGTGCGCGATGATCTCCGTCAGCGCCGTCGCGACATCGGCCTCGGACGGGCTGACGCCTTCGCGCAGGATGTTGGTCGAGTCGCAGACGAGGGCGAGCACGCCCTCCTGGCCGATGGCGCCGAGGCGCGCCGTGTCGGTCGGCAGGCCGACGCCGGGCGTCACGTCGATCTTCCAATCGCCCGTATGGACCACGGTGCCGGCCGGCGTGCGGATCGCCAGGGCGCAACTCTCCGGGATGGAATGAGCCACGGGCACGAACTCGACCGAGAAGGGCCCGATCTCGACCGTGCCGCCCTGCGCGACGACGCGGATCGGAATGTCCGGGGCGCCGGGCTCGCGCAGCTTCTTCGTTTCCAAGAGACCGGCCGCGAAGCGTGTCGCGAAGACCGGCGCCTTGAGGCGCGACCAGAGGTCGACGACCGCGCCGATGTGGTCCTCGTGGGCGTGCGTGATGACGATGCCGACGAGATCGGCGCGCATCTTCTCGATGAAGGCGACGTCCGGCACGATGACGTCGACACCCGGCGCCTCGGGCCCGGCGAAGGAAATGCCGCAGTCGATCATCAGCCACTTCTTGGGCCGGCGCGGCGGTCCGAAGCCGTAAAGCCCCATGTTCATGCCGATCTCGCCGAGCCCTCCGAGGGGCACGAAGACGAGCTCGTCCAAAACGCCAGTCATACGTTCACAGCCTTCCTACCCCGCCGCAGAGGCGAGAAATACGTCGCCGGCCTCGATCGTCCGGATGCCCATCTCGGTGGCGAGACGCAGGCGTCCGTGTTCATCGAGGTCCTCGAACACGCCGTCGACACGGCCATGCGCCGTCATCACGCTCGTCCGCTGGCCGAGGCCGGCAGCGAGCGACAGCCACGCCGCGCGCGTCGCCGCGAACCCGGCGCCGCGCCGCCAGACCTTCAGCTCGTCCTCGAACCGCCCGAGGAGATCGGCCAGCACCGAGTTCGGCTCGGCCGCCGCGTCCCCCGCCGCCCGCAAATTCGATGCAGGGTACGGAAGATCGGGCGGGTGCGATAGACAATTCACACCGACGCCGATGACGCAGCCCAGCACGCCACCCGGCAGGGTGGTCGCCTCGAGCAGCAGGCCGGCGAGCTTGGCGTGCGCGTACAGCATGTCGTTCGGCCATTTGATCGCCAGCCGGCGGTCCCCGTGGAGACGCGCGCGCAGCGCCCGCGCGAGGGCAACGCCCGCGACGAACCCGAGCTGCGGGGCGACGGCAGGCTCCGCGGGATCGCGCAGCGCAATGCTCGCGTAGAGATTGCCCGACGGCGACGACCATCTGCGGCCGTGGCGGCCCCTGCCCCCGGTCTGGCGCGCCGCGGTCACGACGAAGCCGCCCGGCTCGCCGGCCTTCAGCCGTGCCAGGGCCTCGTCGTTGGTCGACGCGAGCGTGTCGAACGAGAGGATGCGGTAGGTCAAGACGTCGCGACCTCGTCGCGGCACCTTCTCCCGCGAGCGGGAATAGGAGAAGCCGCAGGACGTCTCAGAATAGGCTCTTCGCGGCCGCCTGCGCCGCCTCGATGAAGAGCGGCGGATACACAAAGAGCGCGAGCACCAGCACGCCGGTGATGGCCTGGACGCTGCGCAGCATCAGCGGGGGCCGATCGAACGCCCGGCCCGGCCTCGTCGAAGTACATGAACTTCACGACCCGCAAGTAGTAGAAAGCCGCGACCGCGCTCGACAGGACGCCGATGACGGCGAGGCCGAAGAGATGGGCGTGGATCGCCGCATCGAACACGTAGAACTTCGCGAAGAAGCCGGCGAGCGGCGGGATGCCGGCGAGCGAGAACATCATGACCGCGAGGATGAAGGCCATCAGCGGATTGGTCTTCGAGAGCCCCATCAGGTCCCCGACGTTCTCGACCGGCCGCCCGTCGAAGGTCATCGAAAGGATGCCGCCGAACGTGCCGAGCGTCATGACGAGGTAGATCGCCATATAGATCGCGACGCCCTGCACGCCCTCCTGCGTTCCGGCCGCGAGCCCGACGAGCGCGAAGCCCATGTGGCCGATCGAGGAATAGGCCATCAGGCGCTTGATGTTGGTCTGCCCGATCGCCGCGAAGGAACCCCACACCATCGACAGGATCGAGATCGCGACGACGATCTGCTGCCACTGCACCGTGATGCCGGGAAAGGCGGTGACGATCACCCGCACGGTGACCGCCACCGCGGCCATCTTGGGTGCGGTGGCGAAGAAAGCGGTGACCGGCGTCGGGGCCCCCTGGTAGACGTCCGGCGTCCACATGTGGAACGGGGCGACCGACATCTTGAAGGCGAGCCCGGCCATCAGGAAGACGAGCCCGAAGAGCACGCCGATCTGCGCTTTGCCCCCGATCGCCGCCGCGATGCCGGCGAAGGAGACGGTGCCCGCGAACCCGTAGAGCAGCGACGCGCCGTAGAGCAGCATGCCGGAGGACAAGGCGCCGAGGACGAAATATTTCAGTCCCGCCTCCGAGGCGCGCAGGTTGTCGCGGTGGAAGGCGGCGACGACGTAGAGCGCGAGGCTCATCAGTTCGAGCCCGAGATAGAGCGTGATGAGGCCGGTCGCCGAGATCAGGATCAGGCCGCCCAGGGTCGAGAGGATGACCAGGATCGGGTACTCGAACTTGTCGATTCGCTCGCGCGCCAGGAAGGTCTGACCCATCAGCAGCGTGACCAGCGAGCCGATGAGTGCGAGACCTTTCATGAAGCGCCCGAACGCATCGTCGATGAAGGCGCCGTCGTAGACGATGGCGCGGGAGGAGCCGTCGAGGATCAGCACGACGAGAGCGAGGCCAAGGACGCCGACCGCGATCTCGGTCGCGGGGCCGTCCGACTCCTTGCCGCGAAGCGCCCCGAACAGGACCAGGAACAGCGCCCCGGCGGCGAGGATCAACTCCGGCAAGCTGTGCGCGAGATTGTAGGTCATCGGGTCGAACACGTGCGGATGCAACTCCAGCGGCGGGGTCATCGCGCAGCCTCCCCTCTGACATCCTCCCCTGCGCGACGCGCGGGGGAGGGGGACCACCGAAGGTGGTGGAGGGGGCGGGCGTCCCACGCGTCAGGCAGGTCGTTCGTGGAAAGCGAGATCGGCTCGACGTGCGCGCGCGGGCTGCCCCCTCCACCGTGCTGCGCACGGTCCCCCTCCCCCGCCGAGCGGGGGAGGACAGCGCGAGCCTGCTCCGTGCCATGCGCCTTCACCAGGGCGGCGACGCTCTTGTCGGACGCGTCGAGGATCGGCGAGGGATGAAAGCCGTAGAAGATCGTCAACACGACGAGCGTGCCGAGCATCGCTGCCTCGCGCGGGTTCAGGTCGAGGATCGACTTCAGACTGTCCTTGGTGAGAACGCCGAAGACGATACGCCGGTAGAGGTAGAGTGCGTAGGCAGCCGACAAAATCACGCCCGTCGCCGCGAAGGCCGTGACCCAGGAGTTCACCTGGAACGTGCCGAGCATCGTCAGGAACTCGCCGATGAAGCCGGACGTGCCCGGAAGGCCGACGTTGGCCATCGTGAAGATCAGAAAGGCCGTGGCGTAACGCGGCATGCGATGGACGAGTCCGCCGTAAGCGGCGATCTCGCGGGTGTGCATGCGGTCGTAGACGACGCCGACACACAGGAAGAGCGCGCCCGAGACGAGGCCGTGCGACACCATCTGGAAGATGGCGCCCTGGATGCCCTGCTCGGTGAAGGAGAACAGGCCCATCGTCACGAAGCCCATGTGGGCGACGGAGGAATAGGCGATCAGCTTCTTCATGTCCTCCTGCACCAGCGCGACGAGCGAGGTGTAGACGATCGCGATCACCGACAGCGCGAAGACGAGCGAAGCGAACATGTGCGAGGCGTCGGGAAACATCGGCAGCGAGAACCGCAGGAAGCCGTAGCCGCCCATCTTCAGCAGGATGCCGGCCAGGATCACCGAGCCCGCCGTCGGCGCCTCGACATGGGCGTCCGGCAGCCAGGTGTGGACCGGCCACATCGGCATCTTCACCGCGAAGGAGGCGAAGAAGGCGAGCCACAGCCAAGTCTGCATCGAGGCCGGGAAATGAGTCTTCAGCAGCACGGTGATGTCGGTCGTGCCGGCGACGCCGTACATCGCCATGATGGCGAGCAGCATCAGAAGCGAGCCGGTCAGCGTGTAGAGGAAGAACTTGAAGGCCGCGTAGACCTTTCGCCCGTGCCCCCAGATGCCGATGATGAGAAACATCGGGATCAGGCCGCCCTCGAAGAAGAGGTAGAAGAGCAGAAGGTCGAGCGAGCAGAACACGCCCGTCACCAGCGTCTCGAGGACGAGGAAGGCGACGAGATATTCCTTCAGCCGGAAGTCGATCGAGCGCCACGAGGCGAGGATGCAGAACGGCATCAGGAAGGTGTTGAGGACGACGAAGGGGAACGAGATGCCGTCGACGCCCATCTTGTAGACGAGACCGGAGCCGAACCAGGTCTTCTGCTCGACGAACTGGAAGTCGGCGGTCGTGGCGTCGAAATGCGCCCAAGCGTAGCAGGCGAGCAGAAACGTGACGATCGTCGTCGAGAGCGCCGCCCAGCGGGCGTTGTTCAGAGTCGCCTCGTCGTCTCCGCGCAGAATGAGAATGAAGGCCGCGCCGACGAGCGGGAGGAAGGTGATGGCCGAGAGGATGCCGAAGCCGAACATCAGCGTTGTCCCTCGCTAGCCGTCATGGCCGGGCTGGTCCCGGCCATCCACGCGGCGAAACCGCCGCGCAAGCATCAAAAGTCCCGCGATGTCACGGCGTGGATGGCCGGGACGAGCCCGGCCATGACGGAGCGCGGCCCGATCACAGCCCGCTCCCGACGAGGTACCACGTGATGAGCAGGGTGACGCCGATCAGCATTGCGAAGGCGTAGTGGTAGACGTAGCCCGTCTGCAGCTTCACCGCTTGCTTCGTCACGTCGACGACGGTGGCGGAAAGGCCGTCCGGTCCGAAGCGGTCGATGATCCCGACGTCGCCGCCCTTCCAGAAAAGCCGCCCGATCGCGAAGGCGGGGCGCACGAAGATGAAATTGTAGAGCTCGTCGAAATACCACTTGTTCCAGAGGAAGTTGTAGAGGATCGGGTTGCTCTTTGCCCAGCCCGCCGGCGCCTCGAGCTTCCACAGATAGCCGTAGGCCGCGACGAGGAAGCCGAAGAAAAGCAGTCCCATCGGGAGCAGCTTCACGTATTCCGGCACCTTCTCCATGTCTTCCAGAATGTGGTTGTTCGGTCCATAGAACAGCGCGCCCTTCCAGAAGGCGGCCTGATGCTCGCCGATGAAGTCCCCGGCGAAGAGGAGGCCGGCGAAGAGCGCGCCGATCGAAAGCACGAGCAGCGGGATCAGCATCACGCGCGCGGATTCGTGCGGCTCGAAATGGTGTCCCTCGTCCGAGACGTGATGAGGGTCGAGCTTCACGTCATGCGCCGCATGGGCGTGCGGATGATCCGCCGTCACATGGTCCTGGCCGCCGCTTTCGGGGCGGTTCGTCGGCTCGTAATGCGCCTTCTGCCCGTGGGCGTCCGTGATTCCCGTGTTGTCGGCATGCGCATGCGCGCCCTCCCACCGCGGCGTCTCGAAGAAGGTCAGGAACGTCAGGCGGAACGAGTAGAACGAGGTCAGCCCCACGGCCGCGGTGGCGAGAAGCCAGGCATAGAGGTGTCCGGCGCGCTCGGACGCGAAGGCGGCCTCGATGATCGCGTCCTTCGAATAATAGCCCGCGGTGAACGGGAAGCCGACGAGCGCCAATGTGCCGATCAGCATCGTCCAGAAGGTGACGGGGGCCTTTGTTCGCAGCGCGCCCATGTAGCGCATGTCCTGCTCGTGATGCATGGCGGTGATGACGGAGCCGGCACAAAGGAAAAGCAGTGCCTTGAAGAAGGCGTGCGTGAACAGGTGAAAGATGCCGAGGCCGTAGCCGCCGACGCCGAGACCGACGAACATGTAGCCGAGCTGCGAGCAGGTCGAGTAGGCGATGACCCGCTTGATGTCCATCTGAACGCAGCCGATCGTCGCCGCGAAGAAACACGTCGTGCCGCCGATGATGGTCACGAAGGACAACGCGTAGGGCGCTTGCTCGAACAGGGGCGAGAGGCGCGCCACCATGAAGACGCCCGCGGTCACCATCGTCGCCGCGTGGATCAGCGCGGAGACCGGCGTCGGGCCCTCCATCGCGTCCGGCAGCCAGGTGTGCAGCAGGAACTGGGCGGATTTGCCCATCGCGCCCATGAAGAGGAGGAAGCAGGCTGTCTCCATCACCGGCCAATCGTGGCCGAAGAGATGCGCCGTCTTGTCTGCGAGGCCGGGTGCGGCCGCGAAGATCGTCTCGAAGCCGACGGATCGCGTCGCGTAGAAGACGGTGAAGATGCCGAGCAGGAAGCCGAAGTCGCCGACGCGGTTGACGACGAAGGCCTTGATCGCGGCCGCGTTCGCCGTCGGCTTCTCGTACCAGAAGCCGATCAGCAGGTACGAGGCGAGACCGACGCCCTCCCAGCCGAAGAACATCTGGACGAGATTGTCCGCCGTCACCAGCATCAGCATGGCGAAGGTGAAGAGCGACAGATAGGCGAAGAAGCGCGGCCGCGAAGGATCATCGGACATGTAGCCGATGGAATAAAGGTGGACGAGCGCCGACACCGTGTTGACGACGACGAGCATCACCGCGGTCAGCGTGTCGACGCGCAGCGCCCAGTCGACCTTCAGCGTGCCGACCGTGAACCAATTGAGGATCGGCGTCAGCGTCTCCGGCGTGGAGCCGAGCGCGTATTGCGCGAAGAGGATCCACGAGAACAGCGCGGCCACCATCAGGAATGTCGTCGTGACGATCTCGCACGCGCGCGCGCCCAGCTGATTTCCGAACAGCGCGGCGACGAGGAAGCCGGCAAGCGGCAGGCCGACGATGGCGGTGATCATGGCGCTCAGCCCTTCATCGCGTTGATGTCCTCGACCGCGATGGTCCCCGAGTTGCGGTAGTAGGTGACGAGGATGGCGAGGCCGATCGCCGCTTCCGCTGCGGCGACGGTGAGGATGAAGAGCGCGAAGACCTGGCCCGTGAGGTCGTGCAGGAAGCTCGAGAAGGCGACAAGGTTCAAGTTCACGGAAAGCAGGATCAGCTCGACCGACATCAGGATGATGATGATGTTCTTGCGGTTGAGAATGATGCCGGCGACGCCGAGCGTGAACAGGATCGCAGCGACCGTCAGATAGTGGCCCAGACCGATCATCCGACGCTCTCCTCGACGCCCTGGCGCGAGCCGACCTTGCGCAGCGTTACCGCCGTGCGGGGAGAGCGCGCATTCTGTTCCGGGATCGACTGCCGCTTCACGAACGGCTTGTGTTGCAGGGTCAAGACGATGGCGCCGATCATCGCCGTCAGGAGCACGAGGCCGGCCGCCTGGAACAGCACGAAGTACTGCGTGTAGATCACCTCGCCGAGCGCGACCGTGTTGGACAGTTCGGGGGCGGCGGGCGCGGCCGTCTGCCCGGCGGCGGTCTGCCCGATCGCCCAGGATCCGACGACGAAGCCGAGCTCGACCGCGACGATGACCCCGATCAGCGCGCCGACCGGCAGATATTTGAGGAAGCCCTGCCGCAGCTCCGCGAAGTCGACGTCGAGCATCATGACGACGAAGAGAAAGAGCACCGCCACGGCGCCGACGTAGACGACGACGAGGATCATCGCCAGGAACTCGGCCTCGAGCAGCAGAAAGAGCCCCGCCGCGTTCACGAAAGCGAGGATCAGGAAGAGCACCGAATGCACGGGGTTCTTGGCCGCGATCACCATGAAGGCCGAGGCGATCAGGATGGTGGAGAAGAGGTAGAAGAAGAAGGGCGTGAGGGTCATGACGCGGCTTTCGTGCGGGGTCTCGTCCTCCCCCGTGCAACGGGGGAGGGGGACCGCCGGAGGCGGTGGAGGGGGCAGCCGCGCCCTCGGATGATTCTGTGGACTGGGATCGTCTCGGAGCAGGCGGACAAGAAGAGGGTGTGGTCGCCCCCTCCATCATGCTCCGCATGGTCCCCCTCCCCCGCTTCGCGGGAGAGGATATTCTGCGACGTCGTGCTCATCGGTAGGGCGCGTCCATCGCGATGTTGCGCGCGATCTCGCGCTCCCAGCGGTCGCCGTTCGCGAGCAGGCGCTCCTTGTCGTAGTAGAGCTCCTCGCGCGTCTCGGTCGCGAACTCGGCGTTGGGCCCCTCGACGATTGCGTCGACCGGGCAGGCCTCCTGGCAATAGCCGCAGTAGATGCACTTCACCATGTCGATGTCGTAGCGCGTCGTGCGGCGGCTGCCGTCGTCACGCGGTTCGGCCTCGATCGTGATCGCCTGCGCCGGGCACACCGCCTCGCACAGCTTGCACGCGATGCAGCGCTCCTCGCCGTTCGGGTAGCGGCGCAGCGCGTGCTCGCCGCGGTAGCGCGGGGACTGCGGGTTCTTCTCGTGCGGGTAGTTCAGCGTCGCCTTCGGCTTGAAGAAATAGCGCATCGAGAGGCCGAAGGCCGCGACGAACTCCTTCAGGAGGAGCTGCTTGGCGGCTTGGTCGAGCTTCATCGCAGGACTCCCAATTTCATTGCGCCGCCCCTCATCGCGCCATCACGCTGCCCCAGCCGGTGAACTCCAGCACGAAGGCGACGAGGAAGACCATGGCGAGCGACAGCGGCAGGAACACCTTCCAGCCGAGCCGCATGAGTTGGTCGTAGCGGTAGCGCGGGACGAAGGCCTTCACCATGGAGAACATGAAGAAGACCAAGATGAGCTTGAGCACGAACCAGATCACGCCCGGCACCCACGTGAACGGCGGGAACGGGATCGGCGAGAGCCAGCCGCCCATGAACAGGATGACCTGGAGCGCGCCCATGGTCATCATCGCCACGTACTCGGCGAGCATGAACAGCATGTAGGGGGAGGACGAATACTCCACCATGAACCCGGCGACGAGCTCGGACTCGGCCTCGACGAGATCGAAGGGCGGGCGGTTGGTTTCCGCCAGCGCCGAGACGAAGAAGATCACGAACATCGGGAAGAGCGGCAGCCAGTACCAGCCGAGCAGCCCGAACCGCGTGTCCTGCGCCCGTACGACATCGGAGAGGTTGAGCGTGCCCGCGCAGAGCAGCACCGTGACGATCACGAAGCCGATCGAGACCTCGTAGGACACCATCTGCGCCGCCGACCGCAGCGCCGAGAGGAACGGATATTTCGAGTTCGACGCCCAGCCCCCCATGATGACGCCGTAGACCGACAACGACGAGATCGCGAATATATACAACGTCCCGACGTTGATGTTGGCGATTGCCCATCCGTTGGCGACGGGGATCACCGCCCAGGCGGCCAGCGCCAGCATGCCCATGACGAAAGGCGCGAGCAGGAAGACGCCCTTGTTCGCGCCTGCCGGGATGATCGGCTCCTTCAGCACGAACTTGATGAGGTCCGCGAAGCTCTGGAAGAGCCCCCATGGTCCGACGACGTTCGGTCCGCGCCGCAGTTGCACCGCCGCCCAGATCTTGCGGTCGGCGTAGAGGATGTAGGCGATGAAGACGAGGAGGATGACGAGAAGCGCGAGGCTCTTCACCACCGTCAGCAAAAGCAGCAGGAAGGTCTCCATCGCGCCTACTCCGCCGCCTGCCGATAGGGTGCCTGCGCCAGCGCGGAGGCTTCCGCCATCACCTTCGAGGCGCGCGCGATGGGGTTTGTCAGGAAGAAGTCCGTCACGGGCGAGACGAACGGCTCCGTGCCGAGGCTGCCCGCGAGCCCCGTCAGGTCGACGGGCGCCGCCTCCGCGATCTCGTCGATCCGCGCCAGATGCGGATGCGCCGCATAGAGCTTCGCGCGCAGTTGCGGGAGCGAGTCGAACGGCAGGCGATGGCCGAGCGCGTCGGACAGCGCGCGCAGGATTGCCCAATCCTCGCGCGCGTCGCCGGGCGGGAAGTTCGCGCGATCCGCAAGCTGCACGCGCCCCTCGGTGTTCACGTAGAGACCCGACTTCTCGGTGTAGCAGGCGCCGGGCAGCACGACGTCGGCGCGGGCGGCGCCGCGGTCGCCGTGCGTGCCGATATAGACGACGAAGGCACCCGGCTCGATCGCGATCTCGTCGGCACCGAGGTTGAAGAGCAGATCGAGCGCGCCGCCTTTCGTCATGGCGAGCGTGTCGAGGCCGCCCGCCCCCGGCACAAAGCCGAGATCGAGACCACCGACACGCGCGGCGGCCGTGTGCAGCACCGAGACCGGCCCGAGCTTGGCGGCGGCGGCGAGCACCGCCGCCCCGTCGGCGCGGGCGAGCGCGCCTTGGCCGACCAGCACGAGCGGCTTCGACGCCTTGCCGAATGTGTCGGCGAAGGTGCGCGGCAGGTCGGCGAGCGTCTCCGGCCCGGCGCCGAGATATTCGTAAGGATAGGTGATGTCGGCGCGCTCGCCGATCAGGCCGACCGGGAAGCCGCCCTTGAGCCAGCGCTTGCGGATGCGGGCGTTCAGTACCGGCGATTCCTTGCGCGGATTGGAGCCGACGACGAGGAGCGCGTCCGCGTCCTCGATGCCCGCGACCGTCGCGGCGAACGTGTAGGACGCGCGGCCGAGCGACGGGTCGAGCTTGGCGCCGTCCTGCCGGCAGTCGAGGTTCGGCGAGCCCAGCGCGCCCATCAGCGTCTGCAGCGCGAACATCTCTTCGACGCTGCAGAGATCGCCCGCCAGCGCGCCGACGCACTGCGGCGCCGCGCCCTTCACTTTTTCGGCCACCATGGCGAAGGCCTCGGCCCGGGTCGCAGGCACGAGCTTGCCGCCGCGGCGCACGAACGGCCGGTCGAGGCGCTTCGCCTTCAGGCCGTCGACGATTTGCCGGGTCTTGTCCGAAATCCACTCCTCATTCACCGCGTCGTTGACGCGCGGCAGGATGCGCATGACTTCGCGGCCGCGCGTGTCGATGCGGATCGCGGAGCCCAGCGCGTCCATGACGTCGATCGAGGGCGTCTTGGTCAGCTCCCAGGGGCGCGCCTTGAACGCGTAGGGCTTCGGCAGCAGCGCGCCGACCGGGCAGAGATCCGCCACGTTGCCCTGCAACTCGGAATGCATGGCGGTCTCGAGGTAGGTCGTGATCTCCATGTCCTCGCCGCGGCCGATCGCGCCCATGTCGCCGGTGCCGGCGACCTCGGCGGTGAAGCGGACGCAGCGCGTGCAATGAATGCAGCGGTTCATCGACGTGCGAACCATCACGCCGATGTACTTGTCCTCGACGGCGCGCTTGTTCTCGGCGAAGCGGCTCGTATCGACGCCGTAGCCCATCGCCTGGTCCTGCAGGTCGCACTCGCCGCCCTGGTCGCAGATCGGGCAGTCGAGCGGGTGATTGATGAGCAGGAACTCCATCACCCCTTCGCGCGCCTTCTTCGTCATCGGCGACTTCGTGAGGACTTCGGGCAATTCGCCGTTCTTGCCGGGGCGCAGATCCTTGACGCCGACTGCGCACGAGGCCTGCGGCTTCGGCGGGCCGCCCTTCACCTCGACGAGGCACATGCGGCAATTACCGGCGATCGACAGCCGCTCGTGGAAACAGAAGCGCGGGATCTCGGCACCCGCGGCCTCGCAGGCCTGTAGAAGCGTGTAGTGATCGGGGACGTCGACCTCCCGACCGTCGACGAGGAGCTTGGTCATCGGGTCCTCAATGCGGCTGGTCGACGAGATCGAGCCGGCGCTCGATCCGCTCGATGCGGACCTCGACGCGATCGATGCGTCGGTTGACACCCGCGAGGGCCTCATCCACCGCAGTCGCGCGAACCTTCAGATCCTGGACGTCGTCGACGAGCCGATCGACCTTCGTATCGATCCGCCGGAGATATTGCAGCACGAGGTTGTCGGGTTCGTCAGCCATCACCTACTCCGCCGCGATCCCGTAGTCCTTGACCGGCAGGTCATGCGGGTCCGCCGCATATTGATCGATGCGCTTCTCGATCTCGGGCCGGAAATGGCGGATGAGTCCTTGCACCGGCCAGGCCGCCGCATCGCCGAGTGCGCAGATCGTGTGGCCCTCGACCTGCGTCGTCACCTCAAGCAGCATGTCGATCTCGCGCTTGTGGGCGCGGCCCTCCGCCATGCGCGAGACGACGCGCCACATCCAGCCGGTGCCCTCGCGGCACGGGGTGCACTGGCCGCAGCTCTCGTGCTTGTAGAAATACGAGATGCGCGCGATCGCCCGCACGATGTCGGTCGACTTGTCCATCACGATGACGGCGGCCGTGCCGAGGCCGGATTTCAGATTGCGCAACGTGTCGAAATCCATCGGCGCGTCGATGATCTCGTGCGCGGGCACGCAGGGCACCGAAGAGCCGCCGGGGATGACGGCGAGCAGATTGTCCCAGCCACCCCGAATCCCCCCGCAATGGCGGTCGATGAGCTCGCGGAACGGGATCGACATCGCCTCTTCGACGTTGCACGGCTTGTTCACGTGGCCGGAGATGCAGAACAGTTTGGTGCCGACGTTGTTCTTCGCGCCGAAGCCCGCAAACCACGCCGCGCCGCGCCGCAGGATGGTGGGCGCGACCGCGATGGATTCGACATTGTTGACCGTGGTCGGGCAGCCGTAGAGGCCCATGTTGGCCGGGAACGGCGGCTTCAGCCGCGGCTGGCCCTTCTTGCCCTCGATGCTCTCGATCTGCGCGGTCTCTTCGCCGCAGATGTAGGCGCCGGCCCCATGGTGCACGTAGAGGTCGAAAGGCCAGCCGTGGACGTTGTCCTTGCCGATGAGGTTCGCCTCGTAAGCCTCTTCGACCGCCGCTTCGAGGCGCTCCTTCTCGAGGATGTATTCGCCGCGGATGTAGATGTAACAGGCGTGCGCGCCCATCGCGACGCAGGCGAGCAGGCAGCCCTCGATGAGGTGCTGCGGGTCGTTGCGCATGATCTCGCGATCCTTGCACGTGCCCGGCTCCGACTCGTCCGCGTTGACGACGAGATAGGAGGGTCGCGCCGGATCGGGCTTGGGCATGAAGGACCACTTCAGACCGGTCGGAAAGCCGGCGCCGCCGCGCCCGCGCAGGCCGGAGGCCTTCATCTCGTCGATGATCCAGGGACCCCCGTTGTCGACCAGCGCCTTCGTGCCGTCCCAGCAGCCGCGCTTGCGGGCGCCCGCGAGGCGCCAGTCGCCAAAGCCGTAGAGGTTCGTGAAGATGCGATCCTTGTCCTCGAGCATCAGCTTGTCTCGCCTTCGCCCTGCGGCTTGGTGACGTCCTCGCGCGCGACCGGCGGCTCGGTGCGGCGGCGACCCGTCTCTTCGCTCTTGTCCGGCATGCCCTTCGATTCTTCGACCTCCTGCGCCCGGCGCTCCTGGCCCGGGACCGATGGCGCGGGCGCCTGGTCCGTCGTGGCATCGGCGGTCTGCGGAGAGCGCGGCGAGGACGAGGGCGCATTCTGGTCCGCGGCAGCCGGATGCGCCGACCCCGATCCGCTCACGCCGT